>OX387668.1:13585408-14185408 GCA_947568875.1 Fissipunctia ypsillon
GTTACTTAGGGGAAGAATTCAGTCCAGACATCGGCAGGCTCGGATATATTATGTATATATACTGTATGAAGAAAATGCGCATGGAAGAGAAGCCATAATAGGCCACTACTGTAACTGCATTGTAGGAAAAAGAACCCTCGGCTGCTGTTCTCACGCGATGGCTATTGTCTGGTACTTAGGATGGGGCAGACATCAACCTAATCTTAGTCCCCCAGCACTATTTTTAGACAGTTTAATTGTAAGACACGACGTCGAAAATGAGGCTAATGATGAACCTAGCGACGATGACGTCCAAATGTAATATGTTGTTTTTAAAATAAAAAGTTCTCCTTAAGACCAGTTTTATTGTTTTTAACCAATACATAATAAATGTAAACATGTATTTGAAGATATGACTAGTAACTAAATAGTAAATGTCGCTTGGGAAGGACAAAAATATGCTTTGTAACAAGAATTATTCCATAATGTATGAAAATATTAGTTGGTCTTTAAACTGATATAACTCAGTCCAGACTAAGTTTTCGATATAAGACCCCATACAATAATTCATTCATAATATTATTCTGCACCGTTTTTTTCATATTTGATCGACTGCCGCCAAAAAAACAAAACGCACCAGTCTTCATACTAATTTGGTCATTGTCTTTTGGAGTGTCGAAGCGTGTACGGTGTTGCTTAGACGTGTTTTTTGCGGTCATTAGCTAATTACATCGTTATCTGTTGTGCGTCTACCTACCTTGATCGGCCGCTCGGCCGAATCATCGGTTATCGCTAGCGCGAATCTACACTTTATGAGTAATGAATACGGACGAGAATCACAATGAAGACTTAATCAACACGGTTATAATGGACGACGAAGAACATACACATTCAGAAGACTTAACACAATTATTTGAAATGGAGGACAACGACACGTCGAAATCGCGATCGCGACCTACGAAAAGAGGGAGAGAAGATGAAGAATGGAGTGAAGTTAGGAGTAGAAAACACAGGATGAGAGAAGTAAGAGGGATTACGGAATTAAGTGTTATTTGTAAAGATAAAGTTCCTAAACAATTCGCCCTAGCAAAATTATTTAAGGAACAAGGAATATTAAATATCACTAAAGTGAAACATAAATCCGTACAAAGTTATTATCGAACTTAACAACGCCGACAGCGCTGAGAAATGAATCAACTCCGATCATTTCAGTGATTTAGGATGGCGTTTTCAGCGGCCTTTTGAAGTTGGATTATCTTATGGAGTCATTAAAAATATCGACTTAGACATTTCGGAGGACGAATTACTTACATGTTTATCAAGTGCATGCAAGGTCGTGAATGTAAAACGCCTACAACGAAGGGACAGAGAAGCAGCCACATGGACCGATAGCGAAACATGGAGAATAGGATTTGAAGGACCATCGTTGCCCCCTTATGTACTTATATACGAAATGAAAGTTTTGGTAGAACCTAACGTGTTTCCTGTTACGCAATGTTCTAGGTGCTGGAGGTATGGTCACTCAGTTAAAATGTGTCCAACAATTAGAGTTACATGTCCGAAATGCGCAGGTGAACACGATGTTGATAGCTGTGAAACAATTACTTTTAAGTGTGTTAATTGCTTAAAGAATCACATGTCATTGGACAAAACTTGCCCTGTATACATAAAGGAAAGGAAAATACGCAGTATAATGAGTGAGTTTAATGTTTCTTATAGAAAAGCCATGGATATGTATGTACAGTCAACGTCCAGAAGTCCACTTCCACCGCAATGACCATTATCGCCTGCGCTATACGGGCTGCGGCGCCTACACACACACACGCATTTTTATCCGTGTGAGTGATGTTCCAACGCTAACAAATTAACATGTCTTGTAGCATCGCTACGAGTAGTTACAGATGTGGTCAATACTAGACAAGGATGACAATATCAATAACTTGTTTTTTTATCGCCGTCTGATTATTTTTTTCATATTAATGCAAAAAGACAATGACCAAATTAGTATGAAGACTGGTGCGTTTTGTTTTTTTGGCGGCAGTCGATCAAATATGAAAAAAACGGTGCAGAATAATATTATGAATGAATTATTGTATGGGGTCTTATATCGAAAACTCAGTCTGGACTGAGTTATATCAGTTTAAAGACTAACTAATATTTTCATACATTATGGAATAATTCTTGTTACAAAGCATATTTTTGTCCTTCCCAAGCGACATTTACTATTTAGTTACTAGTCATATCTTCAAATACATGTTTACATTTATTATGTATTGGTTAAAAACAATAAAACTGGTCTTAAGGAGAACTTTTTATTTTAAAAACAACATATTACATTTGGACGTCATCGTCGCTAGGTTCATCATGAGCCTCATTTTCGACGTCGTGTCTTACAATTAAACTGTCTAAAAATAGTGCTGGGGGAATAAGATTAGGTTGATGTCTGCCCCATCCTAAGTATCAGACAATAGCCATCGCGTGAGAACAGCAGCCGAGGGTTCTTTTTCCTACAATACAGCTACAGTAGTGGCCTATTATGGCTTCTCTTCCATGCGCATTTTCTTCATACAGTATATATACATAATATATCCGAGCCTGCCGATGTCTGGACTGAATTCTTCCCCTAAGTAACACAGGATTGGCAGATACTATTCCGTATTGTTATATTTTGCGTGTTAACTTCTCGGCATACTTCTATGTGATATTGACCATTATTCTTTATATGCTCGCCATAATAGCTTCGAGCTTGTTTTATCTGGTAAGTACCAAGAGCATATAAAATAAGGTCATCTGTGGTTAGTGTTGGAAAACTATTTAGTTCCGGGTTTTCTACGGTTATTGCACGGAATATAGCTCTGCGAGCATTTAGATTATTTGCAATTACATAACGGCTTAAATGGTTCTCCATATCGGATCTTTGGTGTATTTCACTCAATATATTAGTCACTAACCTGTGATCAGTCAGAGGTTGACCAAACGCATTGAGTATAGCGCACGCAATCTTAATTTCATCAAAGAGGTGTGTCATTGCTCGGTTATTGTTCGTGTGCCTCAATTGCTTAAACTGGTTCTTCAGCCTGCCATTTATTATTTCAACGACCCAGCGACACATCGTTACTTTCCGGGATTTGTTTGCTTCTCGGGTCGTTAGCTGTGAGTCAGTACTGCTTTTTGTAATGGGCATTTTAGGACAATATCCATATGATTGTAACGGTTCAATCGAATCTCTGAACCCTCGATCCAAAATCAAAACATCATTAGGTCTAAAAACCCAATGAAATGGATCTTCTCGGCTTTCTAATATTCTATTCAGTATAACTGAGTCAGACGTCGTTGCATCATAGGGCCCATATACATCCACTATGTGTCCATCAGGGCATGCTATTAAACATGGCTTGTAAAGGTTACAGCACTTATGCAGGCTATATGACTTTCTCTGGAAATAATAATTGGTACTTCTTTGGAGGTACATGTATGTCGCATCATGTATTGTAACAGCTCGTTCGTAATTGTTTCCAAATAAAGCATTGGGTATCGCCAAACACCTTGAAATAATTTCATCGCGAGATATATGATCGTATCCAAAATGTCTTGGAATAAAATCTCGCTTCAAGCATTCTCTTACAATCGTCATCGTCCTCTCAAATGTAGAGCGGGACATTTTCAAAAGGCTGCACAATCTTTGGTTAGAATCACCAGTGTGCAGTTTCATCAGCACCGTTGCCAAGGCTGTAGCTGGCCTTCTTGTGTTATTTTCAGCAATTGAAGGTATGCTTTGCAGCATTTCATGGAATTGAGTCTTTGAAAACCCAATATAATAGTGGAAAATACTGTCACTGATTGAAGATAGCCGTTCGAAGTTTAAATGTGAACAATGCGACTGCAATAGTCTCACCATGTCCATTAATTGTCTTGGAGAAAACATATTGTACACGTGACGTGTACTCCGTCCGATATCTTGCCAAGCACTATCTTTTCTATGTTCTTCACATACACGAGAGCCAAAAGGTATAAAGAATTTCTTCTCTTTAAGAATAGTAGCTCTTAAAGACCTGTCAATCCGTTGTAAGTGTCGATTTTCACACATTGCAAAAATGCAAACTCTGGTATTCAAAGGTGCTCGATGATAACCGGGAAAATGAAAATGGCGTTGTCCTTGAACACCTCCAGCTGGCTGTTCTACAACGTTTGGTTGCGCTGCTGGTTCCAAGATGTGTGGATCCGCTGGATGTTCCAGAACATTTGGTTCCGCTGGTTGTTGCAAAACGTTTTGCTCCGCTGGTTGCTCCAATACGCTTGGTTCCGCTGACACGTAACGGTCAGCGCATTGTAAGCATGGTCTGCAAATCCGGTCCCCGACACCAAACTAGAAACAAAATGAACTACCATTAGTGAAATGAAAATCGTCATTAAGACTAAAAAACCGTTTTTTATTCAGTTAGTATAAAGTCTCAACAATGCTAGAAATAAAAGAAAAATAGCAAAAGCAAGGTGAGTTTAGTCTTAAATATTTAAGATATTCTTTCATAATAATAATCAGCTGTCTTAGGGCTCGTTCACAAAACTGCGTTGCGTCGTCGCATCCGCAAAAATCTGCGAGCTCACACGACGCATCGCAAGAACTTGCAAATTGATTCGCATTGCGTACTCCTGCGTCACCCTATTCGTGGAAGGGAGACAACTTGACGCACGAATTCGCATCGCACCGATTCGCAGTTTTGTGTACAAGTCCTATAACACACGGGGCTCCACCCGCCGCGGCACCGCTAAAGCACACATGGTATCTAGAGTACCCAAAAGTTTTTTGCCTCAAGGTGCACATGGGATCTGCAGTCCCCAAAGGGGGACAGACGTTATATTATGCCTTAACTAGTGTGTATTTCTTTATGGTAACAGTACCGTGTAATTTCTTACTAAATAACAACATATATTTATGACAAACCTACGAGCTCTCATTTCAAAAATGAAAAAAAAAAAAAGTTCTTTTCCGTCTGTGGTTCTTTGTTTTGGTTCTTCATTACTTGTAAATATGTAATGTAAATTGTACTGTGCAATGTGATTTTATTCACGTTTTACATTAAAAATAAACATTCCATGGATTTTAAACCTAAAAACATATAGGTTACCACTTGTATTTTTGTTTCATAAAATATTTTCTATTTTTATTTATTTTTTAACAATTTTATAAATGAAGTCAATCATACATTCAAAGGACACCAACACATTTTGAAAGCCCTGCTCGTTGACAATAGAAAAAATATAAGCCGGAAGCAAAATACCCAGAAACAAAGTCGTAAATAGGGTTTTTGTGGAACACCTGCGTGCCACACGATGCGCGCGGCCGGTGACTCATCGGTCGTGTGCGCTTAAGGTGTAAAATAGATCATAAATATGTGCGCTTCAGCGGCTTTAGGTTAGTCACATGAAGTATATATCACACTTCACATGGGAATAATATTTTATTTTGCCGGGATGTATAGTCTATTTTACTTTCTACTTCTCCTACTACCTAAAATATCCGTATAAATATATCGATCCGTTGCGGCGTAAAGGAACAACAACAAACAATAAGTTGAACGGAGACATTTTTACAGTTTTTCGTATTGCATTAATTATATTCTCGTAAACAACTTACCTCTGTTATATTTCTAATATTGATGAGATACTGCATCAAGGAAGGATGTGCTTGCATTAATTCAGCAGTTAATGGCATTGACGGTCTCCGGCGATTATTACTCCCGATTTAAAGTGCGTTGGCACAACAAACAAAGTCCCAAGTCTGCCATATTGTCACAACAACAAAATCCAACACGTAAAACACAATCACAGTCCGAGTATGTCAAGCACAGGTTATCCAATTAAAGAAGCGTTTTTCAAGTCCAGATTATTAAGCCAAGTCGTCTATAAAATCACCACGAGAAACTCTAAAAAAACACACGTAAGCCACGAAGGTAGAACAGTGAGTGCTTTGTTTGCCAATGTGTAATAAATATAAAATACCTTAAACAGGCTCGTGCGCAGGTAAAAAATTCTTTGACTGTGATTGGCTAGCGTTCTAGCCAATTGGCAGTGCCGCCCGGTGTTGGCGTCAGTGAAAGCGCACGGGAAGGACAGCAGCGCATCATTTTGAAGTCAGAATTATGATCTGGCTATAAACGCACAACGATAAAACAAACTTCAAGTGGTAATTGTTGAATTATTTACGATTGTATTATTTTTTCTTTAAACACCCATAACTCAGTTCGGACTGAGTTTATGATATAAGACCCCATACAATATTTCATTTGTTATATTATTCTGCATCACTTTTTTCATATCCGATCGACTGCCGCCAAAAAAATAAAAGGCACCAATTTTACGCATTGGCCTTTTGGTAGTTGATGCCTGCAACATAAGGAAGAATTTTTTTATTAGAGATAGGTTTGTTCTTGACTCTAGTCTAGGTCAAAGATGACAGAGACAAAGTCGACGATGGAGCGAGCCCACCCAGAAGAAGCCTGTTCCTCTCACTTTGAAGAGATCGGGGTTATATGCGTTCGGAAACACAGACGCAGGCAGAGAGTTCCACTCCTTTGCTGTGCGCATCACAAAAGACATTTGGAAACGCTTAGTGCGAATTGGTGGGATAGCAACTAGGTAAGGATGGTAACCTGCAGTGCGTCTAGATGTCCGCTGATAGAAGGGGGCCGGCGGAATGAGGTCGTGGAGTTCTTGAGCACACTCCCCGAAGTATAATCTGTAGAAGACCGACAAGCAGGCAACCTTGCGGCGATGAGCCAAGCTGTGAATTTATTTATTTATTTAGATTAGTCAACAATTGTTTACACCAAATATTTACAATTATACTTGCTTAATAGTACGTTTATAAGTGCAACAATTACTTACAGGCTAACACAACATGCACCAATAAAGGTTATCTATAATACAATGTTATAAAGCCAAAA
This sequence comes from Fissipunctia ypsillon, assembly GCA_947568875.1. Lineage (NCBI taxonomy): Eukaryota > Metazoa > Arthropoda > Insecta > Lepidoptera > Noctuidae > Fissipunctia > Fissipunctia ypsillon. Next base: position 13,592,332 of record OX387668.1, read on the forward strand.
AAGGTACTTACAATCTAAAGCTATTCAAGATTTTTTTGGTAATTTGCATTAATAACAGCATCAAAAAACAACAAAAAAAAATGAAGTCCATTACAATTAATTAAGAAACGGATTTAAAGCACATTAAGAAATTTAAAAAAAAAATAATAAAATTAACAAATCAAAATTAAAAATAAAACTTAGTAACAAATAAAATTAAAATCAAAATTAACGTCAGAATCAAAATCAAAATTAATATTAAAGTCAAAATAATGATAACAAAAATCACATCCTAAATATATCAAATACATACATAGCATTATCTTAAAATTATACATACACAATCTTAAAATAAAAAATTAACATTTGTGGTAAAATCATTGGTTGTGAGAATAGTGCTCGATAATTACTTTGCAAAATTGTCCTATGCTGTCATGGTGTATATCAGTAAGATCACTGCAACTGTTTAGGACTTTACACAGCCGCGAAATCGGCGAGTTGGCACCCAGAACTGTTCTGCGCAAGGGAGGGTACAATGGCGTGATGGGATTACGCGGATATCGGGCTGGGGCACGGAATTTTAGGAGACCCAGTAGGTTAGGGCAGTCAATTTTATTTCTAAGCAACTTATAGAGAAACAAGGCATCATTAATTTCTCTCCGAGTTGATAGCGAGCGCATTTTAAAGTAATTGAGACGGGTATTATAGGAGAGCAGCTGTTTACTTTTTCCTTTAGAAAATGCAAGGTGTCACAAAAACTGTTTTTGAACTCTTTGCAAAAGTAACTTATGTGTGGCGTAATTGTTAGCTTAATAATATTTAGTCGAGTTATTTCTCACATTGGTAACATTTAAATCTATTGCCTTGATGTGAAGTGTCACTTTGGATGTCTGTCGACATCAATGTGACAACTATCAATACTTGCCAGCCATATTGAAATGAGTTATTCATTCGAAACTCATTGGTTGAACTGTACGGATTAAATCCAAATATTTCTGAGCAATCCGTATTTTATTTGAGCGAACCTGCACTGATCCTTCATCTCAGAAGTGGGATTAGACAGGCTAGCTCTATATTATGTACTAGCAAAACGCCCACAAATCAGTTTTGTTACACGTGCGTTTTACATTATTCTAACGCAACACAATGGAAGATGGAAATGTGACACCTACCGAGACTTTGGATCGTCACAAATCTTATTCAAGAAAAAGAAAACGTCACGATCGCAAAGACAAAAGAAAACGACGCAGACGCAGATCAAAAACTGAAGATGGATCAGCAACGGACTCGAGCGTTTCAATGCGAAGAAGCCGTCCTCGGGAGCGCTGTGAGCATCGTCATCAGCGACGTAAGACTGACAGCAGCCAAAGAAACGACCGGGATCCTCACAGACGCCGTCAGGAAAATAGCAACACCCGAAGCTTTCGCCGTGAGCATCATGGGCGGCGCCGTAGGAGTGGCAGCAGTCGCCGTAGCCGCCGGCAAGTCAGCAGGAATGCGGGTTCGCGCGGCAGCAGCAGCGGCTCGAGATCTTCGCGCCATGACAGGCGCTTGTTTTCCCCGGTAAGACGTTCCAAAGTTCCAATAATAGCTCTGACAATGTGACACATTTATTGTTGACTAAATTAGTGAATACCTTGGCAAATACTCGTCCTGAAGGAAATAAATTTCCAATGTTAGGGAACGTCATACCTGATTTTGATCCAATGGTTAAGGGGCAAACTATACAAGTGTGGCTAAGTAAAGTCGATGAGTGTGCGAAATTATATAGACGGGGCGATGATCAGGTCATTCACTATGCTTTACCTAAATTAGTTGGCGTTGCAAAAACTTGGTACCAAGCGTTACCCACTATGTCATTTTCGTGGCCTGAATGGAAACAAAAATTATTAGAATCATTCCCTAGTAGTGATGATTATGCAGAATTACTTACAGAAATGTTATCTAAACGTGTAAAATATAATGAGTCACTAGAATTATATTATTTCGAAAAAATCAATTTATTGAATCGGTGTATTATTGTAGGTAAAAGAGCAGTTGACTGTTTATTGTACGGAATCGAAGATCGTTCATTAAGATTAGGCGCGAAGGCATTAAAATGTCAGGAACCGGAACAAGTATTACAATATTTTCAGTCTATCAAACAACAACCGCGCGAAACAGATAGGTCGCGTCCTCATGGGGATAAGAAACCTAACGCTTTATCGAACGCAAAACTTAACGACTCAAAGGCTACAAGTAGTAGTAATTCTATTGTTTGTTACAACTGTAATGAACCAGGACATTTTAGTTATAAATGTACTAAAAAAATACTCAAGTGCAATGTTTGTAACAAACTTGGACATACTACATTAAATTGTCCGAAACTACCCTCCGATAATAAAAGTAACACCGAAAAAATGGGTCAAGCTCAAAAGAATATTTTACGCATAGACGCCGAGAGCACCGCCAGAAACGATTGTAAGTACATTATGCAGTTGATGCTTAACGTACAATCGGTCGTAGGTTATGTAGATCTAGGCAGTCAATGCACTTTGATTCGTTGTAGTGATGCTAGAAAACTAGGAATTAATTGGTCAAATAACCCAGATCTACCTATGATGAGAGGTATTGGTAATAACATAGTGCTACCTGTGGGGCTCGCTACAGTCACTATACAGATACAAGATGTCATAGAAAAAGTAGATGCCTTGGTTGTAGAGGATAATATTATTAAGTACCCTGTATTAATCGGACACAGTTTTACTGAAAGGCCCGGTATTATCATAACGAAAACTTACGACTCCTTGATATTTACGCGGGAACTTACAAACAAATTACATCTCGAATTAGTCTCGGACACATCAATACGGGCTAGGGAGATGCGCCTAGTTGAAGTTAGTTGTACCAGCGATTATTCAGGAACTGTGTACGTGCGCGGTTCACTTCGTGGAAAGTCTGAACATGAGTTTTACCTCCTACCAGGAGAGTATGAATTAGATAATGGTCGTGGTCGTTTATTGATTCAAAATATATCTGACAAGGTAGTTTTACTTAAAAAGGATTCATTGATGACTCGTGCTTTTAGAACTGACGGTTATGTTAACGTAAATCTTTTGAATATCAATGCTAGTAATTTTTGTTCAGAATTTAACTATGACTCGAATTTAACCAGTAATCAAGTAGATCAATTAAAAAGTTTATTAAATAAAAACAAGGAGTGTTTCTCGAATAATTTGAATGATTTGGCCTTTACTAACGTGGTAAAGATTGAGATTGAATTAACTGATGCTAAACCAGTTGTATATCGCCCGTACAGACTTTCATATCCCGAGCGTGAGCTGGTACGATCGATGGTGCAGGAGATTATAGATGCTGATATTGTCTGCGAATCTAATTCTCAGTACGCCAGCCCTATACTGCTTGTAAAGAAAAAGACTGGCGAAAAAAGACTATGCGTGGATTATCGCGCTCTTAATAATAAAACAAAGAAAGAACATTACCCTTTACCATTGATCGACGACCAGCTGGATATGCTAGCTGGGCATTCTCTCTTTATTACGCTTGATTGTGCGTCAGGCTATTATCAATTACCTATTGAAGAAAGCTCCCAGGACAAGACGGCATTTGTCACACCGGATGGCCAATATCAATTTAAACGGATGCCTTTCGGTTTGGCAAATGCTCCGTCAGTTTTCCAAAGGGCTATGAATAAGATACTGATGAAGTCAAAAGTTAATTTTGCCATTATATACATGGATGACGTTTTAATTCCTGCTAGATCATTCGAAGAGGGTCTTGAGTGGTTAGAGATAGTACTTAAACTTTTTCATGAGGCCGGGTTAACGTTAAAACATAAGAAATGTAACTTTTTCTATAGAGAAATAGACTTTTTGGGGTTTCAAGTTAGTGGTCAAGGCATAAGACCGGGGTCACGTAAGACGTTAGCTGTTTCAAGTTTCCCCGTACCCAAGAGCGTACATGACGTAAGACGTTTCATTGGACTAGCTAGTTTCTTTCGGCGTTTCGTAAAAGATTTCGCCCTGATCGCGCGCCCCCTGACTGATCTCCTCAGGTCCAATTTCACATGGAAATGGAACGAGGAACATTTAACAGCCTTTAATACACTGAAACAAAAACTTGTTGAACGTCCTATTTTGGCTTTGTACGATTCGAGATTTGAAACTGAACTACACACCGATGCGTCTAAGTTAGGGATTGCTGGTATTTTAATCAAAGACATAGCGACGGAATGCTTGGACCCGTGGCGTATTACAGTCGGAAAACCACTCAAGATGAACAAAAATTACATTCGTTTGAACTGGAAACGTTAGCAGTGATAGCCTCACTGAAACGTTTCCGTGTCTACTTGCTGGGATTAAAATTTAAGATCATAACCGATTGTAATGCGCTACGCACGACACTTACCAAACGTGATCTTATACCGAGGATATCTCGGTGGTGGGTGCAGTTCCAGGAGTACGACTGTGATATTGAATATAGACCTGGATCTCGAATGGCACATGTAGATGCTCTCAGTCGTGCACCTGTGACTGAGCCCGTAGCGAGCGATGATGAGACACACGTACTCGATGTTTTAAATATAGACATTAAAGACTGGATCTCCACAGTACAAATTAATGACGAGGAAATTGGGAGAATTAGAGACATTTTACGCGATAAAAATAAAAATTATATAGCAGATGTCTATAAAAATTACCAATTGAAAGGTGATCATGTGTACAGAATTGTGAGTGATAAAATAAAATGGGTAGTTCCTAGAGCCGTCAGGTGGCAAATTTTAAGAATGAACCACGATAATGTAGGCCATTTTGGCTATGAGAAAACTCTTAGTCGACTTCGCGAAACATTTTGGTTCTCTAAGATGCGACGTTTTACCAAAAAGTACGTTTCAGCGTGTCTAGAATGTGCGCACCATAAAGCTCCGGGTGGTCGTAGTGAAGGGATGCTCCATCCAATACCAAAAGCAGATATTCCCTTTCATACAGTTCATGCCGATCATTTAGGCCCGTTCGTTCGCTCTAGGAGAGGCAACACTTATATCCTTGCGATTATTGATTCTTTTACAAAATTTATAAGCATAAGTGCCGTACGGGATACAAAAAGTACCACAGCTATTAGAATTTTTAGAGATCATTTTAGCACTTTTGGTACTCCATCACGTCTTATCACTGATCGGGGTTCTTGTTTTACAAGCTCAAAATTTAAATCTTTTATGGAGAGTACAAATATTAAACATATACTTAATACAGTGGCTACTCCAAGAGCGAACGGACAAATAGAACGTTATAATAGAACCAAAAGAATGGGATAAAAACATGTCAAAAGAATGAACCCCTGTACAAAGTCAAAGAAAAAGAATAAATTATTCGAAGTTAAACGTGATGTTATCTGCCGTTGGGAGCTTGCGTCGCGGACGGTCCGACATCTCCGCTTGACTTGTTGACGTAATCTATTCTTGTCTTCTGCGTCGTATGGGTTGCAGTTCAGTCTCTTCCGGCTGATTGGTTTTGGTTGGTTGCGAGCGACACGATGGTCCATATCGTTTAACCAACCATCCCACTAAGACAAGAATAATCACTCCTAGGATGGTGTAAGAGATGGCGTACTGATGTATGTCGTGAGAAGTCAAAGTGGATGGAAGCTGTTCTTTTCGTGTTTTTATTACAGCTAATCGTTTGTCAATCTCGTCCAACTCCTCGTTTTCAGGCAGCATCGAGGTCGGCATGTTGTGTGAACTGATGTTTAAAATCTTGTTAACCATCGCGTTAAGGGCTGGTACTTTAATGGAGTAGTCCATCTTCATGTTGCTGTTATATTGGTTATGTGAATGGATCGTTAGCTCCTTCGATTGTAGTAAGCAGCCTTGCGCTAACGTCAGTATTCCTGACGTCATAGAGTACGATGTGATGTCATGCTCGCACACAGTTCGAATAGTGCAAGTTCCGCAACAAATTGCCAGCCAGGTGTTCGCAGTATGTAAGGCGATCCACTTGTCCTTGCATGACGTCTTTTTTAAGTCACACGGCGAGGTCGTTCGATGACCTAATAATTTTGCTTCGCATGGAGCATTGCTACTGTACAGGTTGAAGATAGGCAAATTCTTGTTACATATCAAGTTGCCGGGTTGAAGATGGATGCACTGTTTCGTGTCTTCTTCAGATAATGAAACGTAAGTGTTTTTCCGGAAATTGACTGCGATGTACTGTGAGGCTAGTTGTACAATGGCCGTTCCTGTGCTATTCGTCATGGGTAACGGAATCGCTTGCTACAATGTGAAGTCCTCATCGGAGATCAATGGTATATGAATCTCAAACAGGAAGTAGTTCGTCGTTACTCGCGCTCTCACATACAGCAGTTTGTACAGATCTTTCACGTCTTGTTGTATATTCCGTATGGGCAGCGACGAAGTCCTGGGGAATTTTCCAGCGATTTCAGTCAGTTGCTCAATTAAGGTGACAGGTGTCATTAAGTGGACATCGATGTGACCGTTGTAGACATCAGTTAGAGTCTCAAACAGCATCTCTTGTACCCTCTCTAAGTTTGAGATGAGCAGGTACGCGGTAAGCGAAGCTGAATTAAAGTAGTTCGTGGCCATCACGATTTCCATTGCTGACTCGACTTTCGCTAATTTGGTGTCGATCTGTGTCATGAATCCGTCTATCAGACTAAGTTGTCTTTTGATGTTCAGCTCGTTCTTCTTCAGCACATTATTTTGCAGTTCTACGATAGAAGTCTGATTTCTCACCAGCTCCAACAAATAGTTCTCGTTATTCTGAATGTTTTGTATATCGTCCTGATATTTGTCGGCGAATCGTTGATCTAATATGCCAAAGAGACTGTTTGCGACATAGCCAATCCCGTCAACCAGTCCTCGTTTCTTCCTGTTCGTTAAGTGCTTGTGAGGGGATAGCAATAATAATAATAATAATATATTTATTCAAGTTATAAAGTAGAACAGAAAATACAATTATGCTTAAATCTATGTCAAGTTCACTAATGTTATTTGCCTGAACTAGGACATCCTGTGTTTCAGGCGAAAGGAGGTAAAAATATTGAGATATAATCACTGTAATTTTACAAAATAAAATAGTCATCTAATAGGTACGTAAGTAATGTGTAAAATCTTACTTTCTAAAATCTTATCATACTAACTTATCGAACTAATTAAAAATAAATAGTACGCTAAACACTCTTTATTTCAATACTACTAACAACTTCTCTGTATCTTCATAGGACAAACTTTGAAGAGCTACCTTGAGAGTTTTTTTGCAATTTGCATAATTTAGGGCATAGATGTTTGCTTTTGCATTTAGTCTGTTATACAGTAATGGTCCAAGGAAAACATGAAATTTGGCTGTGAAAGCATGTCTTGTACTATTTGTGGGGCAAACAATATCTTTCCGTCTCTTTTTAGTAAATTCAGTGCTGTAGCGAAGGGCTGCGTGTTGTTTTAGTACAATGCTCATTATGAATAATTGTCGAACTGTTAGTACTTCACAAGACTTATAGAGCAGGTTAGTGGGAAAGAGGAACGGGCGGCAAGTAGACACCTTGAGAATCGCTCTTTGTGCTCTTTCGATGGGTAGTAATAAAGTTTTACATGCTCCACCCCATGAGGTAATGCAGTACGTCAAAATTGACTGACATAGAGCAAAGTAAACTTGCCTAATTATTATTGGGTCTGCAATATATCGTAGCTTTTTGAATACGTATATCAGCTTACGAATTCTACTATTTAGAGCATCCATATGTTGTTTGAACGTTAGGGTTTCATCAATTATAACACCCAAGTATTTAATTTTATTCGACTTATTAATATAGGGACACATAAACGGGCAATCTGCAGGTACTGTACAGCAATGAGCATACAACGTTAAAGGAATACTAGAAGTTGGTTTGCGCATCGAAAACGTTATATAATTTGTCTTGTCTGCATTTAGAGTTAGTGAGTTAAGCTGAAGCCATTTATTTACAACACTAAAGCCGTCTTGCGCGAGCTTGTAGACATCATGTTCCGATTCAGCCGAAAAAAGAAGGGCAGTGTCATCAGCATAAGATATTATTGTGCCTTGCTTTAGCTTTAGATTACAAAGGTCATTTATGTATATCAGAAACAAAGTGGGCCCTAAAATACTTCCTTGGGGAACACCAAATGACGTATTTTTTTGGTCTGTGCTAAGAACACTGCCAATCTTCACGCACTGAGTACGGCCTTCTAAGTAACTTTTGAAGAGTTTCAGCTGAATGCCTCTTATGCCCACTGTCTCAAGCTTGCGCAACAGAATAGGAATGGAAACTGTGTCAAAAGCCTTGGCGAGGTCCAGGAAAATTCCTATTGTATGGTTACCCTTGTCAAGTTCTTGCGCCAGATAGTCAGTCAGATGATGAACGGCATCGGCAGTTGAAAGTTTAGGTCTAAATCCAAATTGTCGTTCCGACAAAATTGATTTGTCCTCCAGATATTTGAACAACCTTTTGTTTATTATTTTTTCCAATATTTTAGACATAGAAGGCAGTAGAGAAATAGGTCTGTAATTTGTTACTTGCTCTCTACTGCCTGATTTATATATAGGGACAACAACTGCTTTTTTGAGGCACTCCGGAAAAATACCCAAAGATAAACACATGCGAAAAATATAAGCCAGGGGTGGTACTAAAATTTTCCTGAACTGTTTAATAATTTTATTTGATATGTTATCCCAACCAACTGCACAGTCTTCTTTCAAAGTCATGATTATACTTTCTATCTCAGTCTCGTCAGTATCTAGCAGAGCAAACGATGTTAAAGTGGAATTCCCTGTAATAGGAGTGCCCGTTAGATAAAGTGATTGATTCCGATTTTTTTCTGCCAGACACTTTCCAACGTTAACAAAGAAATTATTTGCTATGTTAGCAGATGTCAGCTGTGTCGAGTGCGCTTGTAATAAACCTGAAGATGACTCATTTTGTTTCGCCGAATATGTTATATTCTTAATACATTTCCAGATCTTTTTACTACTTGTTCCAGCTTTTTCTAATGCAGATTTATCGTAGTTGCTTTTAACTCTTTTGAGTAGATCATTACAAAAATTACGATATCTTTTGTATGACAGTTGAAGCATAGCATTATCTGGATGAGATTTAGCTTTCATGTGCAGTTTATCTCTATGCTTCATACAGCGGATAAGACCTGTCGTGATCCAGGGTTTTATGTTGCAATTTTTGCTGCTTAACTGCGATATAACCGTATTTTTCTGAATTGCATGTCGCACATTTTCTATTACATACAACATACAAAACTGCGGGTCAGCGGAATTATAGACTGGATCAAAATTGATGACACGCAAATCTTCCTCAAGTTTATTTATATTCAATTTAGAAATTGTGCGAGTGTTTTGCTTAGGTATGTTACAATCTAGAGTTAGTAGGGCAGCATCGTGATCAGTTATTGTCGAGTTAACAACAAGTGCAAGTGAGGGGTAATTTGATTTTAGCATGACATGATCCAAACAGGAGCCACTATGATGTGTAGGAAAGCTGTGTGCGGGGAGTAGGCCATGATATGCGCATAGGTTGAGGTAGTCCTGAGCAGATGCATCAGTACTACCTGGAAGAATATTGATATTAATATCTCCAATTACAATCGATTTTTTGATGGATGACAGGTTCTGCAAGACATCATTCAGCGATTCAGTAAAATTGCTAATATTTTTAAAGGAGGGAGGTCGATATAATGCTAATATTGCAAAGTTTGATCCAATCTTCACTACCAAACTGTTGCAGTCGTGCATATTAGGTTCCTCAACAGAGACCTCCAAATGATTCCTTACATAAACTATCACCCCATCATTTTGATTGTAATTCCTATTACTTTTGTACATATTATATCCCGGTATTAGTGGTATGTTATATTGCTTAGCAAGCTAGCATTCGGTTAAAACAATAACGTCACAATTTATGTTTAACCGTTGTTGAAAGGTGCAAAAGCTATCAAAATTCTTAAAAATACTGCGAATATTTTGTGTTAGTACAGTCAATGGAGTTTTGTAGTCGGACAGATACTGTTTGCAATTTTCAGCTTCACAAACTTTTGACTCGGATACAGAGAAATTATCTAACTCATTAATTATACTGTTAATCATAACTGTGGTTCTAAAATATGAATATAGAAAGAAAAAACTTAAATGGACTAAATAAATTACTTATTAACGGCGCTCTTAGGCGCCTGCATAATCAATAGAATTAATGTACCTTTTTTCAGCCATTATTTTCGCCGGGCAGTCAGCAGCGCCTGTGTTGTGCTTGTCTGGCTTTTTGTAATGAGAGCAAGTAGCGCATTTTGGCTCATCTCCCTTTTTTGGACATTCTTTGATTGAGTGACCTTGAGACCTTGATCGCCACAGTGGCCACAGGTATAGGACGTCTGCCGACAAAACTTGGCAGCGTGACTATACTGCTGGCACTTATAGCATCGTGTGACCAATGTGAAATCTCTCACAGGGCATGATGACCAATTCACAAATACTCTCTCTTTTGAGATCAGGGCTTTGCGTATGACTGCAGGTACTTCAACTACGTAGTTGCAGTACTCAGCGTCTTTCTTGCCTGACTTATGGCTTAACTTAATTGAGGTTAAAAACGTCTTAAGGCTGCAGTCCTGTAGTTTTTCGGCAAGATTTTGGTTGTACAAACACGCAAAAACCTCATTTTCTGCCATGGATGTCGGCACTCCTATGATAACAACCCTAGGCTTCCTTTTATACGGCTCGTCGACTGTTAGGCCTGACTTTGTTAGCTGCTCCGATTGCCTCAGCTTCTCGATGTCGTCTTTCGTCTCGGTGCTGATAATAACACCGCCATTTTTGGTCTTGCGCAGGCTTCTAACATGAAGCTTCATTTGTTCGGGGCAGATAATTTTTTGGACGAGAGATTTTGTCTCATCACTGGTCCTCAATTTATCTTGCGGATAAATGGCTACAGAACTTACGTTTGACGGCTGGATATAGTTGTTGGCACCTTTCTTCACCATGTCAGAAAAGGAAGTTCCCAGTGCAGGTTTATTTGACTCTCCGACTTTTAACTTGAGCTCCTTTAGTTGCTGCGAAAGGTCGAGTTGGCTTTCGAGTGCTTTCATAGCATTGTGGGCTTGAAAGGCTTTAGCTTTGATGGACTGGTACTGTACAGCCATCTGCGATGTTCCATGTCCAACTTTCCGGCATAAGGCATTGATGCGCATTTTCTGGTCCGAGTTCAGCTTGCCATCCGCTGCGATAGTACATACCTCCTGAAGGCTCTGTTCAATGGTCGTCATCCAGTTCTTGATTTCTGATGTCGCTATTGCTTCGAAATCATCGTGCCTTTGGCTCGGCGCTTGAGGGGCAGGAGCGGGTGCGGCTGCGCGCGCGGGTGTAGGCGGCGGGGAGCGAGCACACCTACTTTTCGGGCTGAAGGGACTATCCTCCATTGTGTAACAGGTTATTTACTTGTTAACCACTGATCATCTTCATAAATCCACCTTACATAAACCAAAAGTATGACTCAGTTTGCTTTACTACCGGCTATTTATAAAAACTAGGTCGCGATTTCGCAAGTGATTATTTGTTTATATTAATATTATCGACACGTCCGTTCACTACAATCGCCATCGGTTTGACCTACCAATATGATATTGTAGTAACTCAGGATGTCCATTTCGTGGTAAAGCTGTTCTAAAGTCGTTTTGCAGTATCTTGGATCAGTTTTCCGACAGTCCTGTAAGATAAGCTTCAATACGCCGTACTCCGGTCCAATAGTTGGTTAAATTATAGTACATAAGGAGCGTCCATTCGTCATATATTACTTGCACATTACCCATTGTGTCGTAATAAATCGGACGATCGGCTTCAAAGCTAGTAATTTGAGCGCTTGACGACACGCTCGCGCCATATGACCCAGTAGCTAATGTAAATAAAATAATTAGCGTTGTTAGAAAAGTGAAGAAACATTTTTTCTTAGTGCCTTTCTTTGGCATACCTGGCGTTTCCGTTTCGAGTTGGTCTTGAGCGCTTTTCTCGATGGGCAGTGGTGAGAGTTTCACGATGGGACGTTTGATGATGCCAGATTGAGTTTTTAAAGTCGTCACTCGGACGTAGCCGTCGGCACCAGGATGAAGTTCCAGTACGCGTCCCATAGCCCATTTCCCGGGTGGCAAGTTGTTGTCCTTTACCAACACTATGTCACCTTCCTGGTGGTTTCGTTTAGGCTTGTTCCATTTAGACCGGAGTTGAAGTTGCGTTAGGTATTCGTTCGACCGAGGCGAAGACGCGAGCCAGGGAGGAGATGTTGGAGACTCTAGACGGGAATCCATGCGGTTCGGGGGAAACTCAGAGCCGCGGCGCCCCCACTCACGGAGAGTCTCCAACCTGAGCTGCTGGAGCAGGTAGTCGCAGCCCTCTTCCCGGCTAGAGCGGAGCATACCCCGCCGCCGATGGATTTGCCCACAGCCGCAGAGCCTGAAGATGAGAACGCCATCAGCGTCCCAGAGGTGACACAGGCAGAGATGAGGGCGGCCGTGATGAGGCTCCGAGCCAAGAACGTGGCTCCGGGGCCCGACGGGATTCACGGCCAAGTATTAGCCCTCGCTCTGAAAGAGCTGGAGCCCCAGCTGAGAGGTCTCTACACAGCGTGCCATGAGCGGGGCCAGTTTCCCACTCTGTGGAAAACTGGTCGTCTGGTCCTGCTCAGGAAGGCGGGGCACCCTGCCGATTCGCCGTCAGCGTACCGGCCCATAGTGCTGCTCGACGAGGTGGGTAAGCTGTTTGAGCGGATTATCGCAGCCCGCCTCGTCGGCCACTTGTGCGGAGAGGGGCCGGACCTGGACGAGTGTCAGTTCGGATTTCGGTACGGGCGCTCTACCATACACGCTGTGTCGCGGGTGAGAGTCCTGGCGGAGGAAACAGTGTCCCGGGGCGGGGTGATGGTGGCGGTATCGTTGGACATTTCCAACGCCTTCAATTCCCTGCCCTGGAGTTGTATCCGGGAGGCACTGCGCTATTACCGGGTGCCTCTCTACCTCCGCCGCCTCGTTGGGGATTATTTGTCGGAGAGGTGTGTCACCTACGTGAGACGTGATGGCGCAAACCAGCGCCTCATGTCGTGCGGTGTTCCACAGGGCTCGGTCGTAGGCCCCCTCCTGTGGAACATCGGGTACGACTGGGTGCTGAGGGGCGAACTCCAGCCGGGCGTGGACCTGACGTGCTATACGGACGACACGCTGGTCACGGCCCGGTGGAGTTCTTACAGGGAGGCAGCGTTGCTGGCGACGGCTGCGGTATCACAGGTGGTGAGCCGCATACGGCGCCTTGGCCTGGAGGTGGCCCTCAACAAGTCGGAGGCCATGGTGTTCCATGGTCCCCGGCGGGCGCCGCCGCCCGGATCACACATAGTGGTCGGGGGGTCCGGATCGCTGTCGAGTCTACCATGAAGTACCTGGGATTGGTGCTCGACAGCCGGTGGGACTTCGGACCCCACTTCCGGCGGCTGGTGCCCAAGTTGATGGGCGCGGCTGGGGCGCTGTCAACGCTGCTTCCCAATCTGGGGGGCCCGAGCGCCGCCTGTAGGCGACTCTACGTGGGGATCGTGCAATCGATGGCCCTGTACGGGGCCCCGATCTGGGCGGCTGACCTGACGGCCGGTAGCATTGCTGTTCTGCGGAGGCCACAGAAAGCGATGGCCGTCAGAGTCATCAGGGGGTATCGCACGATCTCCTACGAGGCGGCTTGTGCACTGGCCGGATCCCCGCCCTGGGACCTGGAGGCGAAATTACTCGCGTCATTGTATCGGTGGCGCGAGGAAATGCAGGCGCGAGGTGAGCGACCGATGCTGCGACTAATGGAACAGCGTCGGTCGCTGCTTCGCGAGGTCCTGGTGGCGGAATGGCGGGACAGGCTCTCACGCCCTACTACCTCGGCACCATCGAGCGGTCCGGCCGGTGCTCGACCTTTGGCTCGGGAGGAGGCACGGCTCCTTGTCGTTTCGGGTGACGCAGGTGCTCTCGGGGCATGGTTGCTTCGGGAAGTACCTGTGTCGCATAACCAGGGAGCCAGACCCCCAGTGTCACCACTTCGTCGACTGTCGGGAGGACACGGCGCGGCATACGCTGGCAGAGTGTGCCGCTTGGGAGGAGCCGCGCCGTGCCCTCATCTCTAGAGTAGGCAGTGACCTGTCGCTGCCGGCTGTCGTTAATTCGATGGTCGGCAGCGAGGAGTCCTGGGACGCGGTGGTTTCCTTCTGCGAGACAGTCATCTCGCAGAAGGAGGCTGCGGAAAGGGAGAGGGAGATCACATCCTCTCACCCAGCCCGCAGCAGGCGCACTGGGCGTCGGCGGAGGGCGGACAACGCCCTCTTCCAGCCCCCCTAAATGGGTCCAGGGGCGACGGACTCGGGGACGTCCGTCGCCCCCCATACATCGGACCCGAGGTGGCGGCGCGTAGTGTTCCACGCGCGCCCCTCTTAGACGTCGCGGGGGGAGTCAAACACCTCACTCCCCCCCTCGACACGAGGAGAGGCCTGCCGTGGCGGGCCGGCACCAGCCGGGGGTTGCGGAAGGATCGTAAGTTCCCGCGACCCTCGGCGTAGGTGTGAGATGGAACACCGGGGTGGTTTTTAGTCAGTAAGAGTCTGACAGACCCCTCCGCCCGCCCCAGGGCGGAGGACATCCATGAGGATTTTCCACCCCGAAACAAAATGTTTCGGTGTGCCTCGTCTAGCACACATTCGTTGAAACGCAGCAATGAATGTTTTATACACAGTTTTATTCGCTAAGACGCTCGGACTCGGTTGGAACCCTAAATTAGACACTTTCATGTTTAACTGGAACCTAGACGAAAAATCTACGGGAAGGATTACGAAAAGAAAATTACTTTCTGATATATCCAAACTATACGATCCTTTAGGTTGGATGGCTCCAATAACTATAGCGGCGAAGCTAATATTTCAAAGAGTCTGAATTTGCAAACTTGCATGGGACGATGAACCACCGAGCGACATCTTAAACGAATGGATTAAATTAAAAACGGAACTTCAGGATGTCAATAAAATAAAACTCAATCGCTGGATTGGAGTTCAACAATCGATCGAATTGCTTGGATTTTGCGATGCCAGCGAGAAAGCATATTCGTGCGTCATATACAGCCGAGCAACAAACGAAGAAAATATGCCGACGATAACTCTACTAGCCGCAAAAACTAGGGTCGCACCTCTGTCTCAGAAAACTACGTTGCCAAGATTGGAATTGTGTGGGGCACTACTATTATCAAAACTCATGGAAAAAGTAGTGGAAGCCTTTTCAGGATACGACCTGACTATCCAGGCCTGGAGTGATTCTCAAGTAGTCTTAGCCTGGCTACAGGGTGATGAGTCAAGATGGGACAAATACGTATCCAATCGAGTCCACAAAATAAAACTCATCATTCCTTCGGACAAGAGGCGCTACGTAAAGTCGTCACAAAACCCTGCTGACTGCGCCTCTAGAGGGATGCTGCCGAGTAAACTTAGCAACTTCGACCTCTGGTGGCAAGGCCCAGGATTTCTAAAAGAAAAAGAAGACTCCGAACTTGAGACCAACCCAACATGTTTTTTAACACAACACATCGAAACAAGAAACTTGGAAGAGACAACCCTAGCGACATCGACTGACAATGAACACTTTATACACAAATTATTAAGCGAATGCAGTTCATTAACTAAAGTAATTCGAGTAACTGCCCAGGTGTTACGCTTTATCGCTACGACACGCGACAAGATGCAACCTGATACTACCTACCTAAGTGCGAACGAACTCAAGTTAGCAACCGAGCAAATAATAAAACAAGTTCAGCGGACGGAATTTGGACCCGAATACAAACAATTGATGGCAAACGAAACTGTAATGAATAGGAGCTCTATCTACAAACTGAATCCTTATCTCGACGAAAAAGGAATACTTCGCGTTGGCGGGAGACTGAAGAACTCGAACTTGCCATTCGAGATGAAGAACCACGTCATTCTTTCACGAAATGGACGACTGACTCAACTCGTGATTGAACAAGCGCACCTGACGACTATTCATGGAGGAGCACGTCTTACTTTGGCCCAAATCCGACAGAGCTATTGGATTATCAGCGGCAACCGTGCGGTGAAAACGCAACTACGACGGTGTGTACGATGTCATCGTTTCAACCCGACCGATAACTACCAACTTATGGCAGATTCATGCATGTTTGCTCTTGACTCTAGTCTAGGTCAGACATGACAGAGACAAAGTCGACGATGGAGCGAGCCCACTCAGAAGAAGCATGTTCACTCTCACTTTGAAGAGATCGGGGTTATATGCGTTCGGAAACACAGACGCAGGCAGAGAGTTCCACTCCTTTGCAGGGGGCCGGCGGAATGAGGTCGTGGAGTTCTTGAGCATACTCCCCGAAGTATAATCTGTAGAAGACCGACAAGCAGGCAACCTTGCGGCGATGAGCCAAGCTGTGAAGCTTGGCATCCACCAGTCTTACGTCGCCAATGAGCCTCTTAGCTCTGCGTTCCACCGAGTCAAGCGCGGCAAGTTGGTATTTGGCTGAGCCATCCCAAAGGTGGCTGCAATACTCCATGCAGGATCGGACTTGCGCTTTGTAGAGAATTAAAAGCTGTCCAGGCGTAAAGTATCGCTTCACCCTATTTAGGATGTCCAGTTTCTTAGCCGCAGTTTGGGCTTTGTACTCGATGGTCGCACCGAACTTGAGACATGATGTCAACTCCATGCCTAGGAGCTCGAGCCGATCAGTTACAGGAACAGATGTACCCCGAAAAGTAGGAGTTTGATCGAAACGACTCCTTTTAGCGGTAAAAAGACACGCCTCTATTTTGGTGGCATTAAAAGAGACCAGATTATCATCACCCCACTGGGAGACAAGGCCTAAGGTCAAATCTGTCCGCCCTACCATGGCCTCTCTCAAGGAACGAACTTCGGCCCCGCTGGTTTTTGCGCTGGACAAGTATCTCTATGAAACTGTACTGTCATCTGCGTACCCAACAATACCAGACTGAAGTAGGTCATTGATGTGTAGCAGGAAAAAAGTTGCAGAGAGAACAGACCCCTGAGGAACTCCGGCATCAATAGCCATAAGGTCGGAAGAGCAGCCGTCAACGACTACTCTGATCGACCGTCCACTAAGGAAGTCTGATATCCAGCTACAAAAATCAGCTGGGATGCCATAAGCAGGAAGCTTGCTGAGCAAACCAGCGTGCCAGACCCTGTCGAAGGCCTTCGAGATATTAAGCGATACAGCAAGTGCTTCGCCGTGTTTCTCGATGGCCTCGCCCCAGCAGTGCGTGACATATACAAGAAGATCACCAGTTGATCGTCCCCGGCGAAAGCCATATTGACGGTCACTGAGGAGATCATTGTTTTCAAGGTAGGTCAGCAACTTACTGTTCAGTACCCTTTCCATAACCTTGCACAGAATGGAGGTAATGGCGATCGGACGGTAATGGGCAGGGTCTGCACGGTCGCCCTTTTTGGGCACTGGTTGCACGTTTGCAAGCTTCCAGGATTTTTGTACCGTCCTTTTTTTAAGAGAGAGGCGGAACAAACGTGTCAACACAGGAGACAGTTCAGGCGCACACTGCCTCAACACTCTCGCTGGAATGCAGTCAGGCCCGCTGGCCTTGTTCACGTCTAGACTGCACAATACTCTTTGGACCTCTTTAATGTGAACTGCGATTTCCGGCATCGAGGAGTCACAATGAGGCACAGTAGGTGGTTGCTTGGAGTCAGCGTCCAGACGTGAATTGCTTGCAAAGAGAGATGCAAATAGATTTGCTTTCTCACCTGCAGAGTGAGCCAGCGACCCATCAGGTTTCATCATTGGAGGCAAAGTGTGTCGACAGAAATTCGCTTCAGCCGCTTTAGACAGGGACCAGAACTGTTTACTACCCGGAGGGTGCGAAGCCAGCTTGGCCCCAATACGTCCGTAAAACCCGCTTGCAGAACTTGGCGGCAGAATTAAAAGCTCTCTTCCTCACGTGAACCCTACGCGCTCTAACTTTGCGGTCGCGGGCCTTGACCCAGGCTTGGTAGGCAGACTTTTTTCGGGCCTCAGCATGGGCGCATTCTGCATTATACCAAGGCCGAGATTTGTTACCGAGCGGGATGTCGGAGAATGGATTAAAATACTCCATCCCCTGCCGAATCACTTCCGCAACCATGTCAGCACAGCACGAGGGGTCACCCGATGAGAAGCACACTTGCCGCCAAGGATAAGACGCAAAAAAGTGCCGCATCTCATCCCAGTCTGCTGACTTGTATCGCCATACTCGCCTCGTGCCTCTAGGACTCTCATCTGGAGAAGAGCAGGTCGATATGGATTTCACCAGACAGTAGTCAGACGTTCCCAGCGGGGCTGAGACCGATACTGAATGACTATCCGGATCAGATGCCAGCAGAAGGTCCAAGCAATTGGGTGTATGGCCGTCAACATCCGGTACCCGCATTGCCACATTCACCATCTGGGTTAGATCTAGCGTTAAAGCAAACTTGCGCGCCTCTAACCCGGCATGGTCAGTTTTCTGGTACGGGAACAACCACTCTTTATGATGGGCGTTGAAGTCCCCCAGAAATAATGAGCTTCGCTGTTGGGTACCGCTGCTGGGCTACGTCAGTCGACTCCACGAGGAAGTTAAAGAGCACTGTTGTCTCCTGGTCACCGCTGTGCGATCGGTAGACGCCAATGTAGAGAGATTTCTCCACGCCAGTGTCCACAAGTAGCCATATGGCAGAAAAACCCGATTTCTCAAAGCAACGGAGACGACGACAACAAATGTCATCGCGGACGTACACACAGACCCCACCCAGCTTGCTTCTTGAACTTGTGTTCAAGAGAGTAACCCGGGTAGTTGAGATACGCCACATCCGACAGGGTTGTTATCTTCGTCTCTGTTAGCAAAAACAGGTGTGGCTTCCCAGTCTCGAGATGCTGATGGACCGGATCGAGATTGGAGTGCAACCCCCTGACGTTAGTGAGGTGCACTTTTAATGGGATGAAATGCAGCCGTTGCTTAACCTTGTTTTTCTTTGCTTTGGTCATAATTTGTGTAGAGTTGTTGGGGGAAAAAGTCGACTTGTCGAGGCGCTGCTCAGTAATCCAAGTGGAACACTTGAGCTAACCAAACCTATGGGGAACTCATTTGGAGACTGCGGGGACGCCCGAATCCCCCCCCCGGATATGGCCACCGGATCCTCCCGTCCAGTCGCCGGCTGGCACAGTGGAGCATACCGGGATTTTTCGCGAGTTGGCGGGGCAGCCTTTGGCACGTGGCTGGCGTGCTACTTGGGCCCCCTACTGACTGCGGTCGGCCAACGGCTGGCACCGTGCTTCAGATCCCACTACCCTCCAAAATGAGTTACCCGGCTAGCTATGCTCAGAGACCAAGACCGGTTCTGAACAGCGCAACTGACAATCTTCTTCTCCCCCAAAGGCACTGGCACTCCCACACACCGACGGAACACAGCATGCTGCTTGGCGCCAGACTCCGGTGGGATGGTGGTGGCGAGCCAGGCGGCCCCTTGCGGAGCCTACCACCGCTAAGTGGGATCGTTCAGCCGTACCACAGGCAAGCCCGTGGTGCCGTTGCCCGGGGTGGACCACTAGGAGGTAGATCCCAACCACCCCAAATTTTTGGATATTCGACCTATAAGGGGGTGAAAAGGGAGGATTTCGTTTCTATGAAAAACCTTATTTCTTGAGTTAATAGACTTGAAACTTGGCAGGAATACTTATCTAAATAAAGTATGAAGTTTGTAATTTTTTGTTTTTCTAAACTACCCCCTAATGGGGAACTGGGGGCGTCAAAATTTGTATGGGAGAATTTTAACACGCGATCCGATTAACTCGAAACTCAGTATTTATAACGTGTACTAGGGTTTATTTTGAAAATTTACCTCGAATGGAGTACTAAAGTACAAAATCCACGCGGACGCAGTCGCGCGGGAAGTGCTAGTAATTTTATAAGAGGGCGCTTCGTAGGTTCATGGACCTTGCTCTTGATCTTGACCACTGACTTTTGCTAAACTTTAGGTCAGCCAAATCGCAAACCAGTAAATGAGCGTAACTTATTAACCTACAGAGGCTATGTTTAATTATTTAGCTTCACAAGTTTGATATAGATTGTAAAAAGTTTATTTTCGTTTCGTATCGTATCAAGTTATTTTTGATACCATTTTTGTCACATCTGCTAAGCAAGATCCTGACAGCTATTCAGCTCGTGTTGTTATCTCGGTAATCTCACCACTTCCTTCAAGATCAACTCCAGCTCATCACCTTGAAGGCATGCTAACTTACCGATGGTAGTAACAACAGTGGAGGAGAAGAAGAGCGACTGTCCGAAGCTCCAGTTGGGTCCTCCAGTGATATTACGGGATGCTGATACGCCGCGATTTGACGCGCGGACCACTTCATCCAACAAGAGCTCGAGATCATCGTCTGTGGACGAGAAGCAACTGTTAATTAACGATAGTTAATATTGTTGGATAGTACATTATGATACAAATGTGTAATTATCAATGCACACGCGTTTCATTCGACGTTTTTCAACACACTTGCGAGGCAAAAAATAAATAAAGTTTTTTAAACTAATTATCTATGTAAAAAAAGTTATGAAATATAGTCCGCGGATTCCTTTTATCGCGGTGTCTTCGCATGTCGAAGGAGAGGCAACGGCACGAATCCGTCGAACAGTCTAATAGGCATTAAAAGCATAAAAACTGAATATTTTGTATGTTGTTTGGACGTAGAACACGAATGTTATTTTTTTAACAAGCATAAATAATTTGATGAACTATTATGTTAGTTTATCATATTTTATATATGTACACAGGAGGCATAATAAAAAGGCATGAAGTCTCTTTGATGAGTTTTAAAAAAGCGCACATCTCCGACTACAATAGTTATCTGTGGCGCACTTTACCGCACTAGTGCGGTAATATAAAGTACTAGCTTCTGCCCGCGACTTCGTCCGCGGAAAATGTCTTGTTTTAATTTTAACATAAGATTACACTCGGCAATACTGTAGCTTCCCATTAGTGAAAGAGTTTTTGGAATCGGATCAGTAGTTCCGAAGATTACCGAAGTGCTCTTGTCTGCTCAAGGTTAGTCCTTTAGTCGCCTTTTACGGCACCCTCGGGTTATAATGGTGCGATGTTTTATGTATTTTTAATCAGTCATAACACGGATACTAATAAAATTATATGCTATACTATATAAAAAATACAAACCATCAATTGCTATTAAAAAGTTAAGTTAGGTACCTATTTAATTTAAAGCTTCTCTGTATACAATGTTTGAGGTTGTTTTATTTTCCGGTAACAAAATAATCTGCTTTTCGAAGGATCCAACTCGTGATAGACCAACATATAATTGCCCATGGGAAAAACATTCTTTTCGTAAGTCAATGCCAACCGAAGAAAATGTTTGTCCCTGGGACTTGTTAATAGTCAGGGCAAATGATGTTTTTACTGGAAACTGGAGTCGTTTAAACGATATAGGCAGGTCCGTGGGAATCATTGGAATTCTTGGGATGTGCGCCAACTGGCCAGCTCCTGGTCCTATGAGAATGGTCGCCACAATTAGATTATCTTTTAAATCTTTTATGAGTAGCCTTGTGCCATTGCACAGGTTAGGTGGGCTTAAATTTCTTAAAAGCATGATAGGCGTTCCGATTTTCAATAGCAGTTCGTGAGGTGGCAGGCCAGATGGTTTAAGGGAATTTAAAAATTCCTGCGGATAGTGGACTGCATCCTCGATATTGCACACTGTATCAATGGACTTGTAGATTTTGCCTTGGCCGGGGACTTTTTGTAAAATTAGATTATTGATTTCATTGGCTGTATCGTTCCTTGGTGATACGATAGCCCTTGAACAAAGCCAATGAATGTCTCTATCTAGTAAATATTCAAGGTCAGGATATACTGCATCTATAAGCTGCTGCAGACTGTGAACTATACGACCCAGAGTCTCATGATTTCCGCAGCGTTAGCGCCCATGGTTCGAGAAGAAAAAGACCCTTCTTCAACTTTGAGCAGCTGTTGTGGAAAATCGTTATCCGTATTTCCGATAAGGTGGGCTCTCATGTTCGTACGTAAACTTAAAATTTGAATTATACTCCATAGGGGCGATGATTTTAGACATGCCTTTATGATGTCCGCACGTGTCCGTTGTGACGACGGGAAGTGTCTGGCGAAAGTCACCTGCAAACACAAAAGTGACACCACCCATGACAGCGACTGCGTTTCTCAAGTCCTTAAGTGTTCGATCCACTGCTTCAACATGAGCTCTATGACTCATGGTACATTCGTCCCACATTATCAACGACGTATTCTGTAACAACTGACCGATGGGCCCATTTTTGCGTATCGAACATACCGACTGTTGCTCCAATGAAACTGTCAATGGGAGTTTGAAGGTAGAGTGCGCAGTTTTACCGTCGCTCAATAAAGTAGCCGCAATCCCAGAAGAAGCCACTGCCAGAGCTATTTTTCCGGATTGCTTAATTAGCGAGGAATGTTTTCCCCGTGCCTCCTGGGGCGTCCAAAAAAAAATATGTTTCCTTTATTGTTCTTACGCTGTCAATAATTGCATCAAAAGCCTGTTTTTGATCTGTGACTAACTTGGGCAAGTTTTCATATACAAAAGTAGCTAATTCACTGATGTTGTACGGATGTACATACAGCTCCAGAGAAATCTCACCCCCAGAAATGTATAAAAGCACGCCATCTCTGTGAAATCAATGAAACTACTAAGATATTCTAACTAGAAACAAAACACTGACGGCGCTCATGCAAGCGACCGCTAGGTAATAATATCCATCGCATCCTACCTATTGATATTTTTGAACTTCCAAATGTGTTCCACAAACATTATATTTTTTTACAAATTTCTAAAAACTCACAACATAATTTTAAAATGTAATAAAATCTTTTAGGCCGAAGTAAGAATCGAACCTGGACCATTTTTCTCACGAGACCAGCTGTTAGACAGCTGCGCCAACAAGTTTCATATTATAGTTGTGAAATTTATCGATATACAGTGTGAGTCTTTATAATCTGCACATATCGAAATGAGGGAATCTATGCTTAATTTTATCGACGGAAAAAATGTTAAAAAAAATCTAAATATTTATTAATATTTTTTATGGATTTTTAAAAAAAATTGTTTGCTTTTGTGACCCCAGTGTATACAAAACTGTGTAACTTTTAAACTAAACGATTTATCACGATGAAACAAACTCCATAATGTTTGGAAGTAATTAGGTGTCGTCATAAAATAAAAATTATGGAAAAAAATAGCCATAATCAAATATAAACATTTTTTTTTGGCAAAAATCAGATTTTTTTTCATTAATTTTTACAAAAATTGTAAAATTTCTCAATAACATGCCCCCATCACCTTCTTTTTTTATAACTTTAAGTTATTCTTCATTGTATTAGGAACCTAACGGTAAAAATTGCATGTTTTTAACTCAACCCCAACATTTTTTATCAAATGTCAAAGAAAGGCCCAACGCATAGCTACGCACATTGTTTAGCAGGTAGATAAACTTTTTTTTGTTAACTTTGTTGTGAATGCGCGCGGGTCGTTTCAAAGATGGCACTCCGAACGCGGAATCGTATTGTTCTCATAAGGGTGGTTTGTTTGGGATGATAATTAATGCAAAAGAGTTCAATTGAAACCCATTTATTATTAAATACAAAATTTAATGCATCAGGTTCTCAAAATGTCCACCTCGTTGTTGTAAACACAAAGCCGCGCGAATTAGAATTTGGTGTGTCGCTCTCCTTATCATTTCGGGATCATTGCGAATATCATTCGCACAGTTTATTATGCGGTCACGCAAATCGGCCTCACTGTTGATGGGGGTACTGTAGACGCGTTGCTTCATGGTCCCCCATAGGAAATAATCAAGGGGCGTCAAATCGGGTGAACGCGCAGGCCACCCTACAGGTCCTTGCCGGCCGATCCATTTGTCATGATAATTTTCGTTTAAAAATCTTCTTACATTTGTAGCGTAATGGGCAGGACATCCGTCCATCTGAAGAAACATCCTTTGACGCACAGCCAGTGGGACATCTTCCAATAACTGAGGCATATCATCTCTCAATAGACTTAAAAATCTTTCACCAGTCAACGTTCTCGGCAATATGACTGGTCCAATCAACATGTTATCGATAAGACCAGCCCAAACATTTATCGAAAATCTTACTTGGAAAGTAGATGACCGTTTCAGTTTCGGGTTTTCACCTGCGCGGCACCATCTGTGTAAATTTCGACAGTTAGTAATACCGTCTCTAGTGAATGTCGCTTCGTCCATCCATAGTATTTTTCTTGGAAAGTTTGGGTTTGCTCTGGTTTTTCTTTGAATCCATGTGGACATCACACACCTTGGACGCCAGTCTACGTCTTCATGTAGATGTTGCACCCTTTGATAGTGATAAGGATGCAATCCTTCTTTCTTTAAAATACGCCACACTGATTTTTGGGATATTCCGTGACGAAGAGCCAGTCGTCTAGTACTTATGGATGGATCAGCAAACAAATCACTTAATACTGCTTGTTCAGTAGCCGCATCAATAATTACTTGAGGTGGCTCGCGACGATCTCTACTTGATCCAAGTCCAGTGATCGACAACCTTCTGTGAACTTCCTGGAAGTTTCGGGCAGATGGCACTGGTTGCCTGTTAGGATACGCAGCTATGTAAGCCGCGCGCGCAGCTCTGGCACTTCCTTGTCCCACTCCATAATAAAAATGTATGTCGGCGATGTGTGCCGGGGAAAATTCACTTAAACGCGGCATTATGTAGCAGCGAACGAAAGTTATGAAAGTCCAGCGAACGAAAGTACCGAAACACATGTAGCAGCGGCGAATAATTCGGAGCGACTGCCAGTCTGACATCTGTCATAATTCAAGTTCCTTTGGCTGGCCCTACCTCCCCGACCTGCGCACATTCAAAAGAAAGTTTATCTACCTGCTAAACAATAGCTATGCGTTGGGCCTTTCTTTGACAGTTGATAAAAAATGTTGGGGTTGAGTTAAAAACATGCAATTTTTACCGTTAGGTTCCTAATACAATGAAGAATAACTTAAAGTTATAAAAAAAGAAGGTGATGGGGGCATGTTATTGAGAAATTTTACAATTTTTGTAAAAATTAATGAAAAAAAATCAGATTTTTGCCAAACAAAAATGTTTATTTTTAAATGTGGCTATTTTTTTTCCATAATTTTTATTTTATGACGACACCTAATTACTTCCAAACATTATAGAGTTTGTTTCATCGTGATAAATCGTTTAGTTTAAAAGTTACACAGTTTTGTATACACTGGGGTCACAAAAGCAAACAATTTTTTTTAAAAATCCATAAAAAATATAAATAAATATTTAGATTTTTTTTAACATTTTTTCCGTCCATAAAATTAAGCATAGATTCCCTCATTTCGATATGTGCACATTATAAAGACTCACACTGTATTATGTTTATGAATCATCCATCGCACCATTCATGTCGGCCGTGTCATTTTTATACATAATGAAGAAGATTGAGGGTAAACTAATTTTGTTAAGTTAAACTTGACGTCGCATAGTTACTCGTCTGCTTGTGCTGTTCGAATAACTACTTATATTTACAATAAAATCATGCCTCGATTGAGTAACTTTTTAAAAGTGAAAATAATTGTCCTTTGGGAACAAAATCAAAGTTTAAAGAGTATCGCTCGAGAATTAAATGTCGACGTAAGTGTAATCTAAAATAAAATCCGTTTATATTTTCATTTTTTTCCATTAAAAATCTAAATTTTTAATTTATTTCCTTATAGAGAAACACAGTTCGTTTATGGGTGCGACGGTATCAAGAAACTGGTGAAGTGAAGTGTAACCGCCAAGGGCCACGTCCGATTGCTTACACAAATCAATCCAACCGTCATCGTGATATTGTTAATAGCCATACCACGGATCCTTTTACAACCACACGATCTAGTGCTATAAGACATGGCATTTCGCTTACCACTGTCCGAAGACATTTACATGCAGCTGGGATCCATAATTATAAACCTGCCAAAAAAATTGAACTAACCGAAGCTCATCGTCAAGCCAGGATAAGATTTGCAACCCAATACATGAATTTTGATTGGGAAAATGAAATAGTCATTTATATCGACGAAAATACGTTTAAGTCCGATAAAGATGGACGTAAAATACTGTGGAGAAGACCAGGCGAACGCTACAACAATGAAAATGTTTTACCTTTGAGGACTAGTGGCCGGTTAACGATGGGTAAGCAATAGTTAATTTAATTAAATATTAATATTTACCTACTCACTTGATTGAAATATAAATACTATTTATTTGCTAAGTTATGACTCATTAGCGCTGTGGCTATTATTACTAAATATGTTATTATTAGTAGGGCAAAACTTGGCTAATTCGTGATATGCAGCTATTCGGTGATAGATAATTGTGTTTTATTACCAAGTTACTACTGACTTGATAAATGTACATTTTTCAATCATTATAGTATTTGTCACATTTTTAGATATAAGTTAGCAAAACTTATTTTGTCTACTATATCACAGTAAATTTAAAAAATAGTCTGATCAATGAATCGAATTCTACAAGTAAAAAACAAAACTATCACCGATTACCCAAGTTTTGCCCTATCTAATAACAATTATTGTTACCTTTATGAATCATTACAGGATAAAATGTAAATGTAAACAAAGCATAAAAAGTGTTTTGCGGTGTCACTTTTACAATGAGGTATAGTAATAAAACTTTTGTGTGTTTTCAGGATATTGGGGATGGATGTCTTTGACAGGTCCTGGAGAGCTTGTCGAAGTCGGCGCTCGAATGAATGGTGAACGTTACTTGGACATTTTAAGAGACGTGATGATTCCAACAGTTCGCAACGTATACCCTGATGGATATATTTATTTTATACAAGATAATAGTTCGGTGCATCGGTCAAGACTGGTTATGGACTGGTTTTCTACACAAAGGGACATAACTTTGATTGACTGGCCGTCTAAAAGCCCAGACTTAAACCCGATAGAAAATTTGTGGGGTCAAATGGTGCTTAATTGGGACTCAAGTAAAGTCAGAACTAGACAAAATTTAGATGAAGAGGTTATGAGAACTTGGGAATTAATGCGATTAAGTGACATTTGTTTTAATATGGTAAAGGGAATGAGATCAAGATTAGAAGAAGTTATAGAAAGTGAAGGTTACCCACTCCGTTATTAGTATAGGTTTGACCCCACAAGTTATAGTTAAGTTTTTTATAAGTAGATAATTGTTTTTTGTAAACAGTTTTGAAAAACCTCGAGAGATGTAAATTGTTGTTCTGTTTGTTTCAAACGTGAGTAACATGTTGGTTCTCTTATGAAATCATCAAAACTAAATTATCAGTTTTTTCAGTAAATACCTAAATATTTTTTAATCAAAGGGCTGATTTTTCCAAGATATCTGGCGCTGGAAAAATCAGCCTAGCCCAAAAATTCAACATTATTACTCGGATAAAGAGCCAGAAACGCAGATCCGAGGATTAATTTTGAATTTTTGACATTTCTCCCATACAAAAACTGTCACAGCCTGGCCACGGGACATTCGCTGCAGCGACTATTCGCGCGATCTCTATACATCTGTTTTAGTCGCCAGATGTTTTGCCGTTCGGTTCGCGCGAATAGTCGCTGCAGCGAATGTCCCGTGGCCAGGCTGTCAGGCTTCAATTTTGTCAATTTTATTCCATGAATAAAAAATATCTGTCGATTGAAAAATTAGCCTAAAGGGATTAATAATTATATTAATGAATACCATAACAATAAATAATACTAAGTATTTATGTGAATTTCCTTTATTCCGAAAGACCGCCATAAAAGCACCTACTTCCCCTCTCAATCCGCAACACCCTACTATCGCCCTACAGTTATCACCGGGTAGCCTAAATATGCTGATGTTGGTTAGCATATGACAATTTTGTATCAATAACGTAAACTATCTTGCACGCTTACTTGTAGAATCGATGTCAATAACTACAGAACACTAACTTCATTTATGTCACAGAGATGGCGCGCACGTAAACATCGTTGTGTAGTACATACCTATATCCTTTAAAAGATGTCGCTTTTTACAGATTTATAGGGGGTGAGGTTACACTGGAGCTGCATGTACCAACATTGTATCTATTGCAAGCAGCAAATCTATACATACGTAGATGTATCCTAATAGGCTACCTGCATATACCGGTGACTTTTTTACTGTCAGGAAAATAAAGAGGGTGATTCTAGTGCTCAAATACAACTTTTTCTATGGGACCAATAGATAAAGTTGTTGTATTTGAGCATTGAAATCAGCCTCTCTATTTTTCTGACGGTAAAAAAAGTCATCTGGCAAATACACGAATGTATATCCAATACCTGTTACTTTTAAGGGTGCTACTAGTTGTGTATTTAATAATAGCCAGTAGTTACGGTTTACATGCTGTATTTTATAAACATAACGAAATTAAAACTGCTTAGTATTAAATACACAATGCGTTACGGACTTGATGAAACTGAAGAGAAAACAAGAAAATAGCGCGTACGCATCCACTTGATCTCAAACAGTCTCGTAATGGCTGCCATGACCATGACATAGAAAATAAACAGTGCATTTTTACGGATGCGTTCGTTTTATTCTAAATTATTATTGTTACTTGTTTCGTTTATAGAAATATTATGTTTATTTATTTATTTATTTATTTAACAGTTTATGTACACACATATAAACAAACAAGAAGAAAGGAACAGAAAAATACGTACAAAGGTGATGCTTATTTCTAAAGAAATCTCTTCCAGCATACCTGCGATAGGAAAGTAGATAAAGAGATGTAGACAACGTGTGTAAGAGTAAAAGAGAAAACAAAATACACAAACGATACACTAATATGAATATAAACAAATATATATATAAACATAAAATATGAGTACATACAAATACATACATTATACTACCAAAATAAATATCACAAAAAAAAAAATATATACGATAATAATGAAACATAACATAATAAATACTAATAGCTATGACGAAGTGGAGAGATAGTGTTCTTTCACTCTTCTTTTAAACACTGCAACAGTTTGGCAGTCCCTAATATCAGGCGGAAGTGAATTCCATAACCGAACCGCATGCACAGTGAAGGAGTAGGAGTAGAAGTCGGTTGAGTGGGGAGGGGATTTAAGGAGATTTCTAAGATGTGACCTGCAAGGAGCATCAGAAGGACGAGCGTAGGAAAAGCGTTCCCGCAGGTAGGATGGCATTTTAAGATTGTGAAGGACGTTAAATAGCAGACACAATATCCGAGAGTTCCTGCGAAGTCGAATAGGGAGCCACTTGAGTATCTTGCGAAAGTTAGAAACGTGATCATACTTTTTAAGATTAAAAATAAAACGAATACATATATTTTGCAAACGCTCAAGTTTATTTAAGAGCTCCTCTGTGGCATCCAAGTAACAGGCATCAGCGTAGTCAATAATGGGCTGGATGAGAGTTTGGGCAAGGGAGATTCTGGTATTCAAGGGCAAGAAGCTCTGGAGGCATTTTAACGTATGGAACGTGTAGTGCACTTTGCGACTGACTTGAGCAACTTGGGCAGTCCACGATAGGTAAGGGTCCATGGTCACCCCCAGGTTTTTAACCGTATTTGCGTATTCTATCTGAACTCCATTCAGACAGAGTGGAGACAGCGACGCGACATCGAGCCTATTCCGCATATACCTTCCGCCGATGATTATAGCCTGGGATTTCTTAGGGTTGATTTGCAGTCCAAAGGACCGCGACCACTCGCCAATCAAATCCAGGTCACTGTTCATGGCAGACACGGCGGCTGCCGCATCTTGCCTCAAGAAGTGATTGTAAAGCTGCAGATCGTCAGCATAGAGATGGAAGTGGGAAGCGATGACTCTGGTGACAGAGTTAACGAAAATAGAAAAGAGAAGAGGAGAGAGAACGCCACCCTGAGGCACACCCGCGGTAAGAGAACACCAGTCAGAAGAAAACTCATCGAGACGAACCCGCTGCACGCGGCCATTAAGATAGGAATCGAACCAATCAACCGTAGAAGAAGAGAAATTGAAAGTTTTAAGGATCCCTAGAAGGATGTCGAAATCAACAGAGTTAAAGGCACTGCTAAAGTCCAGAAGTACAAGCAAGGTGAGAGATTTGTGGTCCATAGCCCAGCGAATTTCGTCAGTAATCTTCAAAAGAGCCGTTACTGTGCTATGACCAGGTCGAAAACCGGATTGAAATGGACTGAGAAGGCTATTTACAGATAGAAAAGAAGAAAGCTGCTGATGAACAATGTGCTCAAGAACTTTAGAGAGATATGGAAGGATAGAAATGGGTCGGAAATCGGTCGGTGAGACCGGGTGAGGAATTTTTGGTAAGGGAATGATATGGGCTCGTTTCCAGGCCTCAGGAACAGTACAAGAGAATAAAGAAAAATTAAAAATGTGGGTCAAAATGGGAAGTAATGCGGGAAGGATAGGAGAAATCATTCTTGAGCAAATATTGTCATTACCAACTGCAGAGGAGGAGATAGCACAGATAGATTTTTTGACCTCACTTTCACCTACAGGGCTTAGCTCGAAAGGAGGACACTGCGGCACAGGCAAACAGGAAAGTTTATCTAACGTAGCTGATTTGACGAGCGGATCCAACGTAACAGGGGGATGTGAGAAATGATTAATAAGAGCAGACACGTCAGTGTCATTACTGGAAGCAACTGGAGACTTACCAATGCCGACAGTTTTTAGAAACTTCCAGACTTCTGAAGAGTTACGGTTGTCGAGAGAATTATGGAAGTAGCGTCTCTTTGCATCTCTACACATACGACAGCAGCGATTACGCAACACCTTAAACGCAATCAAGCTGCGCTCGGAAGGACAGCGTTTTAACCTCCTTTTGGCTCTATCCCTAGCTGCCATCGCATCTTTTATGGCAGGAGTAAGCCAGGGAGCCGGAACATACTTAACTTTGACTCGACGGATAGGGGCATGACGATCGTATAAGCTGAGTATTTTGCTATTGAAAATGTGAACCATACTGTTGATACACGAGCTTTCCAAGACGTCCTTCCAGTCGATGCTACCAGCATCACGCAGCAATGCCTCCAGGTCTATGCCTTTATAGTTCCTAAGGAAAATATATTGAGGCTTACGCTTTGGAGGGCGAATCCTATAGGACATAAAGATGAAGTCGTGGTAAGAAAAACAAGCTGTGAGCTGTCCGTGGACAGAAACATTATTAGAATCAGAGACAATCATCAGGTCCAAAAGAGAAGGGGTGCAGTTAGGGGAATGATGAGTAGCAGAAAGAGGCAGAATACTAAGGTTAAAAGAGGATAAAAGAGATTGAAGTTTGTGGGTACGACAGTCATTTTTAAGGAGGCAAGTATTAAAATCACCCATCAAGACAACGTGGTCATAAGAGGGACAGAAATCATTTAAAAGCGAATCCAAAGAGTCAAAGTAATCGATAGTAAGATTAGGACTGTACATCACTCCAAGGAGCATCTTAACTCGATGCAAGGAAATTTCTAGAAATAGATGCTCCGCTGATCCCGAGTAGGAAGAAGGTGATGTGCTGATAATCTTGTAAGGAATATCAGTACGTAAGTAAATAGCAACACCACCACCACCCTTCCCAGTTCTATCATTACGAATAAGAACAAAGCCAGGAATGGCAAAGTGTACAGATAAAAGAGAAGGTTTGAGAAAGGACTCGGAGATCAGCAAAGCGTCCAGATGTGCACTGTTAATGGAAGCCAGAAGATCAGAGTAATGGCATGGGACACTCTGGGCATTGATGTGGGCTATGTTGAGATTGTTGGGGAGGTGGGAAAGCAAAGAAGAAATTTGATCGCCAAGAGTGAGAGGAGAGGAAGAACCACTCGCTGCACTAAGGAAACTGCTAGAAGAGGAAGAACAAGAGAAAAAATCATCAGCAAGGTCCGCAACGATCATAGTTTACAAAAGTAATAATATATTATATAAAATATGAATTAAAAAATAATAATAATATTTTTATATAAACTACCAAAACTAATAAAAAATATATATCAGAACTAGTACTAAGTGCATAAAATCAAAACAATAAAAATAATATATTTACGCTAAACTAATAAAAGCACCTATTCGCTATTATTGGTAGAGATTTTAACAAATGATCTTAAGAACTATGTAGGTCTTAGACTATTTTATCTAAGATGTAGGTATATAAAAAATTTTAAGGAAGTAAATCAATAACAGAACACATAAAAATAAAAATAACTACCAAGAATATCAACCACAACATTGAGATACAGACTATGACAAACGCAGACTGTAACGAAACGTAATGTCAAAATAAAACTAAAAATGACACTGACAGACGTCATGTCACTATATAAAAATAATATTACTAATAACATCTACCTACCGGCAAGTTGTGAGAAAAATATTAGCGAAAAGTAAAAGCTATAGGTAGATTAAAAATAAAAAAAAGAGAAATCAAATTTTAAAGCGTACCGACACTACACAAATTAATCACAAAGCGCTATGTAAAACATGCAAAGGGTAACTAAAAGAGTAAACTTAGCGACGATGTTTATTAAATAAGAAAGAAAAAGTAATGATTGTTGTTTTTTTTGCAGTAATTTAAAACAACATGAATATAATTATATTAATTTGGAACGCATATTTCATTCGAAAAAGTACGGGGTCTGGGAGCTAGATGGCGCTGCGGACGTTAAAAATTGACCTTACAACGGAAGACAAACTAGCATGGCTCAGGCTCAGTCGACCACACGACTTCAATGTGAGAGCACGTCGCTTTTTACTAAACAAAATACGTGGCAAATAGTGGACTGTCCATACACAAGATCCCCGCACAGTGGTCGAGAGTCAGAAATAGAATAATTTTAGTACTTGTTTATATTCAATTTCTATTTTGTACATTTTTACTCCCGATTATTTGTGCACGTATTTTGTTTATTGCGTCACTTATTATTATTATCGAAGTTCTTTTACGCGGCTTGGGGCAGGAGTGAACTGGCAAAAATCGTCACGCGAAAAAGCGTTCATATTTGTATGCCTCCACCATGCGACTTTTTTATTTTGAATTCTTTCTTCTTTTGGTCAAAATGTAAATCCAAGATGGCGGCTGCCCAGCTAGGGTTGCGGGATGTTCGAAAGAGTTACCGTGGCCCCGGCACAGGCAACAGAAGGAACACGGGTGGGTTTTAGTCAGTAAAAGTCTAACACGCCCTCCCGCTCCGCCCAGAGCGGGAGAAGTCATTTGATGATTTCCCATCCACAAAAAAAAAAAAAAAAAGATGGCGGCTGCGAAAATTTTCAAATTTTTCATCATGGGTGTCGATTTCATAGTTTTCGAGGGTGCTAAACCCGATAGTGACGTCAAAATGTGAATCCAAGATGGCGGCTGCAAAATTTTTCACATTTTTCGTCATGGGTGTCGATTTCGTGGTTTTCGAGGGTGCTAAAGCCGATAGTGACGTCAAAATGTGAATCCAAGATAGCGGCTGCAAAAGTTTTCACATTTTTCGTCATGGGTGTCGATTTCACGGTTTTCAAGGGTGCTAAAGCCGATAGTAAGGTCAAAATGTAAATTCAAGATGGCGGCTGCGAAAGTTTTCACATTTTTCGTCATGGGTGTCAGATTTCGTGGTTTTCCAGGGTGCTAAGGCTGATAATGAGGTCAAAATGTAAATCCAAGATGGCGGCTGTGAAAATTTTAAAATTTTTCATCATGGGTGTCGATTTCATGATTTTCGAGGGTGCTAAAGCCGTTAGTAAGGTCAAAATGTAAATTGAAGATAGCGGCTGCGAAAGTTTTCACATTTTTCGTCATGGGTGTCGATTATGTGGTTTTCAAGGATGCTAAAGCGGATAGTGAGGTCAAAAGGTAAATCCAAGATGGCGGCTGTCTCATTAAGAAGCCGGGGCGCCCTGCGGACTCTCCGTCCGCTTACCGGCCCATCGTGCTGCTCGACGAGGTGGGCAAGATCTTTGAAAGAGTCATTGCAGACCGCCTCGTCGGGCGGCTGGTGAGGGTGGGGCCGGATTTGGCGGAGAGCCAGTTTGGTTTCCGCAAGGGGCGCTCTACGGTGGACGCCATCATGCGCGTTCGAGCCCTCACGACGGGGGATGCTGTGGCCCGGGGTGGGGTCGTCTTGGCGGTGTCTCTAGACATCGCCAATGCCTTCAACACCCTGCCCTGGAGTTGCATCAGGGAGGCACTCCGGTATCACAGAGTGCCGACCTACCTCTGTCGCGTGGTCGAGGCCTATCTGACGGACAGGGCCGTCATCTACCCCGGTCACCGGGGAGAGTGGAACCGGCGAGAGATGTCGTGCGGTGTCCCGCAGGGATCGGTTCTGGGACCGCATCTGTGGGACATCGGGTACGACTGGGTGCTGCGCGCCGACCTCCCTGGTGGCGTCAGCGTAGTTTGCTACGCTGACGACACGCTGGTCCTGGCGCAGGGGAGGTCGCACCAGGCGGCGGCCGAATTAGCGGCACGCGGGGTTGTGACAATCGTAGAGAGGATCCGGCAATTGGGACTCGAGGTGGCCTTGCACAAGTCCGAGGCCATGTGTTTTCATGGTCCTCGGAACGCGCCACCATCAGGTTCCCAAATAACGGTAGGAGGGGTTCTCATCGGTGTCGAGTCGACGATGAAGTACCTGGGACTCGTCCTCGACAGCCGGTGGAATTTCGTGGAGCATTTCCGACGTTTGGCTCCCAGACTGGAGCGGGCCGGGGCTGCCTTGGGGCGGCTCCTGCCCAATCTGGGGGGTCCAAACGCCTCCTGCCGGAGGCTCTACGCGGGGGTCGTGCGGTCCATGGCCCTTTACGGAGCTCCGGTGTGGGCGCGTTCCGTGAGGCGACGACCGGTACGTCGATTGAACGCGTCCCAGAGGGTCATGGCCATCCGGTTAGCCCGGGGATACCGCACGGTCTCCGGGGAGGCGGCGAACCTCCTTGCCGGATTACCGCCATGGGATCTGGAGGCAAAAGTCCTCGCGCACATGTGGGAGTGGCGCGAGGAGGCAGGACGCCGGGGCGTAACTCCGTTGCCGCGAGAAATCGCGGCACGGCGTACAGAGCTCCGGCAGGATCTCATGGCGGCATGGAGAGTGCGATTGTCGCAACCCAGCGCTGGGCACGCCACAATTGCGGCGATAAGTCCCCTCTTTGAGGAGTGGCTGGAGAGGCGCCACGGCGTCCTCACCTTCCGCCTGACGCAGGTCCTCACCGGACACGGGTGCTTCGGGAGGTACCTGTTCCGGATAAGGCGGGAGGAAACGCCCGGGTGTCACCACTGTGTGGATCGCCCGGAGGACACGGTGGAGCATACGGTGGAGGTCTGCCCGGCTTGGGCGGAGCACCGCCGTGTCCTCGCGGAAGCGATCGGCGGCGGCGATCTCTCGCGTCCGGCCCTGGTCCAGGCCATGGTACGGAGCGAGAGTGCATGGGAAGCCATTACCTCCTTCTGCGAAGCAGTAATGCTCGTGAAGGAGGAGGCGGGACGCGTGAGGGAGAGGCAAGCTTTGCACCCTCACGCCCCTAGTCGCCGCAGGAGACGCCCTGGGCGTCGGGAATTGGCAGCCGATTCCCGGCCACCGTAGGCGCGGGCTTGCGGACGGCGAGCAATGGGTAGCTCGCCGTCCGGTAAGGACCAAGCCCGAGTCGACGGCGCGGCGTGTTCCACGCGCGCCTCAAAGAGATGTCAGCACTATTGACGGGGTCCGCTAGGGCCGATGCCAGCTAGGATTGCGGGATGTTCGAAAGAGTTACCGTGGCCCCGGCACAGGCAACAGAAGGAACACGGGTGGGTTTTAGTCAGTAAAAGTCTGACACGCCCTCCCGCTCCGCCCAGAGCGGGAGAAGTCATTTGATGATTTCCCATCCAAAAAAAAAAAAAAAAAGATGGCTGTGAAAATTTTCAAATTTTAATAGTAATAGTAATATATTTGACGGCGTCAGCGACGGCTGAGCAATAGCGCCGTCATCGTCTGGGTTGGGTGGTATTGGGTTCATTGCGTAGAATAATAATATTCACTGCAGTTATAACTTTACTTTATTTACCGTGATCATAAAACACAATTTTTAATGGTAAACCGACAGTTTCGTTATGGAGGAGTGTCTTGGTTGATGTCTCGAGTCAAAAGTGAGCTCGCCACAGTTCCCACTCTCCAACACGACTCTGTCCACGTGCCACCATTACAAATGATAACTGACGTCACAGCGTTTACCACTACCTCAGTACTACAGTATTCAAATCAATGACTTATTATTTAACGATATCGTTTTCCACGACATATTTATTCGCGAAAAACGCGGTATATAAAGTTGTTAAAATAAGTATAAGGTCTAGCACGTTTTGCTTAGAATTAAAGCATGCAAAGTTATAAGTACCTAAACAAACGTTATAAATTATACTAACAAAAAGAAAAGTAAAACTATAGTCTATGTTCCAAAAATTGCTTAATAATATAGAAATTATTTTGAGTCAACCAATTATACAGTTTAACCTTAAACAGCCTACAGTTTAACGTTTTTAAGGTATTTGGTAATTTGTTAAATACACATACACATAGCTAGACAGCTCTTATTGTATTGTGCTAGCCTAAAGATCTCATCTAGTACTATTCTGTGTTGGTACTGATCACGCCGACTACGTGAGCTTACCTACTTCTTCTACTGTTTTAAACAGCTCTATATGTTTTCGTACGAACATAGACACTTCATACAAATACAATGAAGGCAATGGTAGCAGACCAAGCTTTTTAAAAATAGGTTGGCATGATTCATCCTATGGGATCCCGTAAATAGCTCGTATACGTTTTTTTCGGCAACAAACGCTCTACTTTGGTCGGTACTATTTCCCCAAAAAAAAAAAAATTTTCATCATGGGTGTCGATTTCGTGGTTTTCGATGGTGCTAAAGCCGATAGTGAGGTCAAAATGTAAATCCGAGATGGCGGCTGCGAAAATTTTCACATTTTGCGAGGGTGCTAAAGTCGATAGTTAGGTCAAAATATAAACCCAAGATGGCGCCCGCAAAAAAATTAGTTTTTGTTTTAAATCATATGTGAGAGGAACTTCGTTCCTGACGGGTTCCCCCGGATGCACACGTTTTTTTATTAAAAGCTTGCTTTGTTCGTAGGTAGGTATGCCTATCTTTCCGGTTCATAATAACGCAATAATAAAATAAAATAAATAAATAAATTCTTTTTATTTCAGACTAAAATTAATTTGTCCATAATTGTTAGTTACATGGTCTTAAATCTATGTTAGTATTTCAAACAATAATAAAATAATAATAATAACAAAAAATAACAATAATAATAATATAATATAATAATAGTATCTACATTTTTTCTTTTTATATAAGTGCATATTATTAATTATGAATGAAAAATACACTGTAATTATTACAAAGTATCGTATATAGTTATTTTTGTTTTAGCTATTATACAATTTCGTCCTATTTTTGTGAACAATATCCACTTTACCATTGTTTAATATTTTGACATTTGGTGTTTCATCAGAAATAACTCTAAACGGTCCCGAATACACGGTACTTAACTTATTTCCCATATTATTTTTAATTAAAATTAAATCGTCAGGATGGTATGTAATAGAATTGACATTATTATCATATCGTTCTTTTTGTACTGATTTGCTTTTGAGTAGGTTGTCTCGTGCATCTTTCAGAGTTTTGTAATCTAAACTTTAACTCACACGGATAAGAATCATGATTATAAAGTGGATCAACTACCATATTTGTTAAGTTACTCGGTAAAGAGCACTTTTTACCGAAGACTAACTCGTAAGGAGTATATTTGGTAGCTGAATGAACTGAAGTATTATAGGAAAATGACCAAAACGGGAGCCATGCGCTCCATGCCTCAGGATGGTTGTCTGTTTGGATACGAAGATATGCGTTTAGATGCTTATGGGTATTTTCCAAAGCCCCTATGCTTTGGTGATGGTAAGCTGTCGAGTTTAGTTGTTTAATATTTAAAAGACTACATACCTCTTTAAATGTGGATGAGAGGAACTCCGTCCCACGGTCCGTTGCTATTATCTGTGGTACTCCATACCTTAGTATAAAGTTATGTACTAATGCTTTCGCTACTTCATCCGTTCTTTTTGTAACTAAGGGGTAAGCCTCAACGTACTTAGTGAGTTCACATTGTAGCGTGAGAATATAACTATAATTATAATTATCTCTGTCTAGAGGTCCCACTAGGTCAATATAATTTTTTTCAACCGCGGCGCATGCTGTAGTTGTAATTTCCATTGGCTGTTTAATATCCCGTACCGAATGTTTTTGTTTTGATGTCAGCACTATTGACGGGGTCCGCTAGGGCCGATGCCAGCTAGGGTTGCGGGATGTTCGAAAGAGTTACCGTGGCCCCGGCTCAGGCAACAGAAGGAACACGGGTGGGTTTTAGTCAGTAAAAGTCTGACACGCCCTCCCGCTCCGCCCAGAGCGGGAGAAGTCATTTGATGATTTCCCATCCACAAAAAAAAAAAAAAAAAAGGCTACACACCAACCGACCAAGTCAATTTAAGCAGGTTAGGGGGAATAAGTTCTTATTTGATTCGAGCAAAAGTAAAGTCCCCGGCATGTGTCACGAAAATCTTATTATGTTTATATATCAATAGATCGGCAACAAGTGGGTAGGAATGCCATCACCGGATATTGTTGCAATTGTATTGTTAGTTTGCGCACTGTGGGATGTTGCTCTCACGTAATGAGCAGAGTATGGTACCTGGGCTACGCGCGTCACCAGGATAATATAACTCCACCTGCACAGTTCCTTGACCAAGTTTTACTCAGGCTAGATACATAATTGTTAAATAATAAATAAATACCTACATATTAAATGTTTGTGAAAAAAGTATTTGTTTCATTTTATAAAATAACATATTACCTTACCTACCTATCGCATTGCTTGACCTATGTTTACATTGCTGGGTATACATATTATGTATGAATGCCGTGCTCTAAGAGAAGCCTAGGTATATTATATAATATATAGAGATGGCAAACAAGTATAGGTACGGTTCGCCTGATGATCCCGCAACATCCAAAGGCATAACCTTTTGGTGTACCTAGGTAGGTAACAACCTCCTTACACGTACGTCCTATACGTTTCGCCTCAAAGGAAAAGCGTTATTATACAAAACATGTATAAATCTGCAATGAATTAATCTGCTCAATAATCAATCAATCAATCATATCACAACACACATAACATAACCTAAAAGGTAAATCTTTAAAACGATTTTCTGTCAAAATCCCATTACAAAAAAATATGCTATGATTACACTTTATGTTATTAGGCCTTAGATCCATCTCTTTCGGGTGTTTTCACTAATGTACGCGAAGTATAAAGGCGACACTCAAAGTACATGGGGTCTTGCCAATCTTCTTTTCACGGCCGCCATCTTGGATTTTCATTTTGACCAAATTTTCACTTTGAAAGTCGAGTCGTGTCAAGCCGCGTTACAGAACTTCGTTCCTAAATAAGGGTTCCGTTTTTCATTCGAACATACAAAACCCAAAAAAAAACATACGGACTTATTTACACTATGTCCTACGAATTAATTGTTCCATAAATTAGCGGAACAGCCGTGCGCTAGCAAAACGGACATAGGTCGTACCTCGTCAAGGCCCGGCGGGCGACTGAATCGCAGTGCGCAAGCCGCTGTATTATATGATATTTTATTATTAAATGAATTTAACTATTTTGCAAAATGTAACCACAAATTGTTCTTCTATTTGTTATGAACTTTTTACAGATATATTTTTTGGAAGTATTGCTTTCATAAGCTTCAAGCAAAATTAGAAAAACATCAAAAAAATTCCTCTTCCGATTTTTTTTTTTGATCGAGCAAAGTTTTCGATATCATGTTTTGAACCACAAAAAGTCCAAGTACATACAAGGTGTAACAGGACGATTGACATTCCTTTTAACCACGTAAAGAGAGTCATGTTCTTTACCCGTATACAAAAAATTAATCAAATCCAATGCATACTTTAGCCACAGGAAATTATTTTTCATTTTCTTATTTTTCAACATGATGTAGATCGGAGTCCATAATAATAGGTAAACATTGCCGCCGCCGCGTCCCGCACCCCGCATCGCACCGTTGGTCAGTGACTTTTCATAGATAAAGCGTGTTCACTTTTTATGCAGTTTATTCTGCTATTTATTTTGTTTGAAAACTGCAATTTTTTAATTTTCCATTATTCTACTAATCTTCGTGTTTTAAAATGTTTCAATGGACTAGTACTGTGCTCGTTTTCATTTAATGTCGTACGTCCAGATACACGTTGTATAGTAAACTACAATATATATTTTTTTTGGCTTCAAACAATCACTATTTATTTGTTTATTATTGAATCAGTGATGCAATATTGGGTATAGGTCGCCTTAACATTAAAAAGATCTCTACGTTACGGATTGGTTAATTTATTTTATTGACGATAAGTATCAGTTTGTAAGATACATAGTAGGTATTGGATGTTAAGGTAGATAAGACGAGATAAAGTTAATATAAAGAAAACAAGTTAAACCTTTTCCCAACTATGTTGGGGTCAGCTTCCAGTCTAACGGGATGCAGCCGAATACCAGTATTTTCATGGAGCAACTGCCTGACTGCAATGGATGGACTGTGTGAAAGATGATATGGCTAGAAAGGGGGTGGCTACCGAGATGACGACTAATATAGATGTATGGAAGAAAGGGACATATTGCGTTGACCCCAAATAAATTGGGATAAGGGCAGGAGAGCGATGATGAAATGATGCGACTGCCTATCTGACCTCCACAACCGAGTTAGTGGGTAACATGATACCCCTTAATAAGACTGGTTGACAGACTTTTGGGCTTCTGACTACCGGAAGATCTACGAATGACAGCCAGAACAAACGGCTTAACATGCTTTCCGAGACACTGAGGAGTCTCAATGTGTAGGTAAAGGATGGTCACCTTTGGATGGAAACCTAAGCAATCCCATGTTAATTAATACATTTATTTCTTATTAACCTTATTTATTAATTAATGACCATAGTAACGAGGTAACCTTTAAACATTATTACTTGTTTACTATTAAATATGATAACTTAATCAAAGATTGGTTAACAATTTGGGTTAGTTGCTAAGTAGGTTCTCACTGATAAAAAAGTTGACCTTTGTGGTAGTTTGTATGTCACACTCATTTATGCTCATCAATATCAAAACAATGTATAGAACTGCTCAATTCTCGCTTATTCAAACGCACTATGCCATAGGCCTTAATAAACAAGTATTGCTCGCGCGCAGTCACTATACGCAGTCTCCACAAATTTTTTAACATCTACCCTACTAACAACGCTAATCGGTTATTTACTTATTAATATTGTATTTTCTCTGTAGGTAAGTGATTCATTTAATCTTTTGAGAAAATAAATGTCTTAAACCGTAATATTGTTTATATAGCTATGTATTTCTCTAACATAGCATTAAGGCTAAGTACATAGTTCCAATAATGTCGCGGCGGCGACGAAGTCGCAGAAGTGTCGCGTTCCATATCGAGACGCTCAATGGTCGGCAGCTGCGACAGTAATAAAATATATGGAACGCAACACTTCCTCGACTTGTCGCCGGGACATTGTCGGAACTATCTAATTAGCCTAAGTGTAATAGTTGTGTATGTAATTATATTCAGTAGCAATAAATCCATCAAGGGAATCGTTCGTCTACTCATTTACATAACATACCTAACAAGTTATATAACGAGTACATAACATTTTCATTGTTGGGCATTACAACCCAACATATTGTTTTATTATGTTTAACATATCAAAACGTAATTTATTGAACAAAAAAAATGTACTTTTGTGTTTTCTATAGATAAAAAAAAAAAACTAAAGGTATATAGGTACCTGCAGCACAAGACTAATTAAAGGAACAGACAGAAAGCTTCCTAAGAGAGTTCAAAATTCTTACCTACTTTCATAGGGCTGTCACTCGGTTATTGAAAATAAAAAACTGCGCAAGTGCGAGTCGGGATTCGGCAATGGATTGGATACCCTTAACCCTAGATAGCTAACCTTCCTAAATACCCCTTTAAAGCTAACCATCCGTTGAAACGACGGGTATAAATAAAAATTGTTTTTTTGCATACATTATGTTTATGACGTAAATAATATTTAATTAATGTAAAAGTGAAGGGGTATTATAATTAAACTACGTTATTAGTTTTTATTTTAGTTTTTTATTAATGGTGCTACATAAAAAATCTGATATTCTAGAAAA
This sequence comes from Fissipunctia ypsillon, assembly GCA_947568875.1. Lineage (NCBI taxonomy): Eukaryota > Metazoa > Arthropoda > Insecta > Lepidoptera > Noctuidae > Fissipunctia > Fissipunctia ypsillon. The sequence continues at coordinate 13,634,699 of OX387668.1, forward strand.
ATATGAGATCAATTTTCTTCATATACTATAAACATGCAAAATCAACATAAAACAATTCAACAGCCTCGTTTTGTGGTACACATAATATTAGTCACAAAATAATAATTATTTATAAACTAAATTTAATTAGGTTTCTTTGGCGCAAGTGGTGCAGAAATCAACCATTTAGCGCAAACACTTTTCTTCATTCTCTATTTTTGTTAATAGCATTACCCATACGTTTTTCTTTTACGATTTGTGCTTTCCGATGTCGTGGATGCCTCGTCTGATGTTTTAATGTTTGATTTGAGATTCAGAGCTTGAGATGTAGGTACGTGGGTTTCGGCTTGTTTGATGTTGGTCTTGGTTGGTAGATTGACGCGACGAAAGTAAGCTTGCTTTACATGTGTAGGCAATGTTGTTATTGCAAGTCTCGTCTTCAGCGAAGGCTCTACTAATTGAAAGTGCAATGACTCCAGATAATCTATAAATAAACCGATTTATTGTATAAAATACACTTGCACACTACATGGTAAAAAGTCACGTTAAAGCTAACCATCCGTCATAATGACGGGCAAGGCGAACGTATCTCAAAATCTGAGGTACTTACCTACACGACCCGTACGCCACTGCAACGATCCCGTCGGCGACTGAGTTGGTCAGGCGCGGCAAATTAATTCTGCATACCGTTATAAAGAGACAGCGATATTACGTTAAGGCACCCGTCGAATCGACGGAGGTTAGCTATCTAGGGTTAATTTTAAAATGACGGCAATAGATTTAACGTTATTGATGCTACATTTTATCGTTAATCTTTATTAACATTAATTTTAGCGTAATTTTTAAAATAAAAAAAAAACATGATTCCATAAAATTTTCTTAACAGAAACAATTTACAAAGTTCTTTCCAAAACAACCAAAAAAACCGCTAAGCGAGCGCATTAAATGTAAACCTACAGAACAGCAAAGTAGCTAAATTAACGGTAAAATTAACGTTACTTATCAATGTAACCATATTTTACGTTATGTTTACTGGTGTGTAATGTTATCAAGTAGGTAACGTTAGTAAGGTATCTCATTGAAATTAACGTTCCGTAACGGTTAATTATTTTGTTATTTGGCAACGTTAACAAGCTCTGATTTAAAATTAAGTAGCTACCCACATTTTATTGTTAGAAATGAAAAAAAAAACAAATGAAATATTTTTTTTAAACAAACAATTAAGTAGGTATCTATTGTAATTAATATATTGTACAAAATGTGTAGGTATAGGTAAATAATATAGATAATTACCTGACAAGATCTTTCGGATACACAAAATATGAGATCTCTTTAGTTTTCTTAGCGTGGTTTGTGCACACTGTACAACTGTTTGGCATTTTTTTTTTTTTAATGAAAACTAAACACGCGTCGCGTGACACACCTTAACTTTAGACCCGACTGAGCAGGCTCAAACCGGTTTTGACCCGAGCGGCGGCGGGTGCACGCTCCCCGCGCCTTGTCGGTGACGGCTCACGCACACATAGCTGTGTATGTAGTAGTGTTCCCGCGCAGGGCGTTAGTATGAAGCTTTCCGTCTGTTCTTTCTTTAGTCTTGTGCCTGCAGCATTTCATATTAAGGGGGAAGCGCTAAGGTAGCCCGCGAAATTCAAATTTTCTTACGATTTTTGCGATTTGCAGCTCAGTGTCTAGGTGCATGTTGATCAAAGTATGATACGCGACCGTAACAAATATGTATTTATAGAATTATAATATTAGAATTAGTAATACAATTCCTTAAGCTAGTATGATCCTGAAATGTTAAGATTTCATAAAAAAAAAATCATTCAATAGACTTACTTGGTCTTAGAGAGTTGTATTGATGACTTTAATGATTATAATTCTGTAAACTCATATTTGTTACGGTCGCGAATCATATTTCAATCAACATACAACCTAATACTGATCTGCAAATTGCAAAAAACGTAAGAAAATTTGAATTTCGCGGGCAACCCTGGCGCTTTCACCTTAATAAGGCAGAGAAAAGGGAAAACAGAAGTGTGGGTAGTTGAAACTGGCTATGAGACGAGGAAAATATTCAAAATTTTTATGCCTTCTTGCAATATCGTTTGTATCGTAAACACAACACTATCCTAAAAAGGTGATGTTTAGTCAAATAAAAGTTACTAAAAGTATGACTGGGTACCTACTACCTATTTACGAGAACGCGCGCGGCGGGGCGCGAGTGCAAGTACCTACCCATAATGGATGTGTTTATGCTAGTGTATGTGCTAGTATGCCGGCAATTTATTATTTTAGGTCAAAATAAAATCACTTTAATCAGTGTTTTTTTTGCTTGGATGTGTTTGGTTAGACGTACTGAGCGCTGTGTTAAAATTTGTCCACCTATTTTAATGGGACCCTATATACTGTTCGATCGTTTACAAGAAGAAGCCTGCATTGTGCGCCTGGATTGCAGGCATTTCAAATATTTACCCACTGCTTGCACAATAGCGCTCATTTCTGCAAAATATTGGCTTTGTGGGTAATATATACATTTACCCCGAGGCGAGGAAGCATTATACGCATGTGTAATATATGTAGTTCCATAGAGATTTCATTGATTAAAAGAAAACATTTTAATTTTATTTGAGTTCGTCAATGTCCGCTGCTGATCACAAGTTTTCCGGTGACTGGTATATTAAAAAAAAAAAAAGCAGACGAATGATGACCATACCATTTGTTATTATTATGCAGAGAAAAAAACACGGTAAGTATCAATCGGCTGGAAAAATCCCTTTTTAAAATAGGAAAGTTTAAAGAAATATGTATTTACCCACAATATCCGGATAGCGCGCCAGGAAGTCTGTTTTGGCCCTTAGGAGTTCAAGCCGTATCTGATTCTCCAAGGGTGCCTCCAACGCTGAGAACACCAGCGCTCCCGAAGCCAAATAGACCACGTAGAATATGACGTAGAACAATAGCAGACAAGTGAACCTCGCCTTACCAAACAATCTGGTCGTTGCAATTAAAGGTTGAAACGGAGGATGTTCTTCTTCATACAAAATCTCTCTTTCAACAACCATTTTTTTGTGGTAAGGAAATAATTGGCTGTGAACTATCATGTCGTCGTCACTCCTCGAACTCATGCTCCCGTAGGAGTGAATCTGCTTATACTTGTTTCCACCATTCCCTCCAATTGCAATACGCTTCTCCATTTTAAAAAGTTAATGTCAATCAATGTTTACGGGCGAAACCAATAAAAAGTTTTTAATTCAATAAAAAACCAATAATCATTTTCAAAAACACATTCTGAATTCATTTAAAAACACCAAAAACAAACACTAGCACGGTTTTTATCTAGATATGGCTTATCGGTAGTCCACAGAGTTCCAGAACACAAACCTAAAATCCCGGAACGCGCGGGATTATGGTCAACTGTACTTGAAAAACCTCTTCGGAAGATTAGGTTCAACAAAAAGCACGAATATTTCAGTCTTTTTAGTATCCCGGCGACAATTTTTAAGTTTAATTATCACCATATTGATGCATTTTAGAAGCACTGGTTGGGATTAAATATGGCGGAAGCCGTAAGAATGTAGGTGTACATGTTAGGCGTAGCGACCGCGACAGTGACTGTAAGTAGACTGAGCCCCAGTGCTGCCAACTAATCTGAGCATAAACGCGCTGTCAGCGCTATAAAAAAGCGCTAGATAGCGCTAAAATGGCTTTTTGAAAAAAGCGCTATATTTCGCGCTAACTACAAATGGTATAATTTTATTTCGTATGAAATTAAACTATTATACATAAAAATATAGATTTAATTTACATAAGTATTTGTCAATTATAAAAATATTCTACCATGACACAGTAGATTCTGCTAAGTGCAATAAATCTAGCCTTCTGAGAGAACAGAGCAAAAATGAGGATTGTCTATGAGACAATAAAATAACAATGATTTATAAATCAATCTTAGAATAATAACGCATAGAAACCTAGTACGAGTGCAAAAAGTGAGGCAACTAAAACTTAGCCATAGTGGCTAACTTTTCTCGGCATTCGTCACACAATAAATCGCTCGTGTTTTGTTCGCGACACGCCTTCTATGCGTTATTATTCTAAGGAATCAATCAATTAAATCTTCATCATCATCAGATACAGATTTTTGGATTTCTTCTTCGTTTACATTTATTTCAGCCGAAGTAGAAGGTTGATCGTGGTCTTGTTTTTTTAAAAATTTGTACTTTTCAGTCGATGAAATTTTTCTTAAGATGTCGTTAGACACTTTATAATTTGCGCAATTGCTTCTTTTGAATAAGAGTCCATAACGCACGTGTAAAATCGCATTTATAGTATCTAAGCCTAATGAATTTCTCAACTTATTTTTTATGACATTCATTGTGCTGAATACTCTTTCAATATCAGCATTTGAGTGGGGTAACGAAAAAACTTTCATTGCTAAGGAGAATATTTCTTTATATGGACATGTACGAGACGCATCTTTCGAGTCTTTTACTTCACTCCAAAACTTTACAGTGTCCTCTTTGTGAACCCAATCTTGTAAAATAATAGTGCGCCACTGTTCGATAATTTTATCAATTTCTAGAGGTGCATAACCGAAACTTTCGCATAGATGGACTATTTTTTGTAAGGATCTTGTTTTTTTTAGTATTTCTGTAACAGAAAGGCAACAACTGTTCTCTAGGCATTTCAAGTTTTCAGGCAACCTTTGTTGCAGTTGTGAAATTAACTTAATTACAAAATTAACACATCTTTCTTTAATACCGTTCTTAATATCATTGGACAGAATGGATTCTTGTAATTTAGTCTCAAAAATGTATCCAAGATATGGATTCGGTGAAAGGTATCTTCTGACATCAAGCGAATTAAAATTAGGACAAGCCTGTCCTATTATAATCTTGAGACATAATTTCTTTATGGGATCTTGGAGGGTATTATAAAGTAATGTAGGGTCTGCTGATTTCTGTTCAAATATTTTAAGCGCTGACTGTGTTTCATCCAGAACACATCTCAAAAATTGGAGATAGAGTTCATTTTGCGAATCTTTAAACATTTGATACAACATCTCAGCTTTGTAACAATTATCCGATAAACGAGCTTTTTCAAAGTGCAATGTTAATTCTCTCCACTGACTTAATATTCTAGTAATAGCCGGTTCAATGGAAAGCTATCGTGTATCACAGGTTTTTAAAATTTTCAGTGGTTTTTCGCCGCAATTGAGAGCTTCATATAAGTTCCTATACTCAGATTGCCTTTTCGGTGATATTTTGAACCAGTTATGTGTTTCTCGAATTAAAAACTCAATTTGACGCGGTATAGTATCTACAGACGCGTGTGATACGGCGAGCTGTATGGAATGACACACACATCTAACTAATATCAAATGCTTTAAATCATCTTTTTTCTTTCAAAATTTTGTACACACTTGAATTTATCCCGGTCATCACAAAAGCATTATCAGTGCCTATTCCACTTAAGTTTTTGATTTGCAATCCAGCCTCTTTTAATAGTGTAATCAAAGATGTAACGATACCTTCAGCGTCAGAACTTTGCAATTCACTAAGTCCAAGAAAAGTAGAAATAACTTCATTTTGACTGCGACTAAAATATTTCACCACCACTCCCAATTTTTTTTTAACTGAAATGTCTGTAGACTCGTCTAATAATAAGCTGTAGGGCTCATCTCCTATATCGTTAATCAGCTCGGTTTTAAAATGGGGTGCTAGTACCATTTGGATGATAGCTGTACATTTAGTACGATGAAGTTTGAGATTTTTAGCCGCCTCAGATCCTTGAAATGCATTTGCACATAAACATCCTAAATGGTCTACAGCCGAGGTTGCACAATGCTCTGCAATAAAAAGAGACAAAGATGCCTCCGCTTCACTAGTTTGATTTACTCGCTGCAAATTAATTTTTTGCTGTGATGTATCTAACGACGGTTTTGTCTTTTTTTGATGTGATGCTGATTCACAATGCCTTTTGATATCACTGATTTTAGCCGAAAACTCCCGTTTACAATAAGTACATTGAGCTTTTGTTGAATCACCGGGCACAGGTTTTAACCAATGTTTAAAATCGTTATCTTGCTCCCATTCACTCTTATAGTGTTGTTTATAATTTGTACGCTTGGATAAAGGTAAATCCATTTTTTACGGCACTTAGCTTGTAATTAATTAATAATTATAGTAAACTAAACGAGCACAGCAACTGCGTGATAGTCAACTATATGAGGGCGCGCTACGGAGAAATACAAAAATAATACGCAGGGAATCCCCGATATATTAATCGTTCATAGATAACGACTCTACATAGAGCAACACGCGAAGGCCCGGTGTTGCTCTATGCTCTATGATGAAAACATCAACATTATTTTGTAGTTTTTCGGTGTTGGTAGTAGGAAGTAATAATTATAATAAGTAGTAGTATATAATTTATTGTTACGCTGTTAAATTATTGTATAATTTATTGTTAAGTAATACAGTGTCATGTAATTTCAAAAAGCGCTAGATTTAGCGCTAGGCGCTAGAACGCGTTGTGAGACAAAAAAAGCGCTAGATCTGGCGCCGAAAGCGCTAAGTTGGCAGCACGGCTGAGCCCATAGACTACTATTTATTATATACTGAGATAGACTGGCAACTTAAGCATTTCTTAGGCAACGCCATCTAGTTACCAGGACATACACTATAGCTATATACGAATACCTACGTATTATAGCTATAATATTGTACCAAGTAAAATTAGCGTTACAGAGTTGAATAATAGAGAATGGTTGAAAATTCTATAACTAGCTATAAGTAGTAGTAACGCTAATTCGTTATTACACTAAACTTGTAGTTTCGAGGATAATAAAACAAATACCAATTTTGAATATTCATGTTTATTGGGTAAAACAAAACATTACATAACTCAAACCTATAGGCTACTTTTCATCCTGGGTCGCAGACGATGTCGCGAGCAACAGTTAGTAACCTATAAAAACTAAACATTTAGTTCAGTGCCAGTTTGCCTTAGTCGTTTCCGACATCTATTTGATATAAAGTGAGTATGGGCTTTTTTTTTTAATTGGTCATCCCTATCATAATCCAAAGCCTTGCCAGTGAGGAGGTGGCTGACTTCTTTGCACCAAATATGTACAAAAAATTCTACGCTTTTATTAATTAAATAATCGAATTCGCACGTTACAAAATTAACGTACATATTAATTGTTACCGCCAATTTTATATATTGGACTATGTTTTGTTTTAAAGGTGACGATTTTAAAATGAGAAAAGTTATGTTTTCCACTTGTGCAAAGAAGTCAAACAAACACCTCGTAGGATAGCACAGCCATCTTTTGCTATCATATTCTTTTATTTTTATATATCCATGGAAATCTTCAGTATAATCAGTTTCCATGGATTTGAGGCATGTTTGGCATTTTTTGTATACTTTGCTTTTGGCTTGGCGTGCTAACCACCCACTGCAATATCCTATTGCTGCGCATTTTTCTATATTACCTTTATCTTTACTATTTATCATTGACGTCGTGTCTATGAGCTCTATGTACATGTGCTCATAGTCCACGACATTGATGCCCTCGTTGCAAATTGGCACGTCCTCATCAAGTAAAAAAAAATTTACCGAATCTAAACAAAAGTCATTGTCAGCCTCGCAATTTGCACCTACAGAGTGTTTTGATGTTAAATTGTTAATTGACGAGCAATTTGGCATGATATTCGCATATCCATGGGCCCTTATGGCTCCAAAGAAATTTTCAAGGGCATCTTGATTTAATCTACGCAACAATATGGCTTTCATACCTTTTTCATAAAGGAATTTGACCAATTTTCTAATATTTTCAATGGTTTTTACCCAGCCCATCAGTGATGGCACATTTCTTGGAGTATTAAATTTCATTGATTTTAAGACAGGTAAACTGGCACTCCAGAGCTCATGATGAGCCGAATTAGCTTTAACAGCGGATTTAAAAGGTTTTCCCGGCACAAACTCGTAACTCCCACAATTCAAACTATCGAATAATTTGTCAAAGAATATTAAAATATCTGCAGTTTCAGTGCTTTCTTCTGGCATTGCTCCCATCTCTGAAAATTAAGAAATAATTCCATTTATTATCATTAAAATTACCTAAGGTTGGTTGTTCACAATCGTTGTTAGATTTCATAAAAAATTAAAAAGAAAGTGGATGGGCATCCATTATTATACTAGACTATCTCTAAAAAGGCATATAATGAGAAATTCACTTTACTTTCAAAATGATTGTTATTAGTAACAATGTCTGACATATCTCGGGAATCTGGGGTCCCGGACCTTTGGAACGCGTACGAGGAGCCGATGCAAAGTCGCAGAGGCCCATTAGTAGTTTTTAATGAAATGAGGCAACAACCGACGATTATCCCGGTTTGCATTTATTATTATTATTTGGTTAGACACACTAGCAGCTAATTAGCTGATGTGTGTGTATCAAATAGCTTGGAGACATTTAATTATGGTGAGGATATTGATACATACCTGCCATTAGTCCTAACGCTGACCCAACAGAATGGCTGAACACTTGTGCACAATGCTTAACCCTCATTTTAGGTATGTGATTTCCTTCCATTTTGCTGTTTGAGCTTTACCATCCATAACATAATTTAAATTTTTGTAAAGCAAATTATTTCTTATGCATTTCAATAGATGTGGAGGATCATGCAAGAAATAAATTTTTTCTTCATTTACTTCGAGGAATCCTTCTCTATACTCAGTATCTTTTCTGATGTATGTGGATTTGGTGTCTGTAACTAGACTGTTAATCGCAGCAACATTTGTTGAACCTTGGTCACAAATAGTGGCTACAACTTTAAGACCTGCTTCTTGAAGTTTTGTGATGACATCTATAATTTGTTTTTTTAAAGCCAATGTCTTTGTTGTACCAGCAGAATAACTGTAATAAACAGGTTGCTTGTATGTCTTGACAATCCCTCTTATCATGAACACCAAAACATGGTCACAAAACTTATCTTCTTTTTGGTCACCATCATCCACAAAGCCTTCAATAGAGTCTCTCGTTTTGTTGTAAGAACATGATGGGGCAATGGCCATTTCATCAAACACCAAAGAACAGTATCTCTGTATCTGTGGCATTTTTTCGACAATCTCTTTCAAATGATTAAAAATCCTTTGATTGTAACCAGGACCCAGTTTCACTTTGCACATATATTCTGCAAAGTTCTTCTGCTGGGTAAAATGCAAAACTTACGCATAATCCTAGGCTTTAGGTGAAGGCTTATATAAAGATAAAGACAATACTTTCTCCTCCATGGTAAATCTTCTTCCTCTCACATGTCGTTTCCCAGCTTGCTTAACTTGCATAAGAAAAAACATTTTTGCATTCTCATCTTTTAAGTTTCTAGCAACAATCTGGAAAGCTTTTGTCTTTGAAATCATTTTGGGGGTCATCCTTCTCATGTTGCAAGGCTGAATTTGTCTAGAATCTTTGCAATATTTCTTGCGTTTTGAAGGTTTAGACAGTCTGGTAAACTCTGAAATTATAATAATAAACTTTTAAATTTAATTACATAAAAAATAATCAAAAACTAACTGCTACCCAAAATTTCTGGTGCTGCCTGTGAAAGTATAGTATAACTAATAAATGTGATATGTTTAAAAAAATATTTTGATAAAGAAATATGTTTGACTATAAACTAAAGATCACTAATAACTTTGGTTCTACGACTTTTTAAAATAATAAGTTTAATTTTTTATTCTCTTTATGAAAAAGTTAACTTTATTTTAATTAGTCCATACAAAAATAAAATTGCTATTTTAGAAAATTGTAGAACAAAAATTGTTTGTAATCATGAGAAAGGATATGGATGAGTAAGGATAGGTCACATGTATAAGGATCGGACACTAATTACCAGTCCCCTATACTATACCAATAAGTATTATGCAGGAACTTACCCATGCTAGTTTTATGTAACCGAGGTCTGGTTACTGGGACTAGATCAACGCATGTAGGACTGGATTGTACAGATGTTGAAGGATGATTTCCAAGTACTCCATGTTGTTCCATTTGTGTATCTACATCCATTGTTAGTTGAGACTGAGATGTTGATGGAAGGTTTTCTGGTGCCCTTTTTCGTTCTTGAACTGCAAGTAATATGTGGATTGTGGAATTCATTAAGGATAAAAATGTGAAACTTGTCTAGAAAATTATAAAACATTAGAATGTGGTGTCTCCTCTACACAATATATTCTATTCTATGACATGTAATCATCATTTATATACACATCAACTATGATATAATAACCAATCGTAGCGTATGGTCCAAGTGGCTTTATGATTCAGGAGATGTGGCCATCAGAATAATTATATCTGTTAACATATTATAATATGTATATGTTAGTATGTATGTATCTATGTATATATTATATGGCTTATTTATCTACTATATAGCATGTGTATGTATCTGTGTATCTATTATAGTATATTGTACTTATATACTTTTTATTTGCACTGAGAACAACCCCATTTAATGTACGGAAAATCACTGTCCATTCCAAGGCTGCCTGGAAGAGATTGCAGTATGCGATAAGGCTGCCAATTGTATATTTTGTAGTTTAAGATGTATCTTTATGTAATGTATAATCTGGTGTACAATAAAGTACATATAAATAAATAAATAAAGTACAGTTATAACATTAAAAACAGCTTTCATGAAAAACATAAGTAATAAAGTTGGAACTTTGACCTTCAATATTTCTGTAACCAGAAGGTTGCCAGGTATGGTCCAGAACAAAAAAAAAACGCAACATTTCGCAACTTTCGGCTTCGTTAAGTGCCTTTTTACACCTGATATAATAATAAATAATAATTTACCTGATAGTTGTAGTTCTGGAATTGCTAGTTTACAAAGTTGATGATTTGGATAGAGGAAAACCGCTTTGAAATGCTTTCGACATACTCGCAGGTTGTTGTAAATATATTTCTTATCCTGCAGATGTAGACCACCAATAGTTGAAACCCATGTCATGTATCTCTCGGGATTAGTTTTTGGATCAGGAAAACGATGTAGAGGAATACCTGAAATACAAGCATAAATTAATATATTATTAAGAGAATGACTGGACCGATTTGCAGTTTTTTTTTTGTTGTTTTCGTAATTGTCAGGAAAAGGTTTGTATGATAGAAAAATTTGGGGAAATCCACCGGGAAAGTCCAGGGTAGACTACAAACGTGCAAAGCCGGGGCGGGTTAAAAAAAACAATAGTAATAGCCCACTAGCATGGGGAACAGAGCCCATTTGACCGGACCTGTACTTGTTACTTGTTTACGCTGTAAATACATGATTGTAGTAAGTACATTACAACATAGATTGTAGGCATGTATGTAATATTTTCAGTTCATTTGGTGCAATCAGCAATACATTGTTTATGGAAGGATATGTATGAAAAGAACATTATATTTACCGTCATCTTTGATGACATGGCAGCCGGGTACACAACACTTGTTTCGAGACATGGTTACTTAAACACAAAACACTTAAATAATATGGTCCAAACTCCGATTTACGGAGGGCCTAAGCAATTAAATCACCGAGAAGCACAGGGGGCTCAACTCGAGGTGATTTAGAAAGTAGCGACACGATGGTAACGTTAATCATTCAAGATTTTTAGTAAATACGGAGTAGCGAACTGAAATCGACGTAAATTACACTCAAAATCGGGAAGCAAAAGAAATAATTACAAAAATATGCACAACCGCAGTAAATTTTTGCAATCAATGAAAGAAATGTCAATCAATATGCCTGTAAAGTCATTTCATAGTTGTAAATTCTACTAATAGTTTATTTTTTTATCAATATGAATAAAAAAAATAATAAAATACTATGATCGGAGAACTTTTACATATGCGAAAAAATATGAAAAACAATAACTGCTTCACAATAGATCAAAATCAAAGATTGTACGCTTACACTCCTACTAAAATTATACTACCAATTGCTTCATGGATATACGCTGGCAACTCTGTTCATTTTTAATTTATGTCCTGGCAGACAGATAGCGCTGAATAGTGAAAAATTAAAATGTATAGCATTTGCCACCCCCTGAAGCTGTATAGCATTTGCCCCGGGGCATTAATAAAATACTATGGTATTTTATTAATTGTTTTATTCATATTGATAAAAAAATAGGTACGACTTTACTTTACCTGCCGTTTGTCCGAGTCGGGGTGCCCCAAGTCCCAAACTCGCTTTACTCGCTCTTGCATCCTAAGTTCTCATTTTATACGTAAACGCTCTCAACTGCTAGGGACATACGTTGACTATCAGGACGACGACCATGTACAGAAGTATTAGTGTTCTGTGACCATGTGAAGTGACACTTGACAGTGACAACACAAAATGGCGTTGTTTTACGTTTGGTTTCACATACCGGCAATAATCGGTAAATTATTTATAAGTGTTAATTTAATAGCACTAACTTAATTCAGCGAAATATATGTTTTATAATGTAATATTCGTAAAATGTATCTAAATCACTACAATGCGTGTTTATTTCATCATTAATAAGAAGTAAAACATTTTAGTACGTTGACCTTATGTAAAACGAAACGTTTAAAGGCGAGACAATATGTCAAAAGTGACAAGATATTGCTAAATTTTTACGATTTTGATTATTTTTTTCTCGTAAACCATTTATCTGCGCAACTTAAAACTTTACGAGGGGGCTTCTATTAATATGATCTTTCTGTAAAAAAAATATGGACTCCCAACTCGACGGCAGGTAAAGTAAAACTTAGCCAAAAAATAAACTATTAGTAGAATTTACAACTATGAAATGACTTTACAGGCATATTGATTGACATTTCTTTCATTGATTGCAAAAATTTACTGCGGTTGTGCATATTTTTGTAATTATTTCTTTTGCTTCCCGATTTTGAGTGTAATTTACGTCGATTTCAGTTCGCTACTCCGTATTTACTAAAAATCTTGAATGATTAACGTTACCATCGTGTCGCTACTTTCTAAATCACCTCGAGTTGAGCCCCCTGTGCTTCTCGGTGATTTAATTGCTTAGGCCCTCCGTAAATCGGAGTTTGGACCATATTATTTAAGTGTTTTGTGTTTAAGTAACCATGTCTCGAAACAAGTGTTGTGTACCCGGCTGCCATGTCATCAAAGATGACGGTAAATATAATGTTCTTTTCATACATATCCTTCCATAAACAATGTATTGCTGATTGCACCAAATGAACTGAAAATATTACATACATGCCTACAATCTATGTTGTAATGTACTTACTACAATCATGTATTTACAGCGTAAACAAGTAACAAGTACAGGTCCGGTCAAATGGGCTCTGTTCCCCATGCTAGTGGGCTATTACTATTGTTTTTTTTAACCCGCCCCGGCTTTGCACGTTTGTAGTCTACCCTGGACTTTCCCGGTGGATTTCCCCAAATTTTTCTATCATACAAACCTTTTCCTGACAATTACGAAAACAACAAAAAAAAAACTGCAAATCGGTCCAGTCATTCTCTTAATAATATATTAATTTATGCTTGTATTTCAGGTATTCCTCTACATCGTTTTCCTGATCCAAAAACTAATCCCGAGAGATACATGACATGGGTTTCAACTATTGGTGGTCTACATCTGCAGGATAAGAAATATATTTACAACAACCTGCGAGTATGTCGAAAGCATTTCAAAGCGGTTTTCCTCTATCCAAATCATCAACTTTGTAAACTAGCAATTCCAGAACTACAACTATCAGGTAAATTATTATTTATTATTATATCAGGTGTAAAAAGGCACTTAACGAAGCCGAAAGTTGCGAAATGTTGCGTTTTTTTTTTGTTCTGGACCATACCTGGCAACCTTCTGGTTACAGAAATATTGAAGGTCAAAGTTCCAACTTTATTACTTATGTTTTTCATGAAAGCTGTTTTTAATGTTATAACTGTACTTTATTTATTTATTTATATGTACTTTATTGTACACCAGATTATACATTACATAAAGATACATCTTAAACTACAAAATATACAATTGGCAGCCTTATCGCATACTGCAATCTCTTCCAGGCAGCCTTGGAATGGACAGTGATTTTCCGTACATTAAATGGGGTTGTTCTTAGTGCAAATAAAAAGTATATAAGTACAATATACTATAATAGATACACAGATACATACACATGCTATATAGTAGATAAATAAGCCATATAATATATACATAGATACATACATACTAACATATACATATTACAGTGGATTTCATTTATTACGACCTTGGTTGTAGCGACCATTTACCTATAGCGACGTTAAATCTAAGTCCCTTGAATTTAAAGCATACTTTAGTACAAAATTCATGTGGCTATAGCGACTTTGGATGTAACGCCGAGTTCGGGTGTAGCGACTGTTTTTAATGAATCATTTGTAACAAATTCCTAGAAATCCCATGCAGATATTGCGACCGGAGTCGGCCGCCAAAGACACAAAGATTTTTTTCTTTCACAAACATTTCTTATCTTTTGTTTACATCCATTGCACACAGATGGTCAGGAAGTGTGGAGACCTTTACCTTTTGTTTATAGATATCAACTAAGTAGGTAGGGGAAGCGTGTACGTTTCGGAGCTTTTATGGTTCAGTTACAAAGTGATATTCTGAGTAGCAACTGGGTTTAGTAAACTTTTGAATAAGTATGGCTGCTAGACGCACATTCACTGTTAAAGAAAAGGCGGAAATCATTTCAAAATTGAAAAACGGTGAAAACAATGCTGATTTGTGCAAAGAGTACAAAGTTTCCCATTCAACAGTATCTACGATGTGGAAAAACCGTGATAAAATATTAGAATGCTTTGAATCCAAATCCTTAAAAATTAAGAAAAACCGCAAACCGACGCATCAAGATATCGAAAATGCCCTTCTAATGTGGTTCAAAGCCCAAAGAAGCCAAAACGTACCTTTGAGCGGTCGTCTGCTGCAAGAAAAGGCTAATCAATTTGGCAGACTGTTTGGAAAAATGGATTTTGAGTGTTCGGAAAGCTGGATATACCGATTTCGTCAACGACACGATATTGTAGTAGGCAAAGTTTGTGGAGAAGCCGCTAGTGTATCGCAAAGTGACTGTGACAACTGGCTAAAAACAGTTTTCCCAAAATTGACTGAAGGTTATACTGATAGCCAAATATGGAACGCTGACGAGACAGGTTTGTTTTTTAAGTTAACTCCTGACAAAACCTTGAAATTTAAAGGGGAAAAGTGCGTTGGTGGAAAATTATCAAAAGATAGAATCACCGTGCTTGTTGCATCAAGTATGGCAGGGGAAAAAAGAAAATTATTGGTCATAGGCAAGGCAAAAAAACCCAGATGTTTCAAAAATGTTAAATCTTTGCCAGTTGATTACGAAGCAAACAAAAAGGCCTGGATGACTTCAGAGATTTTCGAAAAAGTTCTACGCAAATGGGACTCCCAGTTAAGAAATAACAAAAAGAAGATCATTTTATTTATTGACAATTGCCCAGCTCATCCTAAAATAGAGAATTTGACCAACATAAAACTGGCATTTTTACCACCAAACACTACATCAGTGATTCAACCGATTGATCAAGGGATAATTAAAACCCTCAAAAGTCATTATAGGAAGATTTTAGTACAGAAAATGATGAACGACATTGAAAACTCGGCAGGCCCGTTTTCCGTTAATATTTTAGATGCCATTGAAATGGTAACTACGGCATGGGCTCGGGTGACTCCAGATACGATCAAAAAGTGTTTTCTACACGCTGGGTTCCGTAAATCTTCGGCTATCACAACAATTGACGACGACTCCGATGATGAATTGGACATACCATTGGCACAACTGACTACAGTATCATCAAGCGGAACAAATGTTGCGGACTGGGCAACATATGTTGATATTGACAGTCAACTTATCACTACTAGCGATTTGTCCGATAGTGAAATTGTTGAAACTGTTGTTCCATCACATACGACGCAAGATGAGGAAAATGAGGAGGAAGAAGAAGATTGCAAGGAAGGTGAGATTCCTACAACTAAGGATGTGTTAGGTGTTGTAACAAAGCTTAAAAGATACTGTTTATTTGGTGATGGAAAGGATATTATAGATATTGAAGAAGTAATGAAAATAGAATACACCCTACAGCGTACACTAGCACAAAAAAATAAATTGAAGCAAACTAATATTACACATTTTTTTAAATGTACCGGTGAATAACTATGTGTGCAAATATTTTTAATAATAAATGAATATAAACTACACATGTGTACGTGTCTGTATCTCTTTACCTTTGCCTGTAACGACTTCCGGATATAACGACGAAAATAGAGTGGTCCCTTCATTGTCGTTATACCCGAAATCCACTGTATAATATGTTAACAGATATAATTATTCTGATGGCCACATCTCCTGAATCATAAAGCCACTTGGACCATACGCTACGATTGGTTATTATATCATAGTTGATGTGTATATAAATGATGATTACATGTCATAGAATAGAATATATTGTGTAGAGGAGACACCACATTCTAATGTTTTATAATTTTCTAGACAAGTTTCACATTTTTATCCTTAATGAATTCCACAATCCACATATTACTTGCAGTTCAAGAACGAAAAAGGGCACCAGAAAACCTTCCATCAACATCTCAGTCTCAACTAACAATGGATGTAGATACACAAATGGAACAACATGGAGTACTTGGAAATCATCCTTCAACATCTGTACAATCCAGTCCTACATGCGTTGATCTAGTCCCAGTAACCAGACCTCGGTTACATAAAACTAGCATGGGTAAGTTCCTGCATAATACTTATTGGTATAGTATAGGGGACTGGTAATTAGTGTCCGATCCTTATACATGTGACCTATCCTTACTCATCCATATCCTTTCTCATGATTACAAACAATTTTTGTTCTACAATTTTCTAAAATAGCAATTTTATTTTTGTATGGACTAATTAAAATAAAGTTAACTTTTTCATAAAGAGAATAAAAAATTAAACTTATTATTTTAAAAAGTCGTAGAACCAAAGTTATTAGTGATCTTTAGTTTATAGTCAAACATATTTCTTTATCAAAATATTTTTTTAAACATATCACATTTATTAGTTGGTTCAGGCTCATAAAAAGTGTACCATCACACACGGGAACTTGTAACGCACGATAACACACTAGAAATATGTAACACACAGGAAATATTGTTAGGGTTAGTTCACATGTTATTAATTAAATTAAATACTAAGTAGGTAGTCATAAGTACATATTTATTTATTAAAGAAATTCAAAAGCATCACTAAGGTATAGCGTCATTTATTACTTCTTATATACTAATTGGTTAAGGCTCACAAAAATTGTACTTTATCCATATTTTTTATGGGCCAGTTTCTGAGTAGAGAAAAAAAATATTTCGAAGATTCATAATGAATTAATCTTTTGTTTTCCATGTTAGCTATTATTAACTTGTTAATATTGGGCCTTTGAAATAGTGAATATATTTGGAATTTAACCAAAACGAACCGCTACAATAATTACTTACTTCTAATTTCATTCAACAATAAAATGTGTCCACGCCAAGTCGAGTTCATTTTTTATTTATTTCATCCTTTACGTACTTTTTATCGTGAAATGTATGTAATGTGTAAAGTAAATGGAGTTAAAACTACTATTTTAATCAAAATTATAATAAAACTGGCCATAAATTAAAAAAATATGATTTGAAAAACAAATGTATCCAACACGTTTCACGTGTGTTACAATCAATTTGTTACGTAGTAGTTTACTTGTATTAAAAGCTAGCAACACATGGTATCTATTTTTTGTGATGGCAACATTACTATTTTCAATATGACACGTCAGTGTGTTGTCAGACATCTTGGTTTTTGTGCAAGATACAGTGCTCCGTGAGTGTTACGTTTCGTCCTTAGATTTTCGAAACTTTTCGGAAGCAATTTCGCATGGTAAGTAGTAAAACATGTTTGTTTCGTGTAAGGGCAGTTGAAAAGGAAAATTATATGATTAAATAAAGCAGTTTAATTCAGATTTGAATTGCATTTTAAAGATGCTATATGACTTTTAGGTTAAATTACTCACGTGTGTTTGTTCACGTATGTTGCGTGTGTTACGAAATTGTGTGACGTAACGCACGGGAAATGCATAAAGCTTAGTTCATATGGCAATGTTATTGAGAAGTCCACTAATATGCATGCGGTCCTGAGATGTGCATTTGGATTTGAGTGATCTTTTTTTATTTCATGACATAACTGATTTGTATTCCGTAAATTAAGCTGTATAATGTAAATGATTTTTATGTGCAACTTTAGTCATAAAGTTGTACAAAAGTAATAGTAGTTTGCGTAAATCAATACGAAACAGGTAGTTAACTATAAACAGTATTCTTAAGGATCACTCAGTTCAGCAAATTTCAAAACATTGAATTACTCATAACTTTTAAACAAAAGGTATTAGTGTTATATTTATTGTACAAATATATTAGGAATATGTACATATTAGGATAAAAATAGATGTATTGAAAAAATCAACCTAAACCTTATTACAACTATCTCTCAGACAAAATAGTGTCTGTACTGAGTGATCCAATGATACTGTCATAAATACCTGAAATTAGCTTTAAATGTCTTGATGGTTTTAAAAAATATTGTAACAATTTGTTAAGGTGGATGCAAAAAAAAAGGTCACTCAATCCAAATGCACGTGGTCCTAAGCCAGATGCATCTAATAATATTAGGTAGCTAAAATCATTTTCATTTTGGTATCAACAGTAAATTTTTTGCAGATGCCACTAACGCCGGCTGAAAGACAAAAACTCTATCGGGAAAGGTTGAAATAAAGAGATCTGGAAAAGTTCTTATTACAAAAAAGAAAAAATGCTGAGAGAACAAAAAAATAGAAAGAAAATAACAGAATATGCTCCAATCTGAGCAAGAGAATATAAGAAAGCAGTGGAGAGATAGAAAGAAGAAAAACAAACAAGAACAGAAGTCTGAAGTAGTGCCTTCAGCGGAAAATACAAAAGTTTTAAAACAGAAGAGAAACCTTAATAGAAGAGTGATTTATAAACTAAAGACGGAAAACCAAAAATCGAAAGAGGAAGTAATAAAATTAAAACGACTCTTAAAAAACACGAGGCAAAAATTAAACAGGTGTATACACAAAAACAATGAGTTCCTAAAAATTATCAAAGAGAAAAACAAATTAATTCGTAGTCTTGAAGAAAGTGTAAACTCAAGTCCAAAAATATCTATTAGTAAAGATGATGTTGAACAAATGTCTCCTTCTTCTAAAACGAATGCTTACATTGATCAACATTTACCAAATATACGCTCTGAAGAAAAGGAAAGAGTGAGAAAAACACTGCTTGAACATCACGTTATTGTAGAAAGTTTAAAGGAGAGTTACAAAAATAAAAACTTTCAAGAAAAACGATTGATGAAAAATGTTTTCAGCAAAAGTGACACTATAGAGAGATACAATATGAAGACTAAAGTCGCAACTTATTTAGGTTTGAAAGGAAACATTCGGCATCATAAGCGACAGAAAAATAAAAGCTGTTTAATAGAGACCCAGTTGAGAGACTTTTATGAGAGGGACGATGTCAGTAGAATGACGGCAGGCAAAAATGAAGTAAAAACAAAAAAGAAACATAAAAAGCAGAGAAGATATTTGCTCGGAACTTTACGTAAACTACACCAAAAATATAGAGAAGAAGGTGGAAAATTGTCATACGCTACTTTCAAAAGATATAGGCCCTTTTATATACTGCCACCAAAAACTGAGAAGCGAGATACATGTGCTTGCAAAAGACATGAAAATTTGCAAATGAAAGCCACAGTACTCGAGGCAACTGGATTAATAATAACAAAAGATCTTGAGGGATTAATGGCCATGGTTGTTTGCGATATAAAATCAAAAAATTGTTGTTACGGAGAGTGTGAAATATGCAAGAATAAGTGTATCAACTTTATTATGGGTGAGAAAAATCTAAATGACAGCATTTCATGGTACGAATGGGTTTTAAAATCTCATGAATACAAACCAAAAAGAAATAGCGATGTGACTAAGACTACAAAGAAAATTGACAAAGAAAAAAAGACTGGCACGTTGCAAATGCTCTTGGACGCGTTTCAACAAGAATTGCAGGATTTCAAGATCCATTCCTACAATATCATTCATCAGTACAAAGAATATCGCTGGTGTACAAAAAATCTGGATGACCATACCGTAGCATTACATATCGATTTTTCGGAAAATTATGCTTGTAAATTAAGCACCGAAATACAAGCAATGCATTTCGATGGATCAAGACAGCAAATTAGTCTTCACACTGGTATTTTGTATACTAAAAACGGCAATCAATCCTTTGCATCTTTGTCTCCAAACAAAGACCACGGACCAGACGCCATTTGGGCTCATCTCTTACCTGTGCTAAAATTGATCAAACAGAAACTACCTGAAGTAAATGGGATTCATTTTCATTCAGATGGCCCTACTGTTCAGTACCGACAAAAAAAAAAACTTTTACTATTTCTCAAAACTAACAAAGGAAATCGGTTTTCCATATTCAACATGGAACTTTTTCGAAGCCTCTCATGGCAAAGGAGCCGCTGATGGCGTGGGAGGGGCTATCAAACGTACATTAGATTCACTTGTCGCCTATGGTTCGGATGTTCCTGACGCTAAAACAGCTTACGAATTACTCCGGGCGTCTGAAACAGAAGTACAACTATTTTATATTCCCGACGATGCCATACTGAACGAAGAAGTTGAACTGGTTCCAGTACCAAATACGATGAAAATACATCAAATTATTAACAAAGTTGACTCAGCAAACTCAATTTTTTACCGTTATCTAAGCTGTTTTTGCCAAAAGAGTAGACCAGGTTTTTGCGACTGTTTTAATGTAAAATCTGCGGACTTACTAAAACCAACAATAGTGAAGACGGACAAATCAACTGTACACGGTAACAAAACGATTACAGTATTATCAGATATAAAGAATACTGAAGAAAATAAGTCTTACTTTGATTTAACCCAATATGACCCATTCAATTTTATAAAAGTGGATCCAAAAACAAAGATAGTTGCCAGAAACTCGAAAGAAAATAGTGCCAATGTTAATACAAAGATAAATAATCCAAAGAAAAGAAAACTTATAGACATAAACCCTAGAAATAAGAAACTTAAAACAAAACATGAGAGTAGTACTGACGAAGACAGTTTATATTCTTTGCATGATTCCTCCGATGACGAGTATCACATTACAGATGAAGAAAATTATAATGACGATCCAAGTTATGAAATGAAAGAGCAGAAGAAAATTACAGATTTAAGAGAAAAAACAGTTATAACTAAGATGGAAACAAAAAATGATAAAAATAAAATAGACACTAGTAATGAAGTGACAGGATTAAGTAATGATAATGAAGGAATAATAGAAACTAACTCGACTGGACAATCGATCACGACTGGGGTTCAACAAAATGAGATAAAATACTTTGACAATTCAGTTACTAACCCGGAAGTAACATCGGAAATTCATTCAGATCTATGGAGGTTTTGTTTCAAAGACACTGTACTTGTCAGATACTACCAAAGGGGCGCATGGAAATACTACATCGGATTTATAGAAGATATTCGTGCTGAAGAAGGGAAAAGATATTTTACCATACGGTTCTTGAAAACCGTAAAAAAACCGACTCTAAAATTTGTTGCTCAAAAAATAAAAGACGATGATACTATCACTGATGATTTTATTGTAAAACGGATTGAAATTTCACAAAATACGGAACGACCAAAAGAATACTTTTTAGCTTTTACTAGCGACGAGATTTATTTTGAGTAGAATAACTTCTATAAAAAAATTAAAACAACAATCTGTAATTAATTGAAACATGTGATCGAAACCTTTCAAAACGAAACAAAAGTACAAATTAAGATCTCATAATACGATTAATTAGTATGTAAGAAAAAATAAATGATGCTAAGCTTTTGAGTTTATTAAATAAACAAAAAAATTAAACCAAAAAAAACTGTGAATTAAAACGTGATTGAAAACTATTAAAAAATAAAACCGTTTAAGAAAACAAAAGTAATAATTAAGATCTCATTAAAACTATTAAAAAATAAAACCGTTTAAGAAAACAAAAGTAATAATTAAGATCTCATTATTTGTATAATTAGTATATAAGAAGTAATAAATGACGCTATACCTTAGTGATGCTTTTGAATTTCTTTAATAAATAAATATGTATGACTACCTACTTAGTATTTAATTTAATTAATAACATGTGAACTAACCCTAACAATATTTCCTGTGTGTTACATATTTCTAGTGTGTTATCGTGCGTTACAAGTTCCCGTGTGTGATGGTACACTTTTTATGAGACAACCAACTAATAAATGTGATATGTTTAAAAAAATATTTTGATAAAGAAATATGTTTGACTATAAACTAAAGATCACTAATAACTTTGGTTCTACGACTTTTTAAAATAATAAGTTTAATTTTTTATTCTCTTTATGAAAAAGTTAACTTTATTTTAATTAGTCCATACAAAAATAAAATTGCTATTTTAGAAAATTGTAGAACAAAAATTGTTTGTAATCATGAGAAAGGATATGGATGAGTAAGGATAGGTCACATGTATAAGGATCGGACACTAATTACCAGTCCCCTATACTATACCAATAAGTATTATGCAGGAACTTACCCATGCTAGTTTTATGTAACCGAGGTCTGGTTACTGGGACTAGATCAACGCATGTAGGACTGGATTGTACAGATGTTGAAGGATGATTTCCAAGTACTCCATGTTGTTCCATTTGTGTATCTACATCCATTGTTAGTTGAGACTGAGATGTTGATGGAAGGTTTTCTGGTGCCCTTTTTCGTTCTTGAACTGCAAGTAATATGTGGATTGTGGAATTCATTAAGGATAAAAATGTGAAACTTGTCTAGAAAATTATAAAACATTAGAATGTGGTGTCTCCTCTACACAATATATTCTATTCTATGACATGTAATCATCATTTATATACACATCAACTATGATATAATAACCAATCGTAGCGTATGGTCCAAGTGGCTTTATGATTCAGGAGATGTGGCCATCAGAATAATTATATCTGTTAACATATTATAATATGTATATGTTAGTATGTATGTATCTATGTATATATTATATGGCTTATTTATCTACTATATAGCATGTGTATGTATCTGTGTATCTATTATAGTATATTGTACTTATATACTTTTTATTTGCACTAAGAACAACCCCATTTAATGTACGGAAAATCACTGTCCATTCCAAGGCTGCCTGGAAGAGATTGCAGTATGCGATAAGGCTGCCAATTGTATATTTTGTAGTTTAAGATGTATCTTTATGTAATGTATAATCTGGTGTACAATAAAGTACATATAAATAAATAAATAAAGTACAGTTATAACATTAAAAACAGCTTTCATGAAAAACATAAGTAATAAAGTTGGAACTTTGACCTTCAATATTTCTGTAACCAGAAGGTTGCCAGGTATGGTCCAGAACAAAAAAAAAACGCAACATTTCGCAACTTTCGGCTTCGTTAAGTGCCTTTTTACACCTGATATAATAATAAATAATAATTTACCTGATAGTTGTAGTTCTGGAATTGCTAGTTTACAAAGTTGATGATTTGGATAGAGGAAAACCGCTTTGAAATGCTTTCAACATACTCGCAGGTTGTTGTAAATATATTTCTTATCCTGCAGATGTAGACCACCAATAGTTGAAACCCATGTCATGTATCTCTCGGGATTAGTTTTTGGATCAGGAAAACGATGTAGAGGAATACCTGAAATACAAGCATAAATTAATATATTATTAAGAGAATGACTGGACCGATTTGCAGTTTTTTTTTTTGTTGTTTTCGTAATTGTCAGGAAAAGGTTTGTATGATAGAAAAATTTGGGGAAATCCACCGGGAAAGTCCAGGGTAGACTACAAACGTGCGAAGCCGGGGCGGGTTAAAAAAAACAATAGTAATAGCCCACTAGCATGGGGAACAGAGCCCATTTGACCGGACCTGTACTTGTTACTTGTTTACGCTGTAAATACATGATTGTAGTAAGTACATTACAACATAGATTGTAGGCATGTATGTAATATTTTCAGTTCATTTGGTGCAATCAGCAATACATTGTTTATGGAAGGATATGTATGAAAAGAACATTATATTTACCGTCATCTTTGATGACATGGCAGCCGGGTACACAACACTTGTTTCGAGACATGGTTACTTAAACACAAAACACTTAAATAATATGGTCCAAACTCCGATTTACGGAGGGCCTAAGCAATTAAATCACCGAGAAGCACAGGGGGCTCAACTCGAGGTGATTTAGAAAGTAGCGACACGATGGTAACGTTAATCTTTCAAGATTTTAGTAAATACGGAGTAGCGAACTGAAATCGACGTAAATTACACTCAAAATCGGGAAGCAAAAGAAATAATTACAAAAATATGCACAACCGCAGTAAATTTTTGCAATCAATGAAAGAAATGTCAATCAATATGCCTGTAAAGTCATTTCATAGTTGTAAATTCTACTAATAGTTTATTTTTTGGCTAAGTTTTACTTTACCTGCCGTCGAGTTGGGAGTCCATATTTTTTTTACAGAAAGATCATATTAATAGAAGCCCCCTCGTAAAGTTTTAAGTTGCGCAGATAAATGGTTTACGAGAAAAAAATAATCAAAATCGTAAAAATTTAGCAATATCTTGTCACTTTTGACATATTGTCTCGCCTTTAAACGTTTCGTTTTACATAAGGTCAACGTACTAAAATGTTTTACTTCTTATTAATGATGAAATAAACACGCATTGTAGTGATTTAGATACATTTTACGAATATTACATTATAAAACATATATTTCGCTGAATTAAGTTAGTGCTATTAAATTAACACTTATAAATAATTTACCGATTATTGCCGGTATGTGAAACCAAACGTAAAACAACGCCATTTTGTGTTGTCACTGTCAAGTGTCACTTCACATGGTCACAGAACACTAATACTTCTGTACATGGTCGTCGTCCTGATAGTCAACGTATGTCCCTAGCAGTTGAGAGCGTTTACGTATAAAATGAGAACTTAGGATGCAAGAGCGAGTAAAGCGAGTTTGGGACTTGGGGCACCCCGACTCGGACAAACGGCAGGTAAAGTAAAGTCGTACCTATTTTTTTATCAATATGAATAAAACAATTAATAAAATACCATAGTATTTTATTAATGCCCCGGGGCAAATGCTATACAGCTTCAGGGGGTGGCAAATGCTATACATTTTAATTTCTCACTATTCAGCGCTATCTATCTGCCAGGACATAAATTAAAAACGAACAGAGTTGCCAGCGTATATCCATGAAGCAATTGGTAGTATAATTTTAGTAGGAGTGTAAGCGTACAATCTTTGATTTTGATCTATTGTGAAGCAGTTATTGTTTTTCATATTTTTTCGCATATGTAAAAGTTCTCCGATCATAGTATTTTATTATTTTTTTTATTCATATTGATAAAAAAATAAACTATTAGTAGAATTTACAACTATGAAATGACTTTACAGGCATATTGATTGACATTTCTTTCATTGATTGCAAAAATTTACTGCGGTTGTGCATATTTTTGTAATTATTTCTTTTGCTTCCCGATTTTGAGTGTAATTTACGTCGATTTCAGTTCGCTACTCCGTATTTACTAAAATCTTGAAAGATTAACGTTACCATCGTGTCGCTACTTTCTAAATCACCTCGAGTTGAGCCCCCTGTGCTTCTCGGTGATTTAATTGCTTAGGCCCTCCGTAAATCGGAGTTTGGACCATATTATTTAAGTGTTTTGTGTTTAAGTAACCATGTCTCGAAACAAGTGTTGTGTACCCGGCTGCCATGTCATCAAAGATGACGGTAAATATAATGTTCTTTTCATACATATCCTTCCATAAACAATGTATTGCTGATTGCACCAAATGAACTGAAAATATTACATACATGCCTACAATCTATGTTGTAATGTACTTACTACAATCATGTATTTACAGCGTAAACAAGTAACAAGTACAGGTCCGGTCAAATGGGCTCTGTTCCCCATGCTAGTGGGCTATTACTATTGTTTTTTTTAACCCGCCCCGGCTTCGCACGTTTGTAGTCTACCCTGGACTTTCCCGGTGGATTTCCCCAAATTTTTCTATCATACAAACCTTTTCCTGACAATTACGAAAACAACAAAAAAAAAAACTGCAAATCGGTCCAGTCATTCTCTTAATAATATATTAATTTATGCTTGTATTTCAGGTATTCCTCTACTTCGTTTTCCTGATCCAAAAACTAATCCCGAGAGATACATGACATGGGTTTCAACTATTGGTGGTCTACATCTGCAGGATAAGAAATATATTTACAACAACCTGTGAGTATGTCGAAAGCATTTCAAAGCGGTTTTCCTCTATCCAAATCATCAACTTTGTAAACTAGCAATTCCAGAACTACAACTATCAGGTAAATTATTATTTATTATTATATCAGGTGTAAAAAGGCACTTAACGAAGCCGAAAGTTGCGAAATGTTGCGTTTTTTTTTGTTCTGGACCATACCTGGCAACCTTCTGGTTACAGAAATATTGAAGGTCAAAGTTCCAACTTTATTACTTATGTTTTTCATGAAAGCTGTTTTTAATGTTATAACTGTACTTTATTTATTTATTTATATATACTTTATTGTACACCAGATTATACATTACATAAAGATACATCTTAAACTACAAAATATACAATTGGCAGCCTTATCGCATACTGCAATCTCTTCCAGGCAGCCTTGGAATGGACAGTGATTTTCCGTACATTAAATGGGGTTGTTCTTAGTGCAAATAAAAAGTATATAAGTACAATATACTATAATAGATACACAGATACATACACATGCTATATAGTAGATAAATAAGCCATATAATATATACATAGATACATACATACTAACATATACATATTATAATATGTTAACAGATATAATTATTCTGATGGCCACATCTCCTGAATCATAAAGCCACTTGGACCATACGCTACGATTGGTTATTATATCATAGTTGATGTGTATATAAATGATGATTACATGTCATAGAATAGAATATATTGTGTAGAGGAGACACCACATTCTAATGTTTTATAATTTTCTAGACAAGTTTCACATTTTTATCCTTAATGAATTCCACAATCCACATATTACTTGCAGTTCAAGAACGAAAAAGGGCACCAGAAAACCTTCCATCAACATCTCAGTCTCAACTAACAATGGATGTAGATACACAAATGGAACAACATGGAGTACTTGGAAATCATCCTTCAACATCTGTACAATCCAGTCCTACATGCGTTGATCTAGTCCCAGTAACCAGACCTCGGTTACATAAAACTAGCATGGGTAAGTTCCTGCATAATACTTATTGGTATAGTATAGGGGACTGGTAATTAGTGTCCGATCCTTATACATGTGACCTATCCTTACTCATCCATATCCTTTCTCATGATTACAAACAATTTTTGTTCTACAATTTTCTAAAATAGCAATTTTATTTTTGTATGGACTAATTAAAATAAAGTTAACTTTTTCATAAAGAGAATAAAAAATTAAACTTATTATTTTAAAAAGTCGTAGAACCAAAGTTATTAGTGATCTTTAGTTTATAGTCAAACATATTTCTTTATCAAAATATTTTTTTAAACATATCACATTTATTAGTTATACTATACTTTCACAGGCAGCACCAGAAATTTTGGGTAGCAGTTAGTTTTTGATTATTTTTTATGTAATTAAATTTAAAAGTTTATTATTATAATTTCAGAGTTTACCAGACTGTCTAAACCTTCAAAACGCAAGAAATATTGCAAAGATTCTAGACAAATTCAGCCTTGCAACATGAGAAGGATGACCCCCAAAATGATTTCAAAGACAAAAGCTTTCCAGATTGTTGCTAGAAACTTAAAAGATGAGAATGCAAAAATGTTTTTTCTTATGCAAGTTAAGCAAGCTGGGAAACGACATGTGAGAGGAAGAAGATTTACCATGGAGGAGAAAGTATTGTCTTTATCTTTATATAAGCCTTCACCTAAAGCCTAGGATTATGCGTAAGTTTTGCATTTTACCCAGCAGAAGAACTTTGCAGAATATATGTGCAAAGTGAAACTGGGTCCTGGTTACAATCAAAGGATTTTTAATCATTTGAAAGAGATTGTCGAAAAAATGCCACAGATACAGAGATACTGTTCTTTGGTGTTTGATGAAATGGCCATTGCCCCATCATGTTCTTACAACAAAACGAGAGACTCTATTGAAGGCTTTGTGGATGATGGTGACCAAAAAGAAGATAAGTTTTGTGACCATGTTTTGGTGTTCATGATAAGAGGGATTGTCAAGACATACAAGCAACCTGTTTATTACAGTTATTCTGCTGGTACAACAAAGACATTGGCTTTAAAAAAACAAATTATAGATGTCATCACAAAACTTCAAGAAGCAGGTCTTAAAGTTGTAGCCACTATTTGTGACCAAGGTTCAACAAATGTTGCTGCGATTAACAGTCTAGTTACAGACACCAAATCCACATACATCAGAAAAGATACTGAGTATAGAGAAGGATTCCTCGAAGTAAATGAAGAAAAAATTTATTTCTTGCATGATCCTCCACATCTATTGAAATGCATAAGAAATAATTTGCTTTACAAAAATTTAAATTATGTTATGGATGGTAAAGCTCAAACAGCAAAATGGAAGGAAATCACATACCTAAAATGAGGGTTAAGCATTGTGCACAAGTGTTCAGCCATTCTGTTGGGTCAGCGTTAGGACTAATGGCAGGTATGTATCAATATCCTCACCATAATTAAATGTCTCCAAGCTATTTGATACACACACATCAGCTAATTAGCTGCTAGTGTGTCTAACCAAATAATAATAATAAATGCAAACCGGGATAATCGTCGGTTGTTGCCTCATTTCATTAAAAACTACTAATGGGCCTCTGCGACTTTGCATCGGCTCCTCGTACGCGTTCCAAAGGTCCGGGACCCCAGATTCCCGAGATATGTCAGACATTGTTACTAATAACAATCATTTTGAAAGTAAAGTGAATTTCTCATTATATGCCTTTTTAGAGATAGTCTAGTATAATAATGGATGCCCATCCACTTTCTTTTTAATTTTTTATGAAATCTAACAACGATTGTGAACAACCAACCTTAGGTAATTTTAATGATAATAAATGGAATTATTTCTTAATTTTCAGAGATGGGAGCAATGCCAGAAGAAAGCACTGAAACTGCAGATATTTTAATATTCTTTGACAAATTATTCGATAGTTTGAATTGTGGGA
Organism: Fissipunctia ypsillon; assembly: GCA_947568875.1. Taxonomy (NCBI): domain Eukaryota; kingdom Metazoa; phylum Arthropoda; class Insecta; order Lepidoptera; family Noctuidae; genus Fissipunctia; species Fissipunctia ypsillon. The sequence goes on from OX387668.1 coordinate 13,664,108, forward strand.
GTTACGAGTTTGTGCCGGGAAAACCTTTTAAATCCGCTGTTAAAGCTAATTCGGCTCATCATGAGCTCTGGAGTGCCAGTTTACCTGTCTTAAAATCAATGAAATTTAATACTCCAAGAAATGTGCCATCACTGATGGGCTGGGTAAAAACCATTGAAAATATTAGAAAATTGGTCAAATTCCTTTATGAAAAAGGTATGAAAGCCATATTGTTGCGTAGATTAAATCAAGATGCCCTTGAAAATTTCTTTGGAGCCATAAGGGCCCATGGATATGCGAATATCATGCCAAATTGCTCGTCAATTAACAATTTAACATCAAAACACTCTGTAGGTGCAAATTGCGAGGCTGACAATGACTTTTGTTTAGATTCGGTAAATTTTTTTTTACTTGATGAGGACGTGCCAATTTGCAACGAGGGCATCAATGTCGTGGACTATGAGCACATGTACATAGAGCTCATAGACACGACGTCAATGATAAATAGTAAAGATAAAGGTAATATAGAAAAATGCGCAGCAATAGGATATTGCAGTGGGTGGTTAGCACGCCAAGCCAAAAGCAAAGTATACAAAAAATGCCAAACATGCCTCAAATCCATGGAAACTGATTATACTGAAGATTTCCATGGATATATAAAAATAAAAGAATATGATAGCAAAAGATGGCTGTGCTATCCTACGAGGTGTTTGTTTGACTTCTTTGCACAAGTGGAAAACATAACTTTTCTCATTTTAAAATCGTCACCTTTAAAACAAAACATAGTCCAATATATAAAATTGGCGGTAACAATTAATATGTACGTTAATTTTGTAACGTGCGAATTCGATTATTTAATTAATAAAAGCGTAGAATTTTTTGTACATATTTGGTGCAAAGAAGTCAGCCACCTCCTCACTGGCAAGGCTTTGGATTATGATAGGGATGACCAATTAAAAAAAAAAGCCCATACTCACTTTATATCAAATAGATGTCGGAAACGACTAAGGCAAACTGGCACTGAACTAAATGTTTAGTTTTTATAGGTTACTAACTGTTGCTCGCGACATCGTCTGCGACCCAGGATGAAAAGTAGCCTATAGGTTTGAGTTATGTAATGTTTTGTTTTACCCAATAAACATGAATATTCAAAATTGGTATTTGTTTTATTATCCTCGAAACTACAAGTTTAGTGTAATAACGAATTAGCGTTACTACTACTTATAGCTAGTTATAGAATTTTCAACCATTCTCTATTATTCAACTCTGTAACGCTAATTTTACTTGGTACAATATTATAGCTATAATACGTAGGTATTCGTATATAGCTATAGTGTATGTCCTGGTAACTAGATGGCGTTGCCTAAGAAATGCTTAAGTTGCCAGTCTATCTCAGTATATAATAAATAGTAGTCTATGGGCGACTGAATCGCAGTGCGCAAGCCGCTGTATTATATAATATTTTATTATTAAATGAATTTAACTATTTTGCAAAATGTAACCACAAATTGTTCTTCTATTTGTTATGAACTTTTTACAGATATATTTTTTGGAAGTATTGCTTTCATAAGCTTCAAGCAAAATCAGAAAAACATCAAAAAAATCATCGATTAGACTCCTCTTCCGATTTTTTTTGATCGAGCGAAGTTTTCGATATCATGTTTTGAACCACAAAAAGTCAAAGTACATATCGACGCCTTAGAGTGAAAACCTCGTAAGTGTAAAAGAGGTAACTTTTCAGGAGGAAGAAAAACTGCGTACTGTAAAATTTTTGTACGGCGTCTTTTATGTTTTATATTAATTAATATCGAGATTCAACCCGCTTTTATGTCCAGAACGGTTCGATACTATAAGATTGTCCAAAATGCATAAAATGCTACTTACGAGGTATTCGTACAAAAAACTCGACCTAAAGCATGCAAATACTAGGTTTTCACAGATAGGATGAGAATTAAAATCGTTTATTTCATTAAATTATTTTATTTTTAGGTTACATTTGTGTTATAAAAAGGCACGTTTTGGTGGTAAACGTCTTTAAAAGACCTACAACGTTGATCATGATTACTGAGCGCTATGTTTTTCTGTGTAAGTAACAGTGTGTGAACAATAATAGTTCGTTGCGACGCGCACGCGCTGTCGCACGGACGCGTGAGACCAACCATGGCCTCGAAACTGTTAAAATGTTCGAGCTGCAATATCGTTATTAACGAGGTTTTAGCCTTTGTGAGTAATAAGGTCGATGTGATGAACGAGGAGAGCATTAGCCACATTTGTGTGAGCGCATTCTCCGACGAGGATATTCACAGTGCGAAGAATCTTTTGTGCGAATCCTTACCCACGGAGAAGCGTAAGAAGGTACGGAAGAGAGACGGGAAGAAGCTCCGTGAAATAGATGACATCATCTGCATGCTGAAGGAGACCGACCCTGAGGTCTTACCGGTGTTTGTGGCCCGTGATCTGCACAAGCTGCCGCCGGTACTTTTCGATCATGTTGACGTCACTCGGATCTTAAAGGATTTGGTGCGTATGCAGCAGGAGATGTTTTAGATCAAAGAGCTGTATGCCACTAAAGAAAACCTAGATACAGTTAAGTCTGATCTTGAAAATTTAAAAAAGGCATCCATAGTGAACAACTTTACAAGTACCGCCAGAAACGTTAACATCAAACGGGGTGGTTTTTTGTTGAATAGTCACGACGACTACTGCAGTGGTCCTAGAGGGCTTGCATACATTGACGCAGAGCATGACACTCCATGCGGAAATCCTAGCGAGGTACGCACAGATACCAGTTATCGGGATATCACTCAATCATTTTCCAAAAATGAGGGTAGGCATGAAACTTGCGGTGAGAGCGATATTCGTTGTACAGCAACGGCCGGTGGTGAGACCGAGCCGATGACTCATGCGCAATCAGCTGCGATCGACGTACCCAGCGAGTCGGGACACACGGCTGTTCCGAACGTAAAGAGTGACGTTTTCGGGAAAAAGAAATCGATGGCCGATGTTGTACGCGTTGGCGAGTGGAAAAAACCCGAAGTGGACAATGAATGGACCTTAGTACAGAGGAAGCGTTTAAAGAATCGCTTTATTGCAAACAGAGGGAAGGCAGTTTTGAGCCCGAATGCGAACTTCAAAGCTGCGGATATAAAAATTCCCATTTACATTTATAATGTTGCGAAGGAGGTGCCCGTGTGTGACATTTTAAGTTACATTGCAGGTAAAACTGATGTTGCTGTACACATAGAAAAGATGAGTATGAAATTACCAAGATGCGTACAAAGTATTGGTACCAAAACAAAAGGCCAATGCGTAAAATTGGTGCCTTTTATTTTTTTGGCGGCAGTCGATCGGATATGAAAAAAGTGATGCAGAATAATATAACAAATGAAATATTGTATGGGGTCCGAACTGAGTTATGGGTGTTTAAAGAAAAAATAATACTATTGTAAATAATTCAACAATTACCACTTGAAGTTTGTTTTATCGTTGTGCGTTTATAGCCAGATAGTAATTCTGACTTCAAAATGATGCGCTGCTATCCTTCCCGTGCGCTTTCACTGACGCCAACACCGGGCGGCACTGCCAATTGGCTAGAACGCTAGCCAATCACAGTCAAAGAATTTTTTACCTGCGCACGAGCCTGTTTAAGGTATTTTATATTTATTACACATTGGCAAACAAAGCACTCACTGTTCTACCTTCGTGGCTTACGTGTGTTTTTTTAGAGTTTCTCGTGGTGATTTTATAGACGACTTGGCTTAATAATCTGGACTTGAAAAACGCTTCTTTAATTGGATAACCTGTGCTTGACATACTCGGACTGTGATTGTGTTTTAGGTGTTGGATTTTGTTGTTGTGACAATATGGCAGACTTTTTTTTTTGTGGATGGGAAATCATCAAATGACTTCTCCCGCTCTGGGCGGAGCGGGAGGGCGTGTCAGACTTTTACTGACTAAAACCCACCCGTGTTCCTTCTGTTGCCTGTGCCGGGGCCACGGTAACTCTTTCGAACATCCCGCAACCCTAGCTGGCATCGGCCCTAGCGGACCCCGTCAATAGTGCTGACATCTCTTTGAGGCGCGCGTGGAACACGACGCGCCGTCGACTCGGGCTTGGTCCTTACCGGACGGCGAGCTACCCATTGCTCGCCGTCCGCAAGCCCGCGCCTACGGTGGCCGGGAATCGGCTGCCAATTCCCGACGCCCAGGGCGTCTCCTGCGGTGACTAGGGGCGTGAGGGCGCAAAGCTTGCCTCTCCCTCACGCGTCCCGCCTCCTCCTTCACGAGCATTACTGCTTCGCAGAAGGAGGTAATGGCTTCCCATGCACTCTCGCTCCGTAATGACCTGGACCAGGGCCGGACGCGAGAGATCACCGCCGCCGATCGCTTCCGCGAGGACACGGCGGTGCTCCGCCCAAGCCGGGCAGACCTCCACCGTATGCTCCACCGTGTCCTCCGGGCGATCCACACAGTGGTGACACCCGGGCGTTTCCTCCCGCCTTATCCGGAACAGGTACCACCCGAAGCACCCGTGTCTGGTGAGGACCTGCGTCAGGCGGAAGGTGAGGACGCCGTGGCGCCTCTCCAGCCACTCCTCAAAGAGGGGACTTATCGCCGCAATTGTGGCGTGCCCAGCGCTGGGTTGCGACAATTGCACTCTCCATGCCGCCATGAGATCCTGCCGGAGCTCTGTCCGCCGTGCCGCGATTTCTCGCGGCAACGGAGTTACGCCCCGGCGTCCTGCCTCCTCGCGCCACTCTCACATGTGCGCGAGGACTTTTGCCTCCAGATCCCATGGTCCCATGGATCCCATGGTGGCATATGGCAGACTTGGGACTTTGTTTGTTGTGCCAACGCACTTTAAATCGGAGTAATAATCGCCGGAGACCGTCAATGCCATTAACTGCTGAATTAATGCAAGCACATCCTTCCTTGATGCAGTATCTCATCAATATTAGAAATATAACAGAGGTAAGTTGTTTACGAGAATATAATTAATGCAATACGAAAAACTGTAAAAATGTCTCCGTTCAACTTATTGTTTGTTGTTGTTCCTCCGTAGAAAATATTTTATGAAACAAAAATACAAGTGGTAACCAATATGTTTTTAGGTTTAAAATCCATGGAATGTTTATTTTTAATGTAAAACGTGAATAAAATCACATTGCACAGTACAATTTACATTACATATTTACAAGTAATGAAGAACCAAACCAAAGAACCACAGACGGAAAAGAACAATTTTTTTTTTTCATTTTTGAAATGAGAGCTCGTAGGTTTGTCATAAATATATGTTGTTATTTAGTAATAAATTACACGGTACTGTTACCATAAAGAAATACACACTAGTTAAGGCATAATATAACGTCAGTCCCGCTTTGGGGACTGCAGATCCCATGTGCACCTTGAGGCAAAAAACTTTTGGGTTCTCTAGATACCATGTGTGCTTTAGCGGTGCCGCGGCGGGTGGAGCCCCGTGTGTTATAGGACTTGTACACAAAACTGCGAATCGGTGCGATGCGAATTCGTGCGACAAGGTGTCTCCCTTCCACGAATAGGGTGACGCAGGAATGCGCAATGCGAATCAATTTGCAAGTTCTTGCGATACGTCGTGTGAGCTCGCAGATTTTTGCGGATGCGACGACGCAACGCAGTTTTGTGAACGAGCCCTAAGACAGCTGATTATTATTATGAAAGAATGTCTTAAATATTTAAGACTAAACTCACCTTGCTTTTGCTATTTTTCTTTTATTTCTAGCATTGTTCAGACTTTATACTAACTGAATAAAAAACGGTTTCTTAGTCTTAATGACGATTTTCATTTCACTAATGGTAGTTCATTTTGTTTCTAGTTTGGTGTCGGGGACCGGATTTGCAGACCGTGCTTACAACGCGCTGACCGTTACGTGTCAGCGGAACCAAGCGTATTGGAGCAACCAGCGGAGCAAAACGTTTTGCAACAATCAGCGGAACCAAATGTTCTGAAACATCCAGCGGATCCACACATCTTGGAACCAGCAGCGTAACCAACGTTGTAGAACAGCCAGCTGGAGGTGTTCAAGGACAACGCCATTTTCATTTCCCCGGTTATCATCGAGCACCTTTGAATACCAGTTTGCATTTTTGCAATGTGTGAAAATCGACACTTACAACGGATTGACAGGTCTTTAAGAGCTACTATTCTTAAAGAGAAGAAATTCTTTATATCTTTTGGCTCTCGTGTATGTGAAGAACATAGAAATGATAGTGCTTGGCAAGACATCGGACGGAGTACACGTCACGTGTACAATATGTTTTCTCCAAGACAATTAATGGACATGGTGAGACTATTGCAGTCGCATTGTTCACATTTAAACTTCGAACGGCTATCTTCAATCAGTGACAGTATTTTCCACTATTATATTGGGTTTTCAAAGACTCAATTCCAAGAAACGCTGCAAAGCATACCTTCAATTGCTGAAAATAACACAAGAAGGTCAGCTACAGCCTTGGCAACGGTGCTGATGAAACTGCACACTGGTGATTCTAACCAAAGATTGTGCAGCCTTTTAAGAATGTCCCGCTCTACATTTGAGAGGACGATGACAATTGTAAGAGAATGCTTGAAGCGAGTACCAATTATTATTTCCAGAGAAAGTCATATAGCCTGCATAAGTGGCGTAACCTTTACAAGCCATATTTAATAGTATGCCCTGATGGACACATAGTGGATGTATATGGGCCCTATGATGCAACGACGTCTGACTCAGTTATACTGAATAGAATATTAGTGTTTTGGCCATGAAGACAGGGGGGCCAGGCAGGGCTTCTTCAATAAGGCTAATTTTGAAACTTTATGATGATTTATTTTTAATTACATTATCAATTTATGTACACTCGATCCTGCTTTTGGTAACACACTGGCGCGGGCGTTGCACGGGGCAGCCCGCGGGCAGGCGGACTTTCCTCGAGTCTGTCGCGAGCAAGCAACTCTCCAGTTGAGCAACAGATGTCGCTCTCTCTCGTCTGTCGATCGTGGATGTATGGAAATCCAGTAGATGGTGCTGCTTGACGCAACATACCGGCCGCCTTGGAAGATCCGTCTTCCAACTAAACAGGAGTTACGCTGGCTTCTTTTGTGGAAACCGGCAGCGGACAAATTTTCGAGGAAGCACGCCTGATTGTGCCCGTAGATGTTCGGATTTCTGCCACTCTCGAAACGCCATCATTCCCTGGAAACAAACGAATAATCCTACCCATTCTCCACTTGAATGGTGGCAGGTTATCTTCTTTGATGACGACAAGACTATCTTTAGCGATGTCATCTTTATTTTGTGCCCACTTCGTTCTGCGTTGCAGCTCAGACACATATTCTTTTGACCACCGCTCCCAAAAATGTTGTCGCAGCTGTTCCAGCCGATGGTAGCGACAGCCAGTCGTAGATGTCGTCGTGAAGTCCTCACTGGCAGGCGCAGTCAACGGTCGGCCGATTAGGAAATGAGCAGGTGTGAGTGGAAGGTAATCATTTGGATCTGCGGACATAGGTGACATAGGACGGGAGTTCAGGACGGCCTCAACCTGTGTCAATACCGTACTAAACTCCTCGTAAGTTAACTTAGCATTACCTACGACACGTCTCAAGTGATACTTACACGACTTCACTCCTGCCTCCCATAAACCACCAAAGTGAGGCGCATAAGGCGGAATGAAACTAAATTTAATGTTATGACTACTAGCAAAATCAATTATTTCGTTTGATTTTTCAAATATAGCTGAAAGCTCCCTCTCAGCTCCAACAAAATTCCTACCGTTATCGGAAAAAACTTGACACGGCTTACCGCGTCGTGATATGAATCGTTTGAATGCCAATAGATAATCCTGAGTGGACAAAGAACTAACTAATTCTAAATGCACAGCTCTGGTAGCAAAACAAACGTATAAACAAATATATCCTTTAATAAGTTGTGAACCTCTGCCTTTGCGATTCAATATAGATATTGGCCCGGCATAATCAACACCACATCGCATGAATGGAAATCCAGCTTCTAAACGTTCGGCAGGGAGATCACCCATGTGTGGAGTTAACGTATTTCCTTTCATGCGAATGCAGGTTACACATTTATGAACCACTAGCCTTGCTAAATTACGTGCTCCCAGCACCCACCATCTATCACGCATGGTAGCCACAAGAAGCTGAGGTCCAGCATGAAGTAAACGTTTGTGTTCGTACGAACACAATAACCAAGTAAAGCGATGTTTACGGCATAACAACACTGGATGTTTCTTATCGTAATCAAAATTTGAGTTACTAAGTCTACCACCAACACGAATGATATTATCCTTATCTAAAAATATACTTAAACCTAATGTTTTGTTGCTAGACTTATTGTTTAAATGCACCTTTTCTTTAAGGTTAATATATTCCTTACTGAATGATTGTGATTGAACTAAACGTGTCAACAAAAGTAACGAACTATTAATCTCGCTCACGGTCAATGAACCGGTTATGCGACCTTGACCGACGCGCGATGCACGTAAGTTACAAATGTAACGTAAAACATATGCGACTGTTCTTTGCAAACGATTAAAACAAGAAAACCTTTCGAAATCAATTATAATATCAGTTTCTACATTTAACAAATTTGTAGTTTTAGAACCTTTTAATTCCGGTAACTTACTCTGAATAAACTCAATATCATTAGTATTTGTTGTCAACCAACTTGAAGTCGGTTCACGAAGAAAGGTCGGACCACACCACCATAAACTAGTGTTGTCTTCCTTTAACGAATCAAAGAGAACACCTCTTGATAATGTGTCAGCGGGATTATCCTTACTTTTAACATGCAACCAAGTAGTGTTGCTTGTCAATTCGTTGATTTTCACAACCCTATTCTGAACAAATGTTTTTAGTAAATGTGGTGATGTCCGAAGCCAGCCTTGAACTATGGTGGAGTCAGTCCAGAAATAGACCTTATCGAATTTCAGCCTAAGAGAGTTTATGATTTTGTTATACAATTTAGCCCCAACTAAAGCTCCACATAGTTCAAGTCGTGGAATACTTAACGCTTTAATTGGTGCGACTTTACTCTTAGCACATAATAATCGACTAGTAACCTGCGACTCATCAATATCAGTGTGAGCGTATGTACGCACATGCACCGTATGCAGACTGAGAAGCATCGGTAAAAATATGTAACTCTTTATTTAAAGCATTAGTACACATGACATAACGCGGCACTAATATTTCAGACAAATATTGTAACGAATGAATAAAATTATACCAGACACATGCAATTTGACTTGAGACTTCATCATCCCAACTTATCTTAGCAAGCCATAATTTTTGTAATAAAACTTTAGCCGTGGTAACAGCCGGTGCCAATAATCCTAGTGGGTCGTAAATCTGTGCAATGACTGACATAATTAAACGTTTAGTTATCTTCGTATCACTATAACCTTTATCTACACTTGTTGAAAAATTAAATAAATCGTTCTTGTTAGACCAACCAACACCCAGGGTTTTAGACTGACAATATTCACCAATATATAAATCCTTAGTACTTTCTGAAGTAACATCAAAATTAAAAGTCTATTTGATTAAGGCGACCTATACCAAATATTGCATCACTTTGATTCAAAAATAAACAAAGAAATAGTGATTGTTTAAAACCAAAAAAAATATATATTGTAGTTTACTATATGTACTTTGACTTTTTGTGGTTCAAAACATGATATCGAAAACTTCGCTCGATCAAAAAAAAAATCGGAAGAGGAGTCTAATCGATGATTTTTTTTATGTTTTTCTAATTTTGCTTGAAACCTATGAAAGCAATACTTCCAAAAACTATATCTTTAAAAAGTTCATAACAAATAGAAGAACAATTTATGGTTACATTTTGCAAAATAATTAAATTCATTTAATAATAAAATATTATATAATACAGCGGCTTGCGCACGGCGATTCAGTCGCCCGCCGGGCCTTGACGAGGTCGGATCTATGTCCGTTTTGCTAGCGCACGGCTGTTCCGCTAATTTATCGAACAATTCATTCGTAGGACATAGTGTAAATAAGTCAGTATGTTTTTTTGGGTTTCGTATGTTCGAATGAATAACGGAACCCTTATTTAGGAACAAAGTTCTGTAACGCGACTTGCGGTAGGAGTTAACTGGTAGAAATCGTCACGACTCGACTTTCAAAGTGTAAATTTGGTCAAAAAGAAAATCCAAGATGGCGGCCGTGAAAATTTCCAAATTTTCCTTCATGGGTGTCGTTTTCAAGGTTTTCGAGGGTGCTAAAGCCGATAGTAAAGTCAAAATGAAAATCCAAGATGGCGGCCGTGAAAATTTTCAAATTTTCCTTCATCGGTGTCATTTTCAAGGTTTTCGAGGGTGCTAAAGCCGATAGTAAAGTCAAAATGAAAATCCAAGATGGCGGCCGTGAAAATTTTCAAATTTTCCTTCATGGGTGTCGTTTTCAAGGTTTTCGAGGGTGCTAAAGCTGATAGTAAAGTCAAAATGAAAATCCAAGATGGCGGCCGTGAAAATTTTCAAGTTTTCCTTCATGGGTGTCCTTTTCATGGTTTTCGCGGGTGTTAAAGCCGATAGTAAAGTCAAAATGAAAATCCAAGATGGCGGCCGTGAAAATTTTCAAATTTTCCTTCATGGGTGTCGTTTTCAAGGTTTTCGAGGGTGCTAAAGCCGATAGTAAAGTCAAAATGAAAATCCAAGATGGCGGCTGTGAAATTTTTCAAGTTTTTCATCATGGGTGTCGTTTTCATGGTTTTCGCGGGTGCTAAAGCCGATAGTAAAGTCAAAATGAAAATCCAAGATGGCGGCCGTGAAAATTTTCAAATTTTCCTTGATGGGTGTCGTTTTCACGGTTTTTGCGGGTGCTAAAGCCGATAGTAAAGTCAAAATAAAAATTCAAGATGGCGGCTGTGTAAATTTTCAAGTTTTTCATCATGGGTGTCGTTTTCATGGTTTTAGAGGGTGCTGAAGCCAACAATAAAGTCAAAATGAAAATCCAAGATGGCGGCTGTAATAATTTTCAAATTTTTTTCACGGGTGACGTTTTCATGGTTTTCGGAGGTGCTGAAGCTGATAGTAAAGTCAAAATGAAAATCCATGATGGAGGCCGTGAAATTTTTTAAGTTTTTCTTCATGGGTGTCGTTTTCATGGTTTTCGCGGGTGCTAAAGCCGATAGTAAAGTGAAAATGAAAATCCAAGATGGCGGCCGTGAAAATTTTCAAGTTTTTCATCATGGGTGTCGTTTTCATGGTTTTCGCGGGTGCTGAAGCCGATAGTAAAGTCAAAATGAAAATCCAAGATGGCGGCTGTGAAAATTTTCAAGTTTTTCATCATGGGTGTCGTTTTCATGGTTTTCGCGGGTGCTAAAGCCGATAGTAAAGTCAAAATGAAAATTCAAGATGGCTGCTGTGAAAATTTTCAAGTTTTTCATCGTGGGTGTCGTTTTCATAGTTTTCGCGGGCGTTAAAGCCGATAGTAAAGTCAAAATGAAAATCCAAGATGGCTGCCGTGAAAAATTTCAAATTTTCCTTCATGGGTGTCGTTTTCAAGGTTTTCGAGGGTGCTGAAACCGATAGTAAAGTCAAAATGAAAATCCAAGATGGCGCCTGTGAACATTTCCAAATTTTTCATCACGGGTGTCGTTTTCATGGTTTTTGAGGGTGCTGAAACCGATAGTAAAGTCAAAATGAAAATTCAAGATGGCGGCTTTGAAAATTTTCAAGTTTTTCATCATGGATGTCGTTTTCATGGTTTTCGCGGGCGCTAAAGCCGATAGTATAGTCAAAATGAAAATTCAAGACGGCGGCTCTGAAAATTTCCAAATTTTCCTTCATGGGTGTCGTTTTCATGGTTTTCGCGGGCGCTAATGCCAATAGTATAGTCAAAAAGAAGATGGCGGCTGTGAAAATTTTCAAGTTTTTCATCATGGGTGTCGTTTTCATGGTTTTCGCGGGTGCTGAAACTGATAATAAAGTCAGAATGAAAATCCAAGATGTGGCTGTAAAACTTTTGTTTTTATTTAAAATCATGTAAGAGTCATCACGCAACAAGGATCCCGGGAGGATTCCGGGATCTCACATCTGATTTAATCCAAAAACAAAGGATCATGAACAACGATGTATGGAAATCCGTATTAAGTTGAAACACAATAAATCTTTATTTATTATAGACTACGCTTTATATACTATTAAATAAAAGTGTTCATTTTCACACAAGTATCCGAGTTTTAAAGTAATTAAACAAATTCGGAGATAACCTAAAAATTATGTCTAAACTACTCGCAACTTATAAAATGACCACAGATCAATCATGTAGGTACAAAACAACATTCTGATTTCTTATGAAACACGCTAAGTTGTTTAAAACAAACACACCAACGAATTTCCGTAAGTATTACTATTTAAGTGGAGAGATTAATCGCGGTGAGTATTCTCATTCGACACATAAACAGTAATGGCGGCTTCCGCAGGCACCGGCTTAGGGATGGCGATCTAGAATCGATTTTATAGGTCAAGTATTTTTTTTTTTATCGATCATAAACAATGAATTATAGATTTTGTTAATCGATTTTTGAAACTTGAAAACGAGTTCCGATGTTTTTCCTGCGGATTGCAACTTTTAAGTTTTGATATCGATTATTCATTACACTTGACTAATTATGCAGGCAACACCAAAACGAATAAGTGATTATCTATAGTAAAGCTGTCGATGTAGAATAATGGCGGGAACAGATCTATCAGAACTCAATTTATTGCTGAATCGATTTTTTCCTGCGATTCTGATAGATTTAAAAATCGATCTTGTTTAGGAATAATCGTCATCCCTACCGGTACGTCTGTCATCTGCCTTGACAGTTGCATCTGCGTGAGACGAAACACAAAAATAAATATTTTCACAACGGAAGTATGAAATACATATACAGTACCTACTACGTTATGATTATGATATTACTAATTATTTAGCTATTTATGAGTTTAATACCATTTTTGTGATGTTATTATGTAAAGGCTCATACTTACGTAACTCGTACAAATGAAGAGAACGAAACGTCCATCATGACTATACGGAAATGTACCTAGCAATCGTTAATTTACTGTTTATCTTAAAATCATAATTCCGGATACGGAAACAAAATTCCTGAAGTGAAAAGCTTGTAAAAAATAAGAAAATAATTTTTATATTAATTTGGTTTTCATACGTGCAACTTTTCAAGACTGCTTTTGGTCAATCTCCTTTTTATTTTACATTTTGACCTCACTGTCGACTTTAGTATCCTCGAAAACTAGAAAAACTACACCCATGACGAAAAATTTGAAAATTTCCGCAGCCGCCATCTGGATTTTCATTTTGACTATACTATTGGCTTTATCACCCGCGAAAACCTTGATAACGACACACATGAAGGAAAATTTGAAAATTTTCACGGCCGCCATCTTGGATTTACATTTTGACTTTACTATCGGCTTTAGCACCCGCGAAAACCATGAAAAGGACACCCATGAAGGAAAATTTGAAAATTTTCACGGCAGCCATCTTGGATTTTCATTTTGACTTTACTATCGGTTTCAGCACCCTCGAAAACCACGAAAACGACACCCATGATGAAAAATTTGAAAATGTTCACAGCCGCCATGTTGGATTTTCATTTTGACTACTATCGGTTTCAGCACCCTCGAAAACCTTGAAAAGGACACCCATGAAGGAAAATTTGAAAATTTTCACAGCCGCCATCTTGGATTTTCATTTTGACTTTACTATCGGCTTTAGCACCCTCGAAAACCTTGAAAAGGACACCCATGAAGGAAAATTTGAAAATTTTCACGGCCGCCATATTGGATTTACATTTTGACTTTACTATCGGCTTTAGCACCCGCGAAAACCATGAAAAGGACACCCATGAAGGAAAATTTGAAAATTTTCACGGCAGCCATCTTGGATTTTCATTTTGACTTTACTATCGGTTTCAGCACCCTCGAAAACCACGAAAACGACACCCATGATGAAAAATTTTAAAATGTTCACAGCCGCCATGTTGGATTTTCATTTTGACTTTACTATCGGTTTCAGCACCCTCGAAAACCTTGAAAAGGACACCCATGAAGGAAAATTTGAAAATTTTCACGGCCCCCATCTTGTATTTTCATTTTAACTTTCCTATCGGCTTTAGCACCCGCGAAAACCATGAAAACGACACCAATGATGAAAAAGTTGAAAATTTTCACAGCCGCCATCTTGGATTTTCATTTTGACTTTACTATCGGCTTTAGCACCCTCGAAAACCTTGAAAACGACACCCATGACGGAAAATTTTAAAATTTTCACGGCCGCCATCTTGGATTTTCATTTTGACTTTACTATCGGCTTTAGCACCCGCGAAAACCATGAAAAGGACACCCATGAAGGAAAATTTGAAAATTTTCACGGCCGCCATCTTGGATTTACATTTTGACTTTACTATCGGCTTTAGCACCCGCGAAAACCATGAAAAGGACACCCATGAAGGAAAATTTGAAAATTTTCACGGCAGCCATCTTGGATTTTCATTTTGACTTTACTATCGGTTTCAGCACCCTCGAAAACCTTGAAAAGGACACCCATGAAGGAAAATTTGAAAATTTTCACGGCCCCCATCTTGTATTTTCATTTTAACTTTCCTATCGGCTTTAGCACCCGCGAAAACCATGAAAACGACACCAATGATGAAAAAGTTGAAAATTTTCACAGCCGCCATCTTGGATTTTCATTTTGACTTTACTATCGGCTTTAGCACCCTCGAAAACCTTGAAAACGACACCCATGACGGAAAATTTTAAAATTTTCACGGCCGCCATCTTGGATTTTCATTTTGACTTTACTATCGGCTTTAGCACCCGCGAAAACCATGAAAAGGACACCCATGAAGGAAAATTTGAAAATTTTCACGGCCGCCATCTTGTATTTTCATTTTGACTACTATCGGCTTTAGCACCCTCGAAAACCTTGAAAACGACACCCATGAAGGAAAATTTGAAAATTTTCAGGGCCGCCATCTTGGATTTTCATTTTGACTTAACTATCGGTTTCAGCACCCTCGAAAACCTTGAAAACGACACCCATGAAGGAAAATTTGAAATTTTTCTCTCTTGATAGAGAGAGAGAGAGTGAAAGTGTGAATTTCAAAGAAGAAAGTATGAACGCGCATTTTCGTTAGTGACGATTTCTGCCAAGCCGCGTCAAAGAACTCCGTTCCAATGAGTTGACCTACTGCCTACACGACACGCTTACCTATACTGTGACACATTTTGGGTTCATGCAAGTTCACCCTGGCGAGGTAAGCGCACGGCTCGCTCCGTGGGTAGGTTGGTAGCGTTAAATACCTACTTTTCAGGGTCTACCTCGCCTTAAGGGGGAACAACCGCTTTGTAGAATTGCGGACGTTTTATTGCAAATATCTAACAACATGTCGCGCTGATCATGCCCCGTCAAAAGATCGTCGACATAAAAATCGTCATTGATAACGCTAGCGATGACGTCATCCTTACATTCCTTTGCCAACTGTTTCAAGCAACGGTTGCTTAGGTACGGTGCTGATGCAGTGCCATACGTCACTGTGTTGAGACGATAAACTAGAATTGGCATGCTGTTATCAGTTCGCCACAATATTAGTTGTAAGTTACGTTGTTTAGGATGGATTAAAGTTTGTCTAAAGAATTTTTCAATATCTGCGCAAGCAACATATTGATATTGCCGGAAACGAAGCAATTTCATTTCATTTTTTTCATTTATTTATTCATTTAACAATATTAACATTGTGTTGAATATAACATATTAAAAAAAAAATATATCACATGCAGAAACAATACATTTAAAAGCCCAATTAAAATTTTTGTGAAATAAGTCCAGCGTCAATTAATTAAAAATATGTCCTCACTTCAAATAAATATAAAGTCAAAGCAATAGCAAGCATAATGTCAAAATTCAATGTCAAAATATTAAGAGCAGGTACTTACAACAAAAAAAAAAAAAAATCAAAATAAAAAATAAAAAAAATATTTAAAGCTTGACCACTGCTATTATATTATGTCACTATTTAAAGCTTGATCACTGCTTTTATATTATGTGACTATTTTTATCATTTGCCATAAACTCTGATACCGAGTATAAACATTTTTCTAACAAGAAGCCTTTTAATTTAGTTTTAAAAGAAGAGCTATAAATTAATAATTTTAATTCAGTCGGTAACCTATTAAATAACTCCACTGCTTGGAATCTGGAACAATGCTTAGCTATGTTAAAATTAGGTACCATTTTGTGCTTAAAAACCTTCCTTCTTGTGCTCTCTCTTATCTTACGTTCCTCTTGTGATTCGTACTCATGAACATACTTAGCAAAGTGATTTAATATTACTAATATATATAAACTTGGCACTGTTAAAATGTTCAATTCTTTAAAGTGCTCTCTACATGAGTCTCTTTGTGAGATCCTTACTATGGTCCTTATGGCACGTTTCTGTAAAATAAACGCTTTCTGACAGTTATAACTATAGCTGTTTCCCCAAAGCATTATACTGTATCTTAATCTAGATTCTACCAGAGCGTAATATATAGTTTTAGCGTAATATATTGAGAAGATATCATTTTGTAACCTAGGGCCCACGTATTGAATATCATTCAACGAATTATTATTAGAAGTTGTCGCGCTTGCATCGAAAACGACACGTAATTTGGTTGTTACGCTACTTTCACGATATACCCCAATGGTGTGGTACGATATAATACGGTTTAATTGAACCATTAAAATCCTCAAAACATGTCATGTCGTCGCTGCGCCTGACAAGTTCCATATGTGATTTTTGTGTGGTTGAGGGAAACAGCAAAAAACATGTTATAAATTTACAAAAAGGAAATAATACACTATTAAGATTGCAGTTTCAAAGACATATATTTAAGACGTAATAAAAACACAAAATTTGCCAGAAATATTCAATATTTATGGTGCTAGATTTTTTTTTTCACAAAAAGTGCACATAACTGGCTTTGCACAGTCTAAAAAAGTTACCTATGTGCATTATTACACATACAGAATTTGGCAATATGCTACATTTGGTAAATTTAAGATTAATCATTATGTGATCCTTCAGTCTCTTTAGTAATTTAACAAAGTATTACAATAATTAAATTATTAGAAACTTAACAAGAACTATAAAATAATATCAAATCAACGAGATCTTATACTTTGGCCCTTTTTAACACTTAATTATTAGGTTTATAATGAAGATTATCATAAAACGCATGATAGTCGCGATGCATATATGGTTTTAATGACTGAAGACTGTCGTGTTTAGTTTTATCAATCTTGCGAGGTTCAGTGTACAATTGAGTCACATTAATTGTTCTTGGGCTGTAGGCACGAACTCGCTGAGGTAAGATTTGCCATTCATCTGGGTGACGTAACTTGTAAAAGATACTACCATCTTTATACAGAAGGCCTCGTATATCATTTACTGTTGGGTCACCGGCTTTTTTACCCGGGCGTATGGAATCAAGACAAACATCATCTTCATAGTTTTAAAAAAAACTATAATCAACATGGTGAATATGATATGGTTGCTTAGGTCTTGCTTCCCTCATGCGACTAATATAATCACTTGGAGAATAGATTGGAGGACGAAACTTTTTCTCTAATGTTGAGTGGACACTATCCACTTGCATCATTGTATGTCCCTTTTCTAAAATAAGCTGTTCAATCTCTAAACCACTTTCTTGAGTTAACTTTAGTAATGCTGATGACAAAATTTTATTTTTATTTTGATAAGAACATCCATCCGAGATAATAATGATTTTCTTATAATTTAACTGAGATTTTATGAAGTCGATTAAGCAGCTTGTAAATTCGTTCGCTGTAACACCTCCATCTCCCTCATGCCAAACGTAAAGGTGAACATCTTTATTAATGTTAAGGTAAATTGATTGATTATGAACTTGTAATTTCTGCTTGTAATACTGTACTGAGACTAATAACTTAGGGCATAAAAGGACAGATTGTACATCAATTGTCAGCACGAGCACCTCAGATGAGCTCAACGCGCCCGCATCAATGTGAGCTTTGTAAGCTTCATTTTTTTTTTGGATATGTAATGTGTATTCCTCTTCGGAAATGTTGTTTTCTTTTTTAGCGGTACATGTGTCGCATTGATCTTTTCGTGGCTTAAAAATGGAAACCTTTTCTTCCTTCAATATTTTACTAAATAGTTTTCTACCTATTGTTTTTTTGTTGTTATCCTTACACCACTCAGTATAAACTCTAAATAAGTGACTCTTAGATTCAAAAGTATCCTCGACGTAAACTCTAGTACTGCTGGCGCGGCAATAATGACTTGGTACTTTATGGATTAAGTCCAGCCATTCTTTTACAGTGCTTGACCTCAAAATTTTTGAATAAAGTCCGGTTGAATCTCGTGCACTTAGCCGTTTTTCATGTTTTGTACGTAGGTCTTTTCCATCAGCAGTCCCCATATCTTGAAGTTTTTTAATCCAATCCGAGAGTGTATCTGAATGAATATTAAAAGTGTTTACAAAAAAGCTTTTGCAAACCTTTATAGGCACATTATGTTCATCGGTTATATAATAATCGTACGCCAATTGTTTTTGAAACATATTTTCTTGGTTGTTTGATTTACGTCTTCTCAATACCGGGCGCAACCGGACAAGATTTTTTAAATAAGCTTTTTTAGCATCCCATGCAGTTAGGCTCCAAAAATAATCAAATAGGTACTGCTTTTCGTTTTTGTTCAGAGATCAATCCACATAAAAAGCTTCTGTCAGATTTAGAAATACAAGAATGTGTACATGGTTTTCCGTTAAGGTACTTTCTAGGTTTTAGTACTAATTCAAATCTTGCTCGTTCTCCTGTGTTTAAAAACTTCTTCTTTCTGCCTGTTTATTTCTCACCACGTAATCTTTTTAGTTTATTAGTCTCTCGATTTAACCTTATATCCTCATCGGTACTTGAATTATCAGAATTTGTACTTGCGTTCTCGTCGTATAAGCAAACAGTTTTATTGATTTGTTCCAGCATCCCTGTCTTTTCATTGAGGTAGTAATCATTATCAACGTTTTCGTCACAAACATTTATATCCTCTATTAACTGGCCTGTCACTTCATCAAGAATGTATTTTTTATTAAGACTAGGCAAATTATCATTTTTTTGTATTCTAACACCATCCGAGACTTCAGAAATGCTAGAATCGATTTCTGATTGAACTACAAAAGGATCAAGATGTTTTTCATACGTCACATCTTTTAATTCTTCAAACAGAGAAACGTTAATATTTTCAGATGTTATTATATTGGAAATATTTTGAGTCAACTTTAAACTGCCTAGGCTTTGCGATGGATTGTAACTACTGGACATAAAAACATCTGAAGTCATATTTAAATCTTCATCCAGATTTCTATTACTTAGTCCTGTAGCTAAATTTATAAGTACCTGTGCTCTGGATGCTGGTTTGTGCGGATTTGGGAAAGCCATATTGCCTGAATAAACAAAGAAATAAAAATGTAAACACAGAATGTAGGTAAGTTTTCAGATTATATCTCTAAAATCAAACATATACCTTAACATACAACGTGACATTTTAGTGTTTGTTTTCACGAAGCGTAATGATTGTCTCACTAATTTTAATCATTAACACATTAACACTAATTTGTTAATTTAACAATTTATTAGAATTAAAAAAAATATATGAATGAATTCTACTACTAGGACAGAATAATATCGCTATGGAGAAATAACCACAAAAATGTCACATTGAATAACTATATTCAATACATAACCATATATGTACATAACACACACAGCCAAACCTAAACCATAAGTTTAAGTTTATAAAATTGTGGAATTTTCACGTGACTTGCGCTTATTAGGTATAAGCGCTGTGATAAACTTAGTTTAAATAAATCAAATTCAATAAGTTCTGACTTTTTCGATGATCTAATAAATTAATTAATTGTTTGATAAACAAATTCAAATCACGAGAAAATTCCATCTACTGCTAACTTCTCAATTCTAAACTTTATTTGGCAACAGTTGTACTGTAAACATGAACACTCATCAATTAAATAGGTAAGTACATAGGTAAGTTACTCAGTGAGCTTACTTATTTTGCTACTTATTGACAGATTTTATAGATCGTAGGTTTAAAATTTGTCAGCCAGGCTGACTTAAATAGTATCAGTCCAAGAGTTTAGTCGTGAATAGTTAACAAACCGGCAACAAATAGGCACTTTTTTCGTATTTAGTCAGGTAGTTAGTACTTAGTTAGGTACTTTGAAAGTTTGAAACTTTTATGCCAGTTTGGACTAAACTATGTTTATAATTAAATACAACTGTAAGTACGTAATAATCAATCAAATCAACAGATAATCTACCATAATTTATTATAATGATCTAACACTGTCAAGAAATAACACAAAAGGTATGTATTTTTTTAGGTTAGGAAACTATCTATGAATTAAAATGATGAGTGTGAGTAATATTTTATCAAAAACTAACATGAAATCAACAACTACGAAATAAATAAATAAATACTTACCAATTTCAGTGTGTTTTCACTCTTAAAACCGATTTAATAGTTTTGTTTACATCACAACGCTCACACCTGTAACGCAGTTGACGGGCGACTGAGGCCCGAACGCAAATCCTTTATGTGCAATTCTACACAAACAGAGATTATCCTAACCGTCGAAACACTTACGGAATTTGTTAAACTCGTTTCTAGTTCGAATATCACAAAAAGGATTTTACAAACACATAGAGAATTAAACGAAGATTATTTTTAGTGAAAAAACCAAAAATCAAAAAAATGCACATACGGGATTTGGCAGGCGCAGCGACGATGTGACTTAATTGCTCATACTCTTGCATAAATTCACAATACAATTTTTTATACTGTGGTAAACGATCTAGTTTCCTCTCTAAAGATAAAAAACGCTGTTTAGCAGAATTATATGAATCACCCAAACAATCAGGTGATTTTTTAAATGGCATTCTTACAGAAAACCTACCGTGCTGATCGCGTTCGGTAGTCTGCAAGAACAGCTCTTCACAAAAACGATCCTCCTCAGTAATAACGGGAGGGATATGTATTTCTTCGATTTCCCAGAACTTTCGTAATTGAGAATCAACTAACGTCAAGTTGCACTGGACATCTGTCGTGCTAGCCGCTAATAAACGATTATTATTATAAACTGGACCGGATATAATCCAACCTACCATCGAATCTTGTAAGTACGGACCGGTGTGAAGTTTTATTTTATTATCTTTTAGCAAATCCCAAAAGACATCCGCGCCTATTAATAAATCTATGTCACTCGGTACATAAAATGTGGGATCTGCAAGTAGAATATTGCTAGGTATGCTAAGAGCATCACTATTAACGTGTGTCGAAGGCAACTTCGAAATGATACTAGGCAACACTAAACAATGTAAGGTTATATTAAAATCATCTACCTTAGAACGAATATTAATATCGCACTTGTGACTGGACTGTGAAACGGTTTGTCCAACACCACAAACACGTATAGTGGACTGTATGATAGGTATTTTAAAACGTTTACATAAGCTTTGAGCTATAAAACAATTTTGACTGCCGCTGTCAAGCAGAGCGCGAACTGTGTGATAATTGTTATCAAAATCAGCAATCTCAACTAACGCCGTAGACAGCAAGATAGTCTGTAACGATTTAGCATTCTCTATGAACGCGTTACAACTACGATTATCAATATTGTCAGCTGTTTTACTAACGCAGTGTAATACAGACGACTGTGGTAACGTATTATTGATAACGGAACGTTGTGGCGACGTATTTGGAATAACGCAATTATTGTCAACATGAATCAACGCATTATGTTTTTGTTGACATAATTTACAAGGACCGAAAGTACAATTTTCAAGTGTGTGAGTGTTTGTACGTAAACAGTTTTGACAAACGTTTTTTGACTGGACTAAATTTAATCTTTCTTTTATCAACATATTTAAAAATTTAACGCATGAATACAGCGCATGTTTACCACTACACAGCGCGCATATTAAGTTATGTTTATTTGTTTTACGTTTACTTCCTGCCGAGACCTTATTATTATTCACACTCGCATAACTAAGTGTAGTTTGAGAATTAGACAGTTTTTTATGATCCGCTGACTGTTTACCCTCATGTTTACTTTGTGAATGCGACCTACCTGAATTAATCATGTCTAACATGTCAGACCTATTGTTTAAAAACGTTAATAAGTCTTCTAGTTTTAAAGCTTTAGAGGTTTTGTTAGACTCCGAGATAAGTGAGCTTCTGTAGTTCTCCCATTCGCGTTCAGTAGCCGAATCAAGTTTACTGACAACTAAATAAATTATAAGCATATCCTCGAGTGAAGATTCTGGTTCTTTAAGAGAATTTAGGGCTCTCAGATTACGTAAAACGCAATCTACTAGCGTTCTGATCTGTGCCGGACATTCCTTACCCAGTGAAGGTGCCGCAAACAAAGCCTTCACATGGTTATGTATCAATAGCCTATTATTTTGAAACCTAGCTTCAAGTAGATCCCACGCATTACTATAGTTAGGTGCAGTAAACTCTAACGAACTGATAACATGTAACGCAGATCCGCTGAGAGACGACTTTAGGTATTGAAATTTCTGTATAGGATCTAAGTCATCGCGATCATGTATCATTGAAACAACGAGTTCCTAAATTCTAACCATTTATCGAAGGAACCGTCAAAGACAGGTAACTTTATTTGCGGTAATTTAATAGACACAGATTTCCCGGAAATACACTGAGAATTATTTAATCCGTTTTGTTCACAGTCGCTTATCATGTGCTTTGCTATAGCTACAATTGAATAATATTGGCACTCAAACGAATCTCTGTAATCTAAATGTGACAATAATTCTTTTTCATCCACAATTCTTTCTATTTTAGATTGCACGTCGTTAAACTCGGCAAAGAAAATGGCTACGGAATCAATACGCATTTGCACTTGAGTTTTAGTCACAGAATCTAAACATGTTCTACCTAATTTATTAATATAATTTGCGAAAAATGTTAATCTACCTTTAATAACACCACGTTGTTTTTTAAGATCAGATAACTGACTATCTAAACGAGAAATAGTTTCATCATCACTCATTTTGGTAGTTTACGAAAGTAGGTACTCACAGTTTGCGTGTTCAGCCGTGTTTTCTCGCCTGAAGACGGCCTCAGCAATGCCAGTAGATCTGATTTCGATCAGTCCTGAAAACGTTTAGGTACGATATTAACACAAGGCGAAGATACAGGGGAAGGAGGGAAAAGGGTAACTGGATAACCTGACCGTTGCTGGCTGCTGCACCAATGGCTTCTGCTCAGTAATCTGTGGCTGGGCTTCCAAATCTCCTCAACGTACTTCTACTTGGAAGTTCCACTCGCTTCCTCACTTCTTCAACCCGGCTCGTCACGTGGCTGATATCTTCTATTTGGCTCGAAGGTCCAATGTTTTGGCCATGAAGACAGGGGGGCCAGGCAGGGCTTCTTCAATAAGGCTAATTTTGAAACTTTATGATGATTTATTTTTAATTACATTATCAATTTATGTACACTCGATCCTGCTTTTGGTAACACACTGGCGCGGGCGTTGCACGGGGCAGCCCGCGGGCAGGCGGACTTTCCTCGAGCCTGTCGCGAGCAAGCAACTCTCCAGTTGAGCAACAGATGTCCCTCTCTCTCGTCTGTCGATCGTGGATGTATGGAAATCCAGTAGATGGTGCTGCTTGACGCAACAATTAGAAAGCCGAGAAGATCCATTTCATTGGGTTTTTAGACCTAATGATGTTTTGATTTTGGATCGAGGGTTCAGAGATTCGATTTAACCGTTACAATCATATGGATATTGTCCTAAAATGCCCATTACAAAAAGCAGTACTGACTCACAGCTAACGACCCGAGAAGCAAACAAATCCCGGAAAGTAACGATGTGTCGCTGGGTCGTTGAAACAATAAATGGCAGGCTGAAGAACCAGTTTAAGCAATTGAGGCACACGAACAATAACCGAGCAATGACACACCTCTTTGATGAAATCAAGATTGCGTGTGCTATACTCAATGCGTTTGGTCAACCTCTGACTGATCACAGGTTAGTGACTAATATATTGAGTGAAATACAACAAAGATCCGATATGGAGAACCATTTAAGCCGTTATGTAATTGCAAATAATCTAAACGCTCGCAGAGCTATATTCCGTGCAATAACCGTAGAAAACCCGGAACTAAATAGTTTTCCAACACTAACCACAGATGACCTTATTTTATATGCTCTTGGTACTTACCAGATAAAACAAGCTCGAAGCTATTATGGCGAGCATATAAAGAATAATGGTCAATATCACATAGAAGTATGCCGAGAAGTTAACACGCAAAATATAACACAATACGGAATAGTATCTGCCAATCCTGTGTTACTTAGGGGAAGAATTCAGTCCAGACATCGGCAGGCTCGGATATATTATGTATATATACTGTATGAAGAAAATGCGCATGGAAGAGAAGCCATAATAGGCCACTACTGTAGCTGTATTGTAGGAAAAAGAACCCTCGGCTGCTGTTCTCACGCGATGGCTATTGTCTGGTACTTAGGATGGGCAGACATCAACCTAATCTTAGTTCCCTAGCACTATTTTTAGACAGTTTAATTGTAAGACACGACGTCGAAAATGAGGCTAATGATGAACCTAGCGACGATGACGTCCAAATGTAATATGTTGTTTTTAAAATAAAAAGTTCTCCTTAAGACCAGTTTTATTGTTTTTAACCAATACATAATAAATGTAAACATGTATTTGAAGGTATGACTAGTAACTAAATAGTAAATGTCGCTTGGGAAGGACAAAAATATGCTTTGTAACAAGAATTATTCCATAATGTATGAAAATATTAGTTAGTCTTTAAACTGATATAACTCAGTCCAGACTGAGTTTTCGATATAAGACCCCATACAATAATTCATTCATAATATTATTCTGCACCGTTTTTTTCATATTTGATCGACTGCCGCCAAAAAAACAAAACGCACCAGTCTTCATACTAATTTGGTCATTGTCTTTTGGAAATATTTCTCAACGATGATTTTTGGCCAGCAGGTGTCGCGTATCGTCGCTTTGTGAACTTCAAGACAAAATATAATGAAGCGAGTGGATAGTACACCAATGAAACTTATTAGTTTCAATTGTAAGAATGTTATGAGGTCGGCGGATTGCATACAGAAGTTGTGCAGGACAACCGATATAATCGCTCTTCAAGAAACTTGGTTGTTGCCGCATGACGTTCCATTTCTTGGTACTATTGACGACGGGTTTGCGTTCACGGGCACCGCAGCCGTGGATACGACAACTGGGGTGTTAAGAGGCAGGTCGCACGGTGGCGTGGCCCTGCTCTGGAGGAAGTCGGCGTTCCCGTGCGTTACAGTGATACCGTGTGATAATGTGCGAATAGTGGCCATTAAAGTAGTGCACAGTGATAGGTCAATTATAGTCATATCAGTGTACATGCCCACTGCGAGTGTCGATAATTTAATTGAATTCACTAATTGTCTTAGTGAAGTTAATGCGTTAATTGAAAATAATGGCGTGGAGTCTGTTTTTGTTCTTGGGGACTTTAATGCCCACCCAGGTGAGTTATTTTCAAATGAACTAATAAACTTTTGTTGCGATCAATCATGGTCGTGTGTAGATATGGACTTACTACCTATAGACACTTATACGTTTGTGAGTGAGGCACACGGCTGTCTACGCTGGCTCGATCACTGTGTGACGACCAGTGCGGCGAGACGCTCAGTGTGTAAAGTGTCCGTTGTACATGATGTTTACTGGTCGGATCATTGTCCCTTGTTAATTGAGTGTGACTTAAAATTGATTAGGCCGAAAAATATTGCGACTAATAACGAGTGTAATAAAGTAATTTGGGGAGAAAGAAACAGTGAACAGACCAGAAAGTTTTTTGAAAGTTGTCACTCGCAACTGAGAAATATTAATTTTCCTGTCGAGGTTACTCACTGCGCCGACCACTGTTGTTACAATGAAGATCACAAGAGCATTTTAAAACAAGTATATAGCGATATTGTACTAATACTTAGTAAGGCGGCGGCAGACAGTTATGTCGGTCGTGACCAGGAAACATAAATATGTGCCAGGGTGGAATAAACACGTCAGCGTGGCTCACAGGGAGGCTCGATTATGTTATCAAAACTGGTTATTGAGTGGGAAACAGAAAAGTGGACCTACTTACGATACCATGTGCCAAACGAGGCGACTTTTTAAATCTCGGGTAAAATTTTGTCAAGACAATGAAAAACAAATCAAGTTAGATATAATTGCACAGTGTCATTCGAATAAACAATTTGGTAAATTTTGGAAAAAGACAAATAAATTGAACCCAAAATCAAGTCTACCTGTGAGCGTTGCGGGCGTTCATATGCCGCGTGATATAGCCAACCTGTTCCAGCGTCATTTTAAGGTCGAATCTCCTCCTGTAAGCTCGACTGGTCTGGCACGAGATACTGAGGTCATGGCAGGGGACGTTACTGTTCCTTTTCGTGCCAAGGAAGTTGCCTCTGTAATTAATAAAATGGTGCGAGGTAGGTCCCCTGGTCACGATGGTCTCAGCATTGAGCATTTGAAATATGCTGGTTTCCATTTGTCTCGAGTGCTTGCTATGTTTTTTAGCTTATGTATGAGTCATTGTTACCTACCAGATGAGCTTACACATACCGTGGTTGTACCCATTATAAAAAAACAAGACCGGGGATGTCTCAGACCTGGCAAACTACAGACCTATCTCGCTGGCTACTGTAATGGCGAAAGTGCTGGACAGTCTGCTTGACAAACACCTGGATAGGCACATAAAACTTCACGATGCTCAATTTGGATTTAGACCTGGCCTTTCGACCGAGAGTGCTATCCTGTGCCTCAAGCAGACTGTGCAGTATTATACAGCCAGGAACACACCGGTCTATGCCTGTTACCTAGACTTGTCCAGGGCATTTGATTTAGTGCCATATGATGTATTGTGGCAAAAGCTGAAAACTGAAACAGATGTACCACGTGATGTTGTTGCAATTTTGAGATATTGGTACTCAAGTCAAAGGAATGTTGTGAGATGGGCAGGCGCACACTGACGTTTATGGGTTGGAGTGCGGAGTGAGGCAGGGGGGATTAACCTCTCCTCATCTCTTTAACTTATTCATGAACAAGCTGATCGGCGAGCTCAGCAGAATAAGCATAGGGTGCCATATAGACGGACAGTGCGTCAATAATATTAGCTACGCAGATGACATGGTACTGTTGAGCCCGTCGATCAGTGCCATGCGCAGACTGCTAGGTATATGTGAAAAGTATGCATGGACCCATGGACTCAGATATAACGTAAAGAAGAGTGAAGTGATGGTGTTTAAGGCTGGTAATAAATCTTACGCCAATGTGCCTCCCTTGTATCTTTGTGGTGCCACCTTAAACAGGGTGACTAGTTTTAAATATCTGGGTTACTGGGTCTCAGAGGATCTGTGTGACAACATGGATGTAGAGAGGGAGCGCAGGGCGCTGTCTGTGCGCTGTAACATGCTGGCCCGCAGGTTTGCACGGTGTACTGAGCAAGTCAAAGTGACACTATTTAAGGCCTTCTGTCAATCTTTTTACACCTGCAGCCTGTGGACTAAGTACACGCAGCGTGCATATAGTGCTCTACGAGTACAATATAACAACGCGTTCAGGGTGCTGTTCCGGCTGCCGCGCCACTGCAGCGCTTCAGCAATGTTTGCGGCGAAAAGCGTGGATGGTTTTCATGCCATCTTGCGGAAGCGTTGTGCGTCTGTGATGAAGCGCATGCGGGCCAGCTCGAACAGCCTTCTGAGCGTGTTCGTGGGCCGCTGGGACTCGCCGATGTGGCGGCACTGGATGCGACTACACACTGAGGGTGGTCGCTTCCAGGGCTTGGCATAAACTGGCGCTACTGTGCGGTGCCGCTTTGTGATTGTGATTGTCTTTGTATATACTAACAATAGCTTTATAAGGTTTCTTGTGTTACGAACAATATATGGACTGTTGTCTGAAATAAATATCTTATTATTATTATTATTATTATTTTTTTTGATATTTCTCGGGACCCCAGGGTCCCGGACCTTTAGAAGGCATATGAGGGGCCGAAGCCAATTCGCAGAGGCCCGTTAGACGCTTTCAATGGAAATGAGGCACTAACCGACGATTATCCCTGTGCGTACTATGCAAGTGCACCCAAGGACAACCCCCGGATGGTGTAGGACTATTGCAGAATATGGAGACAAAAAAAAATTGGGCTATGGGTTTGGATGGCTAAAGTGGACTGGTTATCTAAAACTATGGAAGGACTATGGCCCCTGCCTGACCAATGTGTGATAAATACAATACACGGATAAAATGGCAGGGGGTGACTTGCACACTCAACAATGGGCCCCCGGAAACGGTCGCTAGCACATAGTGTCGTAGCGACAAGGGGGCAACATGTCTTGAGGTGCTTAAGAGGAGTGGAGAGGTATTCCACGGCTATCAGGACAATCCCGGAAGTACGGTCAAGATCCCTACCAGCATCTTACTGGACTACTTCCTTCCTCCGAGCACGTTTGCTCTTGCGAATCTCTACTCAAGCCAGCCAATAAAGGCAAGAATGAGGTGGGAGGTCAGTTCTCGTTAGTGTTCACTCCAGCCGGCCAATAAAGGCAAGCCAGAGATGAGGAACATGACTTCTCCCGGGAGATAGGGTACGTGGGGTCGCTACTGCC
Source organism: Fissipunctia ypsillon (assembly GCA_947568875.1). NCBI lineage: Eukaryota > Metazoa > Arthropoda > Insecta > Lepidoptera > Noctuidae > Fissipunctia > Fissipunctia ypsillon. Next base: position 13,692,908 of record OX387668.1, read on the forward strand.
CAGCAGCTCGCCACATGCTGCCCTGCGGGTTTCTGTATCTCTCTTGGTCTGGCTCCTCACCCTAGACCTGTTCCGGCAAAGTAACCTCTACCGGCACAGACCTAGAGTTCGAAGCGCGCAAGCCCCACCACGACGTCAACGTAGAGATACGGCGATGGGGTTATTATTATTATTATTAAATCCAGAAGTTACATCTAATACGTTCTCTGAACTAAATGTGTGAGTCACTAATTAATAAAATATTCAAGATAACTTTGGAAGGCAGGTAGATACACTAGTGTTCTTGGTAGATAAACATCGATAAATCTTATATTACTGCTCAACCCTTACTTCTAGTTTGATGTACTTCTAGATAGATTGAAAAATATAACATTTTTTTATAAAAATGTAATCAGTACTAAACTTAAAATTGCACATTGGCTAACTAAATATAACTTTCTTAACAAATATAACTTTTATTATAAGTGATTTCAGTCTTAATTGTTCAAGTTTTTATTTGGCTATCTAAGCACTTAGATTTTTAATGATACTCTTAATTGTTAATTTATAAAGGCAATGACAACACTGACGACCGACGCGAAATAAACATAAGACGTCAGAAAAACTATACGCTAAATTAAAGAAAAAAAAAGGTAAATGGTGTTGAGTCGCGACACGTAATATAGTGAGCGACAATAATTTGTGATCAGTTCAAACCGACTCCGCGTCGGTAAGTATGGTCATTCCTCGCTTAAGTAAAAAAATCAACAGCTAATGCCTTATTAACGCTACAGAAGTACTTATGAATTAAAGTGTCAATGAATTTTTATATGTATAAACTTTAACCCCGCACAACAGTAACAATTACTATGTAAGTACTGCTCTTCCGCAGGTACAGGTATTATTCTATCGTTGATCACTGCATTGGTGAGGCAGTAGGTCGTAGAATGAATGTACATCAGCAGGCAACACAGCCTTCAATTCTTGTAAATGAATGTATTTGCTTCGTGGGATTGGGAGTCTACTTTCATATAACAGCGGCATAGAATCGGAGAGACCTGGCATTTTATATCCTTCTTATTAACTGTACAAATTCTTCGTCATGTACTTTTTATAAAAAAATGCGGTACTCGATACAGCGCAAATCAAACACAGTTGCCTCTCCAGCTTTCTTTCCAGGTCTAATGGAGTTGGGGTATGGCATGGAGCTAAACTTGTGGAAGAAAGTATGCTGTAAGTAGTCGACGTTGTACGGTTTTGTCAGTCTAGCAGTTCTACAAATTTCGATGTACTGTGCTGGTGAATAAATCTCACGATTTTTAAGCTTCCGTTTAATTGTGGCATGCATGGAGTCACACTCCATTTGAGTGTGACTTTTTTCAAGATATTTATGCGTAATAGTTAAGGATCTTTGCTTTGCAGCAAAAAGTAAGGCGTTTGCAAGTATCGCATTGCGATTTTGATTAGTGCAGCCATCGCTCCAGAATATGACGTGCTTCACAGTGTCATCAACATTATTATTCAAAAAATGATAGAGAATACTAGCAAATTCGTCGGCTGTCACGCCTCCTTCACACTCATTCCAGATGAAGCCGTACCCGTCAGAAGTTTTCATCGCATCAGAGTGTTAAGTGAAGGCTCTTTTGAAGAACCTCTTTCAGCAGTACTACTTCTTCTGCTATATAACAACCTATCTCTTCATCAAAATTATTTACTGCAGGTGAATTAACGACAGCTGGTGAGTTGCTATTTGTTTGAAAGGTTGCATCTTCTTTTGTAGCTTTAAGTGTACATTTTTTTAAAAGACTTACTTCTTTTACAGAATTTATAGAGCGGAGACACAATTCAACGAGTGAAATCGGCTTGATATGATCATCTTTCAGACTCTTTGACAGCATGGGAGCAATGTTACTTATGACGGGAATGTTGACTGCTGCAAGAGGTTTATAGAGGCATGAGGAACAGGGTGTAAAGTTCACTCATCCTCCATAGAAAAGGGAGGATCCTCCGACCAGACGGGTGTTGTGTCTGGTGGGCTACTGCCCGACGGTTGATGTCGGGATGTTGTATATATGCTAGTCGCGCGGTAAACTTTGTTTGCGCGATGCAGGATTTTGCGTGACGTCAGTGTGACGCGTTCCATTGTGGCGATGCCGCCACATCACTCCCCTCCGGACACCGGAGGTCGATAGTGGGCAGAGTCGTGTATCTTGCGACGCTTGCCAGGGCCAGTTGAGGTTCCAGTGAGTCGGAACCGGGTGCCGCATAGTTCGCGGTGAGTCGGAACTGTCTGCGGAGATGCCCCCAGTGAGTCGGGGTGGCGCTGCGTTATGCTCCAGTGCGTCGGATGTGGTACAGCACCGGGTTGAGGCTGACTGCTAGCGTCGACCAGGAGAGGTTTGAAGGGCTCTGCTTGTTTGACCGGCCGAGAGTGCAGTGTGCTGTGCCAAGGTTGCTGATGAGGCTGAGGGTGATGACCAGGTATGCGCGGTCGCTGCATGCTGGTGGTCAGGATACCCGTTGAAGCCGTGGGTGCTGGCTGGCTGTGTGACTCGCCGCTCCAAAGCTCGAGGAAGTGATGCTGACGACGTCACGCTGTAGTAGTTGCACGAAGGCTGTGCTGACGTTCATGTTCGGGATCACCAGTATAGAGGCATGAGGAACAGGGTGTAAAGTTCACTCATCCTCCATAGAAAAGGGAGGATCCTCCGACCAGACGGGTGTTGTGTCTGGTGGGCTACTGCCCGACGGTTGATGTCGGGATGTTGTATATATGCTAGTCGCGCGGTAAACTTTGTTTGCGCGATGCAGGATTTTGCGTGACGTCAGTGTGACGCGTTCCATTGTGGCGATGCCGCCACAGGTTCTTCATTTTTGGAAACTAGGTTCTCCGTACTATTTATCTCATGCCGAATGATGTAACTCAGCGAGCGACTCGAGACTATCTATCTGTAAACAACTATCAATCGGATTATTGACTTTTACTGGAGATGACGGTGTGATACTTTGATCACAAGATTGGATAGGGTGTTCGCTTGTGGAAATATCTTCCTCATAAAGTAGAATTAATTATTGTTACGAACATACAATTTTAATTGGTTTTGTGGACAATGCCATCTGTAAGTGTTCATAAGAAACACCTACAGTTGAATAAATCGACTACAATCCTTGTAAAACCTAGTATTGCTACTCGACGCTAGATGGCGCTTGTTCAATGAACTCTCTGGAATTTGGTAGCAGTTACTAGACCCTGCAGGCTAATTGCGTAACTGAGTTTGTTTCGTAAGCAGATTCCAAAATTAAACCAACACCGATCGGAATCGTTTTCCCTAATTGGAATTGTGTAAACATTTTGGTTCCAATCGGGCAGAATTTTATAGGGTTGTACATACCAATTGGACATAATCTGTTTCGTAGATGCGTGTTGTTTCATCAAATAGGAATTATTTGTTTTCAAATTATTGTGCTATAATCTAATTTTGTTTTAATTACAACTGATGGTCTACTAATGAATATAAATAAAAATGTCCAATGATTGCTGAAAAATTTTAAATAAATTTTTAAAACACTTTCTACCAAAAACTACCATAATTATTGAATACGTTATAAAACGTTTTATTTCACGTTTTAGTTGTCTGTGGCCAATGCAAAAATCATAGAAAAGCAGTGTTGTCAGCTTAAGTGGGATTTCCACAAAACTTGGGGGTTTGGACACCCCTACTGGCGGAGAAATTTTGCTTTAAGTGGCTGCTGGTTTTGTCTAGTAGTTTAATTCAATTTGTAGAAAACCACACAATCAATTACTAAAACTTTGACTTACGACAATATTATAATAACACGATGATAGCATGTTTTATTGTTTGTCTAAAACCTGTGTCAGTAATTTTAGGTACGGACTTATTTCTTTCAAATGCAAAAACCGCTGCGGATTTGGACGCTATTTAGAAAGACTGTTCAGCATGACGAATATAATGAAGTCTAAGAGAGACTCCGCCCGAGTGGGGCGAGTGGAGATCTGGAAAAACTACGTCATTTCGAAAAAAATATCCCATGGGAACTTACTTCCGGGATAAAAAAAATAAATCCGTAAAGCCATTATTGTGTAACTAACAAACATCCAAACGTCTTTACTAACTGTTTCATTATTTTGTGATATTATAGTAGGATGATGTTATAAAATTATTTTATGTACCTATGTTATGTTTTATTTTCATTCTCAAATCTTTAAATGGACTTCCAAAACTTTATATTCCTTTTAGCGACCGACGTTCAGTCGTCGCTAATAGGAATATAAAAAAAAAATATTGTGACTAATCTATTTCTGGGCCACCGCCGCTAATGGACTCGGGGAAAAAAATTGGCAACACAGTTTTGAAACTTTTAAGGTGACCTATACCAAATATTGCATCCCTTTGATTCAAAAATAAACAAAGAGATAGTGATTGTTTAAAGCCAAAAAAAATATATATTGTAGTTTACTATATGTACTTTGACTTTTTGTGGTTCAAAACATGATATCGAAAACTTCGCTCGATCAAAAAAAAATTGGAAGTGGAGTCTAATCGATGATTTTTTTGACGTTTTTCTAATTTTGCTTGAAATCTATGAAAGCAATACTTCCAAAAAATATATCTGTAAAAAGTTCATAACAAATAGAAGAACAATTTGTGGTTACATTTTGCAAAATAGTTAAATTCATTTAATAATAAAATATTATATAATACAGCGGCTTGCGCACGGCGATTCATGCCCCTGGCTGGAGGCTTTGAGTTAGCTTAAGGCAGCCACAGGATTGACCGGTTAAGTAGTCACGGCCACTCTTGGCCAACTACGAGATGCCATAGTTAGGAAAAAAAAAAAAAACGGCGATTCAGTCGCCCGCCGGGCCTTGATGAGGTCGGACTTATGTCCGTTTTGCTAGCGCACGGCTGTTCCGTTAATTTATCGAACAATTCATTCGTAGGACATAGTGTAAATAAGTCAGTATGTTTTTTTGGGTTTCGTATGTTCGAATGAAAAACGGAACCCTTATTTAGGAACGAAGTTCTGTAACGCGGCTTGCGGTAGGAGTTAACTGGTAGAAATTGTCACGACTCGACTTTCAGTGTAAATTTGGTCAAAAAGAAAATACAAGATGGCGGCCGTGAAAATTTCCAAATTTTCCTTCATGGGTGTCGTTTTCAAGGTTTTCGAGGGTGCTGAAACCGATAGTAAAGTCAAAATGAAAATCCAAGATGGCGGCCGTGAAAATTTTCAAATTTTCTTTCATGGGTGTCGTTTTCAAGGTTTTCGAGGGTGCTGAAACCGATATTAAAGTCAAAATGAAATTCCAAGATGGCGGCCGTGAAAATTTTCAAATTTTCTTTTATGGGTGTCGTTTCCAAGGTTTTCGAGGGTGCTAAAGCCGATAGTAAAGTCAAAATGAAAATCCAAGATGGCGGCCGTGAAAATTTTCAAATTTTCCTTCATGGGTGTCGTTTTCAAGGTTTTCGAGGGTGCTAAAGCCGATAGTAAAGTCAAAATGAAAATCCAAGATGGCGGCCGTGAAAATTTTCAAATTTTCCTTCATGGGTGTCGTTTTCAAGGTTTTCGAGGGTGCTAAAGCCGATAGTAAAGTCAAAATGAAAATACAAGATGGCGGCCGTGAAAATTTTCAAGTTTTTCATCATGGGTGTCGTTTTCATGGTTTTAGAGGGTGCTGAAGCCAATAATAAAGTCAAAATGAAAATCCAAGATGACGGCTGTGAAAATTTTCAAATTTTTCTTCATGGGTGACGTTTTCATGCTCTCCGGAGGTGCTGAAGCTGATAGTAAAGTCAAAATGAAAATCCAAGATGGAGGCCGTGAAAATTTTAAAATTTTTCGTCATGGGTGTCGTTTTCATGGTTTTCGAGGGTGCTGAAGCCAATAGTAAAGTCAAAATGATAATCCAAGATGGCGGCCGTGAAAATTTGCAAATTATCCTTCATGGGTGTCGTTTTCAAGGTTTTCAAGGGTGCTAAAGCCGATAGTTAAGTCAAAATGAAAATTCAAGATGTCGGCTGTGAAAATTTTCAAGTTTTTCATCATGGATGTCGTTTTCATGGTTTTCGCGGGCACTAAAGCCGATAGTAAAGTCAAAATGAAAATTCAAGATGGCGGCTGTGAAAATTTTCAAGTTTTTCATCATGGATGTCGTTTTCACGGTTTTCGCGGGCACTAAAGCCGATAGTAAAGTCAAAATGAAAGTTCAAGATGGCGGCTGTGAAAATTTTTAAATTTTCCTTCATGGGTGTCGTTTTCATGGTTTTCGCGGGCGCTAAAGCCGATAGTATAGTCAAGAAGAAGATGGCGGCTGTGAAAATTTTCGAGTTTTTCATCATGGGTGTCGTTTTCATGGTTTTCGGATTCGTTCATTGGACGCTGTAGAGAGCGGTCGTGTCGGGATAAGTGGATGCATCTGTATCACAACACATGTTTGACTTTTGGCATCACAAATTGCGCTTTTGGCATCGGCCATCGTTTTGCAGTGTTTCTTTGATGTGTTATGTCGCGAAGTAAAACTCTGTGGTGCTACGTGTAGTCTCTGCAAAGTTGGGGTAGACCCAACTTGCGTGCGCTTCTGTTCCTTAAGAGGGACTACAGCCTGCCAAAGGATCCTGATACCCCGAGCAAGCTGACCTGGTGATATCCTTTTTTTCTATTAGGCTATACATTGTTATTACACCATGGCCATCCTTAGGCCTTGATAGGTCTTGGTTGACAACGTTGTCAACGAGAAGTTGAAGATGTCTTCGGTCGCCAAGACTGGTGAACTTTCGAAACTCAAATCACGTGATCGTTCGACATTCACTCTGATCTATTGTTATAGGCTGGTGTGTTTATATCAAATACTTGTAATAAGGCAGGATAAACAAAGATTCTTGAATATTCTAACAAAAAGAACGTTTTCGATTTATATTTCGTACAGAAGTGTTTTTTTCCAGAATGCTTATTGTCTTGAATAGCCTTCTAACCTATTATTACATGTAGGTACATTAATTGTAGCATTAAGCTAAAATTTCCAAGAAATAGGTTAAACATTTGGTTTAATTGCTTGGTTATGCAGGGCAATCGAGATTATTGCGCCGGGCGCCCGAAACAAAGAGAAAAATTTGTTTGTCACTAAATTTCATTTGCGACGTAACAAAAACTTTGCCCCGAATTGTAAAGCTTCATAATGGGATACATTTCTACAGACAGCAGCGGAAACGGCTCATAAATCTCACCCCCGTCGAAGCCAACGCCTTTGTCTTTAAGCACAATGGTGCACATGTTGGCCGGCCGCCACTCACAACCCGATTTGTGAATCTTATCAACAAAACTCTTCAATCGCTTCATTGGTACCTATGAGAAGGGTCGGATGTTGTTATTTTAGATCGTTAACCCACCAAATAAATAATTTAATGGGGCTGACCTTCGACCACTTATCGGTGAGTCGCGACCTTACAAATGTGTCAATGGATAGAGACGTTGACAGAATATACTTAGCACTTTTTAATAATATTCAGGACTTTCTTCCTAACAACAATTTATCTTAGGAACAATATAACCGCGCAGTTTAACGAGACGTTCTGGGGAGGAGAAGACATCCTAATCGCCGCGTCTGATTTCTACCTTGTAAACGTTCACATGAAAAACGAGAACTCAATGGTATTATTCACCTACCGGCGAGGCGGTGCCCGGCAACATACACATCTTCTACAATGGACAGCACTATGATAGCTGGGTTATGATGAAGTCCTTACATATATTTTTGTACATACCTACATATAGTTTCGGCTATACACGCGTATTTTTACTATTGAAATCTTGTTAGTAGTTTACTGCATAATAACGTTCCAGTTGGAAATGGCATGCGAATTTTTGTAAAATGCGCAAACGTGGAGGGGGGGATGGTTTGTTTGTTTAGGTTTATTGTGCTACTCAGAACATGCCAAGTGGGGACATATGGGCAAAAATAGCTTATATAGTCTAGTTTAGTTATGAAGTAGGTATTGTTGACAACTACAAAATGTTTTGTAAAAGCTTAGGTGTAGCAAATATTTTACTCGAATTCAACCCATGTTCTCAGGTTTAGCTTTTTTAAAGTACTTGGGACTAGTTACTGTAATTCAAGTTTCGGATAAGTTGATTCTGTATGGTTTCAGATATACACGCATTATTACTATTGTAATCTTGTTTGTAGTTTGCTAGATAATAACATTCATTAGCGGTCATTTGACAGGATGGTTTCTGTGTCCCCCGGACGCTTGACCGGATAAGAGCCGGGCAAGTACAGCTCATAAAAACCGGTTTCAAAAGAACAGCCCCAACTACCTAGCCCGTTAACACCGTGTGAACAATTAGCGTCACTACTGGGTACACCGATAAACTCAAACAAACTCAAACTCAAAGCATTTATTTCGGATGAACCGATTACAGGCACTTTTGAATTGTCAGGGAGTCGGTCAGTTGGTCGGAAGGTTGAGGCTAGTGGCCCATTCCAAGGCGTGGATCTCTGTGGAGAGGAGCGGGCGGGAGACTCCACGGACAATCTTTTAAATCAAAATATTGTTGCAAAATATTGGTTATATCATTCACATTGAAATTAAGTATGTGAGAACAATGTAGAAAGACTTGCACGTTAAAAGCGTCCGCAACAAAAAAATGGGAGTCAAAAGCGATTCAAAAATTAAAATAAGCCGTGACAGCTAAGAGATGACCAATCCCTACTGACGGCGCCCGTTCACGAACATGACGATATCAGGTGAAGTCCTGCATACAACTGTTTATACAATACTTAGAAATCCGCCTTCTGCTGCAATTGCCCAGACTTGAGTGTTGCAACTTGGAACGTCCGCGGGGCCTCAAAACTAGCTAAAAAAAAAAAAAAAAACATTGACGCTGAACTTTCTGCTAGGAGCATCCACACACCTGCCTACAGGAAACAGGTATGAACGTAGGAATGAACTCAAATCATTACAAATGGCACCTATCTGCAACCGCAGGTAAAGCACGACGGGGACTTTTAATCAGAAAGGATGCCCAAATTGAAACAAACAACAAGAAAAAGGATCCTGATGCGATGTCAATTACTCAGAGTCGGTATGGGAAGTGACAATCCTGTCCCTCTTTATATAATCAACTCTCACATCAACAGTTGTACCGATCAAGCAGCCAGATTTTTCACAGGGGTATTAAACTTGACTAGACAAAAACCAAGGAAATGTACGCTAGTTATCCTAGGCGAATCGAGCTTTACAAAGCGATGCCCCAAATATTACAGGAACCTGTCACCAAACATATGAACAAAGCCTGGACACAGAACGAAGCACCCGACACATGGTTAGAGACAGTGCAGGTACTAATTCCCAAAAATAATAACCCTAAAGATACGAACGACTATCGCCGCATATCGATTTGCAATACAGGATTTAGAATTTACGCTTCTTACTTATAAAAAATAAAAAATAAATAGACGAAATAAATAATAAAGCAGGAAAAGCACAATTAAAAAACATTGTCAACAAGCCACTAGAAACGCAAAGTCACTAGTACTATTCATAATAAACTCAAAAGTGGACTGGAAATTAGCCAGACTTATGTACCGAATGGTGATGGTGCCTTGTATGATACACGGTTTGAAAGTATCGGCACTCACTAAAGCTAACCGGTCAAGACTGAGAAAATATGAGAAGAGTTATCATGAGAGACTTGATTAACCCAATTATTGATTGAGACTTGATTGACTTGATTGACGCTAGAAATAAACCAATACAAAAGAAAATGCATGAAATCTTACGACGGAAAACCGTAACTAAAAGCATTGAGAACCACAGGCTGTGCTATCTCGTACATGTTCCCAGGCGCCGCGAACCGCACAGTAATGCAGTATAAGGCCAAATCCAAAAAAGTCAGCCGACCTATTTACACATGGAATGACAACCTAAAACAGGACATGACTTACTTCAATAAGGACATCAATTTTTGGATGGACACGGCTGATGAACGAGACAAGATTAAGAAGGCTGCTAGCGAGATCTACAAGAAACCTGAAACGGATAGCAGCGAGACTTCAGACGAAGACTTTGGAAACAGCAACACGTAATACAGCATAGCAGTAACTCCGCCAAAAGACTCACAAGTGAAGCCGGACTTGAAACGACTTAGCGGCGACGTCGTTAAAAGATGCCCATCCATAGATAAATATTACCCATCTCTCCAATATTCCAATGTTTGCTCTAGGGTGCATACTCGGTATACTAATAATCCTTCCATATCCTAAGGGCACGTCTTCCCTACCATTACCGCGCCCCCCGGTCTACTCCTTGATATGCAATGGCCTATGTAGCCCCATGAAACATGAAGCTACAGGGGCTAGTGTGAATCTTTGGGTTCATTCGAGTAATCGAGTCTGGTTAAACCACGCTGGGATCGGTGCATTTCATTCATTCATGGGTGTCGTTTTCATGGTTTTCGCGGGTGCTGAAACTGATAATAAAGTCAAAATGAAAATCCAAGATGGTGGCTGTAAAACTGTTTTTATTTAAAATCATGTAAGAGTCATCAGTTCGGGGAGGGGGGGAGTAGGGGAGGGGGGGAGTAGGGGAGGAGGAGGAGGAGGAGGAGGTCCTGTCGGAAGTCCCCCGACGCACTCGGTTTTATAATGTTTTACTATTTGAATTTTGTTTTCTTCTAGAGCTTTCGCCAATCCTTGTTTTGATGCTATTATGGGACACTTTAATTTCGACAATCGTATCATTTCCAATCAACCTATTAGGCATGGCCCTAATATAACACTGGGTTTCGTCAGTAAATAATCCGTAATAAATAATAAATATCCAAAACTAAATTGTATATAGGTACCTACTTTAAAATAAAACCCCACCATCAGCATCACCATTGTACGTATTTTTCTGTTTCTTTCTTCTGGTCTGTTTATATGTGTGTACGTAAACTGTTAAATAAATAAATAAAAACATGTGCAGTCGGGAGACACCGTTAGTCCGTTCATCTCACATATGATTTAATACAAAAACAAAATTTTCATTTTACATTTTGACCTCACTGTCGACTTTAGTATCCTCGAAAACTAGAAAAAACTACACCCATGACGAAAAATTTGAAAATTTCCGCAACCGCCATCTGGATTTTCATTTTGACTACTATTGGCTATAGCACCCTCAAAAACCTTGAAAACGATACCCATGACGAAAAATTAGAAAATTTTCGCAGCCACCATCTTGAATTTTCATTTTGACTTTACTATCGGCTTTAGCACCCTCGAAAACCACGAAAACGTTACCCATGATGAAAAATTTGAAAATGTTCACAGCCGCCATCTTGGATTTTCATTTTGACTTTACTATCGGTTTCAGCACCCTCGAAAACTTTGAAAACGACACCCATGAAGGAAAATTAGAAAATTTTCGCAGCCACCATCTTGAATTTTCATTTTGACTTTACTATCGGCTTTAGCACCCGCGAAAACCATGAAAACGACACCCACGATGGAAAATTTGAAAATGTTCACAGCCGCCATGTAGGATTTTCATTTTGACTTTACTATCGGTTTCAGCACTCTCTAAAACCTTGAAAACGACACATGAAGGAAAATTTGAAAATTTTCACAGCCGCCATCTTGAATTTTCATTTTGACTTTACTATCGGCTTTAGCACCCTCGAAAACCTTGAAAACGACACCCATGATGAAAAACTTGAAAATTTTCACAGCCGCCATCTTGGATTTTCATTTTGACTTTGCTATCGGTTTCAGCACCCTCGAAAACCTTGAAAACGACACCCATGATGAAAAACTTGAAAATTTTCACAGCCGCCATCTTGAATTTTCATTTTGACTTTACTATCGGCTTTAGCACCCTCGAAAACCTTGAAAACGACACCCATGAAGGAAAATTTGAAAATCTTCACGGCCGCCATCTTGGATTTTCATTTTGACTTTACTATCGGCTTTAGCACCCGCGAAAACCATGAAAACGACACCCATGATGAAAAACTTGAAAATATTCACAGCCGCCATCTTGAATTTTCATTTTGACTTTACTATCGGCTTTAGCATCCTCGAAAACCTTGAAAACGACACCCATGATGAAAAACATGAAAATTTTCACAGTCGCCATCTTGGATTTTCATTTTGACTTTACTATCGGTTTCAGCACCCTCGAAAACCTTAATAACGACACCCATGAAGGAAAATTTGAATATTTTCTCTCTTGATAGAGAGAGAGAGAGAGTGAAAGTGTGAATTTTAAAGAAGAAAGTATGAACGCGCTTTTTCGTTAGTTACGATTTCTGCCAAGCCGCGTCAAAGAACTTCATTCCAATGAGTTGACCTACTGCCTACACGACACGCTTACCTATACTGTGACACATTTTGGGTTCATGTGAGTTCACGCTGGCGACGTAAGCGCACGGCTCGTTCCGGATAAGGCGGGAGGAAACGCCCGGGTGTCACCACTGTGTGGATCGCCCGGAGGACACGGTGGAGCATACGGTGGAGGTCTGCCCGGCTTGGGCGGAGCACCGCCGTGTCCTCGCGGAAGCGATCGGCGGCGGCGATCTCTCGCGTCCGGCCCTGGTCCAGGCCATGGTATGGAGCGAGAGTGCATGGGAAGCCATTACCTCCTTCTGCGAAGCAGTAATGCTCGTGAAGGAGGAGGCGGGACGCGTGAGGGAGAGGCAAGCTTTGCACCCTCACGCCCCTAGTCGCCGCAGGAGACGCCCTGGGCGTCGGGAATTGGCAGCCGATTCCCGGCCAACGTAGGCGCGGGCTTGCGGACGGCGAGCAATGGGTAGCTCGCCGTCCGGTAAGGACCAGGCCCGAGTCGACGGCGCGTCGTGTTCCACGCGCGCCTCAAAGAGATGTCAGCACTATTGACGGGGTTCGCTAGGGCCGATGCCAGCTAGGGTTGCGGGATGTTCGAAAGAGTTACCGTGGCCCCGGCACAGGCAACAGAAGGAACACGGGTGGGTTTTAGTCAGTAAAAGTCTGACACGCCCTCCCGCTCCGCCCAGAGCGGGAGAAGTCATTTGATGATTTCCCATCCACAAAAAAAAAAAAAAAAAAAAAAAAGCGCACGGCTCGCTCCGTGGGTAGGTTGGTAGCGTTAAATACCTACTTCGCAGGGTCTACCTCGCCTTAATTTCTAAACCATCTAATGTTTTGCCTTGAATAATTCAACATACAAATTATATTTACCATAGACTAGTATATCATATTGGAGATAGACAGGCAACTCCGATAATTTATGCGATTTGAACGACACCTACAAACCAAACATGAAATCTTTCTATTAATTCCCTGAACCTGCCAATAGGTGGCGCCTGTTTATCATATTATTAAAAGTTCCAAATTTTATTTTTATAATTTGAAATAAAACCAGAATTTTTCTAACAAAATATTTATTTCTTGTCCATTGATTTATAACTTAGTCTAATTTCACAATACGTTGCCAAAATACTACATCACATCAGTTACGTTGATTGCCTAGGTCTCTTTTTTCCTCTACATTTCAAAAATAAATTTCGAGCGGACTTTTTAAAGGCATCACTTTCATTAACTTTATCTGTTTTGCCAGTGAGTAGGTGGCACACTTCTTTGCACCAGTTATTAATAAAAAAAGGAAAACTTTTGTTAATAAGAAATATTTTTAACAAATTCAAATACAACACACCAACAACTCCCCATGTTCCAAACATTCAATAAAATTTAAATTTATATTAATTCCTACAACTAATTTAATATATTCCGATAAATTTGGTCTAGTAGCGCTAGTTTTCAAAACTTCATAACATATATTTTCAACTTGTGCAAAGAAGTCAAATAAACACCTCAAGGGATAGCAGAGCCATCTTTTATTTTCAAATTCTTTAATTTTTATAAAATTGTGGAAACTGCATATCTTCAGTTTCCATGTTATTTTTACATATACTTACCACATGTCTTATATACCGCTTTTTTGGCTTTAACTGCTATCCACCCACTGCAGTAACCAACAGCTGCGCATTTTTCTACATTTTTTCTATCATTATCTTCAATCAAAACGTCCGTGTTTATTTCTTTGATGAGCACATGGTCAAAATCAATATTTATTGGCTTTGATATTATGTTCCCTTCCTCCTCAAATATATATCGTTTGAATGACTCTAATGCAAAACCATCATCTGCTTCGCAATTAGAGCCTACGGCGTAATGGGTTGTTAAATTATTTAACAATAATGTTTTATATGCCGCTTCAAAGTGGCAAGCATTTGGCATTATACAAGGTGTCCAGAAAGGGCATCGGGTATTTGTAAGTTCAATGAAACAAAAATTATTTGTATGCAATAAAAAAGTTTATTGTTTATTAGCATATGAATTGGAGAATTATTTGGAAAAGATGATGTTATCCAAATGATGACCGTTACGTTGCTGGCACTCTTCTAAACGGACACGAAGATTGGCGATAACACGTTGACACATAGCTATCGATATTGCTGCCATTTCTGACCTGATGTTTTGCTTTAACTGGGTTAGATTCGTCGGATTGTTTTGATAAACCTTACTTTTAAGGTATCCCCATGCAAAATAGTCAAGCGGGCTAAGGTCGGGGCTTCTGGGAGGCCAGTTGATGTTACCCCTTTGCGAAATGACTTTATTAGGGAATAATTCGTTAAAAACTTCCATTGAGTCATTTGAGGTATGGCAAGTGGCCCCATCTTGCTGGAACCACGTTCTTGAGTTGAAACCTGCAAACTCCTGCAACTCTGGGACCAAAAAATTTCGCAACATATCGCAATAACGGTCACTATTCACATTAATTGCTCGGCCTCGTTGATGTTCATGAAAATAAGGACCAATTATGCCTTTAGCAGACATAGCGGCCCAAACAACGACCTTTGGGCTATGCAGGGGTCGTTCATGCTTTCGTCTCGGATTCTCCACTGCCCAGTACCGACAATTCTGCTTATTAACATGACCATTCAGGTGAAAATTTGCTTCGTCACTGAACAGTATGTTGTTAAAGTTGTTAAATCGCTGCAGCATTTCGTTCGCAAAATTCAGTCGATTAGCATAGTCCGTATCCTTCAATTCTTGAACCAATTGAATTTTATAGGCTTTTAGATGTAAGTCTTTCTTTAAAATCGAATGTAAAGACGATTTTTTGATGTTCAACGCTTGGCTTCGCTTTCGGATGGATAAAGACGGATTTTGACGAACCGACGCCTCAACTTCTTCAATTGTTTCTTCATCGCGAACTGAACGAGGACGACCAGAGTTTTGAATTTTAACTTTCGCACCTGTATTCTCGAACATCCTGATCCATTTCCTAATGCTATCGTCACTTGGCGCGTGGCGTGTACGATATTCCGCACGATAGAGACGTTGAGCAGTCACTATTGAATCACCATTACGATAATACGCTCGTACGCAAATGCGCGATGCGTCCCCGAGTACTGTTCCATCGTGACTAAAACTCCACAAAATGGCGGACGCCACGAACCCCTCCCCGCACCCTTTAGACGCCCCGTTTCGAATATGGCGCGAAAACAAATACCCGATACCCTTTCTGGACACCTTGTATTACCATGACCGTGTGCTCGTATTGACCCAAAGAAATTTTCTAGAGCATCTTGATTGAAGTTGCGCAGCAAAAGAGAATTGATGCCTTTTTTTTTGCAAAAACATGCTAATGTTTTTAAAAGATTCTATGGTCTTTACCCAGCTCGTTAAAGAGGGGACTTCTCCACCTCTTAATGAAGTCTCAAATTTCATGGAGCGTAACACAGGCAAACTTTTGTGCCATAGTTTGTAATGTGGTGATCTTGGCGTAACCGCAGTTCTATAAATTTTCCCTCCAACCGGCAAATGGTAATTCCCATTGACGCTGTCGAACAGGTCGTCGAAGAAATACAGCAAGTCTGCTGTTTGAGTTACCTCCTTAGGCAGGCAACCGGCTTCTGTAATGAAATGAGATTAACATTAATTATCTTGTTTGGTACGAAACTGTTGCCAATAAGTATCAATAAAATTTAATGTTTCAGTGGTTGTAATTTTAAAGTATACTTATTATAATAATAGAAATGCTATGATTTGATACAATTGAGCATTTGCGTTAGCTTATAACAGAAATATTTTGTAATAAATGAAGTTATATTCCACTGCTATAGTTAGGTATATGTATATTTTATTTATTAAACTTTATACAATTACTGCTTTCATTCTTTCAATTACTGGGCTTTTTACCAGTCAACCAAGGATGGTGGAGAGATAACATGGCAGTTGTATATGTTTGAGACAAGAGCAGGGAAAATAATACATTAAAAAGTTTATGATGTATGTACAGATAACATAACAGAAAGTGTCGACATAATTAATTATAAAAGTAAAGCTAGATGGTAGTTATTAAATAATATTAATATTTAATTACTACCATTAATTCTTCAATTAATTATTCTCCAAAATAAAATCTAACATACCAGCCATAAATCCAAGACCTGCACCAACAGACTTGCTGAAGACTTGCGTACAGTGCTTCACCTACATTTTTGGAATCAGCTGAGGAACAACATGATGTGCTGTTAATTTCGGAATCATTGTTACTCCTTGATATCCTGGTGACCTTTCGTACAATTGATGTATGTGTTCCCATTTTGCAATTTTTAATTCGCCATTCATAATAAATTTTAAATTTTTTGTTAGAAGATTATTTCTCACTCCCTTCATTAGGTGAGGGGGATCGTATAATACAAAAACCTTCTTTTTCTCAGCCATAAAGAAACCACCAGTATACTCTTTATTGTTGCTGACGAAATTGTCCGGGTGTCGTTAATTAAGCTATTGATTGCAGCTATATTTGTAGTCCCTTGATCGCAAACAGTTGCAGTAACAAATAAACCAGCTTTCGTCAACTTTTCTATAACTTGTTTTATTTGTTTTTTAGTGGTATTGTTTTTGTAGTACCAGCTGCATATGAAAACCACACTGGTTGTTTGTATTTTTTTACAATCCCCCTAATCATAAATACTAAAACATGGTCACAAAATATATTTTCTCTTTCTTGCTCATCATCGACAAAACCTTCAATTATATCTAATGCCGCATTATAAGTACACGATGGTGCAATTGCCATTTCGTCAAACATTAATGTGCAATATTTGTGTTTTTCTGGCATTTTGGAAACCCGCTTCTTTAAATGGTTAAAAATCCTTTCATTACACCCAGGCACCAGTCTTATTGTTTGCAGTAATGTTTGCAGAGATCTTCTTGAGGGTAACACACACATTCTTCTTAAAATACGGTATGACTTTGGAGATGGCTTATATAGAGATAAAGCCAAAATTTTTTCATCTAAAGTAAATCTCCTCCCTTTCAACTTCTTCCGTGACTGGCTGACTTGCATAAGAAAAAACTTTCTTGCATTTTCTGACATTTTGTTTGTCAAAATGTTAAATGCTCTGGATTCCGATATGTTCTTTGCGTGTTCAACGCTCTTTGTACATGTTCTGTTTTTTAGGTTTAATTTTATTTTCTTCATAATTTTCTTAACTTTAGCTTGTTCTTCTTTACAAATCTTGAATGTAACTGGAAATTATATAATATTACATGTTAGAAATTATGTTTATTTTTAAATACTTTTTTTTACCTAAGATAAGATTTATAGTATGTATTTTAAGATGTTGATAGAAATCAGAAATCACTAAACATTTTATTAAAAATTTATACTGCTTTTTATGTATGGTCTGTAAAATCAAGAACCCCAAACAGTTTACATTTATTAAAGTAGAGGCAATCAAATCTCGAGTGGACGATTTTTTGTAGTTAGTAGCGATAACACAAGGGGGCTGGTGTCAGCCCCCTTGTGTTATCGCTACTAACTATTTTTGCCGACTGTTGTGTAACAGTCGGCAAAAATATGACAAGGACTGAAAGTTTAATTTGGTGTTGTGGTAATTGTTATATTTAAAAAGCTAGATTGAATCTGCATGTGGTATGTTAATCTTACATACTGAATCACTTATAATATGGTTGTCATACATACCTGTTTTGGAATGTTCATTCTGAGGTAGAGTTGTTCGTGATGTTGATGGAACTGGGGCAACATTTAATGCAGGTGTTGTCAGTTGTTCAACAGGCAGGTTAGTAAAATCTTGGTTTTTGATAGTCTGGAGTCTCTGGGGTGCTAAAAAAATTATACACATTACTTATTGGTGATAGAGACGTCTGGAAGAATAAGACATGCTTGCTAACCCCAAATAAATTGGGATAAGGGCAAGAGGATGATAGATTTAAATAGATATCTGTATATTTTCTGTACTATGAATTAGAATTATCTAATGCTCTAATGCTTGTTCTGTATTACCTGCTTTGGATCCTTTATTCTGAGGTAGGCTTGTTTGTGATGTTGATGGAACTGGGACAACATTTAAAGCAGGTGTTGTCTGTACTTCAACAGGCAGGCGTATAGTATCATCTTGGTTAATGATAGTCTGGAGTCTATGGGGTGCTGAAAAAAAAAATTAACATGATAACATAGTGTAGTACACTAAAGTAAGATATTATTTCTTACAATGGCTAACATCATTTATATATCTGAGTAGATACTAAAAAACTGAAGAAATACATAAAGACAGACCAAACTAATATAATTAAAAAGGCTTTCTGTAATTTTAACAATAAATTAAGGGTACAAATATGTTAGAACCTTACCTTTTTTTTTTTTTTTGTGGATGGGAAATCATCAAATGACTTCTCCCGCTCTGGGCGGAGCGGGAGGGCGTGTCAGACTTTTACTGACTAAAACCCACCCGTGTTCCTTCTGTTGCCTGTGCCGGGGCCACGGTAACTCTTTCGAACATCCCGCAACCCTAGCTGGCATCGGCCCTAGCGGACCCCGTCAATAGTGCTGACATCTCTTTGAGGCGCGCGTGGAACACGACGCGCCGTCGACTCGGGCCTGGTCCTTACCGGACGGCGAGCTACCCATTGCTCGCCGTCCGCAAGCCCGCGCCTACGGTGGCCGGGAATCGGCTGCCGATTCCCGACGCCCAGGGCGTCTCCTGCGGCGACTAGGGGCGTGAGGGTGCAAGGCTTGCCTCTCCCTCACGCGTCCCGCCTCCTCCTTCACGAGCATTACTGCTTCGCAGAAGGAGGTAATGGCTTCCCATGCACTCTCGCTCCGTACCATGGCCTGGACCAGGGCCGGACGCGAGAGATCGCCGCCGCCGATCGCTTCCGCGAGGACACGGCGGTGCTCCGCCCAAGCCGGGCAGACTTCCACCGTATGCTCCACCGTGTCCTCCGGGCGATCCACACAGTGGTGACACCCGGGCGTTTCCTCCCGCCTTATCCGGAACAGGTACCTCCCGAAGCACCCGTGTCCGGTGAGGACCTGCGTCAGGCGGAAGGTGAGGACGCCGTGGCGCCTCTCCAGCCACTCCTCAAAGAGGGGACTTATCGCCGCAATTGTGGCGTGCCCGTTAGAACCTTACCTGGCAATTGAAATTGTGGGACTGCTGTTTTGCTGAGACGATTACTCAGGTACAGGAAATGTTCAGCAAAGTGCTTATGACACACTCTACGATTTTTAAAAATGGTGTTATCATCCAATCCAACAATTTCACCACCAATCTTCAACACCCATAGTCTGAACCGCTCAGAGTCCTTTACAGGATTAGGGAAGCTATGTAGAATAACACCTGGAGAAAGCAGTTCCTGAATTAATACACCCGTGAGCATAGTCAGTTTGTAGAGATGCTAGTAAAAATTAAGGAAATATTGATGACCACCATTTTTGAAATGAAGAAAATATTTCAAACACATTGCATTACAAGATTTTGAGTCACCTTTTAACACTCTCACCACCATGTGGTACGCCGGCCGCCCACGTAAATTCTAGTGCAGCAAGCAACTGTATATATGCATGGCGATGAGAGTGTTAAGTAAAGAATTAAATAAATTATATTTTTAAATATTTGTGCAGGATGCCCACACCCGTATGAATGAAGAACGGCCTATTCATATGGACTTGTAAATAGTGTAGATAATAGTGTATAAGTTTCTAGTCATAAGTTCTTAGTAAGTACGATCGCGCTCCATTCTCGACGAGTCAGAACCAGTTTGAACCGGTTTGGAAGCAAACCGCTCGGATCGAGAGTGGGGCGCAAGCAAGTAGGGCTGTGATTGGTATATTGAACTGCGCTACTTGCGCCTATGTAAAATAGTACGATAGTAGAGCATTTTTAGCGATTTTATGTTCAGTTTTATCAAATGTTCAGAATGTTCAGTTTTATCAAATGTTCAGAATGTTCAGTTCAGATCATTTTTCAGAATCCAAGCATTGTATTCACCATCAGATCAAGTTTGTGAATAATTCCAATAAATAGTCTTCAAGCAACAAGGAGTTTTCATTGAACCAAGCGGTCTCCTCCAACCCAGCGCACACGAGCAGAGGTGGGAGCACAAGAACTAGCCCTCTCATCCCGTTCAATATTATTATTAATTGTTACTTTACTTAGTTAAGTCAAAGTGCGATCTGTGAATCTAGGACCTGGCAATCCTAGATAAGTGACAATATCAATACTTTAAATTTGGCATTTTTAAATCATCATTTTACAACTAATTAAATTATTTTCATAACATAACATACCATCACACCTGTATTCCCCGAAGGGTTAGGCAGAGGCGTACCAATGTACACCCACAGTTCGCCGGTATGTTTAGGTCCCATGTAATAGGGGCGAGCCTATTGCCATTAACCGAGCACAGATCCTAACTCCGAGCAGCTACTGAGAATTTCATAGAAAAACCCAATAACACTTTTTGCTCGACCTGGGAATCGAACCCAAGACCTCTAGCGCAGCAGTCGCGCTAAGGGCCACTAGACTAACGAGGCAGTTATTTTCGGAAGCACTGTACATTATAACCCACCGATTTTATATAGTAGCTATTTTTATTTTGGTTATATATACCCTTTTTTGTGTATTTTTGACATTCCTAAAACCAGCAAATTCGTAGGGGCCGAGAAAAAAAAAAAACTTCATGTAGTGGGTCTAAGTTTGGTTTCCAAACAATAATGATGACAGATGTCTCGAAGTAAGGCGTGGTCGACGGAGCCCCGCTCAGCGGGGCTCCTATTTCTGGGTGGTTTAAAAAAAAATAACCTAACCTAAACCAAAGTTAAACCAAAATATAGTCAAATCTTGGAATTGACAAACTCTGAGGTCAAGGGCATCAAGGTCAATAATATATTTCTCGAAGTAAGGCGTGGTCGACGGAGCCCCGCTTCGCGGGGCTCCTACTTCTGAGTGGTTTATAAAAAAATAACCATGAAGGAGATGGCGGGGTCTTTCAGACCCCGCCATCCCCTTCTAACCTAACCTGTCCGAGTCGGGGTGCCCAAGTCCCGAGCTCGCTTCGCTCGCTCTTGCATCCTAAGTTTTCATTGCCTTTTACTAAGTCGAGATAATGATGACAGATGTCTCGAAGTAAGGCGTGGTCGACGGAGCCCCACATCGCGGGGCTCCTATTTCTGGGTGGTTTAAAAAAAAAAAAACCAAACTTAGACGTATTTACGAAATAAAATATATTTTTTGTGACAATTGTAGGTACGACTTTACTTTACCAGCCATCGATTTAAGGGGTGGGGGAGGGGTGGGGGGATGTAGAACCCCCCCTATGAAGGAAAAATTGCGAAGCCCCCCCTTTTTAAGATATGATTTTTTAAATATTCTAACCTAACTTTAAAATTTTCTGCACTATAACTAAAAAAAAACACGTGACGGGTCTAAATTCGTTTCCAAACAATAATAAGATCAATGACCCTTTCAAGGTCAAGGTCAACACCCCAAAAGTCAAAGTTAAACCAAAATATAGTCAAATCTTGGAATTGACAAACTCTGAGGTCAAGGGCATCAAGGTCAATAATATATTTCTCGAAGTAAGGCGTGGTCGACGGAGCCCCGCTTCGCGGGGCTCCTACTTCTGAGTGGTTTATAAAAAAATAACCATGAAGGACATGACTTCTAACCTAACCTGTCCGAGTCGGGGTGCCCCAAGTCCCGAGCTCGCTTCGCTCGCTCTTGCATCCTAAGTTTTATTGTTGTACATTATGTTGGTGTGGTAAAAACAATGAAAAATGAAACAATGACAGATACAATTTGGCTAAGTTTTACTTTACCAGCCATCGAGTTGGGAGTCCATATTTTTTTCACAGAAAGATCATATTAATAGAAGCCCCCTCGTAAAGTTTTAAGTTGCGCAGATAAATGGTTTACGAGAAAAAAATAATCAAAATCGTAAAAATTTAGCAATATCTTGTCACTTTTGACATATTGTCTCGCCATTAAACGTTTCGTTTTACGTAAGGTCAACGTACTAAAATGTTTTACTTCTTATTAATGATGAAATAAACACGCATTGTAGTGATTTAGATACATTTTACGAATATTTCATTATAAAACATATATTTCGCTGAATTAAGTTAGTGCTATTAAATTAACACTTATAAATAATTTACCGATTATTGCCGGTATGTGAAACCAACCGTAAACAACGCCATTTTGTGTTGTCACTGTCAAGTGTCACTTCACATGGTCACAGAACACTAATACTTCTGTACATGGTCGTCGTCCTGATAGTCAACGTATGTCCCTAGCAGTTGAGAGCGTTTACATATAAAATGAGAACTTAGGATGCAAGAGCCAGTAAAGCGAGTTTGGGACTTGGGGCACCCCGACTCGGACAGGTTAGGTTAGAAGGGGATGGCGGGGTCTGAAAGACCCCGCCATCTCCTTCATGGTTATTTTTTTATAAACCACTCAGAAGTAGGAGCCCCGCGAAGCGGGGCTCCGTCGACCACGCCTTACTTCGAGAAATATATTATTGACCTTGATGCCCTTGACCTCAGAGTTTGTCAATTCCAAGATTTGACTATATTTTGGTTTAACTTTGACTTTTGGGGTGTTGACCTTGACCTTGAAAGGGTCATTGATCTTATTATTGTTTGGAAACGAATTTAGACCCGTCACGTGGTTTTTTTTAGTTATAGTGCAGAAAATTTTAAAGTTAGGTTAGAATATTTAAAAAATCATATCTTAAAAAGGGGGGGCTTCGCAATTTTTCCTTCATAGGGGGGGTTCTACATCCCCCCTCCCCTCCCCCACCCCTTAAATCGATGGCTGGTAAAGTAAAGTCGTACCTACAATTGTCACAAAAAATATATTTTATTTCGTAAATACGTCTAAGTTTTTGAAACTTTACTATTTATTTTCTCGAAAACTATTCATTTGCTGGCCGTGTCATTTTGCAAAAGTGTTTTACATGAAGACATCTATACGCAAAAAAAGTTTAACGCTTCTCACGCTTGGGTTATAATGTACAGTGGAGCCTTATTTTCACTCAAGGTATAGTTACTAAACTGTGTTATTAGAAACCCAGGGTGTAATCCCACATCATCTGAAGCCGGTAGATGTTGTTGATTATTTTTATGATGTAGTGACATGACGTCTGTCAGTGTCATTTTTAGTTTTATTTTGACGTTACGTTTCGTTACAGTCTGCGTTTGTCATAGTCTGTATCCGAATGTTGTCGTTGATATTCTTGGTAGTTATTATTATTTTTATGTGTTCTGTTATTGATTTACTTCCTTAAAATTTTTATGTACATACCTACATAGTTCTTAAGATCGTTTGTTAAAATCTCTACCAATATTAGCGAATAGGTGCGTTTATTAGTTTAGCGTTTTATTATTTTTATTGTTTTGATTTTATGCACTTAAGTATTTACTTAAGTAGTTGTAGTTCTGATTTATACATATATATATTTATATTTTTTAATTAGTTTTAGTAGTTTATATTTATACATATATATATTTTTTTTTTAATTCATATTTTATATAATATATTATTACTTTTGCAAACTGATCGTTGCGGGCCTTGCTGATGATTTTTTCTCTTGTTCTTCCTCTTCTAGCAGTTTCCTTAGTGCAGCAAGTGGTTCTTCCTCTCCTCTCACTCTTGGCGATCAAATTTCTTCTTTGCTTTCCCACCTCCCCAACAATCTCAACATAGCCCACATCAATGCCCATAGTGTCCCATGCCATTACTCTGATCTTCTGGCTTCTATTAACAGTGCACATCTGGACGCTTTGCTGATCTCCGAGTCCTTTCTTAAACCCTCTCTTTTATCTCTACACTTTGCCATTCCTGGCTTTGTTCTTATTCGTAATGATAGAACTGGGAAGGGTGGTGGTGGTGTTGCTATTTACTTGCGCACTGATATTCCTTACAAGATTATCAGCACATCACCATCTTCCTACTCGGGTTCAGCGGAGCATCTATTTCTAGAAATTTCCTTGCATCGAGTATCGATGCTTCTTGGAGTGATGTACAGTCCTAATCTCACTATCGATTACTTTGACTCTTTGGATTCGCTTTTAAATGATTTATGTCCCTCTTATGACCACGTTGTCTTGATGGGTGATTTTAATACTTGCCTCCTTAAAAATGACAGTCGTACCCACAAACTTAAAAATCTTTTATCTTCTTTTAACCTTAGTATTCTGCCTCTTTCTGCTACTCATCATTCCCCTAACTGCACCCCTTCTCTTTTGGACCTGATGATTGTCTCTGATTCTAATAATGTTTCTGTCCACGGACAGCTCACAGCTTGTTTTTCTTACCACGACTTCATCTTTATGTCCTACAAGATTCGCCCCCCAAAGCGTAAGCCTCAATATATTTTCCTTAGGAACTATAAGGGCTTAGACCTGGAGGCATTGCTGCGTGATGCTGGTAGCATCGACTGGAAGGACGTCTTGGAAAGCTCGTGTGTCAACGATATGGTTCACATTTTCAATAGCAAAATACTCAGCTTATACGATCGTCATGCCCCTATCCGTCGAGTCAAAGTTAAGTATGTTCCGGCTCCCTGGCTTACTCCTGCCATAAAGGATGCGATGGCAGCTAGGGATAGAGCCAAAAGGAGGTTAAAACGCTGTCCTTCCGAGTGCAACTTGACTGCGTTTAGGATGTTGCGTAATCGCTGTTGTCGTATGTGTAGAGATGCAAAGAGACGCTACTTCCATAATTCGCTCGACAACCGTAACTCTTCAGAAGTCTGGAAGTTTCTCAAAACTGTCGGCATTGGTAAGTCTCCAGTTGCTTCCAGTAATGACACTGACGTGTCTGCTCTAATTAAACATTTCTCACATCCCCCTGTTACGTTGGATCCGCACGTCAAATCAGCTACGTTAGATAAACTTTCCTGTTTGCCTGTGCCGCAGTGTTCTCCTTTCGAGTTAAGTCCTGTAGGTGAAAGTGAGGTCAAAAAATCTATCTGTGCTATCTCCTCCTCTGCAGTTGGTAATGACAATCTTTGCTCAAGAATGATTTCTCCTATCCTCCCCGCATTACTTCCCATTTTGACACACATTTTTAACTTTTCCTTGTTTTCTTGTACTGTTCCTGAGACCTGGAAACGAGCCCATATCATTCCCTTACCAAAAATTCCTAACCCGGTGTACGGCGGCGTACGACGGTGGTCTACTCGGAGAAATAAAAGACTGTTTCGCGCTTCCGAATAACTGTATTAAATTACCACACTAGACAATATACAAGTTATCGTGCCAACAATCTTCTCAAAAACACAAAAAGTAAATTTCACTAACAGTTTCCGATGTAACGAAACCATAGCGCGATCTATTTCGACCCCAACGCCATCTAGGGAAGCAAGGCTTCAACTTTTTGTCATCGATTTATTAGATCGCGCTACGG
The DNA here is from genome assembly GCA_947568875.1 of Fissipunctia ypsillon. Taxonomy (NCBI): domain Eukaryota; kingdom Metazoa; phylum Arthropoda; class Insecta; order Lepidoptera; family Noctuidae; genus Fissipunctia; species Fissipunctia ypsillon. Next base: position 13,718,660 of record OX387668.1, read on the forward strand.
TTCCGCTCAATACCGTAAACATACCGCCCACCAAGGACATACTGCTAAATGTCCTTCAGTACCGCCCACCATGAGGAAACAGTGCTGAGGTAAATGCTATTGGTGGGAAGTTTACAAGATTAATCTTAAAATTAAATTATGGGTAGGATACATAGTTTAGATGTAGGTCGTTTTATGGATGACGATTTAACACGCAAAGTCACAACCCGCGTAAACCCATCTTCGCCCGGATGTTTCTGCTCTACCCTACCGAGTAACCACTTGCCAGGGGGTAAATCGTCCTCCTTCACCAAGACCACGTCACCTACTGATGGTTCAGGATTCACGTGATTCCACTTACGACGTTGTAAAAACTGATGGAGGTAGTCATGTGACCAACGACGCCAGAAATCCTGGACCATTCGCTGGTGCAGCTGCCATCTTCTTAAACTATTAAGGTTGCATGATTCAAAATTGTAATCAGGCGGCAAAACTAGGGCTTCGCCCACCAGAAAGTGACCTGGCGTCAATATCGTTAACTTATCCTGATCCTCATTATAAGACAATGGCCTCGAATTGAGACACGCCTCAATTTGAGCTAACACGGTAGCCATTTCTTCAAAGGTCAGAGTGGAATTACCTATAACTCGTTTAAGGTGGAACTTGGTGGACTTTATACCAGCCTCCCAAAGCCCCCCAAAGTTAGGTGCGTGAGGAGGAATAAAATGCCACTCCGTACCGTTATCAGCTAAAACCTCTGCTATTTCGGGATTACAGTTAGATTTCTCCTTATTAAACAAGTAAAGCAACTCCCGCGCAGCTCCCACAAAATTAGTGCCGTTATCGCTGTGTAGCTCTGAGCACCGACCACGACGAGCCACGAACCTTTTGAAGGCGGCTAGGAATCCTTTAGAGCTCAGTTCGCTCACTGCCTCCAAGTGCACAGCCCTTGTGGCCATGCATATGAACAAACATATATAACCCTTGTACGAGGTATTACCGCGCCCCTTAGAGACCCTAATATTAATAGGACCCGCATAATCCACTCCACTACATGAAAATGGCTTCGTTGGGGTAACACGAGCGGTGGGTAACTGTCCCATTAATTGGGTTTTGGTCTTTGCTGAGTAACGAATACATTTGACACAACCTCTAACATACCTTTCAACCAATAGTTTTACTCCTACTATCCAATACTTAGACCGCAAATAAGTGATCATAAGCTGTGTACCACCGTGCAAAGTATTTTTGTGTGCATCAGCTATGAGGAGTTCCGTTAAGAAGGAATCCTTCGGGATCAGAATAGGATGAGTTCTATCGTACCCTAACAACGATTTCTCGAGTCTACCCCCGACTCTCGTGATTCCCTTAGAATCGAGAAATATATTCAGTGATTTTAAAATGCCGCCTATCTTCTGAGGTTTATTAGCCTTTAAGAGGTCGAATTCCTCTGCGAACCCTTCTTCCTGGCATTTTCTTACGCATTTAATTAGGGCCTCTTCTCGTTCTTGTCGAGATAGAGTTTGCGGAGCTGCCTGCTCCTCCGAAGTCATGCTTTGCCTTTTTAGATTAAATAGAAAGCGCCGAGCATAAGCAATAGTTCTAATTAACTCCAATAGCGATGAGAATTGACTCCAAAATGAACGATCAACCGTGGTTGTATGAACCTTTACTTCTTCTAATTGTGTCACTAAATGCCTTGGCTTTTTATATTCAATTGCTTGTTCTCTTAAGAATGACGGGCCATCCCACCACAGAGAAGTATTCTCAAGCTCGGAAGGACAAATTCCACGCGAAGCACAATCTGCTGGATTCTGTTTTGTTGGTACGTGGGCCCAGTGATGACTATCTAAACAAGTCAATATCTCCGACACACGATTGCCCACAAACGTTTTCCAACGACTAGGATGGCTATTCAACCATGCCAGTACCACCTCGCTATCTGTCCACGCGTGCCAATCTGACTTCGGAATGGCCATCACTTCACCGACTTCCATAAGCAATTTAGTCAAGAGTAAAGCCCCACAAAGCTCTAGCCTGGGAATAGACACTTGTTTCACCGGTGCTACTCTCGTTTTAGAAGCTACTAATGAAACAAATACATTGCCTGTCACATCTACTACCCTTAAATATATGACTGCGCCATAAGCTAATTTCGAGGCATCAGCGAAACCGTGTAACTCTGTGGTTACATTCGTGGAAGTGACATACATCCATCGTGGGATTTTGATGGTTGCCAGCTGGGACATCTTTTCACGGTAAGTTAACCATTCCTTTAATAACTGGTCTGGCACTTCTTGATCCCAACCTATGCCGGCTAACCATAACCTTTGAATCAATATTTTAGCTTTAACTATACTAGGAGCTAACCACCCTAGCGGATCGAACAACCGAGAAATGTCGGAAATTATTTTCCTTTTAGTTGCTGGTATAGCTGTGGTCGGAATATTAATGGAGTATTGGAAGATATCTTCGCTGGAGTTCCAGGTGAGTCCTAAGATTTTTGTGACATCATCTATTTTTATTTTTAATTCTTCCTCTGTAGTGCCCTTCCCAACCTTCATTATATCTAACAATTGTCTACTATTAGTTTTCCACTTTTGCAATAAGAAACCTCCCTTTTTTAACATTTCATTTATTTTGGTGTAAATTTCATAAGCTTCTTCTATATTTTCAGCTCCAGACATTAGATCGTCCATATAGAAATCATTTAGAACGATATCCCTTATCTTTGGACAACCCTGACCCTCGTCATAAGCTGCTTGATGTAAAGCCCGCACTGCTAAGTACGGTGCTGATGCCATACCGAAAGTAACCGTCATTAATTCAAATTGTTCTATTTCCTGAGTAGGATTATCACGCCAGAGAATACGTTGATATATTGTATCTTTTTCACTGACTAAAACTTGTCGATACATCTTTATAATATCCGCAACTAAACATATTCTGTGTGTTCTCCATCGCATAACAATATGTCGGAGATCTGCCTGCAACGTAGGCCCTACTAGCAAGTTATCATTTAGTGACGTCCCTTTTGAACCTTTACACGACGCATCAAATACGACTCGCACCTTGGTCGTATCTTTATCGTCACGAACGACAGCGTGATGAGGTAAGTATACTGCCTTGTTATTAATTGAATTGCCTTTTCTTACCTTTTTCATGTGATTTAAATCTAAGTATTCCTGCATGACCTTAATGTAATTGTTTTTTAATGTAGTGTTCTTTTCTAACCTTGATTCTAAATTTCTAAGTCTTTTTGCAGCTATCATTTTGGAGTCACCTATCTCATCAATCAAATCAACTTCGCGAACAGGTAACCTTACGATATATCTACCTTCTTCGTTTCGTATAGTCGAAGTTGCAAACAAAGTTTCACATTTAATCTCGTCTTCCGTGAGCATCTTTTTTGTTCCCGATGGCTCAGCTTCTATCTCCCAGAATTTCTTTAGTAAATCATCTGCCAGAATATTGGAGTGCAGGACAGTGATGCATGGATATGAATTTACATTTACTGAATTGTCGGTGCCTGCAACTCCGGATAAAATCCAGCCTAAAGCCGTATCCTGTGCTACGAGTGACCCACTTCCCCTGGTCTTAATGCCCTCTTGGATGATTTTGCAGTAAACCTCAGCACCTAATAAAACGTCTATTTTATTAGGCCTGTCATATTCAGGATCGGCTAAGTCAGTATCCTTCAAATCAACCCATTCTATCCTGGTTACTTTAACAACTGGAAGAAGGGAAGTAATAGAATTTAAGACGTAAGCCTTGACTTGCACGTTGAAAGTGGGATCGACTCTAGATTGTACTTTTATGTTAACAGTTGCTTTACAATTAACAGTTTTGTGACCACCTACACCTGCCACTAAATGGTTTGTTGAAGTTTTCTTCAACCCTAAATACTGCGCCATAGACTCCGTAATAAAAGACCCTTGAGATCCTTGATCTATTAACGCACGAATTACCCTATACATTCCTCCTCTAGCCTTCGCGTTTATTAATGCTGTAGGTAATAAAACTGTGTCCTTACATGTTCCTGTTGAAAGGCATGAAACTATCGCACTATCAGATCCCTCCGCTCGTGGAGTGGCCGTTTTATTCTCCTCAGGCAACTTATGCTTACTCATATCCGCGGTTATATTTAACGTGTCTTTCTCGGATGACTCTGAACCATCAGAAGAATGAAGTAGCGTATGGTGACGTTTTTTACACACATTACATTTTCCAGTATTTCTACAAAATCTGACAGAGTGTTGGCTGCCTAAACAAGTGAAACATAAGCGTTTTTCATGCACAAAATTACGGCGAATTACAATTTGTTATCTTATGAGCGGCAGAACAATATGCACAAGATACTTCGCCTTTTTCTTTTCCTACTACATGGAAGGATTGCGCACCTTTATGCACCTCTTTAGGCCTATGTTCTATATTTTCTAAACCCCTGTAACGTCCTATTAAAAATTCCCGAAATTCGTCAAATGAAGGAAGGTCTTCTGAGGAATCGGACGATATTCTTAGTTCCCAAGCCTTCCTGGTTTCTTTGTCTAATTTAGTACTGGTTATGTAGATAACAAGAATGTCCCAAGACGAGACATCTATCCCTAAATTCTTTAAAGATGCTAAACAATCAGAAGTAATACTAATTAATTTCTTTATTTCACTGGCTGATTCAACTGTTAAAGACCTTTGATTGAACAAACGTTTTATAATTGAATTTGCCAAAAATCTTTTGTTGTTATATGTGGACTCTAATTTTTTCCAACTATCCAAATAATTGTCAGATGTTACATTTATGTTTCTTAATAATAATTCCGCTTCCCCGGTCAAATATCCTTTCAGATAATACAGCTTCTGAGCATTATCCAATCTATTATTATTATGTATCAACCCCCCGAACAAGTCTCGAAAGGTTGACCACTCATGATATTTGCCGGAAAACAATGGAATTTTTACCTCTGGTAATCGAAAATTACTACTTTCCTTATTACTAGGCCCCTGGCTAGGTTCATGCACATTATCCTTTCTAATAAGATCTTTCAAAGTACTTTTAAAATTAATATATAAATCCTCAACATTATCATATATTTCATCTTTGTAATATTTGGAACTATACAATTCGGGCTTTTTAAATTCACTAATTAGTTTGATGTGTGTAGTAGAGAAAAGTTGCCATTGCTGCTCCAAACTATCTAGACGAGTCTCAAAGTAAGATATCGTTAGGCGATCTTTCGGACATTTCTTAAAATTAATCAAAGACTTTTCAATTTTATTTTTGACGTCTTCTTGGATGTCAATATAACGATCCATTTTGAACACAAGTTAAAGTACACAGAAAAATATGAAATAACATGTTACGCAGGCGTAGTATATCTAAAGCGCTGACTAAGGACGACCTCAATCAATTATAACAAACAAGTAAAATGCGCAATTAGCGACACGAGGCAAAGGTGCTGAATTAACAAAATACCGCGGCACCATCGCGCCAACGCAACATGAGGTCGGCCACTTCTATTTCGGCTTTGAAGGAAGACATAACTTTAGATTTAGCTAGATATAGTTTTCTTTTATTGTAATTTCTTTTACTTGAATTAAATCAGTTTTAAAATCTAAATTGGTTTTTTTTAAGTATCCCGGCCGCAGCCTTCGTAATTGGCGCAGTCGGTAGGATACTCGAGGTTAGCTAGGTCTATCTTATATCGATATTATCGCTACCGCGCGTGAGCGATCGCGGCTAACTTGCTGTCAAGCTTCATCGAGTATCCGAACTCAAGGATTGCTGCCGGGAGAGAACGGGATCCAGACATCGACCCCAGAGACCGATATGAAGGTTATGTGAGTACGCTTGAATTATTCCCTGTGTTGCTTCCTGTGTACCCAAGTCTCTTAATCCTTCAAAATTTTCCACCCACGTAATTTAGGACCTCGCGAGTCTACATCAGGTAGACCCAATAGTAGGCAATTAGTATTAGATTCGAATAGGGATATAGATTTAGGTTTAAATAGTTTATACGAAGACTGCAAAATGTCGTGCGATCCGGACACGATTTATAAGGCTCTACGCCCAGTCCCCGAGTTCGATGGGAACCCCAACGTACTCACGCGATTTATTAAATTATGTGACCAGATAGTTAGTACTTATTTAAGTAATGCACCGGGTAGTGAGTTAGGTAATCTATGCCTTTTGAACGGCATATTAAATAAAATAACAGGCACCGCGGCAACTAGAATTAATTCGAACGGCATCCCAGATAGTTGGGCAGGAATACGGAATACTCTAATTAATAGCTTTGCCGACCAGAGGGACGAAACGGCCCTCTATAATGACCTCCTAGTATCAGCTCAGGGTAACAGCACTCCACAAGAGTACTACGACCAGTGTCAATCGTTATTGAGCACCATCATGACTTATATATCGTTGCATGAAACAGTGAATACCACCATAGAAGCGAAACGTACACTATACAAAAAACTAACAATGCAAGCGTTTGTACGTGGCCTAAAAGAACCTCTGGGTTCCCGCATACGTTGCATGCGTCCTGAAAGCATCGAAAGGGCGCTGGAGTTTGTTCAAGAGGAACTAAATGTGATGTACCTGCAAAACCGTAATGATAGCGCGAGTGTAAAAAGGCCACTTCCAACCGCTCCTATACCCAAATTACTAACACAGCCCACAGGTTTTCTACCCATGCCGATGCCGAAATCCTTTCCAAACTGGCAAAGGCCACCGGTTCCGCAGAGCAGTTGGAGACCACCTATGTTCCAACCACATGGCGCGCCACGTGCGCCCATCGCACTTAATAACCAAACGCGTACGCAGCAAATGTTCCGCGCGCCGCCGCCTAACTATAACGCGCAAAGTAACGTATTCAGAATTCAGCCACGTGCCCTAGCCCCGGGACCTCAGCCAATGAGCGGGGTCAGCCATTTTGTTGCTAAACCCATGCCAAGTAAACCTCACGACTGGGGCAAGTTTGGCAACCCGCCCCCAACGAATTATTTTAAAACCCGTGAGATGAACTTCAACGATTGTAACGAATATAACTACGATTATTACGTCGTGGAGGAACCCTACTGTTATGATTACGACCACGCTGACTATAATAACGTCTATTATGACGACGGCAACTACTATTACGTACAGGATCTCGGACCGGCCGTACCGCCCGAGCAAAAACCAATTCAACCCTCTACTAAATGCGAGGAACCCCAACCCTCGACTAGTAACGCAAACCAGGATTTTCAGATGAAACCCCCATTAAAACCCTCAAAATAGAAGTCAACTTGCAAACGCAACGACAGTTGCCCTACATAAAAATATCCGACCCCCCACTAAACCTACTCATTGATACCGGAGCAAACCAGTCGTTTATTAGTCCTACAGCTGTACAACGGTACTACTCGGAATACCCTCTTAACTATGACCCCTTCGAGGTGACTAACGTCCACGCCACAACTAGAAACGACTATTCTATAACTATACCATCTTTCCGCGAACTCAATGACCCTAGCGAAATTAAATTATTCATATATGACTTTCACAAATTCTTTGATGGACTTATCGGACTAGATTTACTGACCAAATGGAATACGAAGATTGACCTAAAGGACAACCTATTGATTACAGCCACCGCAAAGAACCCTATCTTAATGTTTAATTCGCGGAATGTAAACCTTTACGAGGCTGTTATACCAGCCAACACTACTAAGCTTATCAGACTACCTATAAACGCTAAAGACGGTGACGTACATATCCCACAACAATACCTATGCAATTGTATTGTAAGTGAATGCATTACAACCGTTTGTAATAACCGCGGCATTGTAGAAATTCTAAACCCATCAAACAACGATACTATTCTATCCCTAGACCACCCGGTAGAGGCTGTAACCTTAAATAATATCGAATGCATGAACCTAGAACAAATACCCGACACATCTCGCATTAATAAAGTAATATCAAAATTGCGGACAGATCATCTTAATGAGGAGGAGAAAATTAACTTAGTAAATATTTGTTCGAAGTATGCAGATGTATTTTACATAGAAGGCGAACCCTTATCTTTCACCAATAAAGTAAAACACCGTATAAGGACTGTAGATGACACACCTATTTATACCAAGACTTACAGATATCCTTTCGTTCATCGCCAAGAGGTTAGGGAGCAAATTTCAAAAATGCTGGAGCAAAATATAATCAGACCCTCTGACTCAGCCTGGAGCTCTCCCATTTGGGTTGTCCCTAAGAAAGCAGACGCTTCTGGGAAACAAAAATGGAGACTCGTAGTAGACTTCCGAAAATTAAACGAAAAAACCATAGACGATAAATACCCCATACCGAACATAACAGACGTCCTGGACAAATTAGGGAAGTGTCAGTATTTTAGTACCCTTGACCTTGCCAGCGGCTTTTATCAAGTGGAGACAGACCCTGACGACATTCATAAGACGGCATTCAACGTAGAACATGGGCATTTTGAGTTCTTAAGAATGCCCATGGGTTTAAAGAACTCCCCGTCAACATTCCAACGGGTAATGGACAATGTTCTGAGAGGCCTACAAAACGTGATCTGCCTGGTCTACATGGATGACATCATAGTGTACAGTACCTCGCTCCAGGAGCACCTAAATAACCTAGAAAAAGTATTCCAACGACTCCGGGAGTCTAACTTTAAGATTCAGATGGATAAGTCCGAATTCTTGAAGCTGGAAACCGCTTTCCTAGGTCATATAATAAGCAATGAGGGAATTAAACCGAACCCAGACAAAATTGCAGCTATACAGAAATACCCCATACCCAAAACCGCAAAACAGATAAAACAGTTCCTCGGACTTATAGGATACTACAGAAAATTCATACCCGATTTCGCTAAAATTACGAAACCCTTTACTCAGTGCTTAAAGAAGGGTAGGACCGTCACACTTACTAAAGACTACGTTGACTGCTACGAACGATGTAAAAACCTCTTAACAAACGACCCAATCCTACAGTACCCTGATTTTAACAAAGAATTTATACTGACTACAGACGCCTCCAACTTTGCAATAGGAGCCATACTATCACAAGGGCCTATAGGGTCAGACAGACCGATTTCATACGCATCCCGAACATTGAACGAAAGCGAGACAAACTACAGCACCATTGAGAAAGAGCTTCTCGCTATCGTGTGGGCTACTAAGTACTTTCGACCCTACCTCTTTGGACGCAAGTTTAGGATAGTTACGGATCATAAGCCATTGCAATGGATCATGAGCTTGAAAGAACCTAACTCGCGTCTAACTAGATGGAGATTGAAACTCAGTGAGTATGACTTCACTGTAGTGTACAAAAAGGGCAAAAACAACACCAATGCTGATGCCCTCTCGCGAGTAGAAATACACAATGACGAGATAAGCTCGATAATAGCGAACCCTTCCGAGAAACCCCCGTCGATAGCAGACTCTAGTACTGAAACAGCCCATACAAGTAACGAAAACCCTATACTCGAGGTACCAATCACCGACGAACCTATAAATAAATTCCACCGACAAATAATCATGACAGTAGTAGGAGACATTAAAAAAAGACCGACCGCGACCAAACCTTTCGACACCCATACTCGCACCTCCATACAAGTTTCACAATCTAACCTAATAGATGACGTTGTAGCCGCCATAAAAGAGTACGTAAACCCGAAAATAAAAACCGGTATTCTTATTAAACCCCCTTTGAGTATGTATGACATCATTCCCATAATACAAGACAACTTTAAAAGCTCTGCAATGAACCTCGTGCTATGTAAATCCGAACTCGAAAATGTAAAACAGTACCTTAGGCAGCAGGAAATAATTAGGCACTATCATGACGGAAAAACGAATCATCGTGGCATAAACGAATGTCACCTAGCCCTCTCGCATAAATATTACTGGCCTAAGATGAGAGACCAGATCACAAAATATATTAACGAATGCACTATTTGTGGTCAGGCAAAATATGATCGAAGTCCCATCAAACAAAAGTTTAACATAGTGCCACCGGCCACTAAACCGTTCGAAATAATTCATATGGACCTTTTCACGGTCGAAAATGAAAAATACCTAACATTCATCGATGTATTCTCTAAATACGGGCAAGCATATCTTATGAAAGACGGCACCGCAATTAGTATCTTACAGGGCCTATTGCAGTTCTGCACTCACCACGGATTCCCTGTAACTATAATAACGGACAACGGTACCGAGTAGGTATGCTAATCAGCTGTTCGCTGAATTCACTAGACTCCACAAAATTAATCACCATAAAACGCTAGCTCACAGTCCCAATGATAACGGCAACATAGAAAGGTTCCACTCCACGTTACTCGAACATATAAGAATCCTACGTATTCAACATAAAAAAGAACCCGCCAATAACCTAATACCATACGCCTTACTCGGATATAATAGCTCAATCCATAGTTTCACTAAGTGCAGACCATTCGATGTAATAACTGGGCATTTTGATAGCCGAGACCCGTAGGACATCGATCTTAGTAGCCACCTATTGCAACAGTACGTATTAAACCATAGAGATCAAATGAAAAAAGTATACCAAATCATAAACGAAACCTCTCTTAGTAATCGCACCTCTTTAATCAAAAATAGAAATAAAACCCGCGAGCAGGAGGAGGAGTATCAACCCAAGCAACAGATCTTCATAAAAAACCCATCAGCCCCGCGACAAAAGTTAGCCCCTAGATATACTCAGGATGTAGTCTTAGCAGATTTACCTATCCACATCTATACGTCAAAGAAACGCGGCCCTGTAGCAAAATCACGACTTAAACGCGTACCTAAGACTGCTAAATTGTTGCAGGATGACGCTGATACTGACAATATATGCAATACGGAGCCAGGAGATAAAACTTGAAAGCCTAGACTCTGGAGTTGGACTACTACCCTTTAAACTTGGACCACTCAGACTAATAACCCATCATCATACTTTCCTTCAATATGTCAACCTGGACGACATTGAAAACACTCTTTCCACCCTACAAACTCAATTCGATTACATTAAATTACACATGATTAAGGATGCATATTCTCTCTACGAGTATCAAATAGATTACCTTTCGGATAAGTTAAGTAGAGTCACTGACCACCTACGTACTCTGGAGCCTAGACGGTCGAAAAGAGGTCTTATAGACGGCCTAGGATCTGTCATAAAAAGCGTTACAGGTAACCTCGATTACTCGGATGCTGTTCGATATAATAACGCCAGAGACGTTGAGAAATAATCAAAAAAAAGACTGTAGACGAATTTAACGAGCATATCAGCATCAGTAAAGAGTGGATGCTATCTCATACTAATATTATAAATAAAATTGTTGAAAACCAGAACAAAATTAACACCACACTGAGTCTATTAATAAAACAAGCAGAAAGTAGCATAAATATGATCCAGGTCGCTAAGTTCAATCAGCTGTTGACTATCGTCAGCGAAAACATAGAGGACGTGTTATCGGAATTATATAGAATAGAGAATATTTTATCGTTCACCCGCGCGATGACTACCCATCATAGCATGTTAGGAATAGACATTTTAGGTAGCGTAGTAAATAGGCTTAAGGAGATTTATGGTAAGAACCACGTAATAGAGTTAGAACTACGACAGTACTATGACATCATTAAAGCCGGATATTATTACGACGACAAGAGAATAGTAATAGCATTTAGGTTCCCCATAGTCTCAGAAGATACTTATACACTCTACAAACTCTCCATAGTCCCGAACAAGAACAACCAAGTCCTCATACCTCCTTATCCTTTCATAGCAACAAATGGGAAAACGTTCATGTACATGGAGGCAGAATGCCCGAAGTTAGATAATAATCGATATCTCTGCGAGCAAAAGACAAATCACTATATCCAGACTCAAGCTGACTGCGTGCAAACCTTCATTTCAAGCAAGACATTACTAAAATCCTGTAAACTGACGACTGTACATCTATTTAAACCGGCTGTAGAAGAACTAGACAGTAGACACTACGTTATATCATTTCCTCAATCTACTAGAGTCCAGATGAAATGTGGAAGCGACGATTACGACACACTGCGGGGAAGCTACCTTGCCACCATTCCATTGCACTGCTCGATACACACAAACGAAATTACCTTACTAAACACTAAGGACGAGATAAAAGGCCAACCTGTAAAAGTATTGAACGTCCCCTACACTACTGAAATGCAGGAGATAAGCTCATTACATGCAAATTTAACATCTATTAACTTGGATAGACTACACACTATTCAGGACAGAATAACTCTTCAGTCGCCGATTTCATCGTTTGAAACAACTGAAACGCTATATCATACCACTATACCGTTTTATGTTATACTGTGTATCGCAGCCATACTTACAATTGCGATGATAACCAGAAGATATTTCCCTGGGAGAACCCTTTCCAGGAAACGGAGCCAAAACGATGCTGTATCCACAGGACCAGGAAATCATGAAGACGCAGTTCCTGTAACATCTGAAATGCATACGCAACGAGAAAACCTACCAGCAACATTTTCACTAAGCGTTTTAAAATAGTTGCTGAACTACAGGCGGAGGTGTTACGCAGGCGTAGTATATCTAAAGCGCTGACTAAGGACGACCTCAATCAATTATAACAAACAAGTAAAATGCGCAATTAGCGACACGAGGCAAAGGTGCTGAATTAACAAAATACCGCGGCACCATCGCGCCAACGCAACATGAGGTCGGCCACTTCTATTTCGGCTTTGAAGGAAGACATAACTTTAGATTTAGCTAGATATAGTTTTCTTTTATTGTAATTTCTTTTACTTGAATTAAATCAGTTTTAAAATCTAAATTGGTTTTTTTTAAGTATCCCGGCCGCAGCCTTCGTAATTGGCGCAGTCGGTAGGATACTCGAGGTTAGCTAGGTCTATCTTATATCGATATTATCGCTACCGCGCGTGAGCGATCGCGGCTAACTTGCTGTCAAGCTTCATCGAGTATCCGAACTCAAGGATTGCTGCCGGGAGAGAACGGGATCCAGACATCGACCCCAGAGACCGATATGAAGGTTATGTGAGTACGCTTGAATTATTCCCTGTGTTGCTTCCTGCAATAATTCTCCAACTCAAACACAATAGGACAAATTATGTGACCAACTCACAATAATAAAGAGTGGAAGAATATAATTATTAAGATATAATTAATGTCCACAAACAGTTCTTGCACTTCTTCTGAACACAAAGACCTATTTGCAAAGGTCTAGTTTATAAGATTTTAACGATAGTTTCAAGGGCCAAACGAGTACAGGTTACTCGTCAGAACCACTTTTTTACGTCCAGATGACTTTCCTGTTTAAAATAAGGTTGAAAGTACTCACAATTAATCCACTTATGCACTCACTATGACACCACACCAGTAGCGCCCTCTGCCTGTTCGCGCGTGAACTGCAACGCTCCTTGTTGCACGCCACACGCCACGTCAGTGGCGCCCTCTGCTGCTTCTTCTTGAACACCACTCCTTGCGTTGCTGCTCTTCCACCTGCCTGGCTCCCGGCTGCAACCTGCACCCGGCTCCTGGCACCAGCTGCTGCACCGCACTGATGCCTCCCAATCCCGGACACCGCACTTGGTGCCCGCCGAGGGAGGGTTTGCTCTGGACAGCGATCCACTGCCCAGTAATGACGCACGCAGGGTGGAAATCACCACCGCCGGAACCACCAATCACCACTCGCGACTGTTTCCGACTCGAAGGACCATGTACGGCGGCGTACGACGGTGGTCTACTCGGAGAAATAAAAGACTGTTTCGCGCTCCCGAATAACTGTATTAAATTACCACACTAGACAATATACAAGTTATCGTGCCAACAATCTTCTCAAAAACACAAAAAGTAAATTTCACTAACAGTTTCCGATGTAACGAAACCATAGCGCGATCTATTTCGACCCCAACGCCATCTAGGGAAGCAAGGCTTCAACTTTTTGTCATCGATTTATTAGATCGCGCTACGGTTCCGCTCAATACCGTAAACACCCAGTCTCACCGACCGATTTCCGACCCATTTCTATCCTCCCATATCTCTCTAAAGTTCTTGAGCACATTGTTTATCAGCAGCTTTCTTCTTTTCTATCTGTAAATAGCCTTCTCAGTCCTTTTCAATCCGGTTTTCGACCTGGTCATAGCACAGTAACGGCTCTTTTGAAGATTACTGATGAAATTCGCTGGGCTATGAACCACAAATCTCTCACCTTGCTTGTACTTCTGGACTTTAGCAGTGCCTTTAACTCTGTTGATTTCGACATCCTTCTAGGGATCCTTAAAACTTTCAATTTCTCTTCTTCTACGGTTGATTGGTTCGATTCCTATCTTAATGGTCGCTCGCAGCGGGTTCGTCTAGATGAGTTTTCTTCTGACTGGTGCTCTCTTACCGCGGGTGTGCCTCAGGATGGCGTTCTCTCTCCTCTTTTCTTTTCTATTTTCATTAACTCTGTCACCAGAGTCATCGCTTCCCACTTCCATCTCTATGCCGACGATCTGCAGCTTTACAGTCACTTCTTGAGGCAAGATGCGGAAGCAGCCGTGTCTGCCATGAACAGTGACCTGGATTTGATTGGCGAGTGGTCGCGGTCCTTTGGACTGCAAATCAACCCTAAGAAATCCCAGGCTATTATCATCGGCGGAAGGTATATGCGGAATAGGCTCGATGTCGCGTCGCTGTCTCCACTCTGTCTGAATGGAGTTCAGATAGAATACGCAAATACGGTTAAAAACTTGGGGGTGACCACGGACCCTTACCTATCGTGGACTGCCCAAGTTGCTCAAGTCAGTCGCAAAGTGCACTACACATTCCATACGTTGAAATGCCTCCAGAGCTTCTTGCCCTTGAATACCAGAATCTCCCTTGCCCAAACTCTCATACAGCCCATTATTGACTACGCTGATGCCTGTTACTTGGATGCCACCGAAGAGCTCTTAAATAAACTTGAGCGTTTGCAAAATATATGTATTCGTTTTGTTTTTAATCTTAAAAAGTATGATCACGTTTCTAACTTTCGCAAGATACTCAAGTGGCTCCCTATTCGACTTCGCAGGAACTCTCGGATATTGTGTCTGCTATTTAACGTCCTTCACAATCTTAAAATGCCATCCTACCTGCGGGAACGCTTTTCCTACGCTCGTCCTTCTGATGCACCTTGCAGGTCGCATCTTAGAAATCTTAAATCCCCTCCCCACTCAACCGACTTCTACTCCTACTCCTTCACTGTGTATGCGGTTCGGTTATGGAACTCACTTCCGCCAGATATTAGGGACTGCCAAACTGTTACAGTGTTTAAAAGAAGAGTGAAAGAACACTATCTTTCCACTTCGTCATAGCTGTTAGTATTTATTATGTTATGCTTCATTATTATCGTATATATTTTAGTGATATTTATTTTGGTAGTATACATGTATGTATTTGTATGTACTCATATTTTATGTTTATATATTTATTTGTATGTATATATTCATATTATTGTATCGTTTGTGATTTTATGTATTTTGTTTTCTCTTTTACTCTTACACACGTTGTCTACATCTCTTTATATACTTTCCTATCGCAGGTATGCTGGAAGAGATTTCTTTAGAAATAAGCATCACCTTTGTACGTATTTTTCTGTTCCTTTCTTCTTGTCTGTATAAATGTGTGTACATAAACTGTTAAATAAATAAAATAAAAAAATAACTGACGAAAGGTGAGTGTACTGTTGGGTTATGCCTCTGCCTAAACCTTCGGGAGGGATTACCAGTGTGATTTATGTGCGAATAATCAGTCAAATTTTAAAAAGGTATCAAAATTCTGTCTGTACCGTCCATTATTTAATGACGATTCTTTGTTAATAAGTAAAAAAATATAAGGTTTACTCCAAATAGTTTGACAAATATTTTTAAACTGTTTCCATTCTAAATCAAAACTTACATGCTCTTTATACCTAAATATGTTTTAAATTCACATCGTCTTGTTTAAATATTATAATAAAATTAACATTGTCACGTAACAATGGGGATCTGTACTGCCATTTTATCACGATAGGTGGCGCATCGTCGACATGGCCATTGAAAGCTGTCAGTTCAATACCTACATTTTATAACCTTAAATTAAGTAAATTTTATTTTTCTCGTAATATGCCTTTGTGTGCTGTACCAGGATGTACTAACCCCGGTGTACATTTATTTCCCAAAGATGCAACGTTAAAAAAAAGTGGGAACAGGCTATACGTCGCAAAAATTTTATAGCGACACAGCGTAGCAGGTTATGCCGGAATCATTTCCATGAATCTGATTATGTAGGAGAGTCCGCTTATACAGGTGAGTTATTATAACCTATGTGTTGATATTTACCTGTATCATTGGAAATAATAGGTATTATATACCTGTCAAAATAATTTTGAATATGTTGTTTGATAATCTTCGGCAATATGGTGGAGCTATTAATATCGTGGTAAAGTTCTGCAGCAGGAACGTCAATTGCTTGGCTTTCAGAAGCTTGAGGGCTTTGATTACAGAAATTAAAATTTCGGTCATAAGCTTCTAACCTAAAAAATAAACAATACCATTTATCATTAAAGTAATGTTTTCTCATTTTTCGTAAATTTTCCTACCATAAGTCAAGTAACAATTACCACGTTACAACTGAAAAAATATCCAAATCTAGAGCATATCACTGATAAATAATATATTATTAGTTATAAGTCTACCTTTCAATAAGATCGGCTTTCTTTTCAGTTATCCTTCCTCCTCGTTTTCTCAGTTCCTCTTTCAATTCTTTAACCTTCCAGGTACAATACATGTTGTCAAAAACGATAGTGGACCGGTTTTAAACACAAAAAATAGCAAAAACCAAAGTGTAAACAAAGCGAAAACGATTTGACAGCGGCCATCTCGCCGGTGGCGACATCTGCGCTGAGCTTTGCGTGTGGATCCCCATTGTTTCGGAATTTTAGAATAGGTTTGAGATAAATAGAAACAATCTATTTGTTTATGCCTACCCATACAGAAATAATTGCGGATATTTACTTGATTTTCACACGCAATATCATCAAAAATGAAAACAGAATTTGTTAAAGCTTCACTCGGAGAAATCACATCTTTATTATTATTGAACTCGTAGAAGTTAATCTGGGGCACTCTTTTTAATAAATAATAAATAAATAAAAACATTTATTTCAGAATCAAGTTCCATAATTTGTTAGTACCAGTATAAAATGCCTTATATCTAGTGTTAGTAAATAAACTAATCTAACGGGTAATTATATAATTTTAAACTAAGTACACCCGCTAGAGACTTTCCCATCGCAATCTACTTCACTACATGGAGTCGTATCCAGCGTCCTAGAATCGGAGAGTCCCAGCGGTCTGCCAACGTCCTCAGGATAGTGTTGGGGCTGGCGCGAAACCGATATAATAATGATGCGCATCTCTTGCGCATGACGGTTGAAAAGCTGTCAACATTTGCGTCGGCAAACATACCGGATGCGCTACAAAAACGCGGCAGCCCCAACAACACCCGGAAAGCGTTGTTGTATTGGATGCGCAGGTCGCTATATGCCCTCTGCGTGAAGTTCACCCACAGGCTGCACGTGTAAAAGGATTGGCAGAAGGCTTTAAAAAGCGTTACTTTAACTCATTCAGTACAACGGGCGAACCTACGGGCCAACATACAGCATCGGACAGCCAGCGACCTGCGCTCCCTTTCCACATCTAAATTATCTTTGAAGTCTTCACTCACCCAGTGGCCCAAGTACTTAAATTTAGTAACTCTTTTTAATGGTATGCCGTCCAGTGTGATAAGTGGTACATTAGAGTAGCTTTTATTACCAGCTTTGAAAACCATCAGTTCACTCCTGAGTGCATTGTACTTGAGCCCATGGGCCCTCGCATAGGATTCGCAAAGACTTAGCATCCTTCGCATTGCTCCAACCGAAGGACTCAGCAGCACCATATCGTCGGCATAACTGATATTATTAATACAAGTGCCATCAATATGACATCCGACCCTGGTGCCGCTGAGCTACTCGATCAGACTATTCATATACAGGTTGAAGAGCGCTGGGGAGGTTAAACCCCCTTGTCTCACCCCGCACTCCAACCTATACTCTTCCGACAAAGAGTCCACCCACCTCACACGGTTCACTTGGTTTCCATACCAAAATTTAAATATGCCTATCACTTCCGGTGGTACCGAGGTTTCCCTACTTAGTTTGTCCCACAATATATTGTATGACACTAGGTCAAAAGCCTTTGACAAGTCTAGGTAACAGGCGTATATTGGTGTCTTCCTTGCTGTGTAGTACTGAACAGTCTGCTTGAGGCATAGGATAGCACTTTCAGTGGACAAGCCAGGCCTAAAGCCGAATTGAGCGAATTAATACTTCAGTCAAGAAACGGTATTTTGGTTGAAAAGAAGTTTTAGAGTAAAGATAAAGATTTTTAAATTTGAGCCCATTTTCATGCAGCAGTAAACTAACCATAACATTAGTTTTTCCGCAGTTTGATGGGCCGCATATTACACAGCGAATGGTGTTTGGCAATAAAGCGCTATGTCTGATGACTGTGTGGTGAACGGAGTCACATAATCTTATATTACTGACTTTGAGAGATATGGGTTGCTTGATCAACTTCATCTTGCCGATTAATTCAAATGCTATTTAACATTCGTATATATACATATGCACAATAACAGTGTGAATTCAAAAATAAAAAACCAGTTAAAAATGTTTTTGTGCAAGAACGATGCTATTTTCACCTTGCAGATTAAATAACAGCTTAAATATTTTTGATTTATTAAATAGGTTAGTAAATCAGTGCTTGTCACTTTTCATTTTATTTTAATGGATACCCATAATGAAAAACAGCTTTTCAAGTTTAATACTTTATTTAAATAATTATAATAAAACATGTTATATGCTGGAAATTAATAACATATGTTTAAAATAAATACATGAATTAAATACATAAATGATCTTAGTACTCTAAACGGGTTTAAAAGAACGTACCTACAACAAATACAAATAGTGTTTATATCCGTTTGATGAACTAAAAATTACATAAAAATATTACTTATTAACTAATTAGATATATATTTTATACCTAAAGCTTTTACAAGACAGTATCACAATTACCCCAAGGTAGCGTATTTATTTGATTCGGCTGAACTTGTATTTTGTCATCAACTCTTTTCAAAATTACTTTATTAACTTCTTGTGAATACAATACATGTTTAATGGATTTGATCATATTCATTTTACGCTTTAATTCAACATTGTTAAGTAATGCTTCTTTATAGTTAGATGTAGCTTCTTGTTTCTTCTTTAGCTTTTTTAATTTGTGTTTTTAGCGTTTTAATGGAGTAAAGTTTTGCTCTTAATCCGATAAATTCCGTGATTATATTACCCCCCAAATCATTCTTAAACAAGCCAGGTACTTTTTCGTTAACTTTTGGTATACTATAGGGGTTATTAATATCGAAATTGCTAGTATCAAATTCATGTATATTATCATGCATATCTTTATAAAAATCAGGTGTTTGTATTAAGTACAGTAAGCTATCAGTATCGGTATAACATACTTTGGCATTATCACCGTACTTATTTCTAATAAAATTGTAATGGAAATTATACAAATGCTGTTTTGAGTATTCAAGCACGGTACCATGGGATCTGGAGGCAAAAGTCCTCGCGCACATGTGGGAGTGGCGGGAGGAGGCAAAATGCCGGGGCGTAACTCCGATGCCGCGAGAAATCGCGGCACGGCGGACAGAGCTCCGGCAGGATCTCATGGCGGCATGGAGAGTGCGATTGTCGCAACCCAGCGCTGGGCACGCCACAATTGCGGCGATAAGGCGATCTTTGAGGAGTGACTGGAGAGGCGCCACGGCGTCCTTACCTTCCGCCTGACGTAGGTCCTCACCAGACACGGGTGCTTCGGGAGGTACCTATTCCGGATAAGGCAGGAGGAAACGCCCGGGTGTCACCACTGTGTGGATCGCCCGGAGGACACGGTGGAGCATACGGTGGAGGTCTGCCCAGCTTGGGCGGAGCACCGCCGTGTCCTCGCGGAAGCGATAGGCGGCGGCGATCTCTCGCGTCCGGCCCTGGTCCAGGCCATGGTACGGAGCGAGAGTACATGGGAAGCCATTACCTCATTCTGCGAAGCAGTAATGCTCGTGAAGGAGGAGGCGGGACGCGTGAGGGAGAGGCAAGCTTTGCGCCCTCACGCCCCTAGTCGCCGCAGGAGACGCCCTGGGCATCGGGAATTGGCAGCCGATTCCCGGCCAACGTAGGCGCGGGCTTGCGGACGGCGAGCAATGGGTAGCTCGCCGTCCGGTAAGGACCAAGCCAGAGTCGACGGCGCGTTGTGTTCCACGCGCGTCTCAAAGAGATGTCAGCACTATTGACGGGGTCCGCTAGGGCAGATACCAGCTAGGGTTGCGGGATGTTCGAAAGAGTTACCGTGGCCCCGGCACAGGCAACAGAAGGAACACGGGTGGGTTTTAGTCAGTAAAAGTCTGACACGCCCTCCCGCTCCGCCCAGAGCGGGAGAAGTCATTTGATGATTTCCCATCCACAAAAAAAAAAGCACGGTAAATCCAATATATATCGGTCTATCTAAAATAAGCTTCTCGTGATTCAGTTGAACTGCGATAAAATTTTCGTTAAAAATTGAAACACTTTTTAGATTTGGTTTCGTAATCATTTTTCTGCACCTAGTGACTTATTTGTTTTATTCCAATTGTCATTCTATCTAGTAACTAATTTAACATCAACCTGTTTACGTTTATTTTCGATTGTCTTACCAAATATTGCGTTATTTAAAAGCTTGAAGAAATCTTTTTCAAATGATGTTGAAGCTGCTTGGCGTAATTTAGTATTCAAGTCTATATATTTTTTTAAAAAGTTGTCTTGTCGAAATTTAAGTATTCTAATTTTTTTTATAATACTAGACCGTTTCTAAGACACTCCTTTTTTTAATCTTTATTAATTTATAGAGGGTTTGATCAGTATGACCATGCCACCCTCATAGGGGCATTCTATGTCTATCTACGCTTAATACCTAGGTGTACAATGTTGTATAATTTTTTGGCTGTCCTGGACAAGGGAGCAGCCAAGATACCATTATACATGCCAACATTATTAAAATTAAAACCGTTTTCTATGAAATAGTTACTCCTCTCCACCTGGTTCCGGACACACTCCGCTAAAATATGAGTGGTATCCTCTACCTTATCACACTCGGAACAATTGGGCGAATCACTCTTTCTCATTAAAAAGGGGAAGCTATTCAACGGAATATGTCCCGAACGTAGTCTGAAAGCAGTCACAATCTCATTTCGATGCATATCTGTACCCACAAACCAAGGACTTCTGGAAAGGCTATGTTGAATGGTTCTGTACCAAATTCCCTTGCTGAGCGACCTCTCATCAAAGTATTCTTTCCATAATTCTAAACACTGGTCGCGAACTCGATACAAGAGGTCGCTAAATAAGGGAAAACATTCAACAGATATTCCGTCTGTGATAGCCTCTTTTGCTAAGCGATCTACTTCTTCATTTCCATACAAACCAATATGGGAAGGTACCCATTGAAGAACAATTCTTTTGTCTTGTACTTTACCAAGAGAATCTAAAATTTTATAGGCTATCGGTGCACCTCGACAATTCGAGGTTCACCGAGCCAGGTGTTGCAGAGCACTCCTAGAATCAGTCAGTATTACATAATTTCCTGATTTGAGTGACTCAATGTATGAAATAGCTTCTGAGATCGCTAGTAGTTCAACGTACATTATCGAAATTTTAGCACATGATCTAAATTTTATAGAGGCCTTCAGTTGCGGATCAAAAACAGCCCATCCCGACTCGTTACCTTCCTGCGATCCATCAGTATAGACTGAGTAAAAATGTAAATAATTAGCATTTAGATACTGCTCGCAAATTTCATAAATGTTGCTACATCTATACTGATGTTTCGGCTTGTCAATGACATCTATATGAGGTTTTACTACATTGGATAGGTCCACACTGCTAACCCATGTGGTCAAAGAAAATCTTTCGAATTGCTGCGATGAAAGTATAAGGTAGTCAACAAGAAACTCACGTACCGTCACTAATAGTGGGTTTTTTTACGCCTCCAATATAAACTCTGACATGACTCAGAAAGATTGTTTATCAAGAGAAATATTTTACTGCCCCGGAACGAGTTCACCTTCAACCAATATTTGCCGGCTAAAAAGTACCTTCGTACATATAAAGGTTGCAGGTGAAGCTCACACTCCATCACGTGTATTGCGGTAGTCCTCACAAAACTACCGATAACGCGCATACACTGATTTTGTATCCTGTCCAATTTGACTAAATTGCTCTTGTACCCGCTATCATACAAAAAGTTACCATAGTCTAGTCTCGAACGAATAATAGAAACATATAATAGCCTCAAGTAATATGGATGTACGCCCCACCCAGACCCAGCAAGAACTTGAAAGA
Organism: Fissipunctia ypsillon; assembly: GCA_947568875.1. Classification (NCBI taxonomy): domain Eukaryota; kingdom Metazoa; phylum Arthropoda; class Insecta; order Lepidoptera; family Noctuidae; genus Fissipunctia; species Fissipunctia ypsillon. The sequence goes on from OX387668.1 coordinate 13,741,141, forward strand.
TTCTTAAAGATTTTAGACATTTTTCGGCTAGTTCCCCAATATGTTTTTTCCACCTAAGCGAGCGGTCTAGCCATATCCCTAAGTACTTAAGACAAAGGGTCACCTTGGGCTAATCCACGGCCGGTAGTTCGACATATGTAACCATTATCAATTAATACCTTCAACTTTCTTTCTTTTAAGAAATACCATAAATATTGACAATACTTTGTTTTAAGTTCTTACCTATACAATAAAATTAACAGAAAAACCAACATAGTTAAACTAAGCAATTATGATGCAAAAGTTGCGGTTAGGAGTTGGTTACTGGAATTAGATTACTTGGAAACTGAAGATCTCATTACCTTTATTTCATAACCTTAATAATCATCACCACTTACCTACACAAACTTCATACTCACTTACACTTACACACCACACTTTTCAAATACACTTCACACCACATCGCACTTTTTCATCTACCACATCCTCAGATATTCTCACACTTTCACTACCGAATCATCTAAATAGTAGTGGCACTCGGTCAATATTGTACAATTTTATGGCTGAACACTACCCCCTGAGATACAGGTTACCACCTAGTTCAGGGGATAGGGTCAAATCTTGGCAACTATCACGGCCACCAAATGATATTGTTTATGCATAAAATGTAATTTTAGATATTAAGTATTTCGAAATAAGTTACTTAAAATTGTAAATTTTTTAGTGGTGAGAAATAAATAAAGGAGATCCGCAAACAGTCCTAATAAATTAGGCCTCAATAAACAAAAATGAAATAATTTGGGTTTTCAAGGAGTAATATTAGTCTATAATCCTGTGTAATTAGTTTTTTGATATAACATGGGATATGAAAAATAAAAAAATAAAAACTTTATTTCAGACAGTAGTCAATAAATCCCATTAACATATTTGTTTCCGCTCTATTATTAGGTTATGAGTTTTAGTGATTTTAATATGAGGTGAAACTTACAGAATGTTGAATTTAAATTCCTTAGCTGCACATGGTCAGGGATTAAAAAAAAAACAATTCAAGTTAATTGAAAATATTTTATTAATTGTTATCCACATCAGTTATTAATATATTATCGAGATGTTGGGCGGGAGGTACCACATTGTCTTGATACCTAGCCCACCCTAAGTACCATATTATACATAAAATATGTGCACAGCAGCCTACTGTTCTCTTGCCTACATTACAATTGCAATAGTGTTGTAGTATTGCATCCCTACCGTTAAGAGAGCCGTCGACCAAAATATAAACAAAATATATTTTACGGCCTACATGGCGCGATTGTATTTTGCCTCTTAGCAGCCAAACACTATTTTCAGTCGACAGCTCTCTCAGTAGACTGCTGTCAACCTCTCTGCATACCTCAATTGTGAAAGATCCATTGGCTCTTATGTGCTCGCCGTAATAGGAATGTGCCTGTTTTATTTGGTACGTTCCTAAACACACCAAGATCAGTTCATTGTAGGTGAGCCGGGGAAAATCACTGACATTATTGTCATCCACATTTATTCTTCGAAAATTCGTTCGTCTTCTATTTAAGTTATTATTAATAACTACAGTACTTAAACTATTTTCTGAGTACATTTTCTGATTTATTATATTAAGAATTTCCCCAGCATCATTCCTGTCTTCGATAAGAGGGTGAAAGGCATTAATCAGGGCAGCAGCTACAGTAAAATCTTTCATCAAATTGCGAGATGCGGCATTAAAATACTCTTGGCGAAAAAGCTTAAAATCACGTTTAAACCTACCATTAATCACCTCTATGACCCAACGACATATTGTTACTGCCCTGGAATGATTAGCTTCTAGTGTAGATAATTGTGTTTCACCCTCTTGAACTGTGGCTGGCGTATAAACACGGTACCCACAATTATTTAGTAATGACAGAGAGTCTCTAAAGCCCCTATCCAGTATAAAAACATCATTTGGAGCAAAAAATCTTCTTAATGGTTGATTTTCATCACGGAATTCTTTTAACATTATTTCAGCATCTGATGTTGTTGCTGGATAGGGGCCAAGCACTTCGATAATATATCCGTCTGTGCTGACAATTATAAACATTTTTACAAGGTTTCAATACTTGTGTAAAGAATAAGTATTTTTTTGATATAAATAATTGGCACTCTTTTGTACATAAACATAGGTACCATCGGCTATCACAATTGCACTGGTTCTATTGTTGTCTCCATAAATCCCATTGGGAATCATAAGATTTCTCTGGGCAATTTGTTCTCTGGTTATGTGATTTACACCTAAGCGCAGAGGGACATAGTCTTGTACTAGGAAATCTCTAGCCCGTGATATTAACCCTTTAACCGCTTGGCTAAATATCAATTGTCGTGCCCCTAGCGCGAGGCTACAAATCGACAAAATAATACCTACAATAAATAAGGAGGGGCAATCGTTGTATCGATAAAAAAAGTCAAAGAATTTTTTATGTTTTTATTTTAAATCAGCCTTATGGCTTCTACAAACAGGCGCGACACAAAGAAACCGCTCATGTTTTTGTGTCGCGTGTCGCGCCTGTTTGTAGGACCTTTAAATTAACCACCCTAATCACTTTCTTCGTATCACAATCGTTCATCTTTAAGCTAATAAGTAAATGTTTTTAACAGTTACTAATTGTTTAACCTTACTAAATTCGAATTGTTTACATCACAATAATCTCTTATTAATCGACTAGGTACTTTTTTTCTTTTCTTATAAATCTACCTACAACAGCAATGGCTAAATCTTTGTATCACAATTGTTTAATCTTACTATCTAAATTTTAATTACTTACATCAAAATAATCTCTTATTATTCGACTTTTTCCTTTTCAAATCAAACTAAGTATAATAAATCTTTGAATCACAATTGTTTTTTTTGTTTTTGCTTACCAGTTACTATACTCCATTTGTTTAGGTAATTAAATAAAGGTAAACAAAAAAACCACGTGACTTAGTTAGCCGACTAAACGTAATATCACTCACTTCACTTGTCATGCTATGTCACAGTTGTACTCTTCAATTTAGCAACATTATTAACGAATTATAACGTTGCTAAATTGAAGAGTACAACTGTGACGTAGCATGACAACTGAATAGACTGGTATTACGTTTAGTTGGATAACCACGGCACGTGGTTTTTTTGTTTACATTTATTTAATTACCTAAACAAATGGAGTATAATACTTTACATCACATTCATTTACACATATTCCTCAGTATACTATAAAATACCTAATAAGTTTTGATTACCTATTAGATCAAATGCAATGATTTACGCATTTATAATAAGTAGGTTATAGTTGTTACAATTCACGAGCGCACTTTTCATTTAGATGTGTGTTGAACTGTTACCTATTTGTAACTACCTATGAATGACGTCCGCGCGCAACTGTTCGCTTCGTCGGGCACACACACAAGTGCAATGTGTACCTACGTGACGTGTACGTACACGAAACCTACACGCAAAGGCTTGAGTGCGCTCGTGAATTGCAACAACTATAATTAGAATTACGCAGTCATAAGCTAAAAACAAAAAAAAGGACAATTAATCTGTCAAACAGTAGGTAACAAGTAGTAGGTACATGATTCATAAAATTATTCGTTGTCTGTTTTTATCAGACGTATTATAGATGTCACAAAATGTGTGTACGTTTCTATAAATTTATTCGTGCGAGTCACATTAGTACCGAAATGTTTTTCGGCTAATATTTTTGCCGTTTTTGAAATTAGGTCAGTGCTGATCGCTTCGTATTGTGTGCCTACACTTGATATTTTTGTTAGAGTTTGTGTTCCTCTTGATACAAATAAATCAGGCGTACTATCTGTACTTCGTAAGTCACCGTCATGTGGTACATAGTAACATAACTGGGATTGTGCTACCGACGAAGGCAAACATACATCTTCTACATCTTCAAGATTCATTTCGTCTTGACTATCGCTAGTTGGATCCAAAATTGATTGACTACATTCCTGAGACTCGTCATACTTTCCTTAAAAGCAATTAAATATAAATAAGTACCTATAAAAATGGCTACAGGATGTGTATAATCAAAGGCTACAAGTATCAATTTGGCACAATTTACTTACTTTTCGATGTCATTTCGTTTTCTATCAAATTTAAATTTAATGCTCAACAAAACTGTGACGTTCAAGGTGTATAATATAACTAGGGTTCAATTCGCATAACACTTGCACTGAACCGTAAAAAAAGACGTGGGCTCGGTGTGTTTGACATGGACAAAGTGAAGTTGAACACAGACTAAATAGAGCAACGCAAGAAAAGAAATTAGTGACAGGATGATCTACCTACTTACTTAAACTATCGATATTTAGTCGATAGCTTCTATCTATGGTATTCCGCAGCACATGTGTCAACGCAAAGATAAACATTACACGTTTTACACATATACCGTGTGTGTGATCTTTTATTCTTAGTCGCGCATACTTTACAACGCTGACTTTTGCCACTGGGAATTCGTACAGGAAAATGTGCCAAAGCATCGATATGTAGACTGCGAGGAGGATTGGACTGAGTACCAGAAGTGAACGCTGGGCTAGTATTTGCAATTAATCTTTTATTTTTTTCTAAAAGTTGCCGTATCACATTTAATTGAAAATCTGCAAAACTATGTTTTTTGTTATTTTTTAAGACTCTGAACAAATAAAAAGCATTAAGCATAAACAAATCGATGATGTGGAAGCCTAATTTTTTATACCACTTCCTAGTTTTCCTTATACAACCTATGCTACTCATCATCATGTCGGTGATGTCCACCGAACCCATATTTTTATTGTAATCTATTACACATTGCGGCTTTAATTTAGGCAGACCAGAAAAATGATCCAAATTGTCTGACGGAACAATTTTGTCATCATGTATGGTAGACAGCATGGTAACAGCTTTTTTGTCTTGCCATTTTAACGCTAAAAGAGGAGGAGATGAAAATGCTTCTATTTCTCCACGCTTAAGTTTTTTGAATTTTGGCATATGTTTCCTATTACTTTTGACCGTACCGCATGCATAAATGCCTCTTTGTTTTAAATAAAGAAAAAGTCGCGGACTAGAATACCAATTGTCGACATATAGCTCTCGATTACTATGATAATAACCTTGTACCAGTTCAGTGACTACTGATCCTGTAATACCTAAATTTGGTACATGCTCTATTTGTGTTTGTGAACCACAGTAAACAATGAAATCAATTATAAACCCTGATTCGACATCACACAAAACAAAAAGTTTTATTCCAAATCTGTTTCGCTTTTTTGGCAAATATTGTTTGATTACCAGACGACCTTTGAAAGGCACAATGCTTTCATCAATGCATAGTTTGCCTCCGGGGACCAATGTGTGTCGAAATTTTTGTCGTGCGTGGTCAATCATCATTTCAATTTTATATAATCTTGATAAATTACTTACATCGTGTACTTCAGAAAATGAAAGCATTGCCAGTATTGCGCAATATCTATCTCTACACATAATACTATGAAATATGGGACTATTTAAAAGGGGGTCTACAGACCAATGTTCTTCAATAGTGAGCCTTTTATTCCTTGTAAAGAGCATCGTAAGGGCTAAAAAGATATAAATGTCATGAACAGTCACATCTTGCCACCTTTTTAAACGAGCGTACACCCTTAGATCCGTATGCCTGACATAGAATTGGTGATATTTGTTAGTAAAATAACATATTTTTTCTACTAAATCATTGCCACAAAAATGTTCAAAAATATCCAGTTCCGAGGAGTCGCTGCTCAAAGGTACTGAAGGTGATACCCCCGAAATAAATTCGTCAAAGTTTTCTTTATCAGGTACAGTTATGTCTAACGTCCAATTAATGCCTTCATTGTCGTCATGATCCTGAAATGACAAATTAAAATTTATTACGTAAGTATATTATTTTTTATATTCATTAGGTAGGTATATAACTTTAACAAAAAGGAACCTAGTTAGCGTTCCTGCACACGATGCCGTCACCGCGCCGTCGCCGCGCCGACGCCCGCCGCACAGTTACACTGTAGAATACGAGTCGCGCGAAGCCCGCCACCGCGCCGCCACCGCGCGCGTTCCCGTCCCTGTCTCGTTTGATTCATTCCATTGATTCCATTACCGACCGCGTACGAACGTGCACGCCGCGAGATCGCACGCAGCCGGTACCTAATGGAATGAATCAAACAGACAGGGACGGGAACGCGCGCGGTGGCGGCGCGGTGGCGGGCTTCGCGCGACTCGTATTCTACAGTGTAACTGTGCGGCGGGCGTCGGCGCGGCGACGGCGCGGTGACGGCATCGTGTGCAGAACGCTTATTAAAGTTATCTTTTTTTTAAAGATAACTCATGCACTAGGAATAATTCCTGTGTAGCTTGGGACTTCACAAACACACAAGTCACGGACACAAAACAGCTACACCCAAACTCGAATAATGATTTATGAAAGAGAGAGAGAGAGAGAGAGAAAAAGAGACAAACGCGAGTGCGAGTGCCTGTCCGGCTTGGTAGGTACTGTCACAGTACCTTAATAATGGTAAGGACAACATACAACACGGTTCCAAATTTGAACAATCAATAGGATATGTAGGTAGTTAAGTAGGTAATATAGGTAATAACAGAATTACATCACAATATTTAAAATACTATTTCGATTCATCAAGGAGTTACCTAAACCCAACGAAAGTCTTATTTATACCTATACCTACTGAATAATGTGCAAATAACCTAAGAAGAAATTGAAATAGGTACTTACCTCTCCATCACTTCTAAATTCTATCGAATCGGATAATTCCAATTCGTCGTCACACTCGTCGTCGTCACCTTCTAATATTCTTAATAATTCCTCAGTAGTCGTCATTATTGAAAATTGAAATGTGACTATTTTATCGACAATGCACAAATACCAACGAACAACATTAATGGAACTTTCCATTCGTTTGATCCGCTTGTGACGTAGGCAGTGGTCGTATTAATGTGACAGCCGCGCTAGACTAACTAGAGAAATATGTTGCAAGCATAGGAGTCAAGGGATGGGAACTAACGTCAAATGTTGGCATTATACAAAGATCGTGAGGGATATTTTTCTTATGAATAATAAGGAAAAGAATTAATAACACAAGGCAATATGTTAAATTTAACTTTATTTGGTATGACACCGTTTATTTTATGCTGAATGATGCATTATACCTGATTATTTAACTGTTTGTTATTTCGTTTTTAAAATGCGCATTGCATTGTATCCCATCCCTATGGTCATATTTATGCGACGCGCGCGATAGACGCCGAAGAAAATTTCAAGCTGCCAATTACTTATTTTTGTTTAAGTTTTTTGAATGCTTAGAGTTATGACACATAATTTTAAGTAATTGTTGTAAATAATAGCTCTATTTAATAATAGTTTTAGTTGTACCACGCAATTAATAGGACGAAAATAGAACGAAAAAATCATGCATGTTCTCTGTCGCAGAAATACGACACGCGCGGTAGGGACACGGAAATATTTGTCGCATATATGCGACACGCGCGGTTAAAGGGTTAAAGAGGATGTTGTCCTTGTTGGTACTTGAATTAAAGAAGAGATTCTTTCAAATGGGTCTCCTGTTCTTAATTTGATTAAATATGCTGCTAGGGCAAGCGATCCATTACGCATTTGTGAGAGCCGAGGTACTTCATTAAGTATTTCAGCAAATTGCTGTTTAGTTCGACCAAACCAATAGTGGACTAAATGGTCTGGCATATTCTCAATATTATTAAAATCTATACTTAGAGGACTTGCATTTAATGTCATCAAGTCCTGTATTTGTAAAGCAGTAAACATGTGGTTGCTATTGTGTGGGGGATTATTCAAAAAATCCCATGAACCATGACTTACATGTCTGGAACATACACGGTTATTCATAAGAACATAAAAATTGTAGTTTTTTAGAAGAAATTGTCTTAGAGAGAATGGTATGGTAAGACGTTCAGTGCGATGGCAGCCCGAGACAAAGCAACGATTTTGTGACTCTGCAGCTCTTGCATATAAAGGCATCATTATGTGATCTCGAACATTTGGTGGTACCTCAATAGTAGGCTCAGGAATAGGATTGTCACTGGATTCTCTTGATGTTCTGACTACATGTGGAGCTCGGTCAGCACGCTGCCAGCATGGATGACAAATAGAGCTTGTAGTAGTTACCTATAAAAAAAAACATGTTTTATTTATATTCTATCAAAAATCCTAACACAAACTCTTGAAAATCAATACATATTACTATGGAAAAAAAACATTGAATGTAATTCATTTATGTTGGGATTAACAACACTGTATAAACAAGCCAGGACTAGAAACTTGTTTGTTACTCTTTAAATAGCTACATGTGCTGTCAGATTATTAAGTACTTACTTGTCGAGGGTGAATCCATTCTGTTATAACATCAAAAATATGGCGTTCACGCTGTGTTGAATCTTGTGTCAGTGTATGGGATCTCATGCGCAATAAAGATCTTCCACAACTAATGCAAACATGACGATGGCCAACATTCAAGTTAGATCCAATATTTGAATCAGCACTGGTTCCTGGCAATGACTGTGTAGCTACCATCCAGCATGAGTCGCACACATGGTCCGATGCAGTGACCTGAAATATAGATTAACTATAAATATACAAACGCCTAATTGCTACATATCTGTGGTACCAAAGTGATAAGCACCTGCGTATGCAGGTGCATAGATGGTGGTGCATTATTTGTTGTTTCCTGTTTAACAAGCAACACACAAAATGTAAGTATAGGTGGTGTTTTTTACTTGCGTTCGTTAAATTAAACAAACCAGTATATCATTTTATCCAACCTTGCAATGAGTGTTTAAGTCTAATAAGTAATTAAAATAACAATAAAATAAAACTTACTTGACGTGGAGATATCCATTCTCTAATCACCGATAGTATGTCGATTGAGTTTAGCGGGTTCCTTCTCATGCGAGCAGTGGATATGCCACAATTGATGCAGCGGAGATTATCCATCGTAAACGACAGGTAACAATGTCAAAAGGCAAAATCGGAGTCCAAAATACGTGCAAAGGTCAATCGGTATTTCTGGAAGAACGGAGTCCAAGAACGAAATAGGGTCGGTCACAAAAACACAGCAAGGGTCGGTAGTTAAAAGTAGCACACAAAGTAAAGATATACCTAACTTAAGTCCGCAACACGAGCGAGAAACGTTATGACGCTATCCGGCAATCTGTTGTTGACAACCGATTGATTGACAAGTGACAGTCGTATCGAGTGTTGCAGTTCGCAAAAATGCAAATCGATTTTTCTAAAAAGTCATTAAAATAAGTTAACAACAACAAAAAAATACTTTATCTTTAATAATTGTTTCGCAATAAACTTATAAAAATACTTTTTGGAGTGAAAAGAAATATTAATCGAACATTATAGTACAAATCTTTTACTGCAAAAAATATTTTTATTTAAAAATGGCTTAATATGGTAACATCGGTTGTTATTAACAACTGCAGCGCGAGGAATACAACTGACTTTTCTTTTTTATTAATTCCTTATTCCTAGGTTTTTTCGGGAAATGATAAAATAAAGTAGGGCTTATAATTACTTAAATATTTTTTCGAATGGTCTAATACTTTGTCTATCGAGGCCATGGCTCGCCGATCTCCTTTTGGATCCCACCCCAATTAGGTCCAGCTTTTGCAATAGTGAAATTATGTTTACGTTATTATATGCATTATCTATATCCAAAAAGCATCCTATTGTTGTCTTATTTTCTGTAAAACCAGTTTGAATATGAGAGACTAAATTAACCAGATTGTCCATTGTAGATCGACTTTTTCTAAACCCCGTAGTATATGGCGATAAGATGTTATTTTTTTCGATGAACCATTCTATTCGATTATTCAAAATACTATGGAATATTTTACATAAACACGACAACATTGATATCGGTCTGAGTGAAGACTGAGACTGCAGGTCGCGCCCAGGCTTAGGTATTGGAATGACTGCGATGTCTCGCCACTGATTGGGTACAAAACCGATTGACAGAGAACCATTATATAGCGATAACAAAATAGATTTGCCGTTCTCAGGAAGATATTTAATCATAGAGTACGAAATATTGTCACAACCGGGTGACGTGTCTTTAGTGCGAATACAACAATTAAGTTCTTGTTTCGTGATTTGTGTCTCTAATTTAGAATTAATAGAAACAAATGATAGGTCTTGAGGAGATGCGTAATCGGGAGTTAGGTTACGAAGTAGATTATTGGCTCTCTCGCCATCAACATGTTGTTTAGCACTTCTACGTCCTTTAAACCATTTCATTTTATGCCACATATGACTTTGTGAAGTTGTTCCGTCCAATGATGTGCAGAAATCTTTCCAACCTTTATCCTTTGCTTTGCGCACTAACTTTTGTGACTCACATATTTTTTTGTTAAGAAGCGATAGGTTATTCGGTGAAGGATTGCGTCTAAAGTTTGAAAGGGCTAATCTACGTTCTGCAACTGATTTGGATAGGTCTGCATTCCAGTACGGTTTGGGAATAAAGACGTTATCAGGGTCCATATTAAATTTTATGTAAGGAATATGAATGTCTGCTGCTAAATTTATACAGTCAATAAAATTATCGTAGTCGGCTTGAAGATTACCTGACTGTTCAAAGTTAATAAATAATTTTTCAAGTAAGCTTTTGTAACCATCCCAATCCGCATTTTTAAAATTCCGTCGATATGTATTTCTAGATCCAACGTTGAAATTGGTCGTTATATTAATCATTAAGTGATCACTTCCAAGGGTTTCGTTCATAATGTTCCAGTTAAATGTCAAAGCTAAGTCAGAGGAAACTAACGTTATATCGGGCGCGGACTGTTGAAGTTGGTTATTAACTAACCTAACACGGGTGGATTTGCCATCGTTCAGCGTTACAAAACCTCTATCTAGAATAGCATCACAGATTTGAGATCCTCTCAAATCGGTCTTGTAAGACCAATTGGTGTGGTGTCCATTAAAATCCCATACAACAAGACTTTTTTTATTTACTAATGAAAATACTGAATCCCAATCTTGCTGGCTGGTACGCACAGATGGTGCACAGTACACAGCAATAATATTTTCGATTTCATTACAATTGAATACTTTAACACACAATAGTTCAATACCATGGTTTGTGGTTTTTACGTCCCAGATACATGAATGAATCGATCTATGTACAAAGATAGCAACCCCACCATAACCATCACCCCTATCTTTACGGTAAATATTATAATTTGTCAAATTGAGATGGCAATCAGGCTCTAACCAGGTTTCACTAACGGCAGCAATGTGGACTTTCTCCTGTGATAAAATATTTTCAAATGTAACTAACTTCGGCCTTAAACTCTGTGCGTTCCATTGGAGAATAGTCAATTTTACATTTTTCCTGTTATTATTCATGGTTTACAAAAAAAAAAAATCTAATACCTGCTTTATTATAGGCCAATCTGAAATATTATCTACCACAACTAAAATGATCCATTCGACGCGACACTTTATAATACTTGTAACCTTAGTGAACTGTTGGTAAGTCGGGATAAGGAAACAACGTATTCACGGTACTAAGTTTAATGTTCGACTGACACAAAGAAATATTTATGCAGATACCTACATTACACCTCCACCAATAAACTAAAGCTATAATCGAGTGAAACACATAATTTCATCTTAAATACTAACAATAATAGGAACTTAGCACTAAACAAACTCAGACCCATATCTAATCACGGGTTTCCTTTTCCGCGTAGGACGTGATTGTGACAGTTCTGGAAGTGGTGAACCGAGTGTAGTGGGGTTGCTTGCACTATCGTCTCGTACGACGGGTGGGACCACGTCTTGTGTTGGTTATTTGTCCCTTGATTGAGATTCAACCATTTCTCTATGTTGTGTGTTACCCTCTCTACTCCCATTCTCCACTTCCTTCCCCGGTGAAACGGCATTCTCACCCCCAGTCGTCGATGATTCTCCCGTATCAACCCCAGGACAGGCAACATCTGAAAATCGCGGTCTTCGACGCATTTGATCTATATGACGTTTCATTAATTGACCGTTATCGCTTTCCACTATGAACCTACGAGAGCCGTCTTTACTCTGTACCTGCCCTTTAACCCATTTGTCATGTTGACCAAAACCCCTCGCCCAGACTGGATCGCCTTGCCCAAAATCACGCTTGACTCCCCCTGCATATTGTGCCTGGCTGTCTTGTGCAGAGCGTACTTTGTCCAGCAAGGTTTGGTCGTTCCTTAATAGGTCCTGACGTGAGCGCAATCTACGTTTCTGTAGCAGCATAGCTGGCGTTTCGCCTGTAGTGCTATGTATAGTGTTTCTATAGATTAATAAGAAGTTTTGAAGGGCTAGATCTACGTCAACGTTATCCCTATATGCTTTTTTAATCGTACGTTTACATAGTTCGACGGCGTTTTCCGCTGCGCCATTCGAAGAAGGGTGGTAGGCTGGTGAAAAAGACTGCTTAATTCCATTGTTTTTTAAAAATTCCGAAAATTCTCTACTCGTAAACGGAGGACCCTGATCCGAGACTAGCTCCCTCGGAAGCCCGAATCGCGCGAAAGTAGCCCTCAGATTTTTAATAATGACTGTGGCATTGGTTTGTTTTGTTTCGAAGGCCTCGATCCACTTCGATGTCGAATCTACTAATATTAAATATGTGTTTCCCTTAGTCGGTCCTAAGAAATCAATATGTAAGCGTGTCCACGGTTGGGGCGCATACGGCCAATGCTGCGGAGTCGCGCGAGGTGGCGCGTCTGCCTCACGCGCGCACGTCTCGCAGGCGCGGCACAGCGCCTCCACCTCGTCGTCGATACGCGGCCACCACACGTAACTTCTAGCCCAGCTCTTTGTTTTAACTATGCCCATGTGGGTACTATGCAATTGTTTCAATACCGTCTGCCTTAAGGACTTTGGTATAATCATTCGGTAACCCCACATAATACAGCCGCCTTCAATGTATATCTCATTTCGCCTATTGAAAAATGGTTTTAGCTCCTCTTCCTTACAAAAATGCGGCCAGCCTGATTCTATATAAACTTTTAATTTACTAAAGAATACATCCCTAGCCGTGGCTTCACTAACATCCGAATTTGTTATTGGTAAAAAGTTTTCCACAAAATTAACATACGTAATCTCTTTAATATGTCGCACGTTAGCAACTCTGGACGGTAATCGCGACAAAGCATCAGCGCAATTATTTTTAGACGAAACATATTCAATGTCATAATTGTACCCAGACAAAAGCACTGCCCAACGTTGCAACCGAGACGCTGACATAACCGGAATACCTACTTTGTTACCGAATATATACGTTAAGGGTTTATGATCAGTTCTGATTGTAAATTTCCTTCCGTACAAGTACTGATGGTATTTGCGTATTGCATATATTATTGCTAAAGCCTCTCTGTCTATCTGCGCGTAGTTACGTTCCGCCGGTATGAGCGAGCGTGAGGCGTACGCGACAGGCCGCTCGCCAGCTGGCGTAAGCTGTGACAGTACCGCGCCCGCCCCGACACTGCTGGCGTCCGCCGTTACTATCAGCGGTAACTCGGGAGAATAGTGCATGAGGACTTCACTACTGGTTAGCATGTCCTTAACCTTTCTGAATGCCCTTTGACATCTATCATTCCAGTCGTATTTCGAACCCGACTTTAGCAACTTGTATAATGGCGCTAATATTGTACTTAAATTTTGAATAAACTTGGAGTAGTACATAATCATACCTATAAACGATCGGAGTTCCGCTACGTTCACGGGTGCCGGTGTATCGACAATTGCCTTTACCTTGTCGGGACACGTATGTACGCCCTCTGCACTGATTATATATCCTAAATAGCTAATCGACCTTGCAAAAAGGTCACATTTCTCTTTTTTAACTCTTAAACCATACTTTTCCAAGCGTTGGAAAACCTTGTGCAAGTTTTCTAAATGTTCACTGGTCGTTAACCCTGTAATTATAACGTCATCTAAGAATACCCCCACCCGGGGTAAATCTGCAAATAATTCCTCGAGGCGTCGCTGAAAAATGCCCGGACTAGACGACAGGCCATACACGAGACGATTGTACATAAATAAACCCTTGTGGGTATTAATGACAGTATACTTCTTAGACTCATCCAAGAAAAATTGTGCATAAGCCTGGGACAGGTCAATTTTACTGAATCTTTGGCCCCCGTGCAAGCGAACCAGTAAGTCTTCTACCCGTGGTAGTGGATAACGGTCAACCTCTAAAACTTTATTTAACGTCAATTTATAATCTGCGCAAATTCTTATGTTACCGTCCTTCTTCACTACTGGCACGATCGGCGTTGCCCAGTCCGAACGCTCGACAGGTGTGAGGATGCCGTCCCGCACGTGCTGCTGCAGAGCTCGCTCCACCGGCTCGCGCAGCGCATACGCCAGCGGCCGCGCGCGCATGAACACTGGCCGCGCTCCCTCCCGCAAGTGAATGCTCACCGGCGGGCCGGTGAAGCCGCCCAGCCCATCCGCGAACACATTACAATATCTGGAACTGAATTCCTCTACATTAAACTCCTCTCCCGATAATTTATTTACTGTCGTTAATTTGACAGTAGGTAGCTGAATACCTAATTCTAACATCCATTGCCTACCGAGTAAAGCCATTTTACCCTTTTTTATAATGTATAAATCGAGCTCTTTAACTTTATTATTATACATAACTGACGGTGTTATTACCCCCACAGGATATACTATCTCGCCCGTATAGTATCTCAAGACAATGTTACATTTGTTAATGGTTAAATCACTAAATACTTGCTGGTACATTTTATAACTAATGCACGACACCGCACTACCTGTGTCACATTCCATATTTAGCAGTATATTATGTACCTTTAATGGCATCATAAACGGTTTGCACTGACTTAACGCTAAGAGATTTAAATTAATGTCAATTACCTCTTCACTCTGATCACTTTCACCTTCTCCACTACAGTTTGTTTGTTCTGATTCCAGGTAATATTGGTTCGATATTATATTCGGACACACACGTCGAATGTGACCTGACTTGTTACACACACGGCATACGTATCGGCCGAACCGACAAGTGGACGTTTCATGTGCCCCGCCACAAGCTTGACAATGATGACGGCGCTCCGCATTCGTTCCAGTGCCACGACGGTGCCCGCGCACCCTGTTCTCGCCGCGCGCCCCGTGCTCGTCGCGCGCCCCGTGCTGGCCGCGCGCCCCGAGCTCGCCGCGCGGCCCGGCCTCCCGGGTCGTACCTCTTGCGTACCGCGTGGCTGTCTTCTCACCTGCCCCACTCGCGGTATCCCTCCTTTGCCATCTTGTGCCTTCTATTGCCAGACAATCGGCCGCTGTCGCCTCCCCGTTTGACCTTTTCTGACCTTGAACTACGGCCGCCGCATCTTTTTCCGCTGCCTCCAAACTAATCGCTAAGCTATAGGCTTTTGAAAAATCTAACTTAGGTTCAGCGAATAACCGTTGGCGAATCGTCTCACAGTTGATACCACATACCAACTGGTCTCGTAAACTCTCTTCCAGCCACGCCCCAAACTCGCAAGTCTTGGTCATTCTCTTGAGAACAGCGATGTACTCAGCTATAGATTCGCCACTTTGTTGAGTCCTCTTCCTAAACTTCTACCTCTCCGCCAGCTCACTCGGCTTGGGTTGGAGATGTTTTCCCATGATATCCACTATTTGCGTAAACGACTTTGTCCTAGGTTTATCAGGTGTGCACAAACTCACTAATAGTTCATAACTTTCCGCGCCCATAAGCGTAATTAGCGTCGGTACAAACAGCTCACTTTTCACCTCGTTCACTACGAAGTACTGTTCCAACCGTTCGATGTATAACCGCCAATCGTCTTTATGCACATCGAATTGTGTTATTTTACCGATCGTCATTATTGTAGTTTATTATAAATTATCGCACGCTGAATATATATTTTAGTTCTCGTCGCCACTGAACTGTTGGTAAGTCGGGATAAGGAAACAACGTATTCACGGTACTAAGTTTAATGTTCGACTGACACAAAGAAATATTTATACAGATACCTACATTACACTTAGTTAAAATAGATGTATTTTTCAAAAATATTATTTCCTTCAGTCTTTCAATTAATTCTCCAAACTTCACTTCTCTTTCTCTCTTTTCTTTAACGTCCTCAACAAACACCTCTGGTTTATTGGTATCCTGTGGCTCTGGATTTAAATAGAAATCGTATTCACGTCAATTAGAAGCAGCAACCTTACGTTTCCCTTGTTTCTTGGCCGATGATTGGGAGGCTTGTTTGACCGGTTCCCCTTTGTGTATTTGTGCTTTTGTCGTTATGCTTTCAATGTAAGGTGTAGAATCACGGGGCGACGATGTCGTATCTTCAACAAGCGGAGGTTTAGACACTAACGCAGAGAACGGTTTGATAGACGATATCTTAGGGGCGACAAATGTTGGTGAAGTTGGTGCTACGTAAATAGTGAGGGCCTTTCTGTACGTGCAATTGTACTCCGCCATAATGTCTCGTAATCTTTTTTCTTTGAGGAATGCAGGGCAACCTTTGTACAAAGCCATATGTGCACCGTTACAATTGACACATAATTGAATGACGTAGTATCGCAGTTAGTATGGTTTTCTCCGCACTTCGGACAGACAACTTTGTTTGATGTACACCTTTTAGTTGGATGACCCAACTTCCAGCACTACGTACACTGTGATACAGGAAAGATGTATGCAGCCACTTTGATTCTCAAACCATCTACATATATATATGGTGGTAAAAATGAGCCCTTAAAACATAAACGAACTGCTTCACTTCGCGTCCAGCCTTCTTTCGAATTACGTCGGTTAAGTCGAAATATTGACACTAATTCTGCTGGTTTAGGGCACGCAATTGTATTTTGTATCTCCTCGTCGGTTAAATCCAAATCCACATCTCTTATAACTCCATATGATAGACTTTTTTCCATAGCTCGTTGTATACGCCAGCCCTTATCAAGCAATTGTTTACAGTTTTCTAATCTCTCTGCGCTAACTTCATTCTGCATATCGAGGCGGACTTTGTATGGGTTCATATATTTTACCCTTAGAATATCCGAAATGCCGTTATCTTTAAGGAATCTGGCCAAAGCAAATTGTTTGGGCAATTGTCCACTATGTGATATGTATATCTCTATTTTATCTATATGGAGCTTATATTTCTTTTTTTCCTTTGATTTCACCTCTGTCTATTCGCTATCATCTTCATCTCCTTTCCTCTTCTCCGACCTAGTTTCGCCCTCCATTTGGATAGTATCTTCCTCTTGGTAGTGTCCCTTCTAAATCCCGTACTTCTAGATCACTCCACGGACTGCTGTTCGGCATAATAGTCGCATCACAAGGCGCATACACATGATTTTCCTTAATTTCATTCGTCGCGTAAAATTAAAAAGCATAGGTACATCGTTAGCGATTGCGCGCAGTGAGTCAACCCAACGGTATATACATACACGATGGGTATAGCTACTGCGACTGCGCGCAGGTAAATAACAACGTAATATGTGCGCGCGCGGTTTGAGTAATTAGCATACGACCACCTCGCACGAACGCCGTATCGAGACTGAAGACACTCCTTCAAGTGGACATAGTGTATTATGTAATTATATTTATCGTACAAATTGGCAATTAATTTAGGTGTCTTCCCTCCAATAGGTACAAATTCCCTCCAATAGGTACAAATTTTTCTGGAGCGAAAGGCAAGTCACTATGTAAATTATGTAAGTGATCTGGATACATCATATCAACTTCTAAAATATAACCGTAGTTAGCGTCGTCAGGAATATTAAACACATTAAAATTCGCAATATCATCATATTCCATAAATTTAAAATCTGATATGGGTAACTTCTTGGTCATAGCATAGCCGTAAAGATTGTTACAGTCAAGATAAATAAATTTGTTAAATATATTGAAGGTTTGGAATCATGAAATTGAGGTAAGTAAATGTTATTGGCTTCAGCATATCGGTGAGTGTACTGTGCTAGCCCACCACGTATTCTTTTTTCTAACATTTGATAAATTTCTAAATCATTTATCAGCTCTAGTTCTACGCCTGTGTAAAACAGCATAGCATTCCAACTCAGACTAGGTGAAGTGACATAGTATGCAGGATCAAGATTATAATTCTTTAAACATAAGTTTCTAAAATTTTCGAATACATCACATAGCAAAAGAACATTACTTTTTAAATATAGGTCAGTGTATTCGCCAATGGACCCAATATTAAAATATTTCCAAACGGTGTGTGCATGTTTATACTCATGATCTGTTATATTTTTCATAAGCAAGCTGTTATAAAAACAGTCTTTTGATGGAAGTTCGGTTTCATTATATTTCTGCCATGAATTAATATATTCATACGGATATATACCTTTTCTTTTTATTAAATCGAATTGGTCCTTACCAGAAAAATGGGAGAACAAATGCATGAAATCTTTGTCAGATAAACTTTTAGATAATGTATCAATACTTGAACTAAGAAACTGAAAAGAATCTATAAATTTAATTTGTACAGGCATTCCATCATTATCTGATTTTATAATTTTCGTTATGGACAAATACTTTTCTTTTGTTTTAGGAATAACTTTTATTTCACCTTCGTATTTAGACAATTCTGTGATAAAAATGTGGGCATCATACCCAGATAAATTATGAAATATAACAGGTATGAATGAACATACTTTAAATGATATATTACAATGTGAATGAGCTGCGCCTCTATATTCAAAAGTAATATGGTCATGGTCACGGACTTTGTCGTCAAATAGTAATTGCTTGCATATGTGACATATAGTAGCACTACGATAATCGTCAATTTGTTCTTTAGTCATTGGTTTCCTAGGCTTTTTTGTAATTAAAATCTTATGAATTAACTATGCGTCCATTACAATTTTTTTGATAAATACTTGTACACAATCTATTCCTCTGTATGAAACAAACTTATTCAAGCTTCTGTCATGGGAACAACATATATAATATGCAAAACAAGATGGTTGATGACATTTATTTTTTATGGTATTTTTGTCGGGATTTGGTTCATTAAAATCAGATAAACATTCAAAATCAGCATATATAACAAAGTTAATTTTTTGCTGTCTGTCATAATGTTTGAATTTCAAAAAACTGTCCCTTTCTGGTAATAACGTCTTAGAACAATTGTGTGAAGCGTATTTTGTTTCGCTGGTATAAAATTGTAGACATGTTTCACATAAATACATTTGACCTTTATGACGTGAAACCTGTCGTTTGACTAGACGCATAAGGTCTTTAATCAAACAACAATGGGCATTGCCGTTCTGTTCTATATAAAGCAAGTTAACCGTGTTTAATTCTCTTGCTACTGGTAACATATAAGGGGCCAGTAACAGTATGATGCTTATCCAATCCGTAAATATTTACACTAATTTCACCATTATTTTTTTCAAACAACTGATATCTTTATGTGACGGTGGAAATGACATACCCTGTGTATTAAATATTGAATTTACGTTCGGGTACGAGCTTGGTCTACAGAAGTTATTTTTAGCTGGAAATAACGCTGCTGCTATGCTCCACAAAAAATAGTAATTATCACTATTTTGTATGTTCAAACACCTCTTTGTATTCTTAATTTTAGCAGGCAAGTCGATGTAACATCCACCACGCATGGGTGGGTACTTATTAATATTAATTTCTAAATGGCTTACAAACATAAATGTCCATTCTGATTTGCAATGCTCAAATTCGGTTAATTTCATTTTATAAATCTCTCTTATATTTGAATATACCTCATCATAATCAGTATCTTTGTATATGGTTTCATATTTTGTATTAAATGACTTCAGTTGCTGCTCACCTGATACGGGTAACACAAAATAAGCAAGCAACTCGAAGTTTACTTTGATACAAGCATGTTTCAATAATGTCAATTCAATAATTTTCAAAACATCGTCTCGCTTTCCATCTAAGAACGCCTCCGCTAGAAGGTACTCGTCTTCTTGAGATGGATTTTTATCGATAAGTCATTATTCTATTTTTAAATGCTGTGGCTATAATATCAACATTCGAAAATTTTGACTTAATTAAACAATTTGATTTATGAATATTAGTTCTCTTATGATATCTATATTCGTGTACTGGGATCTCAATTTTATATTTATCACAGTTAATATTAGTGCTTGATGATGAATTAACAGGTGGTTCAACTGAAAAAAAAAATACAATAACTTGGAAATATTTATTGAATAATAATATAACAATGCAGAATATAGTGATTAAACAATAATGATTTGATTATATAATGATTAGGTATATAATAGAGTATAATATATTTATTTTAAGTACCTAAGTACAAATAAGTAACACTACATTCATCTACTTTTAAAATACAAGTTCGTAGGTCGATAGTCAAATACTATTGATTAATATTGATACGAACTAATAAACGTACGCGGGCAGTCATTAAACTCTTTTCTAACACAAGAGTGTTTAAACTTAAACGAGTATGTTAAGAAACATACTCGTTTAAGTGTTTCCAAGACTCCCGATTCCGTTTCACACTTATTTTTAATTGTTATGATTGAGTGGCGCCACCTATTTACCGGTGACACTCGTTCAATGTCGTCGCATTTATATATCTTTAACTCTGTGTAATAACTGCCCGATTTCTTTTCATCTATCTGCCTCGAAAACCCGTTCGCCAATCTACGTGTAATATAAATCAAGAAAAAATTCTAACGCGAAATTCATCTCATGCAGTACGAATAAAACTAAGGCCACATGGGCATTAATAAAACGACAAACCCAAACTACAAATGTTCTTCAACCCACAATAGACTACATCCTGCACAATCAAAACGTAATAAAATCTCCTGTAAAATTAGCTAGTATTTTTAACAAAGTAGATAGAAGCGAAATAATAAATATAGTTCTAAAATTAAAAAATTAAACTAGTTGCGGACACGATAATATACCCATTAGAGTTATCAAAGAAAGCATCCCATTTATTGTTGATCCACTGGTACATATTATAAATCTTATGTTAGAAACGGGCAAATTTCCCGATACCCTAAAGATAGCTCTCATAAAGCCATTATATAAGAAAGGATCACGGCACGACATTAATAACTATAGACCAATTGCACTGTTGCCAAGTTTCTCGAAGATATTTGAAAAGGTTATCTATGCTAGAATCACAAAGTTTTTAAATGTAAATAATATTTTAAATGTTAACCAATTTGGATTTCAAAAAAATAAAACTACATCATTGGCAATATATAAATTATTCAATACCATTTGGGATAAAATAAATAAGAAACAATGTACTGCTATTTTCATTGATATGTCAAAAGCATTTGACTGTGTAAAGTATGACATCTTGCTTGATAAATTAGAACGTATAGGAATAAGAGGTATATCACTTAAATTAATTGAGAATTATTTAAATAATAGAATGCAGGGCACTGTTATTGAGGTATATATGGAACGTACAAAAATGGTGGAGGTACTGAAATCTAAATTCGAATCCGTAATTCTAGGCGTACCGCGAGGCAGTATACTAGGACCCCCCTTGTTCTTATTGTATATAAACGAGCTTCCAAATATAATTAGCCACCTTTGCGTAATGTATGCTGATGACGCAACTATATTTATTTCAAATGAATATTCCAATAATATTATTTACGAAAGTGAAATAAATAGCACATTAATAACTGTTACTAATTGGTTGCAGTCAATAAATTTAAAAGTCAATGTCTCAAAAACCAAATTGATTCAACTTAGCAATTATAAAAGTAAACCTAATAAATTAAATATAACCATGTCTGATGCAGCGATTTAAGAAGTAAAAGACACAAAGTCCAATGCGTAAAATTGGTGCCTTTTATTTTTTTGGCGGCAGTCGATCGGATATGAAAAAAGTGATGCAGAATAATATAACAAATGAAATATTGTATGGGGTCTTATATCATAAACTCAGTCCGAACTGAGTTATGGGTGTTTAAAGAAAAAATAATACAATTGTAAATAATTCAACAATTACCACTTGAAGTTTGTTTTATCGTTGTGCGTTTATAGCCAGATCATAATTCTGACTTCAAAATGATGCGCTGCTGTCCTTCCCGTGCGCTTTCACTGACGCCAACACCGGGCGGCACTGCTAATTGGCTAGAACGCTAGCCAATCACAGTCAAAGAATTTTTTACCTGCGCACGAGCCTGTTTAAGGTATTTTATATTTATTACACATTGGCAAACAAAGCACTCACTGTTCTACCTTCGTGGCTTTTTTTTTTTTTTTTTTTTTTGTGGATGGGAAATCATCAAATGACTTCTCCCGCTCTGGGCGGAGCGGGAGGGCGTGTCAGACTTTTACTGACTAAAACCCACCCGTGTTCCTTCTGTTGCCTGTGCCGGGGCCACGGTAACTCTTTCGAACATCCCGCAACCCTAGCTGGTACCTTCGTGGCTTACGTGTGTTTTTTTAGAGATTCTCGTGGTGATTTTATAGACGACTTGGCTTAATAATCTGGACTTGAAAAACGCTTCTTTAATTGGATAACCTGTGCTTGACATACTCTGACTGTGATTGTGTTTTACGTGTTGGATTTTGTTGTTGTGACAATATGGCAGACTTGGGACTTTGTTTGTTGTGCCAACGCACTTTAAATCGGAGTAATAATCGCCGGAGACCGTCAATGCCATTAACTGCTGAATTAATGCAAGCACATCCTTCCTTGATGCAGGATCTCATCAATATTAGAAATATAACAGAGGTAAGTTGTTTACGAGAATATAATTAATGCAATACGAAAAACTGTAAAAATGTCTCCGTTCAACTTATTGTTTGTTGTTGTTCCTTTACGCCGCAACGGATCGATATATTTATACGGATATTTTAGGTAGTAGGAGAAGTAGAAAGTAAAATAGACTATACATCCCGGCAAAATAAAATATTATTCCCATGTGAAGTGTGATATATACTTCATGTGACTAACATAAAGCCGCTGAAGCGCACATATTTATTATCTATTTTACACCTTAAGCGCACACGACCGATGAGTCACCGGCCGCGCGCATCGTGTGGCACGCAGGTGTTCCACAAAAACCCTATTTACGACTTTGTTTCTGGGTATTTTGCTTCCGGCTCATATTTTTTCTATTGTCAACGAGCAGGGCTTTCAAAATGTGTTGGTGTCCTTTGAATGTATGATTGACTTCATTTATCAAATTGTTAAAAAATAAATAAAAATAGAAAATATTTTACGAAACAAAAATACAAGTGGTAACCTATATGTTTTTAGGTTTAAAATCCATGGAATGTTTATTTTTAATGTAAAACGTGAATAAAATCACATTGCACAGTACAATTTACATTACATATTTACAAGTAATGAAGAACCAAAACAAAGAACCACAGACGGAAAAGAACTAATTTTTTTTTTCATTTTTGAAATGAGAGCTCGTAGGTTTGTCATCAATATATGTTGTTATTTAGTTAGAAATTACACGGTACTGTTACCATAAAGAAATACACACTAGTTAAGGCATAATATAACGTCAGTCCCGCTTTGGGGACTGCAGATCCCATGTGCACCTTGAGGCAAAAAACTTTTGGGTACTCTAGATACCATGTGTGCTTTAGCGGTGCCGCGGCGGGTGGAGCCCCGTGTGTTATAGGACTTGTACACACAAAACTGCGAATCGGTGCGATGCGAATTCGTGCGACAAGGTGTCTCCCTTCCACGAATAGGGTGACGCATAGAGATGGGTTTCTACCCGGTAAAAACCCGAATTGTGGTTAAATACCCATTAATACCAATTTTTACCTACCCAATTTTAATTTGTACCGGGTAAAAATTTAAAAAAAATTTACCAAATTACATAACAATTTTCACGTCGGTCTGCAGGGTTGCCATTTACACAAATATTCTGGATTATCTCATAATAAAATATAGTTTTATCAAAAATATATTGTATAAATAAATACATTATTATAACATGTACATAATTATTATTCCTAAATCAGAACGGGTCTGGGACACTTGCGCGATCCCACTTGCGCGAACTGACACTTCCGCGAACGGACTTTTGCGTGTAGGGACACTTTTGCGAAAAGACATATCCGCGACTGGACTTTTGCGCGAACGGACTTTTGCGCGAATGGACATTTACGCGAAAGGACTTTTTGGCAAATGGACCTTTGCGTGAAAGATACTTGCGCGAATCCACTTGCGTGAATCCACTTGCACGAAAGGACAGTTGCGCGAAAAGTTACGGAAATGAGATTTCTTCATACATGAGAGTTGTTTCATAGTTTTCGAAGGCGCTGACAACGATAATGAGGTCAAAATCAAAATTCAAGATGGCGCCACCTTAAATTTGCCAATTTTTCGTCATGGGTATTGTTTTCATGTCGAAAATAAATAAAAAAAAAGTACATAACAAAACTACGAAAAAAGCTATTGACGACTAATTAGACTATTTACTTCCAGTCTGTCTGTAGCTGGAACTTAACTGGCGAATACAATTCTGCGTGTACTATTCACAGCATAAACGCCTGCCCCAAACCTTTGAATGAATACAGGCGTCCTCATGCCTCTATACGCGTATAGAGCTATGAGGAACAGGATGTAAAGGTCACTCATCCTCCATGTAAAAGGGATGATCCTCCGACCAGACGGGTGTTGTGTCTGGTGGGCAACTGTCCGATGATTGATGACGTTGACGTTGAGACGCTGTATACATAGTAGTCGCGCGATAAACTGATTGCGTGACGTCAGTGTGATGCATTCACATGTGGCGATGTAGATATGTCGCCACACGCGCAAGTATCTTTCGCGCAAAAGTCCGTTCGCGAAATAGTCCTTTCGCGGAAATGTCTTTTCGCAAAAGTGTCCTGCTACCATCAGAACTATTAATCATATTGAACACGGCAACTTCTAAATTACAACATGGAAATAAAATACCCAGAACACTGTTTTCACTTACACACACACCTTACAATGTTTTAATGGCAACCCTGGTTGATTGATAGCCCAAACTCCGCCATTTTGTTTAGTCAGTTTAAAGTGCGCGTATGCTGGCTCTAGTCTTGATCGATAATAATACAACTTAGTGATGTAGGTATAGGTTATATTAGTTCGTAATGATTTAATTATTTTTGTTTTGATATACTGCTGTTAACGGTAATCAGAAATGTATAGACTGTAAAAACTGGTGCCGATTCTCTTGTCACAAATGCCTCTAAACTAGACTAACTAAAAATCACCAAAATTTAGTTTATTCCTGTCAAACGACGATTTCCCATTCAGAAATTGACTAAAGTGACACACTTTCGTTCGTCGACAACTTTGGTTCTCTGCCGGATCACCTCAAAAACACAAAAAAACAGTACTGTAGCTTTATTTTTTTTTTATTTTGCTTATATCTCGAAAACGGTGTATCCTATCGCAAAAATAATGAAAATTTCGACCCCCTTTATGAAACGCATAAACTTCTAAAACTCAACATTATAGGTAATAATTTTTAATATTTTTCATACAAAAAGTGAAAAATTCCATATAAAACACGCCGAGGCTACCGCCTGTGCGCCTCCGGCTCTAAAAAAAATTCACGGGGTAGTGCAAACACGTAGAGTCACGCGATTATCCATCAAATTCGATTTTAGTTCTGTCAAAATTATTTTTTGCAGAATAGCTTTAAGATTCTCAGCCAAAAGTAAGGAATTTTAGTGATAGTTTAGGTAGTTTAGTTCGGTGTACAAGAAAATCGGCACCATTGTGTTAGTTACAAATTAAAGTAATACATATTTTTAAATCATTATGGTTTCATTATATTTGATAAAAATAATATTAGTATACAACATTTTTATTCCAACTGTATACATTTTTGGTAAATACCGTAACACGGTGTTTTTTTAACTATCAAATCATTTCAAACAACTGTCAATCAATGTCTAAATTTTACCCGGTATTTTTAAAATATACCCGGTAAAAATGGGTATTTTATAGTTTTTACCTATTCTACCCTTTCTTTCCCATTTATACCCACCCATTTTTTACCCACCCGCCCATCTCTAGTGACGCAGGAATGCGCAATGCGAATCAATTTGCAAGTTCTTGCGATGCGTCGTGTGAGCTCGCAGATTTTTCCGGATGCGACGACGCAACGCAGTTTTGTGAACGAGCCCTAAGACAGCTGATTATTATTATGAAAGAATATCTTAAATATTTAAGACTAAACTCACCTTGCTTTTGCTATTTTTCTTTTATTTCTAGCATTGTTCAGACTTTATACCAACTGAATAAAAAACGGTTTCTTAGTCTTAATGACGATTTTCATTTCACTAATGGTAGTTCATTTTGTTTCTAGTTTGGTGTCGGGGACCGGATTTGCAGACGGTGCTTACAACGCGCTGACCGTTACGTGTCAGCGGAACCAAGCGTATTGGAGCAACCAGCGGAGCAAAACGTCTTGCAACAACCAGCGGAACCAAATGTTCTGGAACATCCAGCGGATCCACACATCTTGGAACCAGCAGCGCAACCAAACGTTGTAGAACAGCCAGCTGGAGGTGTTCAAGGACAACGCCATTTTCATTTCCCCGGTTATCATCGAGCACCTTTGAATACCGGAGTTTGCATTTTTGCAATGTGTGAAAATCGACACTTACAACGGATTGACAGGTCTTTAAGAGCTACTATTCTTAAAGAGAAGAAATTCTTTATACCTTTTGGCTCTCGTGTATGTGAAGAACATAGAAATTATAGTGCTTGGCAAGACATCGGACGGAGTACACGTCACATGTACAATATGTTTTCTCCAAGATAATTAATGGACATGGTGAGACTATGGCAGTCGCATTGTTCACATTTAAACTTCGAACGGCTATCTTCAATCAGTGACAGTATTTTCCACTATTATATTGGGTTTTTAAAGACTCAATTCCAAGAAATGCTGCAAAGAATACCTTCAATTGCTGAAAATAACACAAGAAGGCCAGCTACAGCCTTGGCAACGGTGCTGATGAAACTGCACACTGGTGATTCTAACCAAAGATTGTGCAGCCTTTTAAAAATGTCCCGCTCTACATTTGAGAGGACGATGACGATTGTAAGAGAATGCTTGAAGCGAGATTTTATTCCAAGACATCTTGGATACGATCATATATCTCGTGATGAAATTATTTCAAGGTGTTTGGCGATACCCAATGCTTTATTTGGAAACAATTACGAACGAGCTGTTACAATACATGATGCGACATACATGTACCTCCAAAGAAGTACCAATTATTATTTCCAGAGAAAGTCATATAGCCTGCATAAGTGGCGTAACCTTTACAAGCCATATTTAATAGTATGCCCTGATGGACACATAGTGGATGTATATGGGCCCTATGATGCAACGACGTCTGACTCAGTTATACTGAATAGAATATTAGAAAGCCGAGAAGATCCATTTCATTGGGTTTTTAGACCTAATGATGTTTTGATTTTGGATCGAGGGTTCAGAGATTCAATTAAACCGTTACAATCATATGGATATTGTCCTAAAATGCCCATTACAAAAAGCAGTACTGACTCACAGCTAACGACCCGAGAAGCAAACAAATCCCGGAAAGTAACGATGTGTCGCTGGGTCGTTGAAACAATAAATGGCAGGCTGAAGAACCAGTTTAAGCAATTGAGGCACACGAACAATAACCGAGCAATGACACCTCTTTGATGAAATTAAGATTGCGTGTGCTATACTCAATGCGTTTGGTCAACTTCCGACTGATCACAGGTTAGTGACTAATATATTGAGTGAAATACACCAAAGATCCGATATGGAGAACCATTTAAGCCGTTATGTAATTGCAAATAATCTAAACGCTCGCAGAGCTATATTCCGTGCAATAACCGTAGAAAACCCGGAACTAAATAGTTTTCCAACACTAACCACAGATGACCTTATTTTATATGCTCTTGGTACTTACCAGATAAAACAAGCTCGAAGCTATTATGGCGAGCATATAAAGAATAATGGTCAATATCACATAGAAGTATGCCGAGAAGTTAACACGCAAAATATAACACAATACGGAATAGTATCTGCCAATCCTGTGTTACTTAGGGGAAGAATTCAGTCCAGACATCGGCAGGCTCGGATATATTATGTATATATACTGTATGAAGAAAATGCGCATGGAAGAGAAGCCATAATAGGCCACTACTGTAGCTGTATTGTAGGAAAAAGAACCCTCGGCTGCTGTTCTCACGCGATGGCTATTGTCTGGTACTTAGGATGGGGCAGACATCAACCTAATCTTAGCCCCTCAGCACTATTTTTAGACAGTTTAATTGTAAGACACGACGTCGAAAATGAGGCTAATGATGAACCTAGCGACGATGACGTCCAAATGTAATATGTTATTTTTAAAATAAAAAGTTCTCCTTAAGACCAGTTTTATTGTTTTTAACCAATACATAATAAATGTAAACATGTATTTGAAGATATGACTAGTAACTAAATAGTAAATGTCGCTTGGGAAGGACAAAAATATGCTTTGTAACAAGAATTATTCCATAATGTATGAAAATATTAGTTAGTCTTTAAACTGATATAACTCAGTCCAGACTGAGTTTTCGATATAAGACCCCATACAATAATTCATTCATAATATTATTCTGCACCGTTTTTTTCATATTTCATCGACTGCCGCCATAAAAACAAAACGCACCAGTCTTCGTACTAATTTGGTCATTGTCTTTTCTTAGGAGTTACTATAGATCAACATTTAAACTCGAAGGCACATAATGAAAAGATTAATAAAAAAATATCAAGTGCTTGCTACGCATTGTCAGTTCTGGTAGAAACTACAAATTCAAGTGTTACTAGAAATGCTTATTTTGGAAATGTGTACCCACTTAACTTATGGTGTCATATTGGGGGAACTCGACAAATGTACAATCTACATTCATTCTCCAGAAGAAATGTCTTAGGACAATATATAACATGTATAGTACCGAATCATTAAGAGATGTCTTCAGAATGGAGGGTTTCCTAACACTGACGGGTATTTATATACTCGAATTATGTGTATTTGTTAAAAACAACATGCAATATTTCAATTTCACATCTCAATCTAAAAGAAACATTCTGAAACAATATAAATATGACATTAATTTACCTGTTATTAACAATATGATGTATTATAAAAGTACCTATGTTACTGCTATTCGTTTGTACAATCAGTTACCGCCAGCAATTAAGGAATTAAATGGAAATATGTTTAAAAATAAATTGAAAAAAATGTTAATTGATAATGTATTTTATAATCTGCATGAGTTTTTTGATAAAAAATAATTTTTGTAAGTACCTAATTTGTTAAAATACTATTGCATATCCGACTTTGGTAGACTGTTGAAACAAGAAATGTAATGTTTAAGAACTTAATGTACATATAGAGGCATGAGGAACAGGGTGTAAAGTTCACTCATCCTCCATAGAAAAGGGAGGATCCTCCGACCAGACGGGTGTT
Source organism: Fissipunctia ypsillon (assembly GCA_947568875.1). NCBI lineage: Eukaryota > Metazoa > Arthropoda > Insecta > Lepidoptera > Noctuidae > Fissipunctia > Fissipunctia ypsillon. The sequence goes on from OX387668.1 coordinate 13,770,676, forward strand.
GTGTCTGTTGGGCTACTGCCCGACGGTTGATTGTTTTTGGGGAATGGCATCTCGCAGTTCAACCTATAGGAGGTTGTCGACTGCTTAACCGGGCTTTCCTGTGGATGCCTCAATAAATTAAGGCCTCCAGCCAGGCTTAAAACTAAGACTAAAAACTAAGCGACTACACGCTAAGGGCACCCCCTGTGGGGTACGGACCTCGGCTTAGGGCGTCGCTGGGAGAGGACAGCAATGGGACATGCTGGATCGGATTATGCCCGACGGTTGATGTCGGGATGTTGTATATATGCTAGTCGCGCGGTAAACTCTGTTTGCGCGATGCAGGATTTTACGTGACGTCAGTGTGACGCGTTCCATTGTGGCGATGCCGCCACATCACTCCCCTCCGGAGACCGGAGGTCGATAGTGGGCTGAGTTGTGTATCTTGCGATGCTTGCCAGGGCCAGTTGAGGTTCCAATGAGTCGGAACCGGGTGTAAAGTTCACTCATCCTCCATAGAAAAGGGAGGATCCTCCGACCAGACGGGTGTTGTGTCTGTTGGGCTACTGCCCGACGGTTGATGTCGGGATGTTGTATATATGCTAGTCGCGCGGTAAACTCTGTTTGCGCGATGCAGGATTTTGCGTGACGTCAGTGTGACGCGTTCCATTGTGGCGATGCCGCCACATACACAGTTATGGAATAAATATATCTTTATCTTTATAAGAGTATATTGGTTGATGTTTTTTACCAGTTACTGTCTCCAAGTTGTCGTCATCGGAATCGCTTCCGAATAAATCGCGGGCTGTTGGTCTGGTGGTTGGCTTCGGCTTCTTACTGGTGGACGGCTGGCACTCGGTTGACCCATGCGCCGACTTCCGCTTCTTTTTCTCCGGCTTTGCCTTCGCCATCACGGTTTCCGGTGCTGACTCATCATCAGACGGGAAAAGCTGATCTGCGTCGTACTTAGACCTGAAAATAGAAAATTTTATTAAATATTAATAGTTGTGACAATTTATCAATTACTTATCGTGGTGCCTAGTAGTTAACCTTATGTTAAAGTTTAAACCCTGCCCTGACATGGCTTTACACATGATCGAAAATACAGGATTTCCTTGCAATGCTTCTCCTTAATTAAATGAACAAGTGTAAATAGATGAACAAAATCAACATTGTAAAAGATTATCGTTTTATTGAATTTATAATCATTCATTTAGTTCAAGTTCCTAAATTAAGTGATGAATGATTGAATATAAGAATAGTGAATAGTGTTGCTAGTAAGCAACACTGAGCGATCTGGGTATCGAACCCCAGACCTCATGCTCAATAGTCTAGATAACGAGCACTCGACTAACGAGTCAGTATTAGAATAGTTGAATAATAAAATAGTTGAACAATAGAAATAGGTAATAAAACAATGTCGCTTACATTTTAAATAGTGCAGGGAAGATCTGTGTAGCGTTGTATTGCTTCTACAATATCAATTAGTCGAGTGAGCTAACTATTTTACTAGTTAACCGTAAAGTGTGACAACTCTAAAAGCGGGGTACAACACTAGCTGTCCTAAGGAAGACTCGTTCATTTCGATCGCTGACCGTCTTGCTGACAGGAGTAAATCCTTGAACCTTAAGATTCTTTGTGCCCCAAATCTAGGGTGAGTTCCTCATTAATTAGGATTTATAATGGACCCTATGCGCTGGATAATCTATGTTATTATCATCTCCAATGTGGCATCTGATTTTACAATGGTCCATCTCTGACCATGCGGTTGTCAATTATCCAGTGCGTAGGGGACTGAAATATGTGTGTATTGCTGTTGCATCGGGCTGTGCAAGCCCTTACTGTGTATTATAAGCGATATTGCAAGCCATCTGCTGAGATGCCTGTTGATTTACCTTGTGTTATGCTCGCGTGTCACATACTTAACCTCACATTGCATCTGTCATTGTGACACGCCATCTTTGCAAACTTTCTGCCTAACTGACTGCCTGTAAGCCGCTGCGATGTGTTAAGCTTCCTGCCTACCCTGCTTCCCATACCGTTCCTTGGTTGCTGAATGGGGAATGGAGCTGAGCACATCGCATGCGGCTAGCTGCTTACGCACCGCATCTAACATGCGCACCCTAACGCGCTTTCCAGGGTTCTACGTCCAGGCTGAGGGCCGGTCTTCTATCGCTACAAGCTACCCTAGACCAGACTGCGCGCTGCACGTGCTGACGCTGCAAGCCATCGTGCGGGACCTACAGCCCGCTAGCAAATCTGACGAGGGCCTCTAACTGAGCCTGTCTTACAGGCCCCTACACCTGCCAGCTACAGCCAAGGACGGTACCCTCTTACCTAACCTAGTGTGCGAGTGCTCAATTCAAACAGTTCAGTGACTACCTACCCACGACCTAGCCGTGTTACTCTAGAGAAACAATATATGTATTAACCTACCTCCTTGGTTTCATTCTATTTCTACAACCTAACTTGTTAACGGCCTCCGCAGCCTACCTGCGAAGCCCTAAGCCGTTACATCTGGTAATCTGATATGTACAGTGGCGTGCACAGAGATTTCAGACAGGGTATGCACAAAAAAAAAACTTAGGTACCAGTTTCAGCTTGTTGTACCTACCCTACCTACCTGACTCTTACCGCAGGCGCCATTGGCTTCGCATGATGTTTGTTTGAGATCACCATGAGTATCTAAATAAGTGATTGATGGTAACATAACAGGTCACTTAAATGATATCCAAAGTGGCCTTTAAAAAGGCCGGGAGATGTTAATTTTGTTTTCTTTGCGCAAATTAATTGAAGTTTAATATAAAAAGTTAATATTTGTAAATCAAATCGACGCGCCTATCTTTTTTCAGATAGTTTTGCAAAACGTCGTCGTAAAAACTGCTACATCGTTTTAAAATGACTAAAATTTCTTTTTCGATTGCAATCATAGACAAATCTGCGAGTCTGTTTTGGCCCTGTGTGTTTCGTAAATATGTATGAATTCTTTTTAGGCTGGAAAATGATCGTTCGGTCGATGCGCTACTGACTGGATTCGTAACTATTAATTTTCCTAATTTGTAAACTTCAGGAAATATGGAAGTCAAATGGTTTGAATGTAAATTTTGAATGAGATCGAATATTCCCAAGGTTTATAGTTCGTCAGATTTATAAACGCATCGGAGCTCATTCCTGAGGCGATCGGCATTAAAAGAATGTTCATACGTATTGATTAGGTCAACGACAGATTCTTCTGGAAAATTCAAACAATAGGAAGAAAAGTTTTCGCAAGCAAGTAGATTAAAAAACTTCAAGTCTTTTAAATTTTTGTACCGAGTACGACACTCGACACTCGTTTAAAACATTGTTAATAATTTCGCAAAACACGCGCCTGTAATACTGTTGAACATCATCGATACCGCGTTTTCGTTTAGGTCAGTCGCAATTACATTCCAAAACTGAGTTATAATTGATAACAAATTTAGTTCTGTACTGTTCCATGAAAGTTTCAAACTCTTTAATTTTCGGACACAGTAAACAATGTCACTAGTCTTTTTCTGTAATATTTCATACAAAATGTCTGTCTCAGAAAATATTTCTGAAAACGTATTTAGAAAAAAATTAAATTCAAATTCCTTTAAACTATTTAAAAAGGCAGAAACATGTGTCAATGTTTCTCCGTCCCATTTATCGACATTTTCCTGCATGTCTTCAAACATACCTTTTAAGTTATTAAGATTTGTGGCAATCACATTAGCATAGTATAAAGAGAGGAAGTAGGTTATCTCCGGCACAATCCGCGATATAATTGCCTACTGTCTCAGGGTTGTCACTTTTAGTTAAATTTTAATTCAGTGCCAATAAATTGGCAAGGGTCGGGAAGTTGTATTTTTTACTTGTATTGTCTGGGTACCTAAACGATGATGAAACCTTTCACGATGAAAGAAAGAGCGACGGGCGGCGCGGGGCGGTGATGAGCACGAGTAAACGGTAGGTGATTCGAACTTTGCTCTATTTATCCGATTCACAATTAGTCAATTACTTATTTTTTAAGTACAATTTTATAACTGTAAGTAGGTACTTAGTTAACTCACCTCCTCGCCAGAAGAAACGAGACGCGTCCTTATTGAAACTCACTTCCCTGGATGTGTCTTTACACAGGTAATCGACTGGCTTGATGTAATTCAAACACCATCAGACAACGTTGGCTTTATGCAAGTATGGTGATCACGTTGGAGAAACTCCAATGGGCCATCCAAAGTTTCCATCCTTCAGCTGGTCCTGATGGAGTTTTCCCCGCCCTATTACAGTGGGGTGGAACCTCTGTCGCATTAAGACTGGTGCCTTTATTGAGAGCGTGCCTGGCCTTTAGATACGTTCCCAAAGGATGGAGGGAAGTGAAAGTAATATTCATCCCCAAGCCAGGTAAGGTTGACTACACAAGCGCCAAATCCCACCGACCAATCAGCCTGACCTCCTTTCTACTGAAAACTCTGGAAAGGCTGTGTGATAGGGAGCTTAGGGACGGCGCTCTGAAAACCATACCGCTACACGGTAACCAACACGCATACAGCTCGGGTAAGTCGACCGAATCTGCTCTTCATTCAGTGGTCAGCCAGATTGAGGAAGCGATTTACCAACAAGGCTCCTGCCTGGGCACTTTTATAGACATCGAAGGAGCTTTCGACAAAACCAACTTCTCCAGCATCAGCAGTGCCCTCTCCAGATATGGAGTAGAACAGGTACTAACGGACTGGATTACAAGCATGTTAAGCAAACGAGTGGTTCGCCTTGAGGGGGAGCAGCAGTTAGCCATGTTAGCCAGAGGCTGTTCCCAGGGAGGGGTGCTGTCCCCCCTTCTATGGAATTTGGTTATTAATGACCTCATCACCAGACTCAACGCCAAACGCTTTTATACAGTAGGGTATGCAGACGACCTCGCAATCCTTGTATCGGGGAAGGTGACAGGAACTATCTGCAACCTCAGTCAGCAAGCGCTACGTATCGTAGAAAGATGGTGCAGGGAATTTGACCTATCAGTGAACCCCACTAAAACTGAACTGGTCATGTTTACCCACAAGCGAGCATTAGCCCTTTCCGCCTACCAAAACTGTTCAATACAGAACTCCAGCTGGTCAACGAAGTAAAGTACCTCGGGGTTACTTTAGACAGTAAGTTAAACTGGAGTAGTCATTTAGACAAACTAAACAGGGCCTGCATCACCTTCTGGCAGTGCAGGAGAATAATAGGTAAGAAGTGGGGCCTATCCCCCAAAATTATACTATGGCTGTACACCACTGTGATCCGCCCCATGATCACCTACGGGGCCGTGGTCTGGTGGCCCCGAACCAAGTTAGTTACAGCCTCCAACAAACTGTAACGCATGCAAAGACTAGCTTGCATGGCAATTACGGGCTGCATGAGGACTACTCCGACTGCAGCAATGGAAGCCATGTTGAGTTTACCACCGCTCCACCTGTTTATACAGCAGGAAGCGACGATGGCGGCGGTACGTCTTAATACACTGAATCTCTGGGGTAAGAGAGATACACCACACACCGTGCTGCTTGAGGGACTCAACAAGGAGTTCCCCATTACGACAGCCATAAATGACCGGGTACCCAAACAAAACTCCACGAGGATCACCGATGTGAGGGTTTGTGCCCCGCGGAGCTGCGCATCTTTACGGATGGATCCAAAACAGGTAGTGGTACAGGTGCTGGAATTTTCTCGGAGGACTTCAACATGCACATAGCCACACCATTGGGTGTCCATAACACAGTGTTCCAGGCCGAATGCATGGGTGTTTCTTTGGCGGCTGCAGCCATCATGGCCAGGGAAGTTAAGGACCACTCGATCCGTATACTCTCAGACAGCATGGCTGTCCTGCAAGCGCTAGACAGTCACACAGTTGATTCTGGGCTAATATACGAGTGCCACCAGCGCCTTAACCAGGTGGGTAGCCATAATAACATAACCATTCAATGGATCAAGGGACACAGCGGTTCGTTAGGAAACGACGCAGCCGACGAACTTGCCAGGAGGGGGTCGAGCATGGCACCAGTGGGACCTGAACCCATCGTGCTACTCCCCTTCGGGTATATACGCACTCTGGTAAGGAAACGCACCAGCGAGCAACACCACAAGCAATGGTCAGAGCAGGGTGAGTGTAGGCAGGCCAAGGAAGCAGTCCCTGCAATTGATGGCCGCCTCACGAAGCGGCTTCTCCGGCTAAATAAACAGCAGCTGCGTATAGTTACAGCAGCCATAACTGGCCACGGGTCATTTAATAAACACCTCTTTGTCATAGGAGTCACAGACAGTCCGCTGTGCAGGGCCTGCATGGAGGACGACGAGATAGCAGCTCATGTGCTACTAAACTGCCCAGTGCTCGCCACATACAGGGCAAAGTACTTCGGTAACCTAGGTACCCTATGTGAGATTGTCAGTAACACCAAGGCGTTGCTGGCCTTCCTTGAGGAGCTGGGATGGATCGAATAATTGATTTTCCCACCCATCACGCAAAATACGCGCATTGTCGTGGAGTTGCGGACACCAGCCCGTAGTACCTATTACCTATTATTAGTCTCCACTGAATCCTCCCTAAATGGCAATCCATTCTTTTTCGCCATATTTCACGCTTAAAGCCTTCATAGAGCCGAGAATTGTGCGGTTATACCGCTCGACTTGACCGTTTGATCGGGGACTAGAGACAGAATTCAGGATATGTTTAATGCCCTCGTCTAGGCAAAATCTTTTGAACATATGCGATGTGAAGCAGCTTCCGCGGTCACTCACGAGACGATCAGGGGTTCTAAATATCCTGAATATGTCTTCTAGCACCCTTATTACATTTTGAGTGTGCGTGTTTCGAACCGGTCTGACAAAACAAAACTTTGTAAAAGCGTCAACTACTACTAATAGGTAAGAAAAACCTTGTTTGGATTTCACGAAGGGTCCGAGATGATCAATATGTAGTGTATGAAAAGGTACCTCCACTTTCGTTATAGGGTGAAGAAGACCTTTACCACTTTGATTATTTTTAGCATATGCACATTCAATACAGGCGCTCACGTACTTTTTAACGAATCGTGTCATTTTTGGGAACCAATAGCTTTTCTTTAATCGTTCCAAAGTCTTTTCAACCCCAAAATGACCGATATCGTCATGATTCATCCGACATAATTGCCATCTCGCACCCTTCGGTACTACCCAGCGCACATCTCCCTTGTCTTCACCTACACAACGAAATAACTTGTTATCCTTAACGACGTAGTTTTCCTTAATATATTGCAAGCCTTTCTGATCTAGACTACTATCCAAAATATCTCTAATTCTTCTAAGTTCTGCATCTCCAAGTTGGAGGGTATGTAACCAGTCTTCGCTTGAAATGGCCATAACGGTTGGAAGATTATCAGATTGATTCCCCTCGGACTCGACTACAGGATTACGGGATAGCGCGTCAACATGTCAATGTGCAATTGAATTCTTGCAATTGCAGCCACCATCGTGCTATCCTAGGAATAAGATCCAGTTTAGTAAAAGTAGACCGAAGAGCGCTGCAATCTGTAACGATTTTAAAGTCTTTCCCTAGCAAATAGACTCGAAACTTTCGAACAATGGTCCTACGACGCCCTGTTTCAGAGTTACGAGCTTTTGAATTTTTTTCTTGTTTTTTACAAAACCCTACATATTTCCAAAACGGTAGCTCGGATGAAAAACTTTTCGGGAAAGAAATTGTTGCTCTAGTTGCAAACCATGAGATGATATAAAAAAACCTAGGAAATATTGCAAAAAAAAAACACGGAAAATTTTCTAAGTGTCGGACGGCGATCTTTTACCTTGTGTATCCTTAGGGGCGCGGACAGCCAAATTTTCCAAGATTTTTTTTTAATCAGATTTCGGCCATTTTTCTTGCAGCACCTTATTAACCTTGTCCATAGAAACCATTTTGGTCTCTATTTTGGCATTCAACGCATACAGACGTGCTCATCAATGCATAATATCAATAAAATAAATTAACGCTTGCATAAATAGTGACCTAGTTTCAGTGTTTTAGCGTGTTATACATATAAACATTATAGTGGTAAGTTAAAATAATGGATTGTACTGGACGATATTTTATAAACTGATATTGTATGGAAGGCAGCCCCTTTAATCGGAGCGCGATGATGCGACGCAGCCCTCCACCGACACCGGCCCCGGTACCGGCCCCGGTACCGACACCGGCACCGACATCGCCCCAACAACCAAGACTGAACCAAGATGAGAAAGTTGAAGTTGTGTCTACTCCGGATATTCAGAACTGGATGGGGTCTATCGAGCAGTGCCTGAATGATGTGTGTGCTGTTGCTGCTGAGGGAAAGCTAAACTCTGATCAAAAGCTTAAAATAAGCAATCTTTGCCGGAAGGTTGGACATGGAGTCTCGCAAATGGCTGTTCAATACCAGTCACTAAAGCAAAAAGCCATACAAACCCATACTTCCCTTAAAACTATGACCGAAGCTCGAGACCTAGCAGATTGTCTAATGGAGATGAACCGGACGATTCAGGTGTCCTGTACTAAGCAGGAATCAACTTCTACATCTTTTGCAGATATGGTGAAGAAGGGGTCCAACACTTTTGTTCGTCCAAATACTGTTAGCTCCGTGGCCATTTTTCCTAGCGACAACTCAAAGACTAGTGACGAAACCAAGAACATGGTCCAAAAAATCATAAGCCCTGGAGAAATGAAGCTGAAAGTACGAGGCGTACGCAAAATTGCAAAAGGAGGTCTCATAATCAGCACTGAGACTAAAGATGACCTAGTTAGGCTCAAGCAAACAGTCCAACTCGCTTCGTCAGGGCTTACCGTCGACGAACCTAAAAAGCGCAAACCTCGCATTATAGTTATAGGAGTTCCCACATCAATGGCTGAAAATGAGGTTTATAAATGTATATATGAGCAAAACTTGGCTGACAAACTGCCCACTATATCCCTAGATGCGTTTTTGACCTCAACAAAACTAAGCCACAAATCTGGCAGGAAAGATGCAGAGAATTGCAACTATATTATAGAAGTTCCAGCCGTAATACGTAAGGCCCTCATCACACAAGACCGATTATTCATAAATTGGTCGTCCTGCCCGGTGCGAGACTTCACAATGGTAACGAGATGTTACAAATGTCAGCAGTACGGCCATGCAGCCAAAACATGCAAAATTGCTGCCCCTACATGTGGACATTGCGGTGAGGAAGGACACACAACTCAAGACTGCGCAAAGAAAGCCGATGTGCCAAAATGTGCTACATGTTTGCGTTTTAAAAAACAGGCCACCCATAAGACGGGAGACGCAGATTGCCCGGCTAAAAAAGCTGCCGAATACAGGTATATCAACTCGATCGACTATGAAGGCGCCTAAGAGCGCCACATACTTGTTTATATTCTAGACTTAATTTATTATTGTCTTCTTTAGTTTAGTATGGATAATAACTTAATTACCGACATAGATAACACATTTTTAACTGTGTCAAAGACATGTGACGTTGAGGATTGCAGACAATATCTTTTCGATTACCAAAAGTCACTAACCGTACTGACCCAAAACATACGTAGTATTTATAAGAACATAGATAGCTTTAATATTTTCCTGCATAGACTCAACTTTGACTGTGATATAATGGTACTAAGCGAGTGCTGGCTAGCTAACCGTATCGATAACATCCCAATAATACCTGGGTACAACTTATTGTTTACCACCATAAACCACAATCAAAATGATGGTGTGGTAGTCTTTGCTAAAGAATCATTAAAGGTCACAGTCGAGGAACCTACTATGCAAGACTGTATGAGTAATTGCTTAATCATCAAAATTGGTGTAACCACAGCGATAATCGCTATGTATAGGTCTCCTTCCGCTAGAAACTTGGATTCTTTTCTCAATTCTTTAAACCAGATTTTTCAAGCGCTAAGCTCGTTTAAGAATGTTATACTAACAGGCGATTTGAATATAAATATTGGCTCGGAACACTGCGATGCAGGGACCGAAGATTATCTTAATATCTGTTCATACCACGGTTTTCGCCCCGCTCACACATTGCCTACTCATCAGAGCGGTTCCTGCCTCGATCATATGATGATCAAAACCAGCCTGTCATATATTACGCTTGTTACTAACGCAACAATTACCGACCATCACGCTGTCCTAATTACCGTAAATTTAACGCTGCCTAAGCTAAATCGTCCCCAGACCAAAAACAAATTAAACAACTAAACTCGAATATGATTTATGCAACATTGATTTTAGCTTAGTCTACAATACTGCTGACACTAATTTGGCTTTATCGTACTTAATAAAAAATGTCCAACAAGCAATATTATGTAACACGACAGTTTCTACAGTGAATAAAAAACTTTATAATATTAAACCTTGGATTACTCCTGGACTAATTCGGTGTATAAGACACAGAGATAAGCTTCATCAGAGAACTAAGAGATACCCTGGAAATCTAATAATTCAAACCACATATAAAAGATACAGGAATTTCTGCAACAATCTCCTAAAGAATTTAAAAAATAATTACGATAAAAATCAATTAAATAGAGCAGGTAACAATAGCAAGCAACTTTGGAAACATATTAAAAACGTTACCAATATGACTAAACAGCGTGAATCAAATTCGAGTTTACTGCTTACTAATCCTTCACCACTTTTGTCAGCTAACAACGTTAATAACTTTTTTGTCAATGTTGGGAAAACTCTTGCCGAAAAGATTCCGAAACATTGTTGTGGCCAACCTCCTTTCCAAAAATCAAGAAATAGCTGTAACCTGAAATCTTTTGCTATGCTGGACACTGACGAAGACGAATTAAACCGAATAATTTCTGGACTAAAAGATGACTGTGCAGTTGGTTGGGATAATATAAGCAATAAGATCCTTAAACGCTTTAAGCATATTTTGGTACCTCCATTAACGCATATCTTTCGAATCTGTCTTTCCAAAGGAATTTTCCCTAGTTGCCTTAAAAAGGCAGTTGTAATCCCTGTGTTTAAATCTGGAAGTAAAGACTTAGTTAATAATTATAGGCCAATATTGCTACTCTCCTCAATATCAAAAATATTAGAAAAAATTATAAACAGTAGACTAATTAACTATCTAGAAAAAAATAACTTCTTATCCCCTGCGCAATTTGGTTTTAGAGCTAAATTATCCACAGCCGATGCGGTGCATACCCTGACCGATAACATTTCAGAAGAACTTGGCAGAGGGAACCAGACCCTGGGAGTCTTCCTTGATTTAGCCAAGGCCTTCGACACGGTGTCTGTTCCTGTTCTTCTAAATAAATTAGAGGCCATGGGGATAAGGGGGACACCACTGAAACTATTTGCTGACTACTTAGATGACCGATATCAATGTGTTAGAATAGATAGTATCACGAGCGATGAACAGAAAAGTACTAGTTTTGGTGTTCCCCAGGGAAGTATTCTGGGCCCCACGCTATTTCTGATTTATATTAACGATTTGTGTAATCTTAATATTAAAAATGGCAAAATTATATCCTATGCCGACGACACGGCGTTAATATTTACTGCTAAAACCAGTAGCGAACTGTTCGAAATTGCTCAACTAGGTTTTAATACTGTGACTAATTGGCTTCAAAGCAATTTACTAACATTAAATGCGGACAAAACAAAATATATTCACTTCTCCATGCGCAAGCCGCAATTTAATATCACTAACCACCATCTATGTGCCCATCGTTGTGGAAACCGTTCAGTCAGCATGTGTAATTGTCCTTTTATCCTTAAAACGAACAGCATAAAATACCTCGGGGTAATTATGGACGAAACACTGTCTTTCAAAAAACATATTGAAAGTCTAGTTAAAAGGGTGCGCAAATTAATATATGTTTTTAAAAAATTGCGAACATTTACAGATTCAAAATTAATCACACAAGTTTATTTCGCCCTATGTCAATCTATAATTCAATACTGCATCACTTCATGGGGTGGCGCACCAAAAACCAATCTACTCCCTCTTGAAAGAGCTCAAAGAGCAATTTTGAAGGTAGCAAACTTCCATCCCTTTTTCTTCCCCACTGATCTGCTATATAAATCCTGCAACGTGCTGACTGTTCGCCAACTCTTCATCATGCACTTAGTATTAAAACAGCACACCATGCTTGCCTACACTGCTGACAATACTAACAAGAGACGGAATGATATAGTATGCACATCTAATGCATCCTCAAAACATGTCTTTGTAGAAAGATTTTTTACATTCTTAGGCCCATTTCTGTACAATAGATTAAATAGAAAACTTAGTATCTATAAATTAAATTATTTTAGCTGTAAAAAAATTATACTTAAGTATTTACTAACCATCGCTTATACACAGACAGAAGATCTACTTGTTGTCTGCAAATAGAACCGCTAACATGTATTTTACTTATATTTACCCAATTTTAGTTTAGATTTTAATTTATACTGATTGTTAATTTATTACTTTAAGTATTTATGCACTTCCTAGCCTGAAGCACAGGTCCAACCTAGTTCAGGCAAATAAGCAACTGTGCTCTGTTTTAATATCCTAAGTTACTTATTGTAAATGTGCCCCTTTTATAAATAAACGATTATTATTATTATTATTTTTATTTTTATATATCTCTCGGGACCCTGGGGTCCCGGACTTTTGGAAGGCGTACGAGGGGCCGAAGCCAACTCGCAGAGGCCCCTTAGACAATTTTAAACGATGAGGAGGCACTAACCGACGATTATCCCTGTATGCATTATGCAAATGCACCCAAGGACAACCCCCGGTTGGTGCAGGACTATTGTAGGACATGGAAACGAAACATATTGGGCTATGGGTTTGGGTGGCTATAGTGGATTGGTTACCAAGAACTATGGAAAAACTATGTCCCCTGCCTGATCAATGTTAGGTAATACACGGATAAAATGGCAGGGGGTGACTTGCACACTCAATAATGGGCCCCCGGAAACGGTCGCTAGCACATAGTGTCGTAGTGACAAGAGGGCAACATGTCCTGAGGTGCTTATGAGGAGTGGAGAGGTATTCCACGACTATCAGGACAATCCCAGAGCCCGGAAGATGGTCAAGATCCCTACCAGCACTTACTGGATTACTTCCTTCCTCCGAGCACGTTTGCTCTAGCGAATCTTCACTCAAGCCGGCCAATAAAGGCAAGAATGAGGTGGGAACTCTGTTCCTCGTCAGTGTTCACTCCAGACGGCCAATAAAGGCAAGCCAGAGGTGAGGAACAAGACTTCTCCCGGGAGATAGGGTCCGTGGGGTCGCTACTGCCCAACAGCTCGCCACATGCTGCCCTGCGGGTTCATGTATCTCTCTTGGTCTGGCTCCTCACCCTAGATTCGTTTCGGCAAAGTAAACTCTATCGGCACAGATCTAGAGTTCAGGAGCGCGCAAGCCCCACCACGGCGTCAACGTAGAGATACGGCGATGGGGTTATTATTATTATTTTTTTTTTTAATATATTTCCCGGGACCCTAGGGTCCCGGACCTTTGAAAGGCATATGAGGGGCCGAAGCCAACTCGCAGAGGCCCGTTAGACGCTTTCAATGGAAATGAGGCACCAACCGACGATTATCCTTGTGCGTACTATGCAAGTGCACCCAAGGACAACTCCCGGTTGGTGTAGGACTATTGCAGGATATGGAGAAAAAAAAAAATATTGGGCTATGGGTTTGGATGGCTAAAGTGGACTGGTTATCTAAAACTATGGAAGGACTATGGCCCCTGCCTGACCAATGTTTGATAAATACAATACACGGATAAAATGGCAGGGGGTGACTTGCACACTCAACAATGGGCCCCCGGAAACGGTCGCTAGCACATAGTGTCGTAGCGACAAGGGGGCAACATGTCTTGAGGTGCTTAAGAGGAGTGGAGAGGTATTCCACGGCTATCAGGACAATCCCGGAAGTACGGTCAAGATCCCTACCAGCATCTTACTGGACTACTTCCTTCCTCCGAGCACGTTTGCTCTTGCGAATCTCTACTCAAGCCAGCCAATAAAGGCAAGAATGAGGTGGGAGGTCAGTTCTCGTCAGTGTTCACTCCAGCCGGCCAATAAAGGCAAGCCAGAGATGAGGAACATGACTTCTCCCGGGAGATAGGGTACGTGGGGTCGCTACTGCCCAGCAGCTCGCCACATGCTGCCCTGCGGGTTTCTGTATCTCTCTTGGTCTGGCTCCTCATCCTAGACCTGTTCCAGCAAAGAAACCTCCACCGGCACAGACCTAGAGTTCGGAGCGCGCAAGCCCCATCACGACGTCAACGTAGAGATACGGCGATGGGGTTATTATTATTATTATTATTATTATTATTATTATTATTATTATTATTATTTAGGTTCTGAGAAGCATGGTCCTACGACGCACCGTTTCAGAGTTAAGACCTTTTGAATTTTTTTCTTGTTTTTACAAAACCCTCTGTATTTCCAAAATGGTAGCACGGATGAAACGTTGAGTCCTAGGCAAAAACTTACGTAAACCGAGCTACCATTTTGGAAATATAAGTCCTCGCCCCTAAGGTTACACAAGCTGAATGATCGACCGACAAAATTTTTAAATATTTTTTTTTCTCAATATTTCTTGAGTTTTTTTTTCACACCATGTCTTTGTTTTCGACTAGAGCAACAATTTCTTTCCCGAAAAGTTTTTCATCCGTGCTACCATTTTGGAAATATAGAGCGGTTTGTAAAAACAAGAAAAAAATAAAACCTCCCAACTCTGAAATGGTGCGTCGTTGGGCTATGCTTCTCAGAACCAAAATGGTTTCTATGGTCAAGGTCAACCTGAAACTGCAATAAAATTGTAAAATTTCCGATAAAAAAAAAAAATAGAAAAATTTTGTAAGTCCTCGCGCCATAGCGCCCCTAAGGCTACACACCAACCTATCTTTTGAGACGACTGCGCTCTTTCATTATGTGGCTGTGACAACAGATACTTTTTCATCAGTTTTAAAACACTAACAAGATCGTTTTTAGAAAAAGATAGACTACGTGACCTTATATATTCTCCCGCATTGCTACGTGGCTCGGCATGTAGCTCTGCCCGACGCTCTGCTTCCCGACGTCCGGAGGGCTCGCGACGCTCACTGGCACGTGGCTCTGCCCGACGCTCTGCTTCCCGACGTCCGGAGGGCTCGCGACGTTCGCTGGCACGTCGTAACGATGATCGACAACGGTCCTCCGTCGCACGAAGTCGTTCACGCTCTCGGCGTAATTCCTGCTCCAGCATCTGTACTCTCTGCCGTCCCAGCCGGAAGTCACGCTCATCTTTAGATCGATTCGGGCTGTGCATACCCAGGCCGCTTCGACTTCGTGAGCGATCCTCTACTTGGTATCTCCAGTCTACGCCGACTGGAGTCTCGATTTGAGCGTTCTCTGCGTCCTGGTGGCTCCATGATCTAAGCACTCGCATAAAATGAAGGTATGTTAATAACAATGACTAAAATGTGGTGAATAACACCACATTATTCGGTCCAATTGAAGGATGTAAAATGCGTCATATCTAGGAAACTGTGTCCTACGCCAAAAACAAACAAATTTTCGTACCCCTTTCGGAAACTTCGATAGGGTAATATTCTCGATCATTTCAGGCACATAATAAAAACACACACACACAAAAAAAAAAAAAATGTAGGTACAAAAAAAAAAAACAAAATAAACCGTTGTAAAATACTGTAGGTCGCATTACAAAACAATAGAACCACTTTCTAAGTCTTAGACTACGTTTAGAGCTGCCATATAGATAGGTTTAAACACTTTATCTCTAAACACTTGTTCAAAGCATGTTCATTCTTTCCGTAATATGACCGTTATACCATCACTAGTATGATATTAAGCAAATTTGAATGAAATAAAAATTTATAATAAATATTATAAATGCAAAGATAAAACACAAAAAGGAATATAATTCAGCATTAAAATAATAAAAGCCATGGGAGTGTACTTACGTTTAAAGCTTGGTTAGCGTGTCACTTCTGATATATTAAAAATGACTGGGACTATGGACTAAATTTAGACTTTCAGGATGCCTAGGTGAAGTACTGAAGAAAATCCAGGTAACGGGAAACACAACTTTATTCTTCCACCTTCTCGTCCAACAGCTCGAGTCCGCCTGTTCAAACGACCTTTTCCCACCTCCCAAGTTGTCGATAATTTTCGCGGTAAAATCGAGTTCTGTAATTGGTTGATGATTTAATATCGTCAACCAATCACAGATGACCATCTGCTAGCCTCTGATTTGTCAGCCAATCCGAAGCATTTTACGAACAACTGACAAACTAAAGTGTTGCCAGTACAAAATATTCGAATCAAATAGTTACTGGTCTGGAAACTAGTCTTTTTGCGTTCCAATTAAATTAAATACAAATGTAAATTAGCGAACCCTAACACGAGTTTCAACAGTGATACGTTTGGAGCCTGTTTTGCTGTCAGAATAACGAGAAGGTCAATATCTTCGCCAACGATGACAATTTCATTATATTCTTTTGAGTCCGCTATTCTGACAGCCGTTGATACTATTATTAGGTTAAGAATGAGTTTTTGTACAGCTGTCATCTGAAACGTCACTCCAACGCCTATAAAAGCGGTTGTCAACGAAGCCGCGCCCCTTTTTTCCGGTCAGCGCTCGCGCAGAGAGGTCGTTGGATTTCGTCTTGGATCACAGCTAAGTCTTTGTTTGGTGGTCATTTCTTTTTATGTGCAAATATTGCCTTTATTTATTGTGTTTTGTTGAAGTTGATTGTTTCCTATTAAATAGTGCGTGATTATTTGTGTTAATTATTTAGATCGTTATTTAAATATAAGTTAGGCCGACTTGACAGTTGTTTTTTTATTTAAATACCACTCCTGGTCCCTAAGATCAGAAGTGGGATTCGCCCCGGTCCACTAAATTTGATTTACACTAGGAAACAATCAACTAGTATTATTGTTTTGAAAAATGCCTCTATCAAGAACGCGTAGTGTCGTCCGAATCGAACTACCCACAGAAACGCATACATAAACGTAAACAGCACCGTTCCCGCTCCCGCGATCGAGCCCGTTCCCGTTCTCGTTCTCGCGATTGGTCCCGTTCTCATTCTCACCGTGTTTCACGTTCGCGAACTCTTCGTTCGAAGTCGCGTGAACGATCGCATCGAAGACCTCATAGTCGGGAAAGCTCCGTAAAACAGGCATTGCAAATGATCGTCTCGCGTTTGAATGCAATCGAGGAAAGTTCCGCAAGTGTACCTCAAACTTCACCGCGACTTGCTGGTCACAGCACGCCTCAAGAGTTCAGTGTACCCTCAACGACACAAACATTAACAGAGATACTAAACATGTTAAATCCTGCAAAGTCACATGGTTATTACATATCAAATTTTGATCCCGCTATCCATGACATTGAGGTGTGGTGTGAAGAGGTGGAACGCGCTAAAGTATCAAATCATTGGAATGATTACGAATGTCTTTCGTGAGTGTCTAATTGCCTTAAAGGCTATGCAAAAACCTGGCTTAGTGAGTGAAATACCAATGACCGTTGCTGGTCTAATTTTAAATTAGAATTTAAACTGTTGTGCCCCCGCAAACTCGACTACGCCAATATTTTGTTTGAGGTTATGAAGTCAACTTCAGATAAATATTCGACTTATGCAGAATATGCCCGGCATTCGCCGATACGATTGCGTATTGTTAAAGGTCTGAGTAATGAGCTAATGGTACAGATCGTAGTACGTGGTATTACCGACCCACATGTTCGTGCAGCGGCCGCGAATGCCGACTTAACAATTGATAATTTGGTATCGTTTTTAGCAATTTGTCAAGCCTGCCCGTACCAAGAATGAGTCACGCGTGTCTTCCTCTAACACAATAAAAAGGCGCTATATTTCTCCTAGTGATAAATGCTTTTCTTGTGGTCAGACTGGACATAGAAGCTACAAGTGTCCGAAAAATCAGAAACCTTCGGAAGGTGCGACAAAATCTTCGGAAAGTCTTTCAAAACTAACGTGCTCGTTTTGTAAGAAGATTGGGCATAAGGAAGTAGACTGCTTTGCTAAACAGCGTTCAGAGGCACGGAACGATAATCAAAGAAAGGTTAACTTGTGTAGGGAACTCGCGGGTAGTTCTAGTGGCAGTGATGTATCTACTGCTGTCGTTCAAGGTATTTCAGTAGATGTTCTGATAGATAGCGGTGCGATTAATATTTCTTCGATCTCTTCAGACGTCGCTAAACTATTTTCCTGTCCGCGTAGGTCCACTTTTTGCGTTATTAAAGGGGTGAGCGATAGCGAAATAGTTTCTCGAGAATGTGACCCTCACTATCGAATTCGAACACATTTCCATCGAAGTAGACTTTATACCCTCTTCATGTATGAATGCTCCAATTGTTATCGGCACGGATGTTCTTAACAGGAACGACATTGTTTACGTTCGCACAAAACACAAACGGTACTTGAGCCGTGCCCCAAATGAAGTTTTTCAAGTAAACTCTACTCAAACTGATATGCGAATTATAGTAGATACGCCCGTTCAGGGAGACGACCTTGCTGCGTTAATGGTCGTCATTAATGAGTTCTCAGAGTTTCTAATATCTGGCACTGCGACCACTACGGTGAGAACAGGACAGATGCATATCAGTTTGACAAGCGAGACTCCTATAGTTTATCATCCCTACCGTCTTTCATACCAAGAAAAAATGAAAGTAAGAGAGATCATACAAGATTTGTTGGATAAAAACATAATTGGAGAATCTGAGTACGCCAGTCCTATTTTACTGGTCAAAAAGAAAGATTGCTCTGATAGGTTATGCGTGGATTTTGTGCTAAGTGCTTCAAACACTCACCGAAGCCGGCTTCTCGGTCAATATCCGAAAATGCTAGTTTCTAACCACCGAAGTAGAGTACCTAGGCCGCATTATATCACATGGTCAGGTTAGGCCGAGTCAGTGCAAAATCTTAGCCTTGGTAAACACCCCAGCCCCGACCAACGTTAAACAAGTCCGGCAATTCTTGGGTTTAGCTGGGTACTTTCGACGTTATATCAAAGGTTACGCGACGAAAACAGTAAGTATCTCGCGTTTAACTAAAAAGGACGTAAAGTTCGGATGGGGACCCGAGCAGGAGACTGTTCGGCAAGACCTATTAAAGAGACTAACAAGTGGGCCCATACTTGCTATTTTCGATCGTAGCCTACCCACGGAGCTCCACACTGATGCTAGCAGTGCTGGATATGGGCCGTACTAATGCAAGTCCATATCGATGGCACTAAACGAGTGGTAGCTTATTTTAGTAAAGTAACACAAGGCGCTGAAAGTAGGTACCACTCCTATGAATTGGAGACGCTGGCTGTCGTCAGGGCATTGCAGCATTTTAGACATTATTTGATTGGCTTAGAGTTCAAAATCATAACTGATTGCAACGCCCTGAAATCAACCGAGCGCAAAAAAGACTTGCTTCCTCTAGTGACACGCTGGTGGATTTACCTACAAGATTTTAACTTCACCATCGAGTATCGAAAAGGTACACTAATGTCACATGCAGACTATTTAAGCAGGAATCCACTGGTGGCGCATGTAAGTCAGGTTGACAGACCTCGCAACTGGGCTCAGATTGCACAAAATGCAGATAATGAGACTCGGGAGCTGATTCAAAAGTTAAATGAGGGTTATCTGGATCCGCGGCGTTACATCTGTCAACATGCTATATCCCCAAAGGCCACAGGCTAAGCCTGCTACGGATATATCACGATGAGCATGAACACATCGGGGCAGAGAAAACATTGGCTCTTATCCTTAAACATTTTTGGTTTCCCGGGCTTAACCGATTGTATGCCGTAATTATAGACACAATTAAAAAGCCATTGTGTCTCGCGTCGATCCGCATTTCCGACAGTCGATGGGTTAAAGCTTTTGTGTGCAAATATGTTTCCCACTGTCTTACTTGTATTTACGAACCAATGTCTGTACCTTTTTGAGAGAAATGAATCTTATTTGTATTTGTACTTGTATTTCCAAAAAACGTGTACCTCGAGCCCCATTACAACCCATAACATCATGGGAAAAATCAGACATTCCATTCAGCACTATACTGTCAACACTTTAGGTCCTTTGCCAGAATCGAATGGTTACAAGTTTGTGCTAGTCTTGATCGATTCGTTTACAAAATTTGGTCTGCTTTACCCTAGGAGTCGACAAGACGCGGAGAAATTAAAGCGCGTGTTTAATCATGCGATCTCACTGCTTGGCGTTCCAAAATTAGTAGTTTGTGACCATGGTCGTATGTTTGAGGCATCTAGTTTTGTGAGTCTAGTTACCGAAATGGGCTGCAACATCCACTATATCACACCCGAGATGCATCATGCAAACGGCCAGGCAGAGCGTTACATATGCACTGTTTTGAACATGATTCGCATTGAGACGAGTAATAAAAATGCTCGTTGGTCTGATTTGTTATGGAAACTTCAATTAGTTTTGAATATTACAAAACATAAAACCACGAAATCATCCGCTTTAAACCTGTTAATTGGTACTGAGGCGACTACACCTATAATTCGTGCGTTGGTGCAAGATTTGGCGGTGGAGGACGCTAACCCAAATCGCGAGGCTTTGCGTGAGATATGCAGGAGCTGCGCGAGTAAGCTCCTTAAAAGGAATCGGGACGAACAGGACTCTCGTGTTAATCGACACCGTGGATCTCCTAAGGGATTTAAATTAAATGATTTAGTGTTTGTTATAAAGTACTCACGGAGCACTGGAAAGTTGGACTCCGGGATGAGGCCCGTACAAGGTCACAAAAATCTTACCAAGTGACCGATATGAGCTCAAATTACTGACCGGTGCTCGAGGCAAGACGACCCAGGCTACGGCGCAATATGTGGTGCCGTGGAAAGGAGAATGGTGTCCTGACACCTGTTCAGCCTTTTTTGAATGTGAGTAATTGTTTGTTGGTCACAGATTGGTTCGTGCTCGCTTTTCGTCGGCTGCCCAAGCGGAGCTGCGATGAAACGGCACGAGTGCGAAGCTGGCAAGCTACTGGCTTGATGCGCGCTGCGGTGCGACTACTCGGCCTCGGCGCCATGCGTGGTGACTGGTACTGCGGTGCTGATTGAGAAGACAGATATGCGCTGCGGTGCTTCTGTCTTATGTGATGATGATGGATTAGTGCTGCGGTACTCTTCCACTAGTTTTTGGACATGCGCTGCGGTGCCTCTGTCTTGCAGACACGGCTTGTACGTGTATTATCGGAAATGTGCTGCGGTATCATGATCTCGATTGTGTAGAAATGCGCTGCGGTGCATTTGTTGCGTAAACACTTTCTAATAAGGAGAATGTGTGGCGCCGGATGATATAGTGATGGATGTGAGAACAATATAACTGTGATTGACTGAAAGCAATTTGATATCTTAGCTGGATTGATTCATTGAAAGAGGGCCTCAAATGTGTGATGAATGACTGAGTAGGCAAAAAAAAAAAAAGCTTTTAGGTCCTTACTAATGATGTCATGATTTCAGGCGAAGATAATGGTGTTGACACGCAGGCTGGACCTTCTGCTAGTCAACCTGCGAGCCGAGACGAGGAGCCAGCTCAAGATGCCGCCACATCAGACGTGCCCGAGGACGGTGCACAGTCAGGAGAAGCCGTATTAGGTTAAGAATGAGTTTTTGTACAGCTGTCATCTGAGCCAACGCCTATAAAAGCGGTTGTCAACGAAGCCGCGCCCCTTTTTTCCGGTCAGCGCTCGCGCAGAGAGGTCGTTGGATTTCGTCTTGGATCACAGCTAAGTCTTTGTTTGGTGGTCATTTCTTTTTATGTGCAAATATTGCCTTTATTTATTGTGTTTTGTTGAAGTTGATTGTTTCCTATTAAATAGTGCGTGATTATTTGTGTTAATTATTTAGATCGTTATTTAAATATAAGTTAGGCCGACTTGACAGTTGTTTTTTTTATTTAAATACCACTCCTGATCCCTAAGACTATTAACACATTCAGTGCCTAACACCCGACTCCCGGATCCAACAATAATTCGTTGTTTGTGTAATGTAGGTACATTAATAATATTGTGAGGTGTCGGTAGATCCTAATAAAGTCGGTTAGACTCTCTCGTCAGAGAGTAGTATATTCTTTGGTTAGACTCCAACCGTGGTTTCATTACGTTGCACTGGCGACGAGTCCGACATAAAATATATTTTTACGAAGAATCTACGCGTACGGTGCACCAAATATTGTTTAAGTTCGCTCGTTGTGTTGTGTTGTTGCTAAAACAAAGTAAATTCTCAATGCCAATCGGTAAAATCGAACCATTTGATTTTTTTTATTTGAGGTACAACGAAAGTAAAAGTGAGTTCATGTTATTTAAATGTAAAAATAAAGCTAATATGTTTATACCACCTATATTACTTAACGGTGTACCTCTAAGGCTTCCTGTATACGACGCTGGAACCGCACCGGCGCCGGACCGCAATACTGTGTATTCACATCAAAATCGCATCACCACCATGCCGTAGCCGCATCGCAGCCGCACCGTCGCCGCGTAAAAACCGTATTGTATCCGCGTTTATTAATAAAGCAGCGATCACAGTTCAGTATAACATTGTCGGTGTAACTGTACAGACTTCACTGTTATTCGTATCTATATAATGTTAACATTAAGTAAAAAAAAGAAAGTGTTACTCACTTATTTGATCTTCAAGCAACGGCAAGAGCAAATTACTAAACGCAGAAGAAGATTTTGGGTACACCCTGTTTTATCCTTTAGGGAGGATAAGGGTGAATTTCATGTACTTTTTGAAGAGTTAAGAAATTATGAAGAAAAATTTTATGAATATCTCAGAATGAGTGTAAGAACTTTTGATGCACTGTTGAACATTTTACGAAGCAAAATTCAACATCAAGATACCAATATGCGACCTAGCATTTCTCCTGCAGAAAGACTGGTGGTCACCTTAAGGTAAGTAAAATACATTTAATTAGAACATATTTATTCAAGAAGATGCCAGATGTACGTATCTAATTATCATGAATTTAAATAAACTTAAAAATATAACACGTAAATTCAGTTTAATTCTGCAAAATTCAAATCAAAAGTAGATCCATCGGGGCTCATTGCATTATCTGTCAAAGAATTGGTTCCACTATAGTTTGAATTTTGGGTCTCTGGTCGTCTAGTAAAGGTCGATTCATTTGCGACAGCAGTACGATATCCGTAAGAAGGAGAGGATTGCATTTCGGCGTTGTAGTCATAGGAACTTGGTTGTCCTATACGATGAGTGGTAGGTGCATTAGTAATTGGAGTACTATATTGGTAATCATAATGAGCATTTGTAATTCTGTTTTTGTTTTGTATATTTCGTATTATGGACATTACTTGAAACTGAAATTCTACCACATCAGCGTCACAGAAATTGTCTACAGTTGCTGCAATGCTTTTAAAAAAAGACATTGAGCGGCTCTCATCTTCATTTTCAACTTTATCAATAAACTTCAACATCCTTTCGTCGACTGCGCTTGTTATTGATGTAGTGCGTGGTTTCTTTGGGGCTGAAGAATCATTATTATTAATTTGGCGGAACATGTTTGAACCCGTTTCCCTTGTAGTAACAATTTTCTTTAAAAATTGCATGTTATCGTAATACACGTATTTGTGAAGTTTCTTAGCACCTGATCCTGACTTGTATTCGTTGAGTTTTTTTTCGTATTTCATCCACGAATCTCTCATATTTCGCCATTTATTTAATAATAATGTACCTGAAAAAAAACGGTATCATTAATGTATTTTTTATCTTTACAGATACCTTGCAACTGGAAACTCAATGGCTGATTTAGAATATAGGTTCAGAATTGGGAAGAAAACTATAAGTTTGATTATACGTGAAGTATGTATTCATATATGGTTAGAGCTCGCACCAAACTACATGAAAATGCCTTCTGAAGAAGAGTGGCTTCAAATAGCTCAAGATTTTGAAAATATCGCTAATTTTCCGCACTGCCTTGGCGCCGTAGATGGAAAACATATCAGACTCATAAAGCCACATAAAAGTGGATCAATGTTTCTAAATTACAAGCACTTCTTTTCTATCGTCCTTATGGCTGTAGTTGACACAAATTATAATTTTATATTCATTGACGTCGGAGCTTATGGCAAAGACTGTGATTCAAGGATTTTTAAAGAAACAGCATTTTGGCGAGGTCTAATAAATAACACGCTTAATTTACCACGACCTCAGACTTTGCCCAATACTAATTTGGATTTACCCTATATATTTGTGGGTGATGAAGCATTCGCCTTACATTGTAATTTACTACGACCATTTAGTGGTCAACAACTTGATGCAACTAAATCAGTTTTTAATTATCGGTTAACCAGAGCTCGAAGATATGTAGAATGTGCATTTGGAATAATGTCCAAAAAGTGGCAAATTTTTAATCGCCCTTTAGATGTGTCACTCAATTTGGCCATAGATATAGTAAAATCATGCTGCGTATTACAGAATTTTATTCATAAATACGAGAATATCAACGACATAATAAATACGACTAACTCGGAGTTTAGTACTTTCCGAAGTTCCAATAGTCTACGGACTGATCTGAATGAAACTGCAAACGCAGTTCGTAACAGATTTGCTGAATACTTTATGTCTGAACAAGGACGAGTATCATGGCAAAATATATATTCATAATAAGTAGGTATATATTCATATATTCCATGAGGACTATGTAGGCATCTACACTGTTACGATTAAATAAAATAAATGCAACTCACCATATTCGTTTTTTTCTTTATCGGACAAAGTTTCAAATTTCTCATTTAAAATTACACAAATCTCTTGCCATGCTTTTATATTTTTTCTTTTATCTTTATAAGATTCACTTGTCTTATCCCATAATACCTCCCTTTCCTGCACTAAATTAACCAGTAAGTCATAATCAAACTCCTCCATGTTAATAAAATGCCTGAAGACACACGTGTGGACATCTGCGCGGGCGACCTGTCACTGAGCGTCGTGTAATGTCTACAAAATGGCGGCGCTCTGGCGGTCCGGCGCCGACGCGGCCGCGGTGCGGCGGCGGCACGGCCCATGAGCAATTATCATTCGTATACATATAATTGCGGTACGGCACCGGTGCGGTTCCGGCGTCGTATACAGGAAGCCTAAGGCGATTATCACACGGCACCGCGCGCCGCCGCGGAGGGCGGTGGCGGTAAAGCGGATTTCGTAGCGGTACCCCGCGCGGTAAGGCGGTTTACGCGCCTGTCCGCGCAGTTGGATTTAACGCGGATTTGACCAGTTTGATCACAGACACTGGCAAGAATGCGGCGCCCCGTGTGTGATGCACCGCCCCTCCGCGCGGCCGGCCGCGCGGAGGGGCGGTGGCGGTGAGAGCACCGCTCGAACGCGCGGTCAGGCGGTGTACGTGTGTTAGGCATCGACGGATTTAATAGAGATCAATGCGACATGAGATCCGCTTCACCGCCAACCGCGGCGGTGTGCGGTGCCGTGTGTTAATCGCCTAAGTCGTGTTGCACAATTTAAATATCTTGGTCACATTCTGAGAATTTGAGTGACGAACTGGATATTGAGATCCCTCTCAATATCCAGTTCGTCACTCAACTTCTCAGGGCGCAGGGCATTGTCGGTGCGTGGTAATATGTTGGCACACAGGTTCGCTCGGTGTACTGCTCCTGTTAAAATAACAATGTTCAAGGCATTCTGCCAGACATTTTACACGAGCGGCCTGTGGGCAAACTTTGCACAGAGAGCCTACAATGCCTTGCGAGTCCAGTATAAGGGTGCGTTTCCACTGACGCGGAGCTGGGCGGAGCTGAGCGGAGACGTGCCGGAATCGTCCAATCGCAGACGAGACGAGAGACTCTATGAGGATTTCAACTGTTGTGATTGGTCGATTCCCGCACGTCTCCGCTCAGGTCCGCTCATCTCCGCTTCAGTGGAAACTCACCCTTATAATGTGTTCAGGGCTCTGTTTCGGCTTCCTCGATATTGTAGTGCATCCCGATGTTTGCTGACGCCAGCGTAGATGACTTCTACGCAATTATGCGTAAAAAAGTTGCGTCGGTGGTGCGCCGAGTACGGGGGAGCCCAAATAGCGTCCTCAGGATGATTGGCGAGAGAACTGATACTGTTCTGCTCAGTAGGTTCACTGAACTCCATGTGTTGCGGGACCGATGAGCCTGCTGAGCAGGGTAGACGGTGTGTCTAGTTTGTGTTACTTTTTAATTACTAACATTAGATATAAGCAAAATTCTTGTTACTAACAACCTTGCCTTGCATATGGACTTTTTTGTCTGAAATAAACTATTTTTATTTTTTTTTTAACACCCAAGCAATTCGTGATATGCAGCTATTCGGTGATAGATAATTGTGTTTTATTACCAAGTTACTACTGACTTGATAAATGTACATTTTTCAATCATTATAGTATTTGCCACATTTTTAGATATAAGTTAGCAAAACTTATTTTGTCTACTATATCACAGTAAATTTAAAAAATAGTCTGATCAATGAATCGAATTTTACAAGTAAAAAACAAAACTATCACCGATTACCCAAGTTTTGCCCTACGTACGACGTGTCAATCAGTTCATAAAACTTAACGAGATCAAACCGGAATTGGAAGTGTCGATGTTAATTACAGTGGTCGGCGATGCAACTTATAGTTTGATGTGTGACTTATGCGCTCCATCAAATCCGGAGGATAAAAAGTTTGATGAGCTAATTGAGTTAGTGCGAGCTCACCTCGAGCCACAACGGTCGGATATTGCCGAACGCCATATCTTTCGACAAAGGAGACAACGACCAGGCGAATCGTTGACCGCATACTTACAGAGTTTAAAGCATCTCGCGGTCACTTGTAATTTTGGCAACCGACTGGAGGAGGATCTCAGAGATCAATTTGTATCGGGGCTTGCGAGTGAAGTGATGAGATCTAGGATTTTCGCTGAGAGGTCGATCAACTACCAGAAAGCGGTGGAGCTAGCTCTGGCTCTGGAGGCGGCGGACCGGCACGCCGAGATAAGCGGCGGCGGCCCGGCCGCGACGGGGAGCGCGGGCGCTGGCAGCGGCGCGGGCGTGAACGCGGGCGGCAGCGAGGCGGGCGAGGGCTTGCACGCGGTGCGCGCCCGGCCGAGCGCGAGCGGCGCGCGCCAACAGCGCGCGGGGGGACCCACGACGTCCGCAAGCGCAGGCGGTGGCGGAGCCCGCGGAGGCACGGCATGTTGGCGGTGCGGCAAAGGTCATCCGGCTAACAGGTGCCGTTACACGAATTACAATTGCGATAATTGTAATCAACGCGGCCATTTATGTGTGATGTGTGAGAAAGTGCGTAATCGTAAAAGTGTTGATGTTCAACGTCAAAATTTTGTTGGTGAAGATTCCGAAGACGATGACTTTTTCAACATGGTGGTATCCTCGGCTCAAGGTAACCAACCTTATTTTATAAATGTGCAAGTGGATTCAGAAATGTTAGAGTGCGAGGTTGACACCGGTAGCCGTATTTCTGCGATCAATGATAGTTGCTACTTATGAGTGTTTATTTAGTGACAGACCCTTGCAAACAGATAATTTGATTTTGCGCAGCTATTCAGGCTCAAAGATCGAACCACTCGGATATATTTTAGTTAATATTAAATTTAATGAGGTAATGGCTACTAATGTTCGATTGTATGTAATAAAAGGCGGCAGTAGGCCGTTACTAGGTCGAGACTGGCTCGCTGCTTTAAATGTAACACAAATAAACATTAATAAATTAATTGAAGAGGATAAATTAATCAGTCAATTGGTTCAAGAATTTCCTGAAGTGTTTACAAATCAGCGGCACTTGTAAGAAATTGTTACGGTTACAGCTCGTAGACAGCAGCGGGGTATACGTGCGCGCGCGGCCGGCGCGGGTTGAGCGCGAGCTCGAGCGTCTCCAGCAGGACGGCTCCATATATCGCGTCGAGCACTCAGAGTTTGGAACAGTGCCTGTAGTCAAAAGTAATGGGGAACTCAGGATTTGTGGTGACTATAAAATCACCCTTAATCCCAAGTTGAAACGTGATTTTTATCCACTTCCCCGTATAGAAGAGTTATTTGCGAACTTAAGTAACGGGGAGGAATTTACTAAAGTTGATTTACGACATGCATACGAACAGGTGCTTTTAGATCCGGAATCACAATTTACGGCAATTACAACACATGTAGGGACGTTTGCTTATAGGAGAACGCCGTATGGTTTATCTTGTGTACCAGAGGAATTTCAGAAAATGATGGAGGAGACACTACGCGGCATTCCGGGCACGGTAGTATTTCTTGACTATATCTGCATAATGGGCAAAGATAGACACTCACACATGCGCAGTTTACGGGCTGTCCTCGAACGATTACGTCAAATGGGCCTCACTGTCAAGTTGGAAAAATGTACTTTTTTACAAAAAAGTGTAACTTATTTAGGGTTTATTATCAATAGGGACGGGTTGCATCCCGACCCCGCTAAGCTCGACGCGATTGCCAAAATACTCACACCTACTGATGTGACACAGTTAAAAAGCTTTCTCGGTCTTTTAAATTACTACGGGAAATTTATCCCTAACTTAAGTTCATTGTTCCACCCGTTGCACTATCTTTTAGGTAAAGGTGTTAAGTGGAATTGGGATTCGCGTTGTGCACAAGCAATGGAGAAAGCAAAGAAGATATTGTTAAGCGATAAGGTGTTGGCTCATTATGAGGAGGGGCGGCCGCTCGTGTTGTCGGTGGACAGCAGTGCGTACGGTGTGGGGGCGGTCCTAGCACATCGGTATGAGGATGGTAGCGAGCGGCCAGTCAGTTGCGCCTCGCGCACGCTAAACGGTGCGGAACGCAACTATAGTCAGCTAGACAAAGAGGCTTTAGCAATTTATTTTAGATTATTCTTTGTAAGTTTGCTTACAGGTCATTTATTTTTATATTTTTAGATTGTTATAACATCGCCTTGGGTCAATCTGTGAAGGTGTTATAATTGTGGTTTAAATAAATAAATAAATTTTGGCATTACAAAACACCATCAATATCTCTTTGGTAGGCGGTTTACTTTGCTTTCTGATCACAAGCCCCTGGCATATATTTTTCATGAAAAGAAGGGTATTCCGCAGACGGCAGCCAGTCGCCTGCAACGCTGGGCCGCATGACTACGCATGGTTACGATTTTTCAATAGAATTTGTGAAGTCAGCGGATAATGGTCCGGCTGACAGTTTATCACGTTTGCCCTTGGCACACGAGCGGCAACCCACTACTCACATAGATTATTTACATTATGTCGAAGAATCATTACCTTTAGATTTTAATGATGTAGCTAAAGAGACTCAGCGGGACCCGCTGCTTTGTAAAGTGATAGGTTACCTGTTGTTAGGGTGGCCGGCATCGCCTAGTTGTGATGAAGAAAAGGTATTTTTTGCTCGTAAAGAACATTTATTCACAGATCGTGGTTGTATTATTTATCAATATAGAGTGGTAATTCCACAAAAGTTACGACCAGATATTTTAAAGAAAAACATTGCTCGTAATCACGTTTACTGGCCCAATATTGATAGGGACATAGAGGACGCTTGTCGGGCTTGTAACGCGTGTAGGTCGGTGCGAGACGCGCCTACGCGCGCTCCGCTACACCCATGGGAGTACCCGTTACACCCGTGGCAGCGCATTCATGCCGATTTTTTTGATTGTGCGGGTAAACGATTTTTAATTATAATAGATGCCCACTCAAAGTGGATAGAGACAGTGGTCATGGGAAGTACACCAGCTAGTGCCACTATTACCACTTTTTTTTTTTTGTTGTGGATGGGAAATCATCAAATGACTTCTCCCGCTCTGGGCGGAGCGGGAGGGCGTGTCAGACTTTTACTGACTAAAACCCACCCGTGTTCCTTCTGTTGCCTGTGCCGGGGCCACGGTAACTCTTTCGAACATCCCGCAACCCTAGCTGGCATCGGCCCTAGCGGACCCCGTCAATAGTGCTGACATCACTTTGAGGCGCGCGTGGAACACGACGCGCCGTCGACTCGGGCTTGGTCCTTACCGGACGGCAAGCTACCCATTGCTCGCCGTCCGCAAGCCCGCGCCTACGGTGGCCGGGAATCGGCTGCCAATTCCCGACGCCCAGGGCGTCTCCTGCGGCGACTAGGGGCGTGAGGGCGCAAAGCTTGCCTCTCCCTCACGCGTCCCGCCTCCTCCTTCACGAGCATTACTGCTTCGTAGAAGGAGGTAATGGCTTCCCATGCACTCTCGCTCCGTACCATGACCTGGACCAGGGCCGGACGCGAGAGATCGCCGCCGCCGATCGCTTCCGCGAGGACACGGCGGTGCTCCGCCCAAGCCGGGCAGACCTCCACCGTATGCTCCACCGTGTCCTACGGGCGATCCACACAGTGGTGACACCCGGGCGTTTCCTCCCGCCTTATCCGGAACAGGTACCTCCCGAAGCACCCGTGTCCGGTGAGGACCTGCGTCAGGCGGAAGGTGAGGACGCCGTGGCGCCTCTCCAGCCACTCCTCAAAGAGGGGACTTATCGCCGCAATTGTGGCGTGCCCAGCGCTGGGTTGCGACAATCGCACTCTCCATGCCGCCATGAGATCCTGCCGGAGCTCTGTCCGCCGTGCCGCGATTTCTCGCGGCAACGGAGTTACGCCCCGGCGTCCTGCCTCCTCGCGCCACTCCCACATGTGCGCGAGGACTACTATTACCACTTTACGATCTATTTTTGCTCGGTTCGGTCTTCCATCACAACTAGTGACCGATAATGGTCCGCCTTTCTTCTCGGAAGAATTCAAACAATATTGTCATATAAATAGAATAAGACATTCAACATCGGCGCCATACAGACCCCAAGGTAATGGCGAGGCAGAGAATGCCGTAAAAACAGTAAAGAAAGCGATTAAACGAGCAATTTTTCAAAAAGAGGATATTTTAGCAGCTTTGTATCGCTTCTTATTTCAATATAGAAATTGTGAGCACGCCACTACAGCGGTGTCGCCGGCAGTCGCACTTTTCGGAAGTCGCTTGCGCGGGCGCCTCGATGCGCTACGTCCGGACGGTGCGACTGTTGTACGCGCCGCACAGGACAGGCAGGTGGCGGCCGCCGGCGGTCGTCACAAACAACTCGCGGTGGGCGACCATGTACTTGCGAGAGATTATTCCAAGAAAGGGGATAAGTGGGCGAAGGGTTACGTATCAGAGGTAACAGGCCCAGTTTCTTGTAAAATAAACATTGGGGAAGGGGTGGAATGGCGTAGACACCACGACCAACTTGTCACGCTTCGTGGACCAAGTCGCTATTCACTATCGCGTACAAGCACGCAGCCGATAGTGGAAGAAACCGAGGGGTCTGACGGTCAAGAGACACCTACAGAAGCGAAGGCGACTGGCGCGACGGGTATGTGTGCTGCGCAGGCAGTGTCGGAAGTAGTAGATTCAGGAGATGAGTTTAGGGACGCGTTTGATGGTAATGATTTCGGTCGGGTTCAGTCGGAACCTCCTCCATCGCCGCCGCCAGATGCCTCCGCCCGTACCAAGAGAGCGTACAACAGGTCTAAGAATAAATATTAAACTTTGTCAACGTGTTATTATAATATCTTATTGGTGTAGATTTAGTTATTGTTAAGTGTTTTTTTAACTGTATACTTTTGGTTTATTGGGGGATGTGTAATGTAGGTACATTAATAATATTGTGAGGTGTCGGTAGATCCTAATAAAGTCAGTTAGACTCCAACCGTGGTTTCATTACGTTGCAGTTTGTTCGTTGGCGTGTTTTGATTTGCACCCGGTAGGCGGGTGCTGGGCATGGTCACATGTCAACAATAGCTATCTATATGTACGACTCGGGAGCCGGGTTGTGGGCACACGAACGAATTATTGTTGGACCCGGGAGTCGGTTGCTGGGCACTGAATGTGTTAAGTGTCTGCATCATCAGCACTCTGCAAAACAGAAATGCTTTCCAAACCAAAAGTTTTTATCAAAATATCAATAAGTTTGCTTTTATTTCTGTCATTTGACAGGAATTTTTCCTGGGACATGGTAATTTCTGTACCCTCGTCAAAAATTACGTCGGGGTATAGTTTTCCCTTAGTACGTCGCTGTCTTTATTGGTTTTTTACGCACATTTTGTTCTCGTACCCATCAAATACTACATACAGTAGGATTAGAATTTTTTTTTACGTAGTCCACGTACTTTGTGCAAATGTCTTTGATTTTAAGACCAGTCTGCCAAAAATCTGTGTAACAAAAAACCACCATCAACAACATGAGCTTTGCCACCTGTGCATTGTGTAGACTCTTCCTTGGAAACAGGTGTAAACATTTCGTAAAATGTTGATTTAGTTGTTTTACGCATACCGTGCTGGTCAAATATAGACAGGGGGTATGGCGAAAGTTCATATTTCAAATAGGTTTTCAGTTCTTCTTGAGACTTTTTCAAGAAGGAAATCCTTTTAAAAATCAAGTCTGGGTCTACTGACACGTTTGTTTCCTCAATGGTTATGCCAGAATTTACAGTGGCAAGCGACTTCACAGTTTCTTTTCTTGAATATTTGATGTCGGCAAAAGAGCTGCCATCTCTTTTTAACATCATCTCTTTGCCGACTGTCCTTGCTAGGTACGGGTTCACACTTGTACCGCCAACCAGTCCTGTGCTTATTGACATTATTTTTTGAACATCAGGAAAAGGGTTGTGTTCCTCGAACCATTTTGAAAAGCAATTCGAATATTTTTCATCTCTAGCAATCCTTGATTTAAGGCCGTCTTTGTGTTTCTTCGCAACAGTGTCTGTATCATCACAAAACGAATCTACTTGTTCAGTAATACTATGTAATATCGGCTAACCCAGAACCCACTTCCCCAAAACATTGTCAGATAAACCTCTACCTTGAGTGACACCTCCTGAAGTT
Organism: Fissipunctia ypsillon; assembly: GCA_947568875.1. NCBI lineage: Eukaryota > Metazoa > Arthropoda > Insecta > Lepidoptera > Noctuidae > Fissipunctia > Fissipunctia ypsillon. The sequence continues at coordinate 13,803,552 of OX387668.1, forward strand.
TTCATCGTCCGCATCAAGCTCTGTTCTATTACCATATCGCTCCAGGTACCGGAGCAAGGGTTGTCCGTTCTGCGGATAGCAAAAAGTTTTTGATTGACGAACCGTTCAAAATATTCCGGGCTCATGGTCAGCTGTAAATTTTCCAACTTGCAAATACAGACTTGCCGACTTGACATAATTGAAATGACCCGCTGAGTGAAAGTAAGGCATCATTTCTTTTACTGTTTTAATATGGAGAGTCCAATCTCCAGTTCTTTCAGCTCTAATAAAATTTTTAATCAAAATTGTCATTTTAAAATTAGAAACCCAAAGCTCAGCTGTAGGGCCTCTTTTTTCGAGCTCCTGTAAAGTGGTAAACTTGTTTACAACTGACTGTAACACAGGTGTACTTGTCTCTATTTCAATGTCTTTGGAATCTGGGAGTGCATAAATTGAATTCTCAATTTCAAGTTTTTCGTCCATACTCAAGTTTACTGTCTTCATGATAATTTCAAAAAGAGCTAAGCTGGTCAGTAAATGAGCTCGAACACAGCGCTCATAGTGATGGCCTGAGATTATTTTATCTAAAGAACCCATTGCGTAAATGCTAGCCCATAACTCTTTCAGTCCACTTCCGCTCATAATATGTCCCACTGCTCCTATGCACGACATGACGAGGTGAAACCCTCCCAACCTCAAAATTATTTTACTAATTTGTGGGTCTTGAGAGGATTTCACAATTTCTTGAGCCTTTTGAAACAACGGCTGGTCGAAAGAGACTATGCAGCATTCAGTATTGGATTGTTTGCACTGTTCTACTGCATGATGCAACGCTGTGAGGATTGTGTCAGAGCTAGATGCTGGTGCATTAATGAAAGGGACTGGTTTAATTTCGGTCATGAACTGTTCGCTTATGTGGTCTTTGTGTGCAAAACGCATAAAAGAATTCCAGCCTGGCATATCTGGAAATCTCTGAGTTTTTCCATACATCCACAGTAAATCATATTGTGTAATTGTGAATAAATCTTCATCTTCATGTGGTGGGTGAAAAATAATATTGCTAAGACCAGAAATTATTGGTTTGTGATATATTTGCACTGGAATCTGGTCAAAGCGCTTTACAAAGCTTTGTGGAACATATTTCAACCTGGGAATTTGCTCATTCAAGCCGGGAGTTTGAGGTGGATTTAAGCATTGAATGCCACCCATTGTATGGAACGTATTGTGTCCATCCATAGATATAAATATTTCTGTGTGTCCATCCATAGTTTGCACATTAACGTCCGCATTGTCAAAAACGAACTGCATGAAATGTGGTACCGTCGGTTTCGGTACATAGGACGCAATAGCTGAAATCTGAAACTTCAGTGTTTCATCATAACTGGCACAAAATCCAATTCCATTAAGCAAATCAATTAAATAGCGGGATGCATATTTATGATGTGATGACAGTGATGACAGTCCAAGAAGGACTGGTGACTTAAACGAGCGTGGTCTAGCAGCACTGACTATAGCATGTGCAATAGCAATGCATTTCCGCTCGTATGGTTCGCAGTTAGTTTTGTTGTTAAGAATAACTGCTTTTAACAGTCTTAGTAAACTTAATGGGCAATCATCCTTTGCACCCATCATAATAATAATATTAATGTTGCTGATTTTGTCATCTGTGATGCGGAGGACTGCTCGGGTCTGTTACCAAACTCCAAAAAGTGTCTTAAAATGTTCCAACAAAATATTCGGAGTGTTACATGTAACCTACCTGGATTATTACCGATAATAGCCAGAACTGAGGTAGATTGGGATTGCATTGTTTTGACGGAGTGCTGGTTGTCATCAACTGTGTTTTTACCCCCCTTGGATGGATATGACAGTTTTGCCACCACTAACAACCCTACGCAGAATGAAGGTGTTGTTGTGTACTACAAGAACGGTTTGTTTATCTCAATTGAAGAACCTGTGATTGAGGGGGCAAACTGTCTTGTTATTACCCTAAATAAAGATACAGTAGCCTTGGCCATTTATAGGCCACCCGGGTACAGAAATATTGACACCTTTTTACAATCGCTTAATCAGGTACTATTTAAATATTCGTTTATGCAAAATGTCATATTATTGGGGGACATTAATATTAACATTGCCGAGCACAGTGTTGACAGCAATCTTTCTGCATATTTGGATATGATGGCATTCCACGGCATGATGCCTGCATATACATCTCCTACGCACAATAAAACATGTTTGGATCACACGTTTCTAAAGACAAAACTAACGGCTCGTTGTCTTATACTCCAAACAACACTTACAGATCATAATAGTGTTGCTTTGTACATAGCTAGTCTTCCCAAACAAAAACCTGCTAAAATTATAAATTACTTAGATCACAACCATTTAAATGGGGAACTTAAAAGTGTTGACTTTAGTCCACTATACACAATTAAAAACGCCAACGAAGCTGCTAATTTCTTCCACGGTATCCTGTATAGGGCTATCAAAAATAACACTAAAGAAATCAAAATATCAAACAAGAAAAAAATTCTAAAACCCTGGATAACCTCAGGCATTCTGAAGTGCGTTAGAAACCGCGATAATCTATATAAAAAAGTAAAGAAACACCCAGACAATGAGATATATAAAACTACTTACAAACGATACCGAAATTTTTGTTCGTCTTTATTAAAAAAACTTAAAAGAGAATATGAGAAGCTACAATTCCAAAACGCAGGGAAAAATAGTAAAAAAATTTGGAAAATAGTTAAAGAGATTACATATTCAACTAAACCCAAAGACAGCCCGATTGAACTTATAAGCACCAATGACCCCCAAAACTCGGCAAACAATGTGAATCAATACTTTGTGTAAGCCTAATTAGTATAATGTACGTCTGATTAATATTATTCTTTAAATATCCTGGAATTATTATACCTCTAATACATAGATATTGTATTGACCATATTAAGTAGCAACCGGTAGGTAGATGTTAAAGTTTAAGCAATTTTGATTTATAGTGAAATATATTACATTGTTAATCTAAATGATAATAATTAAATGTATTATTAATTATCAACTAATTGTAGATGAATAATCGTTTTTAATAGCCATTATATTAATTTAAGATAGTGTATTTATAATCGAAGTTAATGTCATAACTGACACTCTTTGCGATCGACACATCGCGCAATCGTTGTACAAGAAAGAGGTGAATTTTGTGATTAAAGCGCTGTGGAGATATTACTGGATTTTATTTCTGCAACACTTTTGAGGCTATCCCGATAGCTTCAGAAGTGGGATAAACGAAAAGTGTTACTCTTTTCGACTTACGCCTACGAGGAAAACGTAAGTACATTTATTTGTATTGTACCCACCAACAACTTAGTTTGATTCGAATTTTATAACGTGAAAATCTATGACTGTTGTCTTTAAAACAAAAGTATGTAAATCAAATATTAACATTACGTAATTACGACGAAATCGAATTGAGGTTGTTTATCTCCTGTTTAAAGTGATAATTATAACGAGTTGCTAGTTGGTAAGAAAGTCTACTGTAAATAAGAGTATTTAACAAATAAACATACTTTTCCACAATAAGATAAATGGAATTACCATTTAACTATTTGGCGCTTGTGTAAGTACCCACGCTTGATGAAAGTAACGCGTGTTGTTTTTTTTTTATACATAGTATTTCGGTGCTTGCTGTAAAAATCAAGTAACACAAATATTTTGGGAACATTATTTATCGTTGCCCGCGATTGGCAAGGGTACTGGGGTCGATTCTTGCAATCGAAGAGAGTAAATGTTTTTTTTCTCCCTGTTTCTGAAATTATTGCGTATTTCGAGATGAACTTTGTGTGGTGCGCTACGGTGGTAGTAGCAGTACTATGTGATAAAGACCGAGCTTAATCAGGAGTGATTAAGTTACTATTACCGAAAAATATTAAACAACTATACATATAGCTGCATAAACTTAATCTACCATGTTAATGATGTTAAAAACAATGGTTTACTAAGCTGTCGTCTGTCAGTTTCAGTGCTCGACATGGAGAGAGAGAAGAGTCAAACCCGAGATTATAGGACTCTTAGTCCGGACCCAGGAGTACCCAGGTTTGAGGGTCAGGGTCGGGAAGCGGTAGACTTGAGGCGTGAGTCTAGCCACGCAACTTGGCCAAGAGTACCCATGTATGAGGGTCAGGCTAGGAGGACATATTCGGAACAACCAGGGGTATCACGGGTGCGTGATACTGAGGTTGATAATAATTATGACAATATTGACGGAGAGCGTCAAGGACGAAGGGTGCTTCGTCCACAAAGGGTTAAGGAGAGATTTCTTCGTACGCCTTCAAGGTCAAGGTGTAGCCGTTCGTCGAGCGCTGGATCCTATAGCCGTGAGGGTACCAGAGAGAGAAGTACGAGTCGACGAGGTAGGAGACTGGAGGACGATAAGGATTCAAGGTCGGGTTCTAGACGTGACCGGAAGAGGAGCCATCATCTTGAGCGAGGAGACGAGGGTGAGCAACAAATGTCATCTACTTCTAAGAAACCTAGGAGTGTAGACTCCACTGAGATTATTTAAGATAAATTTTTGTCAATTTTGCAATCAGTTAAGAGTTCAGATAAGTCGAAGTTGCCTTTTAATACTAATATTGTTCCCGAGTTTGATCCTATGACAAAGGAGCAAACTATTTTGACTTGGTTGACAAAGGTAGAGGAGTGTTCAGAAATTTATGGCTGGGAAGATAGAGAAATAATTCACTACGCCCTGCCAAAGTTGACAGGGGTAGCGAAGACTTGGTATCAAAGTTTGCCGACAATGATGTATACGTGGAGTGAGTGGAAAAAGAAGTTGATTGAATCTTTTCCTGTTCGCGAAGACTATGCCGAACTCTTGACTGAAATGCTGGGCAAAAGGGTTAAATGTGGAGAGTCACTTGAACATTACTATTATGCCAAAATTAATTTGCTAAATAGATGTAAGATCTATGGGCGTCATGCTGTCGATTGCTTGCTATACGGCGTTGAAGATAGGGCTGTTAAAATAGGTGCGCAGGCTGCACAATTCTCTGAGCCAGAGCAAGTGCTGAAATATTTCAGAACTGTGAAAATAGGGCATGGTCGGGAAAATCCTGATTCTAGTTTTAAATCCCGAAACGAACGTAAAGGTACTACGCTTTTATCAAAACCAGCGGGTTTGAAAATTACGTGCTACAATTGCGATCAAGTTGGTCATCCAAGTTTCCGTTGTGAGAAACCCCCAGCTAAGTGCGTCACTTGCGATAAATCGGGTCATTTGTCAATTCACTGCTTTAAAAACAAACGCTTGAATAAAGATCGCGAAAAGGAAACTAGTCTAAATAATAACAAAACCGAAAAACAAGTATCCCAATTATGTTTATCTGAAGACTTGACTGCTAAGTACATGCTTGAGATCAAAGTCAATAACCATAATTTAGATTGTCATCTAGATTTAGGGAGTCAATGTTCTCTTGTAAAGCTAACAAAAGCTAGGGAACTCAAATTAGACATTGTAGTACCAGAAGATTTACCTGTTCTTAGGGGTATAGGCGCTAACCTAATCTCTCCAGTAGGTATGACGATTGTTTCCGTCGAAGTTCAAGGCATAAAGGAGACGATAAATTTATATGTAGTAAACGATTTCGTAATCAACCAGTCAGTTCTATTAGGACATTGCTTTACCGAGAAACCAGATATCGTTATTACAAAAACCCCTACCGCTGTGATATTTAACAAAATTCCGAGCATTAAAATGCGTCTTGCAACTAGCGACGATGCTGAAATCCCGTCGAACACTTTACGCGCTGTGCAAGTTTCTACTGATCCTAGCGTAGATGTACGAGTTTATGTTAATGGTTCCTTGCGGGGTCCAGAAGGGAAGGAATACTACCTCCTCCCTGGAGAATATGAGGTAAAGGGTGGGCGTAGCGCGCTACTGATTCACAATGCATCACCCAGTTCAATCTCACTTGAGAAAGGAACCCTTTTGACACGAGTACAATATAAATGTGTTGACAATTTGGAAAATATCCTAAACTCGTGCAATGTCACAATCTGTGAATCCCAAAAAAATTACGTTTTGAACTGTAACGATGCTCTAAGTGAAGAAGATAAATTATATTTAAAACAACTAATTAATAAATATAGTAACTGCTTTTCAAAGGGACTTGACGATTTGGGGTTCACAGATCTGACAGAAATGGTGATTGAGCTTGAGGATTCAGAACCAGTTATTTATAGGCCGTATCGTATGTCTTACGCGGACCGCGTTTTGGTAAGAAATATGGTGCAGGAAATGATCGAACACGGTATCGTTAGAGAATCTACCTCATCTTACGCGAGCCCTATTGTCCTTGTACAAAATAAAACGGGAGATAAACGTTTGTGCGTTGACTACCGTGCCTTAAACCGCAAAACTAAAAAGGAACATTACCCTCTCCCTCGGATTGAGGATCAGTTAGATCAACTGTCAGGTAACAAAGTTTTTACTTCACTTGATTTAGCCTCTGGGTATTATCAGATACCAATCGCTGAAGAGTCGCGGCACAAAACCTCTTTTGTGACACCAGACGGCCAATATGAATATAATCGGATGCCGTTTGGTCTGGTAAATGCGCCATCAGTTTTCCAGCGCACTATCAATAAAATACTTCTCGAGGCTAAGATCAAATATGCAATAGTTTATATGGATGACGTCCTTATTCCAGCTAAGGACGTTCCCGAAGGGTTACAACGATTGGAAGAAGTTTTAGTACTTCTTCAAAAGGGTGGTCTAACACTAAAATTAAACAAATGCCACTTTTTTCTTGAAAAAATAGACTTTCTCGGTTATGAGGTTAGTTCCGAGGGTATACGACCCGGCCAAAGAAAAACTGAGGCGGTATCTAAATTCCCGACACCCAGGAATCAACATGAATTGAGACAACTCCTTGGGCTATCGGGATATTTTAGGCGATTTATTATGAATTATGCTATATTAGCGGCCCCACTAACCGATTTATTAAAAAAGGATGTGAAATGGGCATGGGACAAAGGTCAGGAATTAGCATTTAACAAAATCAAAGCTTTCCTGGTTGATAGACCCATTATTGCGCTCTACAATCATAGTGCAGAAACCCAATTGCATACTGACGCTAGCAAAGCCGGACTAGCTGGTATTTTATTACAGGCTAACTCAAACGGTGTGTTCCAGCCGGTATCGTACTTTAGTCGAAAAACTAACGTAGATGAACAAACACTTCACTCGTACGATCTAGAGACATTGGCGGTAATTGCGTCACTCAATCGTTTTCGCGTCTATCTCATCGGAATTCCCTTTAAAATACTCACCGACTGCAACGCATTACGGGCAACGTTAATCAAACGTGATTTGATCCCACGAATAGCCCGGTGGTGGATACAGTTACAAGAATATGACTGCACCATTGAATACCGTTCGGGATTGCACATGTCTCATGTCGACGCCCTGAGTCGCAATCCAGTAGATGGAAGCGAATCAGAGCCGCCAACGTGTTTTGATGTCCTAACCATCGAAACTTGCGAGCAAGACTGGATTGCTACTGTACAGTCTGCTGACGAAGAGGTCAGGAAGATAAAAGAGACGTTATCGGATCCTGGTTCAGAGCAAGTGATGGATATTCACAAAAACTACAAATTAAAAAACAATAGGGTCTACAGAATAGTCGGGGATGAAATAAAATGGCTGGTACCGAAAGGCGTTCGCTGGCAGATTTTAAAAATAAATCACGATGACGTCGGTCATTGTGGTTATGATAAAACCTTACAGCGGATCCGTAAAAATTACTGGTTTGCCAAAATGCGCAAATTCGTAAAGAAATACGTTTCATCCTGCCTCGAATGCTCACACCACAAAACACCTGGTGGTAAGCGTGAAGGTGAACTACACCCTATAGAAAGGCCAAGCGTACCGTTTCATACGGTTCATGCCGACCACTTGGGTCCATTTATAAGGAGCAAAAAGGGCAATTGTTATTTACTCGTTTTGGTCGACGGCTTTACAAAATATGTTATCGTAAAGCCGGTTAAAGACACCAAAACGGCGACCACGATAAAAGTACTCAAAGACCATATCAGCTACTTTGGTGTCCCAACTCGCCTTATCACCGACAGGGGCACCAGCTTCACTAGCGGGGTTTTTAGGGAGTTTGTAATGCTATACGGCATTCAGCACATTATGAATGCCGTGGCAACTCCCAGGGCGAATGGTCAAGTTGAAAGATTCAACAGGACCATATTAGACGCCCTTTCTACTTCAGCCCACGGTAAAGACGAAAAGTCTTGGGATGAACAAATTCTCGATATACAATTAGGTTTAAATACTACGACTCATAAAACGACGCAAAAGACTCCATCAGAGTTACTTTTCGGATTCAACATTAAGTGTAGGAGTGAAAGCATATTGAGTGAGGTTTTAGACGACACCGTGACCGTAACATCGGCGGAGAAATTAGCAGAAGTAAGGGACGTAGCTGGAAAGAAAATAAGTGAGACTCAGATTAAAGATAGGGAAAGGTTTAACCGTCGTAGGAAACCAGCAAAGAATTATTCAGTAGGAGACTTAGTACGTGTAGAGCGACAGGTTCCTAACGATGGACAATCACAAAAACTGGTTGTCAAATATCAGGGTCCGTACCGGGTAATAAAAGTACTTCCCAACGATAGATATGTTATCGAAGACACTCCCCTATCGCGCAAAAATAATCGTCGTTACGAAGCCGTCGTAGCAATCGACAAAATGCAGCCCTGGTTAAATTTTAATAGAAACTTGGAAAGTAGTTGTGAAGAAAGTGGGTCAGATAATGAGTAAAAATAAATTTATAAATAAAAACTAAATAAAAGTTATGTTCTTTTATATTAATCTAATATAAATAAATTACTATTCAATTTAATGTACTTACTATGATTAAATATTATTATTTCAATTATATTAGATTAGTGTATCATGTAATTATAAGCCTCGATCAGCATTTGTGCTTGTTTCGTGTCTCGATGTCAGATACGTGTAGATGTTTATGTGTCAGAACATACATTATTAATGTTTTAGTATCAGTCTACTGTTTGGTTTGGGTTCTATGACCATGACAATAATTGTTTCATTGCCAATTGTACTGTGGTATAATAATAACAGCAATGATTCCCGTCTCAATTCAATCATGTTGTAATAAACGTATTAAATATATATATATATATATATATATATATATATATATATATATATATATATATATATATATATATATATATATATATTAATCATACTCTGCTTATCCCGATAATAGTAACGTCATTCTTTTTCGCGAAGGGACTCGCTTTCACAGGAAGGCCGAGCTGTAAGCCTAATTAGTATAATGTACGTCTGATTAATATTATTCTTTAAATATCCTGGAATTATTATACCTCTAATACATAGATATTGTATTGACCATATTAAGTAGCAACCGGTAGGTAGATGTTAAAGTTTAAGCAATTTTGATTTATAGTGAAATATATTACATTGTTAATCTAAATGATAATAATTAAATGTATTATTAATTATCAACTAATTGTAGATGAATAATCGTTTTTAATAGCCATTATATTAATTTAAGATAGTGTATTTATAATCGAAGTTAATGTCGTAACTGACACTCTTTGCGATCGACACATCGCGCAATCGTTGTACAAGAAAGAGGTGAATTTTGTGATTAAAGCGCTGTGGAGATATTACTGGATTTTATTTATGCAACACTTTTGAGGCTATCCCGATATTTGCAAATGTTGGTAAAACGCTAGCAGAAAAAATCATTAAGAATAATGTACAAACCAGACCCAACACCTTTAACTCTTGCTGTCATTCCTTTTGTCTGCTCCCCACGGATGAAGATGAGGTTGGGTCTTTAATAACAGGGTTAAAGAGTGTTAAAGCATCAGTCCCACCGTTGGCTGAAGTAGACTCGGCGCAACTCGTAGATAATAAGATTTTAACTATAAGTTTTTTATTAGGCGTTAACTTACTGTCCTTGGGTTCTGTTTCAATGTCATTACTATAATTAAAGTTGGTTCTCTGCGTGCTACATCCTGAGTTTTTTATAAATTCCCAAAATTCCTGCGAGGTTCCTTCAGTTTTATACATGGTCCATACGAACCGGATGATATTATCTACATACTAGTAAAGTGGAATAAGCTGAAATTGGATATTCTGGAAATTGAATATTGAATGAGTACTGGAGTGACGAGGTGACAAACACGTGCTTTGAAGAAAAGTGGATTTAACGTGGATTTTCATTAGGCGAAATAAATCAGGAAGTGTTTATGCATTATAATAGTAATTAAATTCACCCAACACTCATTATTAATTTAAATCAGGTAAAATAAAATATAGGAATTAAGTATTTATTAATAAGGTTAGTAACATATTTTATATTACATTTACAAAGTTATTTACTTATTTTTATTCTTTGTGTAAGTATATATTTACAAGGAATTATTTATAGAGCATTAAGTTAAATCACATTTGTATAATTATAGTTAACGTGTGCTTAAAATACAGTACAGTAGTGTTATTGTTAACCTACATTAGTTAGCTATTTACTTTTCAATATACAAATATTATTTTTGAATTTACCTTTACAATTAATTGTTGCTTTGTAAACCTTTTAAAAAGTAAATAATTATTTTGTTTGTTACTTTATTTCTTTGGAATAGTAAACCATACATGCTTTCCTATGGTAGTTGTTATTTGCAGTGATACAACTTAAATCAACTTTGTACAATTAATAATTTAGCCTAATTTTGCTTACAGTCTCATTAGTAATTACGATAGGTATTTTGTTACAAATAGTTTCGTTATTTAACATTATAATTGTGTAATTACAGGTCTACGACACTCACCTTTCATTTCAAAATGACTGATATTAAAGAACTTAAAAAGAAGCGAAGCAGTTATAAAGGAAGATTAACAGTATTTGGAACCTATTTAAGTAATTTAAAGGATGCTGAGATAACCCCCTTTCAGGTAATGGAGTTGCAATTGCGAGTCACCAAATTAGAGGAACTTTATAATGAATTTAACGAGGTTCAACTGAAATTAGAATGCATGTGTGATAATACTGATACTGAGACACTCGAAAGAAGTACAATTGAATCTCAATATTATGGGTTGGTAGCTCAAGCCAAAATTATGTTGGGTAACTTTTCAAAATCTGAGCAAGATGAAGTAAAATCGAATTGCAGTAGTGGTAAGCGTCAGTTAGTCAAGTTACCTACAATCCAATTACCCAAATTCACAGGACTATATAATAACTGGCTCGAATTTCGCGATACCTTCGAAAGTCTCATTCATGGCAATGACGATATAGACGAGATTAATTAATTTCATTATCTGAGGTCATCATTAGAAGGATCTGCTGCTATCGTGATCCAGTCAATTGAGTTTTCTGCTCAAAACTACAATGTGGCATGGGAGCTTCTTTGTGAGCTATTCGATAATGAAAGGTTATTGATTGAGAATCACGTTACAGCGTTGTTCAATATCGAGTCGATCACTAGGGAGTCCTCAACTGCACTAAAAGGTATTATAGACAATGTAAACAAAAACATCAGAGCGTTGAAAACATTAGGCGAACCTGTTCATAGTTGGGACACATTACTTATCCATGTAATTCGACAAAAACTTGATACTAAAACATTTCGAGAATGGGAAGAATACAAAGGGCGCATCGATAAATCTAGACGAATCACTTTTGATCAGTTCATTGAATTTATGCGTAATCGCGCTGAGTTAATAGAAACACTGGAAAAGTCACGTCATTCTTCAAATAATGTGAAACAGAACACTAAAATAAAAACCTTTGTTACAACGGAAAACACTAGTAGTTCTTCATCACATGGTTGTCCAAAATGTAAAAGCGATCACAACCTCAATTCATGTCCACAGTTTCTATCATTAAGCGTCAACGACAGAATGTCTTTACTACCTAGCTATAAGGTATGTTATAATTGTTTACGTCACGGTCACTATCCTAATAATTGCAAGAAATCTGGGTGTAAAATATGTAAACGCGAGCACCACACGCTTATTCATAACACAGATTTCAAACCAAAACCTGTTTCAAGCAAATCAGCTGATGGTACGACCGATAAGGCTAAGGTTGAGTCATCCTCCACTGCCGACGCAAACAATAGTCACGTTGCGCTCTCAGCCAATATCCCTGCGCATTCGCATACGAGCGGCACAGGCGACATCCTGTTGTCAACTGCATTAGTTAGGTGTTACGATGTCAATAATAAAGAACACATCGCTCGAGCTCTGCTCGATTCTGGGAGTTCGTCGTGTTTGATGACAGAGAATTTATTTAATAAGTTAAATCTGCCCCATTTCAACACAGACAAATCTATACAAGGCATAAATAAGTTCACCACGCATGTGGAGAAAATGTGTCGTGTGCACATTAAATCGTTGCATACACTAATGATTTAATATGTTTTGTCTTGCCCACAATAACTGATAACGTTCCCGCTAGACAGGTACATGTGAATATACCGTCAAATATTCACTTAGCTGATCCGTATTTCCACACACCCTCTTCTGTTGATATTATTATAGGAGCAGACGTATTTTGGAGTTTATTAGGATCTAATAAGATTTTACTAGGTGATGGGAAACCAACACTTTATCAAACTAGACTTGGTTGGCTAGTTTGCGGCCCAATTAACGGCGGCTGTAGTAATTCATCTCAATTTTCATCAATTAAATGTAATTTTACTAATATTAACGATAATTATGAAAGTTCTTCCAGTTCGAATGAGTTAGATGACATCCGAAACCAATTGACGCGTTTCTGGCAGCTCGAGGAAGTTTGTCATGAGTCATCGACTTATTCAGCTGAGGAGAAGATGTGTGAAGAACACTTTATACAAAACACAACGCGCTTAGCAGATGGCCGCTTTAGCGTTAAACTACCGTTAAAGGAATCTTCGAATAGTTTAGGCGATTCATATCATCGTGCAAAACGATGTTTTCTGTCACTGGAGCGCAGAAATCTCAGCCAACCCTCACTCGATAAAATGTACAAAGATTTCATGACTGAGTACATTTCTTTAGGCCATATGTCAGAGTGTAGTATTCATGAAGATCAGCAGTCATATTTTATTCCTCATCACGGAGTACTGCGCGAGAATAGTAGTACAACCAAATTACGGGTTGTTTTTAATGCTAGTGCACCCACTACCTCTGGTCTTTCTTTAAATACATTACAGATGGTGGGGCCTATCGTCCAGGACGACCTGACTACAATTCTTCTTAGATTTAGAATGCACAAGTACGTCCTCTCTGCTGACGCAGAGAAAATGTACAGGCAGGTGTCTGTTCATTCATCGGATAGGCACCTACAGCAAATTATTTGGCGTGATGATGCTTCTAGTCCTCTTAAAGTTTACCAATTGCATACAGTGACTTACGGTACGGCTAGTGCACCATTTCTCGCTACTAGGTGCCTCAAACAGGTCGGTCTTGACTGTCAGGATCAAAAGGTCGCAGAAGTTATCCTTCATGATTTCTACGTGGACGACCTTTTGACCGGTGCAGACGTGTTTGAGGAGGCTCAAATGTTGCGTCAGAAGGTGACGGATGCTCTGGCTTCTGCTTGCATGCCTTTAAGGAAGTGGAAATCTAACGAACCCAGTTTAATTTCAGAATCATCTGGTGATTCTTATTTTGATTTCCACAAGGAAAGTGATGTCGTTAATAAAACTCTTGGTCTTAGTTGGCGAACTGACACAGATGATTTATGTTTTCCTATAAGTGTTCCTGAATGTATAGAAAATACTAAGCGTGGCATGTTAGCAGTAATCGCGCAAATTTTTGATCCTCTGGGGTTGTTAGCACCGTGTGTCGTAAGCATGAAGATGTTGCTTCAGAAACTTTGGCTGGACGGGTTAAAGTGGGATGACCAGTTATCACCTGAGATTGGAACAATATGGGCGAATATAATTAAAGCTTTGCCTTGCCTTCATAAATTACGTGTTTCACGTCGTGTGGTCTGTGACGCATACAAACAGGTTGAATTTCATATTTTTACTGACGCTTCGGAACGAGCTTACGGCGCTTGTTTGTATATTCGCAGTATCAATGAGCAGGGTGACGTCGACGTGCGATTATTAATCGCTAAAAGTCGCGTAACTCCCATTAAACCATTAACAATACCGAAACTTGAGCTCTGTGCTGCTGTGCTTGGTGCACGTTTATATCAAAAGGTTGCTAGTTCCCTTCGCATTACACCAATTAGTGTAGTTTTTTGGACCGACTCCATGATAGCGCTGGGTTGGTTAAAAATATTACCAATTAAATTAAATACTTTGTTCGCAACCGTGTTGCCGAAGTATTAGAATCATCCGGTGCAAGCACCTGGAGACATGTGTCGACACACGACAATCCAGCTGATTTAATCACTCGCGGAGTGGAACCTACCGCTATACAATGACTGGACCAGTGGTGGTTCGGTCCATGTTTCTTAAAGTGTGACAGTACTACATGGCCACCCCTTGCTATGAATCCAGGAATCTTACCAGACATTAAATCTAATATTTTAGTTAATTTAGTTCAAGATCATGCTAACGAAGATTTAGCATTCATCGAGTTTAATCGTTTTTCCAATTTTATTAGATTACAGCGTTCTATTTGTTACGGCGTTTTTCGTTTTATTAATGCATGTAGGAAGCGTTCAGCAAATAAGTCTTATTTAAGCGCTGAAGAATTACAATACTCGTTAAACTTTATTATTATTCAGTCGCAAAAGGAGTCCTTTCCTGAATATAACTTACTATTAAATAATAAAAAATTACCACATAAAAATAAATTATTAAGCTTAAATATATTTCTAGATAAAAATAAAATTATTCGTGTAGGTGGTAGATTACACAATTCCGAATATTCGTTTGAAAAGAAACACCCAATATTATTACAGTCCACTCATCAATTTGTGAAACTTTTATTTAGATTTGAGCATATCAGGTTAATGCACGCAGGTCCTCAATTATTACTAAGTACAATTAGAGAGACTTACTGGCCACTTGCTGGTCGCAATTTAGCCAGAGCCTGTTATCGACAATGCGTTCGATGCCAGTGCCTAAAGCCACAGGCAGTTGTCCCTCAGATGGGTAATCTCCCATTAAGTAGACTCTCACCAGCCGACTTTCCTTTTCAAAGCGTAGGAGTTGACTACGCAGGCCCTATAATCTCGTCTAGTCGTCAAGGTCGTGGATGTAGATTAGTAAAGGTATACATCGTTATTTTCGTGTGCTTTACTACAAAAGCCATACATTTAGAGTTGGTGGGTGACTTGACGAGTAGTAATTATTTACAGGCTTTACGCCGGTTTATGTCTCGAAGAGGAAAACCTCTCCAGATTTACTCCGATAACGGAACTTCGTTTGTAGGAGCCTACAATCGTGACTCCATATCTGAAAGTGCGGCTCAAGATGATATTAAATTTCATTTTATTCCTGCTTACGCTCCACATTTTGGCGGTCTTTGGGAGGCGGGTGTCAAATCGACCAAATTTCATTTGTTCCGAGTGTTGGGCAATTGTCATCTCACATACGAGGAGCTTAACTCCGTTTTGGTTCAAATTGAAGGCATTTTAAATTCTCGGCCGCTTACACCGTTATCGTCGAACCCAGAAGACCTGTTGCCTCTCACTCCAGGTCATTTCTTAATTGGACGACCTCTCACGTCTCTTCCTGTAAGGGATATCCGGGACTACTCCACTCATCACTTGACGCGCCATCAACGTATTGAGCAGCTGCGGCAGCATTTCTGGTCAAGATGGAGCAAGGAGTATGTCTCCGAGCTTCAGCAGCGGGTAAAGTGGCGCACCGGCAATGACAGCCTGAACCTGGACTCCCTCGTTGTCATAAAGGAGGATAACCAGCCACCGTTAAAGTGGAAGTTGGGCCGCGTTGTTGGTCTTCATCCTGGCACAGATGGCATAAGCAGAGTTGCCGAAATCAAAACTCCAACTGGGACTATCAGAAGGGCATTCTCCAAGATTTGCCCATTATTGGAAGATAACAGCTGTTGAAAGGCGAGCTTCCAACGGCCGGGGGCATGTTAAAGCATCAGTCCCACCGTTGGCTGAAGTAGACTCGGCGCAACTCGTAGATAATAAGATTTTAACTATAAGTTTTTTATTAGACGTTAACTTACTGTCCTTGGGTTCTGTTTCAATGTCATTACTATAATTAAAGTTGGTTCTCTGCGTGCTACATCCTGAGTTTTTTATAAATTCCCAAAATTCCTGCGAGGTTCCTTCAGTTTTATACAAAGAGTGATTGTTCGGTGGGCCTTGATTTGATATCTAGTGACATCTTGAAATCTAATATAGATATTTTAACAATACCTATAACATACGTCTGTAATTTGTCGCTCACAACCGGTATATTTCCGAAGATCTATAAGAAGTCAAGAGTTCACCCGATACATAAGAGTGGTGACAGAGACTGTGTCAATAATTATAGGCCAATTTCAATTCTCCCTACCCTGTCAAAAATTTTAGAGCGCATCATTAACAAAAGACTTGTTAACTACTTGGAAAATAAAAATCTTCTCTCACAAGCTCAATTTGGTTTCAGAGCCAAGAGATCCACCGCCGACGCTGTGTCAGAACTAACAAATTATATAGTTAAAAACATAGATTCAAAGAGGAAAACCATTGGAATATTCTTAGATTTAGCAAAGGCCTTTGACACAGTCTCTGTCCCTATTCTGTTAACAAAACTCGAAAGCCTGGGTATCCGGGATCTTCAATTAAAACTTTTTGAAGATTACCTAACCGACAGAACACAATGTGTTAAAATCGGTAACATAACTAGTGAAGAGGTACCAGTGAGATTTGGAGTTCCACAGGGCAGTATTCTTGGACCGACGCTGTTCCTAGTTTATATAAACGATTTATGTCAGTTAATGTTTCCGGATTCGAAAATTGTTGCGTTTGCTGATGATACGGCTTTACTTTTCAGTGGTGACTCCTGGCATGAAGTTTTTGTCAAAGCTCAGATAGGCATGAATACTGTGATCAGTTGGTTAAATAAGAACTTACTTACATTAAATGTAGAAAAAACGAACTACATCACGTTTTCTATTCAAACTAATGACAAACCGGATCCCTCTTTGAGTATTATCTCCCATTCGTGCCCAAATGCAAATGACACAAATTGTCAGTGTCCCAACCTTAAAAATACTGAATCTACAAAGTACTTAGGAGTAATAATTGACAGAAATCTTAAATTTCATGATCATATTAACCTGCTATCAGCGAGAGTGCGTAGACTTATAGTAATATTTAAAGCCTTAAGAAACACTGCACCAAAATCTGTTATAAAATCATTCTACTATGCTCTGTGTCAGTCTCAGCTTGAATACTGTATCACAACATGGGGTGGCACATGTAAAACTCATCTCTTAAAAGTTGAGAGAGCACAAAGAGCACTCCTGAAGGTTAGTTTGTTTCTACCTTTTTATCACCCAACTACTGATCTCTACTCGAAATGGGAGGTACTTACTGTGAGGCAGCTCTTCATTCTAAGAACGGTTATGAAACAACATGTCCTAACAACTTTTGAACCAGAAAGAATCAGAAACAAATGTCGCAAACATGTAGTCTGTTCCTCATCGTCATTCAAAACTCAGTTTGCACATCGGTTTTTCTGCTACCAGGGTCCAAACTTATACAATAAGGTAAATCGAGCCTTAACGTTATATCCCCTGCCAAAAACCAAATGTAAGCCTTTGGTTTCGGACTGGTTAAAAAAATTGGATTATAATTGTACAGAAGGTCTACTTCATCCAAATTAATCTAGAACGATATAAGCTTATAACTTGTACCAAAACCCTCTCACGTACACATCGGCACACTACACCTGACACTCAACACTACACTTTAACATTATACAATCTCAGAGACACACACATACACACAGACACAGGCGCCCTGATTAACTTTTTGTTGATAGTTTGTTTTTAACTTCTACCCCCAAAATTATAATAACTTAAGATTGTATTCATAAATCTTCTTACGTATAACGTTAGATTGTAATATTGTAATACTTAACATATATTTTTTAGTAAATACTTTCTGTTCTTCCGTGGGGTGGGGACCTGGTGATTTGTAATACAGGCATTTTTCGCCTAACTCAGACACCAGCAGTTGATTATATAAAGAGGGACAGGATTATCACTTCCCATATCGACTCTGAGTAATTGACATCGCATCGGGATCATTTTTCTTGTTGTTTGTTTCAATTTGGGCATCCTTTCTGATTAAAAGTCCCCGGTGTGCTTTACCTGCGGTTGCAGATAGGTGCCATTCGTAATGCTTTGAGTTGTACATTCCTACGTTCATACCTGTTTACCTGTTTCCTGTAGGCATGCTATGTGGATGCTCCTAGGAGATAGTTCAGCGTCAATTTTTTTTTTTTTTTTGCCGGTGTTGAGGCCCCGCGGACGTTCCAAGTCGTTTGCAACACTCAAGTCTGGGCAATTGCAGCAGAGGGCGGATTTCTAAGTATTGTATAAACAGTTGTATGCAGGACTTCACCTGATATCGCCATGTTTGTAAACGGGCGCCGTCAGTAGGGACTGGTCATCTCTTAGCTGCCACGGCTTATTTTAATTTTTGAATCGCTTCTAACTCCCATCTTTTTGTTGCGGACGCTTTTAACGTGCAAGTCTTTCTACGTTGTTCTCACATACTTAATTTCAATATGAATGATATAACCAGTATTTTGCAACAATATTTTGATTTAAAAGAGTGTCCGTGGAGTCTCCCGCCCGCTCCTCTCCACAGAGATCCACGCCTTGGAATGGGCAACTAGCCTTGTAGTGACCTACACACTTAAGTCTAAGTAAATTAATAAATTAAGAGTACAACAAAATTAAAATTAATTATAATTTATATACACATATTTACAAAAGAACTTAAAACTAGACTTATTTATAATCAAAATTAAAATTTCAATTTACTTAATATTCAACGAACAAACAGACCAGTACAAACATTGTATTAGTAGCTAATTACTTATCAGTTAGCCGGCGCAGCTATGACGCGTCTATTGTTCTAGCGCCGGCCGGTCGCTCGCGCTACGTCATGCGAGCCGTGTGCATGAGCGGGACGGCATCATCGTGCGTCGCACTCATGCACCCGCGCCGTACAGGCGACGCGCGCGCACCAAGTGACTTGCAAGTTGATACTCACTGCACGCTCTGCTTTATGTCCTAATCTCGCGATCCTAGTTTTCACCGCGCTAACTAGTAACACCTGAGACTTTCTTGTTTTTACGTTTAACTGTTCTCTGCCATCTATATTTCTACCACTCCTTCTTAACTAAGTGTAATTCTTGTGTGTGTAAACTGAAACCTGTGTCTGTGTACCTACATAATAAACTATCATTCTTCTTCTTGTGTAATTGGGACCTATTACTTTACTTCCTATTTCTACCTACCACACACACCCCCTACACTACATTGGTGACCCCGATCAAGAGCACGAAGATGACTGAGGACAAAGCGTGCACGAAACATGATGTGTCGGCAGCGGAATCATTTCGTGTGGGTGTGCGCATACCACCGTTCTACCCAGAGAAGCCAAGTCTCTGGTTTAACCAGATGGAGGCGCAGTTCACCCTGGCGAGCATCAAGTCGCACGACACCAAATTTTATTATATAACTGGCAACCTAGATCCGCAGTACGCTGCCGAAGTCGAGGATATTATCGACAACCCTCCACCCAGCGGGAAATACGAGAAGCTAAAAGGTGAGCTCATTAAAAGGCTATCGGCATCGCGTGAGAAAAAGGTGAAGCAGCTTCTCATGCATGAGGAATTGGGTGACCGGAAGCCGTCACAATTTTATCGCCACCTTCTCAATCTCGCTGGCCCAGGTGTACCGGAGGAGTTTCTGCGAAATAAATATGGACGAGTCGACTACCCGCAAACACACAGGCCATCGTAGCGTCGCAGTTGAGGATGGACCTGGCTGAACTGGCAGAGCTGGCGGACCGGATCCATGACGTCGTCGGTACCCAGTTGGCATCAACAACCGCCATATCTACTGCTGCATCGGCGAGTACTACAGGTATCAGTGTATGCTCGGAGGTCGCAGCTCTGACCAAGCAGATGGAGAAGCTGGCGGATAAGGTGGAACGACTATCTCGCTCCAAAGGACGATCCCGTAGTCACATGCGATATCGGTCAAGATCATCCCGATCAGAGTCCAGCTACAGGAAGTTCCCGCAGTGTTGGTACCACCAGAATTTCGGAGACCGAGCCAAAAAATGTGTGAAGCCGTGCGACCACCCTCCATCGGGAAATGCGCGGGGCAATCCATAATGGCGGCCGATGATTGTCCGAGTGCTGGTCGCTTGTTTGTTACAGATCAAAGGTCAAAAATGCAATTTTTAGTCGACACCGGCAGCGACCTCTGTGTCTACCCCCGATCGGCATTATCAAACCGACGAGAGAAGACCAACTACCAATTGTGCGCGGCCAACGGAACACCGATAAACACATACGGGTTCATAAACATCACTCTAAACCTACGACTGCGTCGTGACTTTGCTTGGCGATTTATCGTTGCCGATGTTACAAGGGCGATAATAGGCGTGGATTTTTTATCTTTTTATAATTTGGTTGTTGATTGCAGGAACCAACGCCTCATCGATAACCATACAACGCTCTCCACCCCGGCGTCGCCTGTCCGTCGTTCTGATGATGTTTCCTCGGTGAGGGTAAGTTTGGGTGATTCCGCGTACACACACATACTACGGGAATTCCCCGACATCACTCGCCCACATGGTATACACCGCACTCCCAAACACAATACAGCACACCACATCCGTACTACACCAGGGCCACCAGTATCCTGTACACCTCGCAGATTGGCCCCGGACAAACTGCGAATTGCTAAGGCCGAATTCGAGGCCATGCTGCAATGTGGAACCTGTCGCCAGTCCAAGTCACCGTGGTCGTCGCCTCTCCATCTAGCGCCGAAGAAAGATGACGGATGGCGCCCCTGCGGCGACTACAGGATGCTGAACGCACGTACCATCCCGGACCAATACCCCATCCGACACATCCAAGACTTTGCTCATAGTCTGTCTGGCTGTACCGTATTCTCTCAGATTGACCTGGTGAAAGCGTATAATCAGATTCCTTTAAATCCTGATGACATCCCGAAGACTGCGATCACGACGCCGTTCGGCCTTTTCGAATTCCCGTTCATGACGTTCGGTCTTCGAAATGCCGGACAGACGTTTCAGCGCTTCGTGGATGAAATGCTCAGGGGTCTGGATTTTACATACGCATATTTGGACGACTTCTTGGTCTACTCGAAAGACCAGAAGACTCACGAGCACCACCTGCGTCAACTTTTCACCAGACTTAGAGACTACGGTATGGTCATCAACAGTTCCAAGTGCGTCTTCGGAGTGTCGGAGGTAAACTTCTTGGGCTACCACATCTCAGCCAAGGGAACTAGCCCATTACCGTCCAAGGTCGAGGCTGTGCAAAATTTTCCCGCTCCCAAAACCGTAAGAGAGCTACGGAGATTTCTTGGGATGCTCAATTTTTACCGCAGGTTCATCCCAGGTGCAGCAAGCTTCCAGGCGCCCTTGAACGCTCTTCTTACCGGCTCCGTGAAGGGTTCACATCCGGTCAATTTTTCACCCGAAGAGCATAAGGCATTCCTGAACTGCAAGAACAGCCTTTGTCAAGCAGCACTGTTGGCGCATCCAGACTGCAGCGCTAAGTTGGCATTGGTCACAGATGCTTCCGACAAGGCCATTGGTGCAGTTTTGCAACAGCTGAATGCAGGTGCATGGGAACCGCTGGCTTTCTTTTCGCGCAAGTTGAGTCCAGCACAGGTTAAGTACTCTCCATACGACCGCGAATTAATCGCCATTTATGAGAGTATCAAATATTTCCGGCACATGCTGGAGGCTCGTGACTTTGTGATTTACACAGACCACAAGCCTCTGACGTTTGCCTTCCACTCTCGTAAGGAGAATTGTTCCCCACGGCAGTTCCGTCACCTGGACCTAATAGCCCAGTTTACAACGGACATCCGGCATATTTCTGGGAAGAACAATGTCGTGGCAGATACCCTTTCGCGCGTCGAGGAGATCACACAACCAGTGCCCCTCGAAAAGATCGCTGCAGCTCAACTTGACGACCTCGAGCTGAAGCAACTGCTAGATGGAGTTACCGCATTGTGCTTGCAACAGGTCAGGGTACCAGGTTCACAAGAGCAATTATATTGCGACGTTAGCACACCAACGCCAAGACCATTTGTGCCCAAGGAATTGCGCAGGCCAATTTTCACGAGCCTGCACTCCTTGAGTCACCCGGGTACCAAGGCATCTGCAAGGCTGGTCGCTGCCCGATATGTTTGGCCTGGCGTTAGGAAAGACTGCCGTGATTGGGTACGTTCCTGCTTGGCTTGCCAGCGCTCAAAAATCACACGGCACGTCTTTGCTCCAGTAGGTACGTTCAAATTACCGCGATCAAGATTTGCATACATTCACATTGACCTCGTGGGACCTTTGCCACCGTGTGAAGGGTTTCGCTATTGTCTCACTGCCATCGATTGCTTTACGCGATGGCCTGAGGCAATACCGCTCACAAACATAACTGCAGAAACAGTGGCAAAGGCCTTACTGAGTGGCTGGATTGCCCGTTTCGGCTGCCCATCCGATATAGTAACCGACAGAGGTGGGCAGTTCGAATCTGCGCTTTTCAAATGCCTCTCTGCAATCGCTGGGTTCCGACATCGCAGAACAACGGCATACCATCCTGCCTGCAACGGTTTGGTGGAAAGATTCCACCGTCAACTTAAAGCAGCTATCACTTGCCACGCTAATGACAGTTGGGTGGAATCTCTTCCACTAGTCCTGTTAGGTATACGCAGCGCTTATAAAGAAGATGCCCAGGCTACTGCTGCCGAACTTG
Organism: Fissipunctia ypsillon; assembly: GCA_947568875.1. NCBI lineage: Eukaryota > Metazoa > Arthropoda > Insecta > Lepidoptera > Noctuidae > Fissipunctia > Fissipunctia ypsillon. The sequence goes on from OX387668.1 coordinate 13,826,535, forward strand.
TTTACGGTCAACCAATACGTTTGCCTGGCGAATTTTTCGACCCTCAGGCTGATGAAACGGTTGATATGACCGACTACTTGTCAAGGCTCCGGAATATTGTCAGGAGTCTGCAACCATCACCAGCAGGCAGACACAACAGCAATTTTAAAACATTTATTTACAAGGAATTAGCTTCCTCTACCCACGTTTTCCTTAGGGACTGCACTGCTGGTGATAGTCTGAAACCGGCCTATTCTGGTCCTCATAAGGTCATTCAACGAGGTGACAAAGTGTTTAAAATATTGGTAAATGGCAAACAGGTTACCGTATCGATTGACCGCATTAAGCCGGCCTTCATACTGCGTGATCCTCACACATCACTACCAACCACTAACATTCATCACAACACATCACAGTCACCACTCAACACTAACACTCATCACTACACACCTGACGCGGATAACCGGAACTTACCTTCCGCTGACGATAGCGTCGTCAAAACGACGCGGTCAGGACGTCGCGTTAAATTTCCCGACTATTATCGCCCTTGACGGTCTCTGGAAGGGGGTGATGTAGTGACCTACACACTTAAGTCTAAGTAAATTAATAAATTAAGAGTACAACAAAATTAAAATTAATTATAATTTATATACACATATTTACAAAAGAACTTAAAACTAGACTTATTTATAATCAAAATTAAAATTTCAATTTACTTAATATTCAACGAACAAACAGACCAGTACAAACATTGTATTAGTAGCTAATTACTTATCAGTTAGCCGGCGCAGCTATGACGCGTCTATTGTTCTAGCGCCGGCCGGTCGCTCGCGCTACGTCATGCGAGCCGTGTGCATGAGCGGGACGGCATCATCGTGCGTCGCACTCATGCACCCGCGCCGTACAGGCGACGCGCGCGCACCAAGTGACTTGCAAGTTGATACTCACTGCACGCTCTGCTTTATGTCCTAATCTCGCGATCCTAGTTTTCACCGCGCTAACTAGTAACACCTGAGACTTTCTTGTTTTTACGTTTAACTGTTCTCTGCCATCTATATTTCTACCATTCCTTCTTAACTAAGTGTAATTCTTGTGTGTGTGAACTGAAACCTGTGTCTGTGTACCTACATAATAAACTTTCATTCTTCTTCTTGTGTAATTGGGACCTATTACTTTACTTCCTATTTCTACCTACCACACACACCCCCTACACTACAGCCTCAACCTTCCGACCAACTGACCGACTCCCTGACAATTCATAAGTGCCTGTAATCGGTTCATCCGAAATAAATGCTTTGAGTTTGTTTGAGTTTATCGGTGTACCCAGTAGTGTCGCTAATGGTTCACACGGTGTTAACGGGCTAGGTAGTTGGGGCTGTTCTTTTGAAACCGGTATTTTATGAGCTGTACTTGCCCGGCTCTTATCCGGTCAAGCGTCCGGGGGACACAGCAACCATCCTGTCAAATGACCGCACCCCGCGCCCGCGCAGTTCGCAAAAAATTTGCGCGCCATTTCCCATTGGAATGTTATTATCTAGCAAACTACAAACAAGATTACAATAGTAAAAATGCGTGTATATATCTGCAACCATACAGAATCAACTAATCCGAAACGTGAATTACAGCAACTAGTCCCAAGTACTTTAAAAAACTAAACCCGAGAACATGGGTTGAATTCGAGTAAAATATTTGCTACACCTATGCTTTTACGAAACATTTTGTAGTTGTTAACAATACCTACTTCATAACTAAACTAGACTATATATGCTATTTTTGCCCATATGTCCCTACTTGGCATGTTCTGAATAGCACAACAAACCTAAACCAGCAAACCATCCCCCCCTACCCCCGCGTTTGCGCATTTTGTAAAAATTCGCGTGCCATTTCCAACTGGAACGTTATTATCCAGTAAACTACTAACAAGATTACAATAGTAAAAATACGCGTGTATAGCCGAAACTATATGTATGTACGAAACTATATGTAAGGACTTCATCATAACCCAGCTATCATAGTGCTGTTCATTGTAGAAGATGTGTATGTTGCCGGGCACCGCCTCGCCGGTAGGTAAATAATACGATTGAGTTCTCATTAAACTGCGCGGTTATATATTTTGTTATTAATTGTTCCTGAGATAAATTGTTGTTAGGAAGAAAGTCCTGAATATTATTCAAAAGTGCTAAGTATATTCTGTCATCGTCTCTATCCATTGACACATTTGTAAGGTCGCGACTCTTCGATAAGTGGTCGAAGGTCAGCCTCATTAAATTATTTATTTGGTGGGTTAACGATCTAAAATAACAAATTCCGACCCTTCTCATAGGTACCAATGAAGCGATTGAAGAGTTTTGTTGATAACATTCACAAATCGGGTTGTGAGTGGCGGCCGGCCAACATGTGCACCATTGTGCTTAAAGTCAAAGGCATTGGCTTCGACAGGGGTGAGATTTATGAGCCGTTTCCGCTGCTGTCTGTAGAAATGTATCCCATTATGAAGCTTTACAATTCGGGGCAAAGTTTTTGTTGCGTCGCAAATGAAATTTATTTAACATTCACACAAAAAAGAGGCAAACAAATTTTTTTTCTCTTTGTTTCGGGCGCCCGGCGCAATAATCTCGATTGCCCTGCACAGCCAAGCAATCAAAGCAAATGTTTAACGTATTTCCTGGGAATTTTAGCTTAATACTACAATGAATGGTACATGTAATAATAGGTTAGAAGGCTATTCAAGGCAAGAAGCATTCTGGAAAAAACCACTTTTGTACGAAATCTAAATCGAAAACGTTCTTTTTGATAATATTCAAGAATCTTTGTTTATCCTGCCTTATTACAAGTATTTGATACAAACACACCAGCCTATAACAATAGATCAGAGTGAATGTCGAACGATCACGTGATTTGAGTTTCGAAAGTTCACCAGTCTTGGCGACCGAAGACATCTTCAACTTCTCGTTGACAACGTTGTCAACCAAGACCTATCAAGGCCTAAGGATGGCCATGGTGTAATAACAATGTATAGCCTAATAGAAAAAAAGGATATCACCAGGTCAGCTTGCTCGGGGTATCAGGATCCTTTGGCAGGCTGTAGTCCCTCTTAAGGAACAGAAGAGCACGCAAGTTTAGTCCACCCCAACTTTGCAGACACTACACGTAGCACCACAGAGTTTTACTTCGCGACATAACACATCAAAGAAACACTGCAAATCGATGGCCGATGCCAAAAGTCAAACATGTGTTGTGCAACAGATGCACCCACTTATCCCGACACGACTGCTCTCTACAGCGTCCAATGAACGAATCCTACGAAGTAGAACCTAAAACAAAAACAAAAATTACAGTGACAAATTCGGAAATGGAAAACTAATATGAAGTCAGAAATATGTCGAAAGGGTAAAGCATATTTTTTGTAAATATACATAATAGGCCACGCTATATACGTATCATCCCTGAGGTATACTCTACCACAGTATAAAGATGATCAGTACTATGACTGGGCCCTGTTCTAGAATTAATTACCTACAGCCGCGCGGTACGTAAACACGCGATAGGGCTGCCCGCCTACTGCAGTACATATTTTAATTTCATCAACCTACTTGAGTTTCGTTCTAACTTATTAACGTCCCCATTACCTACAGAACGGAGCAACTCGAAATAACAATTTTTTAGGCACCCATCCGATGTCGAACCGCTGCAAACGTTACCACCTCATCGCGTGTGCGCCTACAGCAATCAAAACCTCACTACCTACTACGAAATCTGACTTAAAAAGTAAATTAAAATGTAAATCTTACTACCTAAGCCTAAACTAATATAAAAAAATACTTAAACCTACCATTTATTTCTCTAATAATCACTTCTTAATGATATTTCGTCTAATTCAATAATATATTATTATGTAAGTAGCTAAGTACACAAGTACATTCAGTCGAATTGAGAACCTTACCCCCTCCTGTTTTGAGTCGGTTGAAAATATTTACAACTAGCTTCCGCCTGCGGCTTCGCTCTCAAGTAGCCTATGTCCTGTTCCAGGTCATGGTCTACCCGTGTGCCAAATTTCATCCAAATCCATTCAGCCCTTTTAGCGTGAAAGCGTTACAAACAAACAAACTCACCTTTATTAAGTGGATACTTCCTTGCGACAAACAAAAACATGAATTCAACTATTTCACCGTAATAATATCATTATTGTTTAATAATGTAATGTTCCAAAACCCGGGAGAATAATGATCCCGGAAAAAAATGTTGTCATAAGGAAGTCTCCACTTTTTGTCTCCGTTCCTTAAAGTTTAGATAAATAATGGTCTATCTATTCCGTTCTTTGTACCAGAGATCGGATGTTCGGACGCATATTTACCTAAAGTTGAGGTGTTGGCTATTAATACTAATATAATATTTTGTAATCTGTCTATTGTAAAGAGCTCAAAAAGATAGGTATTGTACACATGGCTACACATCAAGCTATACATTTCAAGTATAAGCTGATCTCGCATTGTATAGGATTTCCGTACAATGAGAGGTCAGCTTATACTGGAAATGTATGTATGATGTGTACCAGTGCGTGCAGCGAATTATAACGTTGCTAAATTAAAGATTAGGTACAACTGTGACGTACAAGACAACTAAAGTGACAGGTATTACGTTTAGTCGGTTAACCATGTCACGTGTTTTTTTGTTTACCTACCTTTAGTTACAGCCCGCGCCAAACTTTGTGACCGCCCCGAAACTAGGCTCATTGCATTGCGCAGAACACAAAATCAGGGTATTAGCGGGACGCACAAGAGCTTGGGGGCAGGGCCACACCCCGCGCGCCCGCACCGCTCACCCGCGACGCGCGCTGGCACCCACGCCTTAGTGTGAGTGCTACGTCCGTACACGAATCACGCACTTGTTGAGCTCCGAGAGTACTGTCGCGTTCAGAATTCGTTCGATCGTTTCGTTAATTTGTTGTTATAGTTTTTAGTTATTGTTACTTGTTGTTATTGTTACTCGTTGTTATTTGTTTATAAACATGCCTACTGGACGTTGTAATGTTTTACGACGCCAGGCTCGTAAAATGGTCTACGATGTTTATAAATTTATGAAGAAAGAAGCTGAAGAAGGCCTTAAATACGATTTGAAGGCAGTACATAAACGGACTGCAGCCGCTACAGGAGTACCAGAAAGAACTGTACGACGTATTATATCGGTTGCTAATGAACCAAGTTCCGATTTATTAGCAGTTTTTCGTACACCCGGAAAGAAGAGGCAAGGGGTAAAAAAGGTAACCGGAATCGACAATTTTGACCAAGGTGTCATCAAAAGATGTATCCACAATTTTCATGTAACACAGAAAGAGTTGCCGACAATTGAACTTCAGAAGCCTCGCTGATATGATCTGCTTCGTCGTCACAACTAGGAAGAAAGTTTTCATCGTCCGACGAAGTATCATTTTCTTCCAATAAGGCCACCGCAATACGATCATCCTGAAGGTTGTTAGACATATTAACTATCTGTACCTATAATAAAAATAAAAAAGTATTAAAAAACACTAATTGTAGGTGTAAATAACGAAAAAACACAGAAGTAGGCACAAACTTTTTTTACAACGTCCCATACAACGTGGGGTTAAAAACGCCCGGGAACCACTTTGCGTGCGTGCACACACGACGCCGGCGCGCGCAGTACTGATCCAACGCTGTGATTCGACGCGGCAATATTTAAACTCCAGCTACTATAAAAATCAAGTTATTTGGTTGCGTTTAAATATACAATCAACGCAATTTAAAAGTGTTGGGGTTAAAATAACCCCACCTCGTATGCCGAAGGTTAAATTGTTAGCGCGCTATTGCATTTGACACTTATTTGACAACTGCTACACACTATTCCATAGACTAATTGTAGAGTGTTTCGTACGACGCTGCGGAATAGGCGCATCGCGTTCCATGTGTAACTTGTCTACCATTATCGTCACGCTAACGTCAAGTCCTTAGCGTGAAAGGAAAAGGCGTGAGCGCAAAACGCTTGGATTTTGTCTAGGCCCCCAGATGTGTTATGAGAAAACATCGGTTTAGGTAACTAACTAAAGGTAGGTAAACAAAAAAACACGTGACGTGGTTAACCGACTAAACGTAATACCTGTCACTTTAGTTGTCTTGTACGTCACAGTTGTACCTAATCTTTAATTTAGCAACGTTATAATTCGCTGCACGCACTGGTACACATCATACATACATTTCCAGTATAAGCTGACCTCTCATTGTACGGAAATCCTATACAATGCGAGATCAGCTTATACTTGAAATGTATAGCTTGATGTGTAGCCATGTGTACAATACCTATCTTTTTGAGCTCTTTACAATAGACAGATTACAAAATATTATATTAGTATTAATAGCCAACACCTCAACTTTAGGTAAATATGCGTCCGAACATCCGATCTCTGGTACAAAGAACGGAATAGATAAAATAAAAATAAAATAAAATAAGTTTATTTCATACATCTCATTTGGCTTACACTGCATATCGAGGAGTCTCCATTTAAGCATAAAAAATGCCTGTAGTTGAAGGCTCCGCTCTTCCCTTACATTATAAACGTACGAGCTAAACAGGTATAAAAAAATAAAAGCATAGAGGAAAAACTAAAAATACAAATACAATCACTTTTACGAGTATGAGTGTGTGCGTGCGTGTTGGGGTGTGTGTGTGTGTATGTGTGTGGTGGTATGTATATGTGTGTGTGTGTGTGAGAGAGAGAGATTTCGAGTGTACATAAATGGCTAAATAAGCGATAAAGCGAATAGGATCACCAATAATATTTATTGTTAAGTCACACGTTGCAAAATTAACTCTGTGTCATTATAATTTAAACTGTGAAGCCATATTTTTAACGTCTTTTTACAATCATAACTTTTTTTATCATAAATATATATTAGTTTATTTATTTTATTGTATAAAAAAGCTGAACGTTTCTTATATTGTCTACTGGCAAATTCTGTCCTAGTTGTAGGAACGTTTACGATGCAGTGTTTCCTCCTTCTTTTTAGTATTTTAGCATCATATGGTATCTCTTTGTGCGTTTTGAGGATGATAAGGAGGATATACAATTTTCTCACTGACAGCAGATTACATAATTCGTAAAGCTTGTCAGTAGAGAATCTTCTTTTTTTGAAGTACATCACCTTAAGTATCGCTCTTTGAGCGCGTTCTACACCTAGAAAACTGGATTTCGCGGCTCCCCCCCAAACAGTTATGCAATACACTATAACAGACTGGACCAAAGATACATAAACTTCATTTAATAGATTTCTGTGGTTGTTCTTATTTTTATTAACCTGTATTCTCCTTGGTACAACATATCTCAGCTCTTTAAATATCCATATAAGTTTCCTTACTCGACTCATGACCTGTTCCAGCTGAGGATACCAGGAAAGACGCTGGTCAATAATCACTCCTAGATATTTTACTTGGGTAGCTTGTTGGATAGTTGGACAATTGCAGCTGGTTCTACTCATACCAATGTCACACGTGTGGATTTTTAAACTAAATTCTGAGTCTGGTTGAACCCGGTTATAAATATTGAAGCAAATGTAGTTAGTTTTATTTGCGTTCAGGGTGAGCAGATTATCGTTTAACCAAGTTGCAACAAGAGCAAGCCCATCTTCTGCGCTATTTTTAACATCATCCCATGTTTTCCCTGTGAAGACGACAGCTGTATCATCGGCGTATGAGAATACTTTGGCATTATTAATCTTCATGTTGCAGAGGTCGTTTATATAAATTAAAAACAGCGTAGGCCCAAGTACACTTCCTTGGGATACGCCGTATGATACGTCTACGTCCTCACCTACAATTTGTCCAAGTTTCACTTTTTGTGTTCTACCAGAAAGATAATCTTTAAATAGTGCCAAGGGCATTCCACGAATTCCAATAGCTTCAAGCTTGCGTAAAAGAATGGGAGTAGAGACAGTGTCAAAGGCTTTTCTTAAATCCAGAAAGGCTGCCATACATTTATTTCCTTCATCGAGCTGTTCGGTTACTAGTGAACTTAGTGCTATAACAGCATCTTCAGTCGACTTTTTTTGCCTAAATCCAAATTGAGAAGGTGACAGAATATCAAACCTATTTAGATACTGAAAAAGGCGAGTATTTATCAATTTTTCTATAATTTTAGAAATTGCAGTTAAAACGGAAATAGGTCGATAATTGTTGACGTCGTCTCTACCACCACCCTTATACACCGGTGTAATAATGGATTTTTTTAAGGGGGCTGGAAATACACCTTTTTGAAAACATAGATTGGCAAGGTGCGTGATAATTGGTACAACTTCGTTTTTAGCAAGCTTCAGGAAGCAAGTAGGTATATTATCCCATCCGGGCGCACTGTCAGATCTCAGATTCATAAGAGTAGTACAAACTTCGGATTGATCAGTTTCCAGAAATACCATTGAACTTAGCTGTGACGGCGAATTATTTAGGAGTTTACTAAATGAGTTAGTACCAGATGCTATGTTTTGGGCCAAATCTCTGCCAATACCAGCAAAATATTCATTTATAAAGTTAGCGGATTCTATGGGAGATGGTTTAACTTGCAGCAATTCCAAGTTCTCTGTTCGTGATTTATTGGTATAGGTGATATTTTTTATATTTTTCCAGAGAAGTCTATTGTTTTTGATAGCTTTAGTAATTTGTACCCTATTATATTTTCTTTTTAACTTTGTTAGGAGATTATTGCAATAGCTTCTATACCGCGTATATGTTATTTTGACAATTTCATTGTGAGGATCATTTCGTGCCTTTCTGTAACGCATTTCGATTCTGAATACATCTTAGAATCTGCTTTAAACGCCGCCACATTCTAGATACTATCAATTCTTCTTCTTCTGCCGATACTTGGAAATTTCTTGGAACTCTTGGTATCGGTAAACCGCGACATTTAGATCTTCCTAATTCAATTGACTTGAACGATCTCAACCGTCATTTCTCCACTGTTCCATCCATGGATCGTCTAGTCAAGCAACAAACTTTGTCTCTAATTTCTGGTCTAACGCGTCCTCATATTAATCCTTTCAGATTCGTTCCAGTTGAACCGGGAGAGATCAAAAAGATCATCCTATCCATTAAATCAAAAGCGGTAGGATGTGATAATATTACCCGTGGTATGATCATAACTATACTGGATCATCTCCTACCCGCGATTACCCACATTGTAAATTTTTCCCTATACACCGGAGTATTCCCTTCCCTGTGGCGCAAGGCCTATGTTCGTCTGCTACCTAAGGTTCCTAATCCCTCTCTTCCTAGCGACTTCCGCCCCATTTCTATCCTTCCCTTCCTATCCAAGGTGCTCGAGGCCTGCGTCCAGAAACAATTCTCCACTTTTATTCATCTTAATTCACTCATTAGCCCTCTTCAGTCTGAGTTCAGGCCCGGGCACAGCACCGTTTCCGCCCTCCTTAAAGTGACTGGCGATATAAGGGCAGGACTGGAAGACACCAAAGTTACTGCACTAGTGTTGGTCGATTTCTCGAATGCCTTTAATACCGTCAGTCACGACATCCTGCTAGCCATTCTGTCCTATGTTTTGGTCTCTCCCGAGACACTGGGATGGTTCTCCTCTTACCTTCAGGAACGTCAGCAGTCCGTCCAGGTTGGGGATTCTTCATCATGCTGGTGTGATTTGGTAACGGGCGTTCCTCAAGGCGGTATTCTTTCTCCTCTTCTGTTTTCTATATTTATTAATCTTATAACTTCTGAACTTCAGTGTGCGTATCATCTGTATGCTGATGACTTGCACTTGTACTGTCAAGGGAAGGTTGATGAAATACCTGAAGCTATCGACAAATTAAATAGAGACTTGATAGCCATAAAAACCTGGTCTGATAGATTTGGTGTTGCAGTAAACCCTAATAAGTGTCAGGCAATCATCATCGGTAGTTCTCGGAGTATGAGTAAGGTGGATAGTACAACCTTGCCACCAGTTCTCTTCAATGGTACAATCGTTCCATTTAGCAATGACGTGAAGGATCTAGGCTTGCACATTGATAGTACCCTGAACTGGTGTATCCAAGTCGCTAGGGTCAGCCAGAAGGTTACTGGAACATTGCGGGCTCTGTACAGACTGAAAAATTTATTACCAACGAGAACGAAGACAATGCTTGTGCAGTCCTTAATTTTCCCTATCATCGATTATGGTGATGTGTGCTACTATGACCTGAATGCAGATCTCCTCGACAAACTTGACCGTCTTCTCAATTACTGCATTCGATTCGTTTTCAATCTGCGTAAATATGATCATGTCTCTGCGCATCGGTCGCTTCTTAAGTGGTTGCCTATACGCCAGCGCAGAGAGCAAAGGGCGCTGACCACCTTGTTTTCATTTTTTGACTCTCCCACTTCCCCTAGTTATCTTGCCCCCCACTTTCAGTACATTTGTGCCAACCACAATAAAAATCTACGTTCATCAAATAATCGCCTTCTTCAATGTCCCTCTCATCGCACAGACTTTATTCACTCTTCCTTCTTCGTTCAGTCTATCTCTCTGTGGAATGCGTTCCCCCTGGAAATCAGGATGGCTACCAACCGATTATCCTTTAAAATAAAAGTTCGCGAGCACATTCGTAAGAAGCTGGCAGTATCATCACAACGTTAACGTTTTCCCATTGTTTGTCTTATTTGTTTTAGTATATTCGTGTATTTATGTATATATTTATTTGCGCTTATTTATATATAATTAGGTATATATTATTATATTTATAGTTTGTAATAGGTATATGTGTATCTTTATATTTAAATAAATATGTATTCCACAATTTCTCATAACTGCACCTACCACTGTTTGTCTCTGCATCACCCAAAGGTTGACTGGTAGAAAATGCCTATGGCATTAAGTCCGCCTCTGTACTTTTCTGTGCATGAAGTATTTAATAGATAAATAAATAAATAAATACTTAGCACTTTTGAATAATATTCAGGACTTTCTTCCTAACAACAATTTATCTCAGGAACAATTAATATCAAAATATATAACCGCGCAGTTTAACGAGAACTCAATGGTATTATTCACCTACCGGCGAGGCGGTGCCCGGCAACATACACATCTTCTACAATGAACAGCACTATGATAGCTGGGTTATGATGAAGTCCTTACATATAGTTTCGTACATACATATAGTTTCGGCTATACACGCGTATTTTTTTTTTTTTTACTATTGTAATCTTGTTAGTAGTTTACTGGATAATAACGTTCCAGGTGGAAATGGCACGCGAATTTTTACAAAATGCGCAAACGCGGGGGTAGGGGGGGATGTGCGGTCCATGGCCCTTTACGGAGCTCCGGTGAGGGCGCGTTCCGTGAGGCGACGACCGGTACGTCGATTGAACGCGTCCCAGAGGGTCATGGCCATCCGGTTAGCCCGGGGACACCGCACGGTCTCCGGGGAGGCGGCGAACCTCCTTGCCGGATTACCGCCATGGGATCTGGAGGCAAAAGTCCTCGCGCACATGTGGGAGTGGCGCGAGGAGGCAGGACGCCGGGGCGTAACTCTGTTGCCGCGAGAAATCGTGGCACGGCGGACAAAGCTCCGGCAGGATCTCATGGCGGCATGGAGAGTGCGATTGTCGCAACCCAGCGCTGGGCACGCCACAATTGTGGCGATAAGTCCCCTCTTTGAGGAGTGGCTGGAGAGGCGCCACGGCGTCCTCACCTTCCGCCTGACGCAGGTCCTCACCGGACACGGGTGCTTCGGAAGGTACCTGTTCCGGATAAGGCGGGAGGAAACGCCCGGGTGTCACCACTGTGTGGATCGCCCGGAGGACACGGTGGAGCATACGGTGGAGGTCTGCCCGGCTTGGGCGGAGCACCGCCGTGTCCTCGCGGAAGCGATCAGCGGCGGCGATCTCTCGCGTCCGGCCCTGGTCCAGGCCATGGTACGGAGCGAGAGTGCATGGGAAGCCATTACCTCCTTCTGCGAAGCAGTAATGCTCGTGAAGGAGGAGGCGGGACGCGTGAGGGAGAGGCAAGCTTTGCACCCTCACGCCCCTAGTCGCCATAGGAGACGCCCTGGGCGTCGGGAATCGGCAGCCGATTCCCGGCCACCGTAGGCGCGGGCTTGCGGACGGCGAGCAATGGGTAGCTCGCCGTCCGGTAAGGACCAGGCCCGAGTCGACGGCGCGTCGTGTTCCACGCGCGCCTCAAAGAGATGTCAGCACTATTGACGGGGTCCGCTAGGGCCGATGCCAGCTAGGGTTGCGGGATGTTCGAAAGAGTTACCGTGGCCCCGGCACAGGCAACAGAAGGAACACGGGTGGGTTTTAGTCAGTAAAAGTCTGACACGCCCTCCCGCTCCGCCCAGAGCGGGAGAAGTCATTTGATGATTTCCCATCCACAAAAAAAAAAAAAAAAAAGGGGGGGGGATGGTTTGCTGGTTTAGGTTTGTTGTGCTATTCAGAACATGCCAAGTAGGGACATATGGGCAAAAATAGCTTATATAGTCTAGTTTAGTTATGAAGTAGGTATTGTTAACAACTACAAAATGTTTCGTAAAAGCATAGGTGTAACAAATATTTTACTCGAATTCAACCCATGTTCTCGGGTTTAGTTTTTTAAAGTACTTGGGACTAGTTGCTGTAATTCACGTTTCGGATTAGTTGATTCTGTATGGTTGCAGATATATACACGCATTTTTACTATTGTAATCTTGTTTGTAGTTTGCTAGATAATAACATTCCAATGGGAAATGGCGCGCAAATTTTTTGCGAACTGCGCGGGCGCGGGGTGCGGTCATTTGACAGGATGGTTGCTGTGTCCCCCGGACGCTTGACCGGATAAGAGCCGGGCAAGTACAGCTCATAAAATACCGGTTTCAAAAGAACAGCCCCAACTACCTAGCCCGTTAACACCGTGTGAACCATTAGCGACACTACTGGGTACACCGATAAACTCAAACAAACTCAAAGCATTTATTTCGGATGAACCGATTACAGGCACTTATGAATTGTCAGGGAGTCGGTCAGTTGGTCGGAAGGTTGAGGCTAGTTGCCCATTCCAAGGCGTGGATCTCTGTGGAGAGGAGCGGGCGGGAGACTCCACGGACAATCTTTTAAATCAAAATATTGTTGCAAAATACTGGTTATATCATTCATATTGAAATTAAGTATGTGAGAACAACGTAGAAAGACTTGCACGTTAAAAGCGTCCGCAACAAAAAGATGGGAGTTAGAAGCGATTCAAAAATTAAAATAAGCCGTGGCAGCTAAGAGATGACCAGTCCCTACTGACGGCGCCCGTTCACAAACATGGCGATATCAGGTGAAGTCCTGCATACAACTGTTTATACAATACTTAGAAATCCGCCCTCTGCTGCAATTGCCCAGACTTGAGTGTTGCAAACGACTTGGAACGTCCGCGGGGCCTCAACACCGGCAAAAAAAAAAAAAAAAATTGACGCTGAACTATCTCCTAGGAGCATCCACATAGCATGCCTACAGGAAACAGGTAAACAGGTATGAACGTAGGAATGTACAACTCAAAGCATTACGAATGGCACCTATCTGCAACCGCAGGTAAAGCACACCGGGGACTTTTAATCAGAAAGGATGCCCAAATTGAAACAAACAACAAGAAAAATGATCCCGATGCGATGTCAATTACTCAGAGTCGATATGGGAAGTGATAATCCTGTCCCTCTTTATATAATCAACTCTCACATCAACAGTTGTACCGATCAAGCAGCCAGATCTTTCACAGGGGTATTAAACTTGATTAGACAAAAACCAAGAAAATGTACGCTAGTTATCCTAGGCGAATCGAGCTTTACAAAGCGATGCCCCAAATATTACAGGAACCTGTCACCAAACATATGAACAAAGCCTGGACACAGAACGAAGCACCCGACACATGGTTAGAGACAGTGCAGGTACTAATTCCCAAAAATAATAACCCTAAAGATACGAACGACTATCGCCGCATATCGATTTGCAATACAGGATTTAGAATGTACGCTTCTTACTTATAAAAAAATAAATAATAATAATAAAGCAGGAAAAGCACAATTAAAAAACGTTGTCAACAAGCCACTAGAAACGCGAAGTCACTACTACCATTCATAATAAACTCTAATGTGGACTGGAAATTAGCCAGACTTATGTACCGAATGGTGATTGTGCCTTGTATGATACACGGTTTGAAAGTATCGGCATTCACTAAAGCTAACCGGTCAAGACTGAGAAAATATGAGAAGAGTTATCATGAGAGACTTGATTAACCCAATTAACCACCCAATTAACCCAATTATTGATTGAGACTTGATTGACTTGATTGACACTAGAAATAAACCAATACAAAACAAAATGCATGAAATCTTACGACAGAAAAACCGTAACTAAAAGCATCAAGAACCACAGGATGTGCTATCTCGTACATGTTCACAGGCGCCGCGAACTGCACAGCAATGCACTATAAGGCCAAATCTAAAAAAGTCGGCCGACCTATTTACACATGGAATGACAACCTAAAACAGGACATGACTTACTTCAATAAGGACATCAATTTTTGTATGGACACGGCTGATGAACGAGATAAAATTAAGAAGGCTGCTAGCGAGATCTACAAGAAACCTGAAACGGATAGCAGCGAGACCTCAGACGAAGACTTTGGGTGGAAACAGCAACACGCAATACAGCATAGCAGTAACCCTGCCAAAAGACTTATCAGTGAAGCCGGACACAACAACAACTTGAAACAACTTGGCGGCGACGTCGTTAAAAGATGCCCATCCATAGATAAATATTACCCGTCTCTCCAATATTCCAATGTTTACTCTAGGGTGCATACTCGGTAGACTCTAATAATCCTTCCATATCCTAAGGGCACGTCTTCCCTACCATTACCGCGCCCCCCGGTCTACTCCTTGATATGCAATGGCCTATGTAGCCTCATGAAACATGAGGCTACAGGGGCTAGTGTGAATCTTTGGGTTCATTCGAGTAATCGAGTCTGGTTAAACCACGCTGGGGTCGGTGCATTTCATTCATTCATTCATTCATTGTTTTAGGTTCTACTTCGTATGGCGGATATTAATCTGCTGGAAGTAAATGCAGTATATCATAATCAATGTTATGTCAAGTTTTGTCACCCTTATCGAGCGGCTGGAGAAAAGCGAGGGCGACATTTATCTACACAAAATACCAACGCTATGGATCAAGTATATAGTTTCTTGGAAACAAATACCGACGATTGCCAATTCTCTTTATCTGACATAAGACATGCTCTGTGTGATGTCGATCTTCCGAGTGATCAAGTTATAAAGTATAACTTGAAATAACGATACGGTGACAATATTATCATAACATCTGGAAATCCATCTCTCGTGTGCTTTTAATCAAACTGTGTTCAAGTTATTCAGAATAGTTGGTATGAGGTGCGAGAGAAAAATGATCATATGGAAAAACAACGTATTGTCGGCATGGCAGCAAAAATAATTTTGGAAGAAATACGTTCACGTGTTTACGAAACTGAAATGTATCCCCCTCCAACCGGGTTTATGATAATAATAATAATAATAATTTGTTTATTTCTCCTCACAATGATACTCTTATTCTAGGATACACATATTGCTTTTTTTTTTTTTTTAGAAATGTGAGGAGCTGGTGTCTGAGTTAGGCGAAAAATGCCTGTATTACAAATCACCAGGTCCCCACCCCACGGAAGAACAGAAAGTATTTACTAAAAAATATATGTGACGAGGTGGACTGTATAATTAAACCTTCGGTTTCTTATTTCTTGATTTATTTCTTGATTTGTTTCCAGGGAGGCTTGCTGCTGACGGTCCGGCGACGAATGCACGGGTGGAAATCGCTACGCCCCCGTCAGGGGGCGCGGCTAGCGGTGTCGGGGCTTGGCCCCCTTCCCGCGGAAGCTATACAGTGGCCCGCAAATACGGGCCCCTCGCTGTATGCGCCTATAGCGGCTGGCGGTAGTGGGCGTGCGTGCACGCCCATGTGAATGATTGCTATTCGTGTTTCTGTAGGCGCGTTACGACGTTGATCCACAACGCCGCTTGCTTCACGACACCTCGGCGGTCAGCCCCCGCCAGGTGAGACCCCCAGTTACCTGGGGGAGGCCCGACGAGGACGACCAGCGACAGAGGTGCCGACTCCACGCTCCTACAGGTAAGGTGAATAGCCCCCGCCCGTCCTGATCTCAGAGCTAGCCGATCACAGTCCGGGCTAAGAGGCTGTCGTGTGTGTGAGGACGGTATTGTGTTGTGTAACACCGTCCGGTGTCTACGTGAACTGCGGCCCGCACCGCACCTACACGTGTGAGTTGGGTGCCTGTCTAGAGGTGAATGTCTGATAAGTATGCCGCGTGTAGACCGGAGGCGGCATACTCGGAGGTCAATCCGGTGGGTAGACGGGGTCATCGTCCGCGACCAGGTCGCGGGGTAGGGGTCTCCTCGTGTCACGGAGGCGCGTATGCCAGGGCGCAATCTGCTTGACATGGGGCCAAGCAGATGCGTCGGCACGCGCGAACATTCCTTTCGCGAGGCGCCTCACCAACTCGTCCAGGCTCTCAATCCCGAGGTCCCTCTGGATGATGTCGTTCCTCACGAAGCGAGGGGCGTCAACGATAGTCCGCAGCGCAAGGTGTTGTTGCGCGCGGAGCAGCTTGCGGTTCGTCTCGCTCGTGAGGACGAACCATGCCGGGGCGGCGTACGTCAATATCGGGCGCACGTACGACTTGTACACGCCCAACTTGACGCGCGCCGGGAGGCGGGACGAGAGCACCGGTTTAAGGAGGTTGCGGGCGACCCTACCTTGTGCGGCGACCATGCGGACGTGTGGCCCCATCGTGAGCCGACGGTCGATAGTGACACCCAGGTACTTGACCCGGGGCGACCATTCGACGTCGGCTCCTTGCAGCTTCAGGGGTGGTGGGAGGGGCGCGGCTCCGGTGACCATCGCCTGCGTCTTACCCACGTTCACCGGCAGCCGCCACTTCGACAGCCACTCGGGAAGAAGATCGAGGGCGCGCTGCATTTTGACCGCCGCGTGCTTCGCATTAAGCGAGGTGGTAATGTACGCGGCGTCGTCAGCATACAGCGCTAGCGTCGCATCGGGCGTAGTGGGGATGTCGTCGGTGTAGCGTGAGTAACACGCCGGCGAGACGCAGCTACCCTGCGGCACACCAGCCAACACCGGGCGGGCGCTTGATAGCGCTCCGTCGACCACCACCCTAAAACTCCTGTGGGACAGAAAAGTAGAGACCACTTTAACAACGCGACGGGGCGCGTCTGACGTGGCCAGCTTGTATACCAGGCCATCGTGCCACACACGGTCGAAGGCCTTCTCCATGTCGAGGAATACTGCCACCGAGTACTCCTTCTTGTTGTGCGCGGCTGTGAGGTGGTGCAGTACCCTCGACAGCTGGAGCGTCGTGCTATGTTCCGCCCGAAACCCAAACTGTTCCGGCCGCGGCGCAATGTGGGGTTGGAGGTGTCGCAGCAGGAGTGCTTCGAACACCTTGGAGACCGTCGGCAACAGAGTGATCGGCCGATAGCTCTCCGGCTTCAGGATGTTTTTCCCCGCCTTGGGCAGCATGATGACGCGCCCTTCCTTCCACGAGGCGGGAAAGGCCCCCGTGCGCAGTATCGCCGTGTACAGGCGCGCCAGCGCCGCTACCATACGGAACGGCAGGTGGCGCAGCGCTGTGTTGGTGATACCGTCAGCACCGGGGGCCTTCCTAGGCTTCGTTCTTAGGATGGCGCGTCTAACTGCGCCAGGCGAGAAGAAGACAGGGTCCTCATCGGGAGCTATCGGCGTGGCGAAGTAGTCTCCCAGGTGTTGCTCGACCGCTGCGACATGCTCGACGTCGCTGGTCGGGTTGGGGCGGAACTGACGCTCCAGGTGCTCGGCGAAGACCTCCGCCCGGTCCTCCGCTACATATCTGAGCGCCCCGTCGCTGTTAAGCAGCGGACGCACCGGAGCTGGGGTGTTCTTCAACTGGCGGCAGAGTCTGTGAACCGACGGCCAACTGTCTGTAGTGGCGTCGATTCGTTCCTCCCAGCTCGCGGCGGTGTGCGCCTGTAACTCGGCCTTCACCTTTTCCGCGAGACGGTTAAGCTGCGTCTTGAGCGTGGGACATCTAAGCTGTTGCCACTGCTTGCGAAGGCGCCTCTTCACGGCGATCATCGCGCTGATATGCGCCGGCAGGGGCGGCAGTAGCCCTCTCCCCTGCGGCTGCGTTGTAGTCGCCGCTTCTAAGGCGCTCTGGATGCAAGCAGTGACGTCATCCGCCGTCTGGTCTACGTCCGCGGAAGTCGCTATAGGCCGAGTCGGCGTGGTGGTCTCTACTTTCTCTGCAAAAACTGTCCAATCCATGGATCGACGTGGCGCTGGTGGCATCAGTCGGGTCGGCATACCCGATAAGACGACGAGTACAGGTTGGTGGTCCGACTGCAACTCGTCGTCTATCACTTGCTCCGTGATCTGGCATTGTAGCCCTCGGTGGACTACGATGTCCAGCACGTCCGGCATTGACTGTGCGGCATCTGGGTAGTGGGTCGGCGTCTCTGGGCCGGACACCGTGTACCCGAAGGCTTCCGCGTCCGCGAAGAGCCGTCTCCCCTCGGTATTCCGGTGTAGCGAGTTCCACGCTGGGTGTTTACAATTTAAATCCCCGGCGAGGAGCGTGGCGTGTGTAGCACGGTTTAACAAGGCCCGCAGCTCTGTTAGGTCCAGACGAGCCGCGGGAGGCTTGTAACACGCGTAGATGTCGATGTCCTCGCCGGCTATGTGCAGCTGAACACCCAGCGCGTAAAAGCTGCTAATCGACGGCAAGGGGATCTCTTGATGGACGACTCTTCGCTTCACAAGTACCGCCAGACCACGGTATCTTACGTTGTGAGCCGACCGTTCATCCTTCCTATAAACGAGGTATCCCGGGAACCTAACCCTGTCTTCGGGTCCCAGGAGCGTCTCGTTTATGAGCGCCACGTCGATATTTTGTTCCCGAAGGAGGTGGCGGAGGGGGGCGACCTTATCCCTTAGGCCGCGGGCGTTCCAGTGTATCATCCTTAATGACCTAGCCATTATAAAGTGTGAGCAGGTTGGCCAGGCCATCAAGGATGATCGTTTCGATATCTTCGCCCTGCCTAATGGCCTTTATTAGGTCCATTAATAATTTAATGGCGCAGGCTGTGAAGTCCTTCTTAGTGCACGTAGCGCCGGTGGCGCCGCCATGCGTTTCTTTGGTGGACCTGCGAGGGTCCACTTTTTGCCGCTTCTCGGTAGCGGCGCTGGCAGCGGCAGTGGTGTCTGTGGCGAGATCTTTAGTTTCCTTTTCCTGCCGCTGCGCTATGCCGGCGCTAGTGGTAGGTTGGAGTAGTGTCACAGCCTGCGCCTTGTTTGAGGCAGGGCCGGCCGTCGGGATCTCTTCCTCGGTCGCCGCGGGGGTGGGTTTGGCCCTCTTGCCTTTTCCCTTCCCCCCGCTACGGTGCTTCTTCCTCCGCCCCGAGGAGGTGGCTTGTGCTCTATCAGTAGGCCCGTTGGCCGCCGCCATCAGCGACGCGCCTTGTGCCTCTTCCGGCATCGTTTGTGGCCTCTCGGTGGCCGCTGTTGGCCGGCGTGAGGCGGCCGTGGTGGCGGCGGTCCCCGCTCGCTTGTTCCGTATCTCCTGCTGGAACACGGGGCACTTGATGTTGCACGCGGGGTGCGGGCCACCGCAATTGACGCAGGTGGCCGGCTCCTCCCGCGGGCGCGAGCAGTCTCGTGCCGCGTGCTCGCCTCCGCATCGAACACAAGCGAGCGGGCGGTGGCATTGGTGCGAGCTGTGCCTAAATTTCTGGCATCGGTGGCACTGGGCGGGCCCACGTTTGCCTCGCCAAGCCTCTATCTTGACACCCCGCATGTACATGAACACGGTGGTGTCAAAGATAGCCCGAACGTCGGGGGTTCTTTTTAGGATCGCGTGAAATACGCAGCCGGGTCGTCCTTGTGCGCCCTTAATATGGCGCACATACTCCGGCTGGTACCCCAACGCTCGGAGTTCCTCCTCGATCTCCTTGGGGTCTGTGTCCGCTGGCAGCCCCCTAATGGCGACCTTTAAGCTCCTGTCCGCCGGTAGCGAGTAGGCGAACCAGGAAACGCCGCTATCCTTCTCAAGGCCAGTCAAGTACCGCTGGACCAGCCTGTACTCGTCCTCGGTTTCGGGGGAAAATCTAACCCCCGTCCCGTATGGACGCGCATTTGGAGGCCGGCCCAGCTTGGCGCTGATGGCCCTGAAATGGGCGGCCCAGTCCGGCAGCCTCTCTACCACCAGCGGAGGATACTTAGGCGTCCTCTTCCCCGGCTGTTGCTTCGTAGTCGACGTTGCGGCGCCGGGGGCAGCGGTAGGGGGTGCGGTAGTCATGGTGGGGGCAGGGGGTAAATTAGAAGTACTTACCCCTGCTGTAGTCTGCTCAGGTGGTGGTGGAGGCGGCGACACAGGTGGTGAGCGGCGCACCGCGTCGGCGAATGTGGGCGACGCGGGCGTACCCCGACCCCGCGGCGCGTTGTCGCGCTGTGGCCGCGGCGGGTCGAGGCAGTACCGCTTCGCCTCCTCCTGTTCGGCCGCAGTCTCGCCGGAGCTCCTCCTGCGTCGCTGGGCTCTGGCCTCAAACTGGAATTCGAAGCCGAACCCCAGCGACGGTGTCGGTGATGCCGGCGACATCGCGGCGGCGTCAGCTCCTCCCACGGTGGGCCGCGTACCGGATCGCAGGGACGTGTCCCGAGACACAACTTCTTGACCGGACGCGGCCGAGCCCACGGATGCCAGCGACATGCTCGACCCTACGCGTGACGAGCATGCCGTCAGCATGGCGGGCGAGTCGAAGGCTGAGGCTCGTGGTGGCGCCAGTGATTCAGGCGCTGGTTCCTGTGTTGGCGCTGGCCGCTCCTGCTTAGCCGTCGCCGGTCTCGCCAGCGAGAGGCGGGGACCGGATGTGGCGGTGCGCGAAGCTGGCACAGCTTTAGGCGCCTGTGCGGGCGCAGCACCGGTAGGCGCGGGCGGCGGCGCAAAGCGCGGCGGCGGCGCGGCAATGCGCGCGGGCGGTGCGCGGGGACGCGCGGTAGTCGCGGGGTTCGCGGTCGACGCGGCGGCACGCGCGGGCGCGGTGGTACGTGCGGACGCGATGGTGCGCGCAGCGGGCGCGGTAGGGTGCGCGGCGGGCGCAACAGTTCGCGCGGCCGGCGCCGAGGTGCGCACAGGTGCGGGCGCGCGCGCAGAAGGCAGCGCGATGCGCACATGCGGCGCATGTCCTATACTAGCAGCAGGCCCCGGGGCCTGGATAGGTACCGGGCGGAACGCGGCGGGGCGGATGGGTACCGCCTGTTGTCGGCTCGACGGCGGCGTCGGCGCAACGCGCGCAGGCGCTGATGTCGTCGGTGGGCCGGCAGCTACAGCGGCGCTCCCCTCCCCTCTTCTTCCCTCCTCTCCTCCTCTTCGCTGGGACGGACCGGCCGGCGACGAACCGGACGACACGTCACCGATATTCGGCATCGACATCGCCCGGTCCAGCGCCGGAAGGTCTTCCTGGGACCCGACACCGCGGCCCGAAGAGCCGCGCTTGTCGGGCTTCGGCATCCCGTGGGCGTGGTCCTCCGCGACCGCACCGGTGACGGCTCACCGGGCAGCACGGTGGGGCTCCCCCTGTGTCCACACAAGTGCCGGCTATGTTACTTGTGCAAACACAGAGGCAACGATTAAAATAATGCGGTCCGCGCGGAGCAAACTGGTTTGCGTAGGATGAGTCAGTCGTTCGACCACTGGCTAATCCAATGCACGCCTTCTAAAACACGTAACAAGCCAGCGCCTGAGAACCTGACTGCCTGAACTTGATTTTCACACAGAAGTTTGATATTACATACGTCGCAGCAAAAGTAATAATACTTGTTTTCAGATGTTAATTCTCTCCAGTCATTCTTGCATGGGATAGTTTTAGTTTTACAAGTTCTTGTGCCTGGGATCGTCTCACAAAGGCTATGATCATCTTTCATGTGGTGAATAGGCCTTCTGAAATGGCACAGGATAGTCTCTGGATTTTTCAATATGCACGACTGCAGATCCGTATCAGTGATAGGTAAATACGAATCTTTTCTCATGTTGATTGCTGCTAATTTGGAGATCGTTTCAACTTTTATTATCGTGTTATTTTCCATAATGCGCGGGACCGGGATAAGATTGAATAATTCGTAAAGATCCCTTTCAATCAGGGGTATTCTTATTTCTATAATTAAGTATTTGCCAGAGTATTTGGCTCTTACTTTGAGCAAGCTGTAAAGATCTTTGAGGTTTAAGTTATCGACAGGTACGACCAAGTCTCCTGATATTTGTGCTGATATTATGTTTAGCTCTGATCTTAGTTGCTTCGGAGATATCAAATGGAAATCTAATTTTCCACTATAAATATCAGTAACTGTATCTAAAATTGAGTCCTGGATTCGTCGAAGGGTATACAATAGATTATTGGCCGTGAAAGCTGAGGTTATGAAGTCTGTAACAATGGTAAGGTTTTGCACTTGCAGAGCGAGATTTTTGTAAGAATCTTGGAGAGTGTTAAGCTTTTGATTGATTAACTTGTGATGTTTGTTTATCGTGCTCTCCATCCTTTTCATGAGGTTGAATTCAGCTTCTACGATTGACGTCTGATTTTTCCAGAGGTTGTATAAGTGGTTTTCGTTATGTTTTATGAGGTCAATATCCTGCTCATATTTCTCTGCAAATCGTTGGTCTAACACTCCGAATAGACTATTTGCAACGTAGCCAACTCCGTCTATTAAGCCGCGTCGCCGGCGTCTCTCATCAGTCATAAATGAGTCATTCATCATAACAATATTATCGTAATGTTTGATTTCGTCGAACTCGTGCTCGAGTTGTAACATGACGCCGTCGCAAGGTGTTTGAGTTCTAATTGTAGCGCATAAGGTTTCAAGATACTTGATATACTTTATTAGTGCCGCCGTTCCATCTTGACAAGAATTTGTATCGTAATAGACTATTAAATGCCAATCGTCTCTGACTAAGTGCATATTAGATACTTTGTCGAAATATACACTATTGTTTGTTAGCTGCGTAAAGTTGTAAGATGCTTGAGTGATGTTTACTAGCGACAGCAAAAATAATGTCAAAGATAAGACTATAGCTGAGAATGATATTGGGCGTTTTCTCTTCGCCGCTGGCAGTTTATTACAAACTTTTGAGGTGTCTGGATCTTGATCATTTTTATTGGGATTTGTTGGCAGTAAGGATAGTTTTACCACAGGACGTTTTAGAACCCCGTTTTTAGTTTTAAGTGTGACGACTCTTACGTGTCCGTCGCTTCCAGGATGCAACGCTACTACTCGGCCTAGGCTCCATTTTCCTGGTGGAAGGTTGTCGTCCTTTATAATAACGATATCGTCAAGGTCGAGATCTTTTTGATGCTGTCGCCATTTGGACCTCGTAGAAAGCTGCGAAAGGTAGTCAGTCTTCCACTTGTTCCATATATCTTGATAGATTGTTTGTGTCAAGTGCCACCGTGTGCGAAGATCATGCTCTGTTTCGAAGATCGTTAAATTGGGACCACTTGCTAGAAAGTGGGCCGGGGTCAAAAAGTCCAGGTCTTCCGGATCTTCAGTCAAAGGACATAGTGGCCTGGAGTTCAAACACGCCTCGAGTTGAGATAATAGGGTAATGTATTCCTCGTAGGTTAGTTTTTGTTCTCCAACGACACGTTTGAGGTGATGTTTTAGGCTCTTCACTGCCGCTTCCCAGAGTGCACCAGCAGATGGCCATGAAGGGGCATTGAAGTGCCACTCAATGTTAATTTCAGAGATTGTTGATGTTACTTCGTGGTCACACAAGATGTTAGAGATTTCTGAAAATTCTTGTTTTAAGATTTTGTTGGCTCCTATGAAGTTGGTTCCCTGATCACTATAAATGTGCCCAGGAACTCCTCTTCTGGCCGACCTACGTCGAAGCGCGGCGATAAATGCTGACGCTGTGAGATCTGAGACGATTTCTAAATGTACGGCTTTAGTTACCATACAAACAAACACTGCAACATATCCTTTACAGGTTCTGATGCCACGGCCTCTGTTTGCCTTAATAAAGATGTGTCCGGTATAATCTATTCCGGTATGGTAGAAAGGTCGGTTTGGAATCAATCGTGCTGGAGGTAGGTCCCCCATGATTTGATGTTGCGATATTGGGTTATTTCTTCTACATTTGACACACATTCTTAATGTCTTCTTTATGACCCTATTTCCTCCAAGAATCCAGTATTTGTGTCTTATGAATCCAGTAGTCATTTTTACTCCGCCGTGGAATGTGAGGTCGTGGGATTCGTCTATGATAAGATCTGCCAATTTCGATTGATTCGGGATTATGATAGGATGCTTCATTTCAGGATCAAGATTTGAATGTTTAAGCCTGCCTCCGACACGGAGTAATTGATTACTGTCTAGTACTGGATTGAGATTGAGAATCTGACTTCTTTTATCTAGTGGTTCATTATTTTGCAATCGCGATATTTCTTTGTTGAAATATTCATTTTGCATGTGCTTAATTAACATTTCTCTTGCTGTCTTTATATTCTGCAGAGTAAGAAAACATGTACGTTTTTTCTTGTAAACAACGATGTCAATAAACTTGTTGATGTAGGCTAATATTCGAATAACTTTCCGTAAAGTGCTATATTTTGTTAATAGTTGGTTAATTATTAAATTTTCGGGATTAACAATGACCGTATTTACTTGCTCCTTCTTTCTTAATTCTTCGTTAATAATGCTCGAATCTCGAATCGGCATCTTATGTAATTCGTTCGGCTTATATTGTGGAAGCCAGTCGGGGCCTTGCCACCACAGCGAGTGATTAGTTAATTGAGCAGCAAGTAAACCGCGGCTTGCGCAGTCTGCGGGGTTTTCTTTAGATTTTACATAACTCCAGTTATTTTTTTGGGATGGTTTCAGTTGTAATCCTTACGCGATTTGCAACAAAAGGTTTCCATTTCTACGGTTCACCACTTAACCAACCGAGAACAGCTGTTGAATCAATCCAACCATACACATGCACCTTGTAGCTCGATAGGGATAATATGATTTTACGCATAAGTTTTGACAACAAGAGAGCGCCGCAAAGTTCCAAGCGCGGGATCGATTGTGGGGTTTTCAGCGGTATTACTTTTGATTTCCCAGCAATAAGGGTCACGTGAGTTTCATTTGCTCTCTGTATTTTGCAATACACGACGCAAGCGTATGCTTTTGTGCTGGCGTCGCAAAAGCCATGGAGTTCGATGACATCCTTCTTAAGGGTTTGAACCCAACGGGGTATTTTAAAGCGAGATATATGAGATAAATCTGCTTTGATAGTGTTCCACTCTAACATGATTTCCTGAGGGACAGGGTGGTCCCAACTCAGGTCTGATTTCCATAGTTCTTGGAACAAGATCTTAAGTTTTATTGTGACTGGTGCTAGCCAGCCTAAAGGGTCAAAGTTCTTAGATATTTGAGACAAGAATTGTCTTTTTGTAAGGATGTCTTTTGAGATAAATTCTATAGGATGAAAGATAAACTGATCATTTTTTGGTTCCCACCGAAGACCTAAAGTTTTAGTTGTCTCCGGTTGCTTGAAGTCAAAGTTTTCCTTTTGAGGTGCATCAGAACTGTCTATTATTTCCGGTAAGTTTGATCGCCATTTTCGTAGGTTAAACCCGCCAGATTTGAGTAGGCTGATCATCTCCGCTTTGAGTTCTAGAGCCGCTCTCACTGAATGTTCACCATGCATGAGATCATCCATATAAAACGAGTGTTCTAATACGTCAGGAGCGCAACTTTGAGGATACTTTTGCCTTTCATCGATGGCTAGTTGCTTGAGAGTCATCATGGCCAAAAAAGGTGCGGCTTTTGTGCCATAGGTAACTGTCGCTAACTGATACTCTTTTAAAGGTTGATATTGATGATCACGCCAGATAATTTTTTGATATTTCTGATCATCGGGATGTAGCCAGATTTTGCGAAACATTTTCTCTATATCAGCCGTAAAAGCGAATCTGAATTGTCTCCATTTTAAGATAAGGCTCTGAAGGTCCTGTTGTAAATTGGGTCCTCGGCACATAAGATCATTGAGGCTGTGCCCGCTCGAGGTTTTTGCCGAGGCATTAAAGACAACTCGCAACTTAGTGGTTGATGACTCAGATCGTTGTACACAATGGTGCGACAAGTAGCAGTCCGGCTGTACATGTTGTGTAACGGGTGTCATGTGTCCGAGCTCTAGGTATTCAGAAATAAAAGTTTTATAGTCACGTGCCAGTGCTGGTTGTTTGTTTAATTTCCGCTCTATTTGGAGAAATTGAGCAATCGATTTTGCTTTCGACGCGCCTATGTTTGTCTCAAAATTATCTTTGAATGGTATTTTAACGACATAGCTTCCGTCTTCTCGTCTAGAGGTCGAAGATTGGTAGAACTCGATGCATTTTTGATCTTCTTCTGATATCGCTGATGATTCATGGATGTCCTCCACTTCCCAAAACTGCTGAATCTCTTCAATGTTATTTAGGATTACATTACAATGATACGTTTTGTAGTTGCCGCTTAAGATCCATCCCAACTGGGTTTGTTGGGCGATGGGCAACATACCTTCGGAACGACAGATACCTTCCATAAGGATGGTGGAATAGATATCTGCTCCAAATAGTATATCAATAGGCCTACTTTTATAAAATTCGGGATCTGCTAGAATTATTTGATTGAGAGTAGGCCAGTCTGGCTTAGGTAAGGTACAGCTGGGTAGATTGTTTATGAGTCTATTCATTATATATACGTCTGTTTCAAAGGTGAAATCGCTAACCAACGACGAACATTTGATGTTAAGCATTCCCTTACAGTTGTTTTCCTTATTGCCTATTCCTGAGATATAACCGTTACATTTCCGCCGCGGTAGCCTTAATAACTGAGCTGCACTTTCTCTAATAATTGATGTCTGTGATCCTTGGTCTAAAAGAACTCTCATGTTGTGGTAGGATCCATCTGCTGCTTGTACTTTAATTATTGCTGTGGCAAGCAATATTTCTGAGGGTTCTTTTAGAAGTGATGTAGCTGGGTTGTTTTCTTGCTCTTGAGATGGAGATTTCGTAATCGTAGCTGCATTTGACCCGGATCGATGCGAGGTAAAAGATTCATGCAAAATGGTGTTGTGATCTTTATTGCATTCTTTGCATCTTATTTCAGAAAGACATTTTTTGCCGTCATGAAAATGTAAACAATTAATGCAAAGCTTCAAGTTAGCAATAGTATTTTTCCGTTCATTAGGTTGCAATTCCAATAATTTTTGACATGCATGAATTCGATGATCATTGGTGTTGCAAATAGGGCAATGCTTGCGATAGTTAGTTTTGTGTTTGGACTTTGACGATTGCGAAACTTGATTTGTTGAGTAATTCGTTTTAGCGAAGTTGTAATTATGTTTAAAATTGGAACCCTTTGAAAATGATGGTTTGCTATTGTTGTTTGGTTGAGATTGGGATGATTTCTGCGCAGAATTATCAAGCTTTTTACGAGAAGTTTCTAGCATCATGAACTTGGTTTCCAAGAAATTAAGGAAGTCTTCCAAGACGGGTAACTCTCGTGGGGATTTTAAAGCTTGTAGATAATCTTCGTATGTATCGGCGTCCAATTTTTGAGATAATATACATACTAGAAAAGGATCCCAGGAAGACACATCAACTCCTAGGTTCTTGATAGCGTTCACGCTCTCGTTGGTAGTGTCGTGAATGCGTTTTATATGATTTGACGATTGTTGCTGGTTTGTAGGGATATTCATGATATTATTAAGGTAAGTGGTGAAGATCAGTCGCTTGTTATTATAACGATGATTGAGGATATTCCAGCATACAGGATAGTTGTCAGAGCTTATCTGGAGATGTTGGATCAATTTTTTCGGGTTCACCTTTGATCTTGCTCTTCAGAAACTGCATCTTTTGTGCATTCGATAAAGATGGGTTGTTATGCACAGCTTCGGTGAAAAGATCTTTGAATGAAATCCACTTGTTGTAGTTTCCATCAAAGGTGACTATCTCCATTTTAGGGGTAGATTTTTCAACATGTGCAACGGACCACATTTTCTTATTGATGTCTTTCTTAATTTTGTTATAATATTTCTCATAATGAGTAAATTGCTCTTCGTACTCAGAGTTCAATCCGCCATACTCATTGTCCAACTCCCAATGAAGTGAGTCAATGGCCGCCCAACGCGATTGTATCGTCTTCAAGATATCTTCAAACTCCCATTTTTCCGTGACGAGATCAAGGTCGATGTTGGAAGTTGTTCTCAAGAAAGCTTTAAAGTTGGTAGCTTGCTTTTTGAAGAGAGCTTCGGCATTACCCCCTTCCGGTGTAGGGTTTTTAGAAGCAGAGTGAGATGCGAGGTTCGAGGTTTGAGATTCCGCAGTAGGTTGAAACGTAGGAGGTTTCAGTTCAGGGATCTGCGGTACGTTTGCTAGGGGATTATAGTTTTGAATAGTAGTTTTAATATGGTTATATTTTTCCTTCATTTGATCGTATTGCTTAGTACTGAAATATGCATGAGATTGATCACCAAAAGACAGCAAAGTCATATGGTTATTATGGAACTCTGTAAAGTATTGTTCCAAGGTAGCTAATCGACGACGTAAGTAGTCAGAGGTCTTGCGCTCGGCACCATCCTTCTTGAAGTTGGTGAAGAGCTTCTCGACGGCTTCGATTAGTTGTTGTTGGGTGGCTAAAATGTCATTCATCTTACAAAGATAAAAAAGAGACCTTACTTGGGCTGAAGGCTTCTGTAGAGATCAAATGTCCTTGCGATGGCTGCAAGAACAAACCTGGAGTATCAGCGTGATGAGATGCCGCGATGCTTTCGTACAACCAGGGTCAACAGGATCAGCAGGATGATGGCTTGTATCCGTCCGGAGCTCCGAGGTCAGTTAGGATGCACAGGATAATGATATTTGTGGAGAGTAAATCCACTGAGTTCTGTTTGGCAGGGTCTGGTTCCAAGCGAGACACTTACACAGCACAATTATAGTAGGCACACGCGTAATAGTCCCGCCCCGATGGCTCGAAGGACCAATGTTTGGGGTGAGGTTAAGATAAACCAAGATTAAAGATTATAAAGATAGCTATATTTCAACAATACCGATTAAACTAATACAAAGGAAAAACTATTAAAACTAATGAGGTGAATGAGATGAGATTGAGTCGCGCCCGATATGCTATCCGAATGCGTACTGACTAATTACTTAGGTAATACATAAAATAATAAAGGCATCGAGCACGGTGTCGCAATTACGCTGACAGGTCTTTATTGTTCGGTGATTGACCCGAACAGGTGCATTTTTTTTTTTTTTTTCCTAACTATGGCATCTCGTAGTTGGCCAAGAGTGGCCGTGACTACTTAACCGGTCAATCCTGTGGCTGCCTTAAGCTAACTCAAAGCCTCCAGCCAGGGGCGTGTTACTTACAATACTAAGTGACTGCTCGCTAAGGGCACCCCCTGTGGGGTACGAACCTCGGCTTAGGGCGTCACTGGGGGGACAGCTAGTTGGGACAGGCTGGATCAAACTTGGGTGATTATTATTAACAGGGGAATTTAAAGCTACAGGCTCAGCTTCGGCGCGGGCTGGCGCTTCTTCGAGCAAGGGACGGGGGGAATTATTAATTCGGGGTTTTCGCGATGGACCTCGGCGGCGGGGTCGGAATGTCGGTCTTTTGTTCTTGTAAACTGTACTAGAAGCCCTATTGCTTTCTTGGAGGAGAGTAATGGGGTCGTCTGGGTCAAGAAGAGTATGCCTCGGACGGCGAACTTTACTGATGTTGGAGGGGGTATAATTTGCGGCCTCGACAACTAGGGGGTTGCGATGTTTGGCGGCGGTATCAAAGAAACGCTTGGAGTTACGTTTCATGAATTGGAGGATGGTGGGGATTTTGAGATCGAGGTGGAGGATCTCGTTCCGGACATAAAAGGGGGATCCCGTGATCATTCGGAGGGCACGGTTCTGGAGGGTCTGCATCCTATGGATGTGGTGGGGTTTTGCGTGTGCAAAGACTGCACAGGCGTACGTCATAATAGGGCGTATGCACGCCGTGTAAATGCGCAACTTGCACTTTAGTGACAATTTGCTTTTTGCATTCATTATCGAGTGGAGTCTACCGAGAGCGAAAGCGGCGCGCGAACGAACCTGCTTTATGTGCTCTGCGAAGGTGAGGTGCTCATCGAGAATCACACCTAGGTATTTGGCTCGCTTCTCCCAAGGGATAGGCTTACCGAACATGGTGAGTGGTCGGGGGGGGGGGTGGGCTTAAGGCGCGGTTTGGAGTAAAGAACCGCTTGGCTTTTGTCAGGATTCACTTCGATTCTCCACTTCCTGAACCAGTCGCCAAGTTTGTTGACTGCTCTTTGGAGAGTGAGAGAGATCGGGGCTTGTTTGAAGCCTGAGCAGTAAATGGCCGTGTCGTCTGCGAACAGAGCCAACTGTGCCTTTTTGCTCCTGGGTATGTCGCTGGTGAACAGCGTGAAAATGAGGGGGGCCAGCACAGAGCCCTGGGGGACGCCTGCGCGGATAGGGTGGGGGGAGGATAGTGCTCCTTCGATGCGATAGCGGAAGGTGCGGTTCGACAAGAAGTCTCGTAAGATGAGTACGAGACGGTCCGGCACACCGAGTTGGTAGAGCTTATATAATAAGCCGTTGTGCCAGACTCTGTCGAACGCACACGGGTGCATTTTTTTTTTTTTTTTTTTTTTTCCTAACTATGGCATCTCGTAGTTGGCCAAGAGTGGCCGTGACTACTTAACCGGTCAATCCTGTGGCTGCCTTAAGCTAACTCAAAGCCTCCAGCCAGGGGCATAACACGGGTGCAGCAAACCGCCCGTCTTTTATACAAAACGTGCTTAGCGCGTAGCAAGCGGTGGGGGAGGGCCGCGGCGCGTGATTCGTCGTTGCGGAACATTTCTCCGTCTCTGTCTTGAATCACGCTCTGCGCCACCTCCCTTACAATAGCACTTATCTATCGGAAAATAAAACAAACTTAATCGTATTTTACATATCCTTATTTCTACGCCCTACTATAAACGAGTCTTTATTAACCAAAATCAAATTTACGTAACATCAACGCACAACTAAAATATACAAAACAATCAACTAAGCCGTCGTCCGTAACAATATGTTAAGTATTACAATATTACAATCTAACGTTATACGTAAGAAGATAAGTCAAAGTCAAAGATTTATTTGCATACTAAGTGTACATTTTGGTATTGCTTACAAATGTAGGTACTTACAACTTAGCGGCCTTTTCCAGGCATCGCAAACTTGAGGGCTAACTAGCAAACATTTTAACGTAGGATTAATCAATCTAATAATTTATATGTAGGAATAATCAATCTAATAATTTAATACTTAACATTTTAGTCATAAATAATAAATAAATAAATTAAATTTTAACGCATGCACATTCTTATAATTAATTAACTCTAATTGTGTGGTTGTGTATAATGTCTGTAAGCGAGGCTATGTGTGTCTGTATTATTTAGTTATTAATTCACGTATGTCTGTACTAGGTATTTAGTTATTTAATTATTGACTATTCAATTATTTAAGTATGACTGTATTATTTAATTATTTGGCTATTTAATTATTTCATTATACAATTATTTAATTATTTTTTGTTTAATTTTGTAATTATTTCTTATTCAAAAATTTCTCTGTTTAGTAGCAGCTTTTCAAAAGAAATGTTTTCAATTTATTGTTAAACGGAGTGAGTCTAGTTTAATTTTTTATCTCTTGAGGCAGCTTATTGTATATTCTTATTGCCATATGTTGTGGGTTTTGATGTAATATTTTAAGTCTTGATGGTGGTTGGTATAAGTTATGTTTGTGTCTGGTGTTATAAGTGTGTATGTCCTTTACTTTTGTGAATGTATGTATGTTTTTGAATACGTAGATACGTCATATATCGTGTAAATACAGTGTGAGTCTTTATAATGTGCACATATCGAAATGAGGGAATCTATGCTTAATTTTATCGACGGAAAAAATGTTAAAAAAAATCTAAATATTTATTTATATTTTTTATGGATTTTTAAAAAAAATTGTTTGCTTTTGTGACCCCAGTGTATACAAAACTGTGTAACTTTTAAACTAAACGATTTATCACGATGAAACAAACTCTATAATGTTTGGAAGTAATTAGGTGTCGTCATAAAATAAAAATTATGGAAAAAAATAGCCACATTTAAAAATAAACATTTTTGTTTGGCAAAAATCTGATTTTTTTTCATTAATTTTTACAAAAATTGTAAAATTTCTCAATAACATGCCCCCATCACCTTCTTTTTTTATAACTTTAAGTTATTCTTCATTGTATTAGGAACCTAACGGTAAAAATTGCATGTTTTTAACTCAACCCCAACATTTTTTATCAACTGTCAAAGAAAGGCCCAACGCATAGCTATTGTTTAGCAGGTAGATAAACTTTCTTTTGAATGTGCGCAGGTCGGGGAGGTAGGGCCAGCCAAAGGAACTTGAATTATGACAGATGTCAGACTGGCAGTCGCTCCGAATTATTCGCCGCTGCTACATGTGTTTCGGTACTTTCGTTCGCTGGACTTTCATAACTTTCGTTCGCTGCTACATGATGCCGCGTTTAAGTGAATTTTCCCCGGCACACATCGCCGACATACATTTTTATTATGGAGTGGGACAAGGAAGTGCCAGAGCTGCGCGCGCGGCTTACATAGCTGCGTATCCTAACAGGCAACCAGTGCCATCTGCCCGAAACTTCCAGGAAGTTCACAGAAGGTTGTCGATCACTGGACTTGGATCAAGTAGAGATCGTCGCGAGCCACCTCAAGTAATTATTGATGCGGCTACTGAACAAGCAGTATTAAGTGATTTGTTTGCTGATCCATCCATAAGTACTAGACGACTGGCTCTTCGTCACGGAATATCCCAAAAATCAGTGTGGCGTATTTTAAAGAAAGAAGGATTGCATCCTTATCACTATCAAAGGGTGCAACATCTACATGAAGACGTAGACTGGCGTCCAAGGTGTGTGATGTCCACATGGATTCAAAGAAAAACCAGAGCAAACCCAAACTTTCCAAGAAAAATACTATGGATGGACGAAGCGACATTCACTAGAGACGGTATTACTAACTGTCGAAATTTACACAGATGGTGCCGCGCAGGTGAAAACCCGAAACTGAAACGGTCATCTACTTTCCAAGTAAGATTTTCGATAAATGTTTGGGCTGGTCTTATCGATAACATGTTGATTGGACCAGTCATATTGCCGAGAACGTTGACTGGTGAAAGATTTTTAAGTCTATTGAGAGATGATATGCCTCAGTTATTGGAAGATGTCCCACTGGCTGTGCGTCAAAGGATGTTTCTTCAGATGGACGGATGTCCTGCCCATTACGCTACAAATGTAAGAAGATTTTTAAACGAAAATTATCATGACAAATGGATCGGCCGGCAAGGACCTGTAGGGTGGCCTGCGCGTTCACCCGATTTGACGCCCCTTGATTATTTCCTATGGGGGACCATGAAGCAACGCGTCTACAGTACCCCCATCAACAGTGAGGCCGATTTGCGTGACCGCATAATAAACTGTGCGAATGATATTCGCAATGATCCCGAAATGATAAGGAGAGCGACACACCAAATTCTAATTCGCGCGGCTTTGTGTTTACAACAACGAGGTGGACATTTTGAGAACCTGATACATTAAATTTTGTATTTAATAATAAATGGGTTTCAATTGAACTCTTTTGCATTAATTATCATCCCAAACAAACCACCCTTATGAGAACAATACGATTCCGCGTTCGGAGTGCCATCTTTGAAACGACCCGCGCGCATTCACAACAAAGTTAACAAAAAAAAGTTTATCTACCTGCTAAACAATGTGCGTAGCTATGCGTTGGGCCTTTCTTTGACAGTTGATAAAAAATGTTGGGGTTGAGTTAAAAACATGCAATTTTTACCGTTAGGTTCCTAATACAATGAAGAATAACTTAAAGTTATAAAAAAAGAAGGTGATGGGGGCATGTTATTGAGAAATTTTACAATTTTTGTAAAAATTAATGAAAAAAAATCAGATTTTTGCCAAAAAAAAATGTTTATATTTGATTATGGCTATTTTTTTTCCATAATTTTTATTTTAAGACGACACCTAATTACTTCCAAACATTATGGAGTTTGTTTCATCGTGATAAATCGTTTAGTTTAAAAGATACACAGTTTTGTATACACTGGGGTCACAAAAGCAAACAATTTTTTTTAAAAATCCATAAAAAATATTAATAAATATTTAGATTTTTTTTAACATTTTTTCCGTCGATTAAATTAAGCATAGATTCCCTCATTTCGATATGTGCAGATTATAAAGACTCACACTGTATATACATGGAAGCGTGAGTAATTTATTTAAGGAAATAGGGTTTACAGCTTTGTCTATTGTTTATTTGGGCTAAGATTCTAACACATTTCTTTTGTAAAATAAATAGCTTCTGTATGTTTACACTGTTTCCCCACAACATAATACCATACCTTAGCCACGAATAGGCATAAGCGTAGTATGCTGATAGTGCGGTTTTTGTATTCGTGCTATGTTTTAATTGGAATAGTGCGTAGGTGAATTTTGATAATTTAGTTGCTAGTTCTTCTATGTGACATTTCCAATTTAGGTGTGTATCTATGTTTATGCCTAGTAATTTAAAAGTATCTACCGTTTCTATAGGTGCATTTTGAAATTTGATATCCATTTGGATGGGACATTTTTTATATGACCTAAACTGCATAATTTTTGTTTTATTTAAGTTGATTTCTAGGTTGTGGTTATGAAGCCAACGTGTTACTATTTGTAAAGTGTCGTCTATGATTTTTGGGGATTGTCAGAATTTTCGCACTTTATAAGTAGTGATATGTCGTCTGCAAATAGTACGGGTAGAATCTGGTTTGTGTTTAGAGATTTTGGTAGGTCGTTTATGTAGATTAAGAATAGTATGCATCCTACTACACTTCCCTGGGGGATTGAGCAGGTTAGGGATCTCGGTCTAGATCTTATTGTTTCTACGTGGTGGTTGGTGGTATTGCAATAGTCTATTTGTACTAATTGTTTACGGTTTTGTAGGTAAGATTTGAACCACTGGTAAGCAGGTCCTCGTATTCCCGAGCCATACAGTTTTGTCAGAAGGATATCGTAGGAAACCTTATCATAGGCTTTCGTCATGTCTAATAGTACTCCTAAAGCTACTTTTTTATCGTTGATGTGTTGTAGGGCCATTTTAGTGTACTTATAGACTGCTGTTGTAGTGGATCTTGATTTTCTAAAACCATTCTGTGAATCGTCTAATATATTATATTTTTCCAAGAAATTGTATAACCGATTACACATCGCCCTCTCAAAGACTTTGGAAAAGGTTGGTAGAAGGGCTATGGGTCTGTAGTTGTTTGGGGCGGTAGTGTCATCTTTTTTGTGAATGGGTTTAACTAGTGACGTTTTGAGTGAATCTGGGAATTGGCCATCTTCAAAGCTCTGGTTAATCAAGAGTGTAAGTGGTTTTGAGAGTTCTTCCACGCATTGTTTTAGTAGGATGGGTGGGACATCATCAATTCCACAGCTATGTTTATTTTTCATAATTTTTATTATTTCCATGATCTCTTGATTTACGGGGCGTAGGTACATAGAGTATGTGGGGGGATTTATTACTGGCCGTCCAAGTTTGTTTGTCGGTATATTTGTTCGAGTTTCGCCTACTGTTGCAAAGTATTCGTTGAATGTATTGCTAATGGTTACTGGGCATTTTGTTACGTTATCATTTATTTTTAGTTCTATATTTTTACGTTGTTTAGGCTTGGTTTTGCCTGTTTTTGTGTTTATGATTTTCCACATTGTTTTCGTTTTATTATCAGATTTCTGCATTTGTCGTATAAATTCTCGTTTTTTTGATATTTTTACACTGCGTTTTAATATTTGGTCAAATAAATGGTAATATTTTCCTATTATTGCATTGTTATTTGTTTCGTTTAATAATATTTTTAGTGATCTTTTATGTTTACATGAATTTCTTAGACCAGTTGTCAGCCATCCCTTAACAGGTGTGTTTTTTATTTTTATAGTTTGTATGGGTATGTGTTTATTTAATGATTCTATAATTAGTGAAATAAATGCATCGTAATTTTCATTTATATTCTTATTTGGCTTTATTATAGTTTCCCATTTAATATCCTTTAGTGATTTTTTAAAGTTGGATATTTTGATATCCGTAAATACTCTTTTTTTTGTACGCCATAATTTCTTATCTGTAAATAGGGTTTCTGTTTGGGGAAGTTTTATATTTATTGATTTGTGATCGAAGAGACCGTAATCGTGTACATATGTTTTATTTATATTTTTTTTGTTATTTGTGAATATAAGATCAATACAAGTTGATGTTGATTTGGTTACTCGTGTAGGTTGTAGGACTAATTGGCATAGGTTGTGTGAATGCATAAAGTTTAACAGTTCGCGGCACCGGGTGCTTTTTGAAAGTATATTTATATTGAAGTCGCCTCCTATAATTATATGTTTACTTTTAGTTTTCAATTTATTTAAGACTTTTTCCATTTGTTCATAGAAAATATGTATATGACGGTCTGCTCTATATAATCCTATAACAATACAATTTAACTTAGGTATTTCTATTGTACTTAGCTCAATTACAAATTCCTTAGAGTAGTTAACAATATCTTTCCTCTCAATATACTCCAAATTATTTTTAACAAGCAAACAAACTCCTCCTCCTTCGTGATTAGTACGACAGAAAGAAGACGCTATTTTGTATCCAGGTAGGTGTAGCGATTCACAATAATAATATGTTTTCCATACCTCTAATAGTGATAAGATCGTAATATTGGAATCCGATAATAATTGTTCGAGCATGCTTATTTTATTCCCTATACTTTGGATATTTTGAAATGTTATGGTAACGTCAGTATCGAAATGTTCCATTATGATTTTGGTTCCGGTTTTCGCTTGTTTGTATCAGACTATTTGACCTCTGGGTCATCGCTACGCTTGCTGTATGCGATGTGTCTCCGTGTGCTGTGTTTTCGCTTCCATGCTCTATGTAGCTGGCATTTAGGCCCGGTGTTTTGCTGGTTACAGGTTTGTTAAGTACGGACCCTTAAAGAAGAACGCTTGTGCAGTACGGATCACTAATTCACTATCGCCGAGCCTGCAATTCATCGTGTTTACGCCGGACGGACGAAAACTGCATCGTCGACACACGGGCCAGCCACGAGCCGCCGACGCAGCAAAATTCGACATTAGCAATAAATTATTTTTAATAAGTTTTTGGTCATTCCATATTCTCGCATCGAATAGGTTTCACCCAATTAATTTTAATTTTTATATTTAAAATAAATTAGTCGTAATTAATTTTTGGTTTTTTTTCGAACCTCCGCCTGCGGTCTACGTAATTGGCGCAGTCGGTAGGATACTCGCGGGCCGGTTCGCGAAACGCGTTAGAGTCAACTTATATCGATATCTGCGATCGCGAGTCGCCCGGGCGGCTATCAAGTCCCATCACGAGTATCCGGAATCTACGTTGGAGCTGCAGAGCCGGGTGGCGAATCCAGTCATCGATTCACGAAGAAGACCAGAGATGAAATATATGTAAGTGCACCAGAATCTTTCTCGTGTTGCTTCCTTTATCCCTAAGTTACCTTTTTATGTCCAAGATTTTCCATCGCGAGAGATCTTACCCCCGGGAACCTGCATCACGACAGGCGCGCCGGCATTTAGTAGATATTAATAGAGATATAGTTATCGAATTAGATTTTAACTTAAATAGCTTATTTGATATTAATATGTCTTACAACCCCGACATTATTTTCAAGGCCTTACGCCTAGTTCCCGATTTTGACGGGAATCCTAACGTTTTAACTAGGTTTATTAATATATGTGATAGAATAGTTACTCAATATGCAAGTACGGAACCAGGCAGCGAGTTAAATAATGTATGTCTTTTAAATGGCATTTTAAATAAAATCACCGGGCCCGCCGCATCCACCATCAACTCGAACGGCATTCCTGAAACTTGGGCAGGTATTAGATCAGCGCTTATTAATAACTTTTCAGACCAGCGGGACGAAACGGCTTTGTACAATGACCTCTCATTGGCTACACAAGGTACGAAAACCCCTCAGGAATTTTATGATCAATGTCAGACCTTGTTTAGTACGATTATGACCTACGTGACATTACACGAAACTATCGCGACTACTATTGAGGCTAAACGAACACTTTATAGGAAAGTTACCATGCAGGCCTTTGTACGAGGACTAAAGGAACCGTTAGGCTCACGTATACGTTGTATGCGTCCAGAAACCATCGAGAAAGCCCTAGAGTTCGTTCAGGAGGAATTAAATATCATGTATTTGCAACAACGTAATGACGTACCGAAATCTCAAACTACCCCTAAGGTAGACAGACCCCCTATCATGCACGCTATGCCATTTAACGGTGTTCCGCGACCCCCAATAGCTAACTGGCCTACTCCAGTAGGACTACGTGGCCATCAGCCTCAACCCCAGCCTTTCAAATTTAATACGCCTAGCCAACATCAAAACCGCATGCCCACTAGAACGCAACAAATGTTCCGCGCACCACCACCAAATTACCATCCTCATAGTAACGTTTTCAGGCTACCACCTAGAAACAATCCACCTCAAAATATGGGTGCAAAACCCATGAGCGAAGTGCAACATTTCATTCCGAAACCTTTACCCATGACGTCAGGAAACGACTGGCATAAAAACGGAAACCCACCACCTTCCAATTATTTTAAAACGCGTGAGTTGAATATGAACGAAATCGCGATACCCGATAGTGCTTATTACTCGGTTGACTATTACCCTGAACCAGATTACGGCTACTACGTGGACTATGGTGACCATTATGTGTTTTACGAATATGACTGTAACCCTAATATGACTGACAGTAATATAATTTCTGAAAATCAACCCTCAAATGAGTCAGAACCACAACCAGGCCCTAGCAACGCCCCTCAAAGTCAAAATTTTCAGACGGACCAGAAATCAAAAGAGCAAGGATAGACCTTAACTTACAGACCCAAAGACAACTACCCTACATACAAATTTCATCCCCTCCATTAAAATTTCTTATAGACACTGGCGCTAACCAGTCTTTCATAAGCCCCGAGGCTATTCAAAAGTATTTCTCTGCTTACCCCCTTAACTATGACCCTTTTGAAGTTACGAACGTACACGGTGTTAGCAAAAATGATTATTCCGTAACGATACCTTGTTTGAATGAATTTAATGAATCTGATACAATTAAATTATTCATTTATCGCTTTCACGACTATTTCGACGGCCTTATAGGATTAGATTTATTGTCTAAGTGGGAAGCAAAAATAGATTTAAAAGATTATAAATTAATTACGCGAACTGCTACGAATCAGATTCAAGTATATAATTCCCGTAATGTCAATTTATATGAGGATATCATACCAGCAAATAATACTAAATTAGTTCGAATACCAATAAATGCCCCGGACGGCGACGTTTTAATAAGTGAACAGGTCTTTTGCAATTGCATTATTCACGAATGTCTCACCACTGTAACCAACAATCGTGGTTTTGTAGAGTTAGAGAATCCAACATCTAACGACGTCATCTTCTCATTAGACCAACCAGCCCGCGCAGAACTTTTTAATGTTAATTGCACACCCACCAAGCAATCAAATCGTGTAGACGACATATTATCACGTTTACGTACAGACCATCTCAATGAAGAGGAAAAGGCTAATCTTCTGACACTCTGTTCACGTTACACAGACGTATTTTACATAGACGGAGAACCACTGACATTTACCAACAAAATTAAGCATCGCATAAGAACCACGGATGAAATCCCCGCTTACACTAAAAGTTACCGATACCCTTTTATTCATCGCGAAGAAGTTAGAAATCAAATAACCAAAATGTTAGACCAAGGTATAATTAGGCCCTCAGACTCAGCCTGGAGCTCACCCATATGGGTTGTGCCTAAAAAGATAGACGCTTCAGGAAAGAAAAAATGGCGTATCGTTGTAAACTACCGAAAATTAAATGAGAAAACTATTGACGATAAATATCCCATACCCAACATCAGTACCGTCCTTGACAAGTTAGGAAAGTGTCAGTACTTTACTACTTTAGATTTAGCAAGTGGTTTTTATCAGGTTAAAATGGACCCCCAAGATATTTCTAAAACCGCATTTAACGTGGAACACGGCCATTTTGAGTTCCTTCGAATGCCCATGGGACTTAAAAATTCCCCGTCCACATTTCAGAGAGTTATGGACAATGTCCTAAGAGGCCTCCAAAATAACATCTGCGTAGTATATTTGGATGACATTATTGTCTACAGTACATCACTCCAGGAGCACATGGATAACCTGGAAAAGGTTCTCCAAAGACTTAGAGAGTCCAACTTCAAAATTCAAATGGACAAGTCCGAATTTCTAAAGCTTGAGACAGCATACTTAGGACACATCATTAGTAGAGACGGCATTAAGCCAAACCCTGACAAAATTTCTGCTATTCAAAAGTACCCAATTCCAAAGACCCCCAAGGAAATCAAACAATTTTTAGGCCTTCTCGGTTATTACCGAAAATTCATTCCCGATTTTGCTCGAATAACTAAACCACTTACCCAATGCCTACAGAAAGGTAGTAAAGTAACCCTAAGTCCAGAATACACCAATGCCTTTGAAAGTTGCAAAACCCTACTAACTAATGACCCCATACTACAATACCCAGACTTTAAAAGAGAATTCAATCTTACGACAGACGCTTCAAATGTCGCTATTGGAGCAGTACTATCTCAGGGACCGATAGGATCTGACAAACCTGTCTGTTACGCTTCTCGCACGCTTAACGAGAGTGAGCTAAATTATAGTACCATCGAGAAGGAGTTACTTGCCATAGTCTGGGCCACGAAATATTTCCGACCATATTTATTCGGCAGAAAATTTAAAGTTCTGACTGACCACAAACCCTTACAATGGATGATGAACTTAAAAGAACCGAACTCACGACTGACTAGATGGCGACTCAGATTAAGTGAATATGACTTTACAGTAGTGTATAAAAAAGGAAAGTTCAACACTAACGCTGATGCTCTCTCCCGTGTAGAAATCCATAATGAGGAAGTCGATGAAATCAATTCACTAATCGACAGCATAAAAGACCTTAGCTCAATGATTAACAACCCATCAGAGACACCACCTCAGCAGACAAACTCCTCGACTGACACTGTACATACTAGTAGTGAACATCCCATACTAGAAGTTCCCATTACAGATGAGCCATTTAATAAGTTCCATCGACAGATTTACTTTACAGTTGTTAATGACGTTAAACGACGATCGACAGTAACCAAACCTTTTGAAAATCATACGCGAATTGCAATCCAACTTTCAGAATCAAACTTAGAGAATGACGTTATCAACGCTATTAAAGAATATGTAAACCCGAAGGTTAAAACAGCAATTTTGATAAATCCCCCATTGCAAATGTATTCGATAATTCCCATCATACAGGATAAATCCAAAAGCTCTTCACTTAACTTGGTACTAACTAAAGTAGAACTGGAAAATGTTAAAGAATACTTGCGACAACAAGACATTATTCGACACTATCATGACGGTAAGACAAACCACCGCGGCATAAATGAATGTCATTTAGCCCTTTCACGAAAATACTACTGGCCAAAGATGAAAACAAATTACCAAATTCATCAATGAATGTACCATCTGTGGACAAGCTAAATATGACCGAAATCCAATCAGACCACAATTTAATATAGTTCCTCCAGCTACCAGACCCCTTGAAATTATTCATATGGACCTTTTTACAGTTCAGAATGAAAAGTATGTGACTTTCATTGACGTTTTCACAAAATACGGACAAGCTTATCACTTACGAGACGGAACAGCTATTAGCATTCTACAAGCCTTGCTACGTTATTGTACCCATCATGGACTACCTATGACTATCATTACTGACAATGGCACCGAATTCACCAACCAACTCTTTTCCGAATTTACACGACTCCATAAAATCATAAAGTTTTACCTCATAGCCCAAACGACAATGGTAACATCGAACGCTTTCATTTGACGTTATTAGAGCACATTAGGATTCTTAAGTTACAACATAAAGACGAACCAATTGTGAACCTCATGCCATACGCGATCATAGCATATAACAGTTCCATCCACAGTTTTACTAAATGCAGACCTTTTGACCTATTGACTGGACATTTTAATCCTAG
This sequence comes from Fissipunctia ypsillon, assembly GCA_947568875.1. Lineage (NCBI taxonomy): Eukaryota > Metazoa > Arthropoda > Insecta > Lepidoptera > Noctuidae > Fissipunctia > Fissipunctia ypsillon. The sequence continues at coordinate 13,868,865 of OX387668.1, forward strand.
AGACCCGATAGAAATAGACTTTACAGAGCACATCTTACAGCAGTACGCTCAAAATCATAAGCAACAGATGAAACAGGTCTATGATATCATAAACGAATCATCCCTTGCTAATCGGACAGCACTAATAGAAAATAGAAATAAGACTCGTGAGCCAGAAGTAGAATATGCCCCTCAACAACAGGTTTTCATTAAGAACCCCTTCGCCAATCGTCAGAAGACCGCACCACGCTACACGCAAGATACTGTACTAGCTGACTTACCAATACATATATACACTTCGAAGAAGCGAGGTCCCGTAGCCAAAGCCAGGCTAAAACGTGTACCTAAACGTAACCAATTGTTACAGATTTCTGCTGCTACTGACAATCCACGTGACGCACCCTCAAGAGATAATACTTGAGACCCTAGCTGATGGACCAGGATTACTGCCATATAAATTAGGACCGACTAGACTGACTACTCATTACCATTCATTCATACAGTACATACAATTAACTGACATAGAAGACAAAATAAACTCTGTACAAACGCAACTTCAAACCTTTAGAACCAGACTTAGTAACGAGACTTACATGCTCTACGAATATCAGGTCGACTATCTTACTAACAAGCTCGACAGAGTATTAAGGCAAGTTACATCTTTAGAACCTGCTAGAGTCAAACGAGGTCTTGTGGATAGCCTTGGGTCAGTAATAAAAAGTGTTACTGGCAACTTAGATTACCTAGATGCCCTAAAATATGACGAAGCAATTAGAACTTTACAAAATAACGAAAATAAAGTAGTTTCAGAATTTAATAACCACATCAGTCTTAGTAAAGAATGGATGTCCCAGCATAGTACCATCTTAGATCAGTTAACTAAAAATCAGGAAATGATTAACGCAACTTTAGAGTTACTTCTTGAGAAAAGTGCATACAGAGATTACAGTTTAATCAAATTTGCAAAGTTTGCCCAAATCTTAGGAATAATTACTAATAATGTAGAAGATTTAATGTTAGAAATAGTTAGATTAGAAAATATAATGGCTTTTATACGCGCGTCAAGCACACACCATTCCATGATTGATATAGAAGTATTGAAAACCATGATAGATAAATTAAAATCAATATATAAACAAGATCAGATCTTAAATTTAGAGTTAAGAGAATATTATAATCTTATTAAACCAGGTTCCTACTTTATTGAGAAAAGAATAGTTATCATTTACAGTTTCCCTATAGTTTCCATAGACTCCTACGACTTATACAGATTATCTATTGTACCTAACAAGAAACAGCTTGCCCTTGTACCTCCTACTCCCTACATAGCAACCAACGAGAAATCATTCGTGTACATAGAGGCTGAATGCCCGAAGTATAGTAACATACATCTCTGTGAAAAGAAGACGAGTCATCAAATCAAAACTAAACCAGACTGTATCCAGGAGCTCATCATCAATCAAGATCTAGAAGACACCTGCCACTTCGCCAAGATTTCTCTTTCCAAAGAAGCAGTTGAAAAATTAGATGACCAGCACTACGTACTGTCGTTACCACAACCCACCAAAGTACAACTAGCTTGTGGAAGAAAAGACTACAACACCCTACAAGGCAGTTATCTTGTCGCCATTCCTGTGGACTGCTACCTACAAACTTCAGAATTTACCATCATCAACGACAGCAATGAAATTAAAGGCCAGCCTCTCAAGCTATCGAAGATCCCATACAACGAGATGAATCAGATGAACGTTTCTACGCACATCATCGGCTTCAATTCAGTCGACTTGAAAGAACTTCACAGCATCCAGAGAAAAGTAATGATGGAAAGCCCTCTGCAGATAGAAAAGTCTCAACCGGTTGTCCTATACCATACAACCATACCATTCTACATCTTTGCAATATGCATAGTCGCACTCATAATCTTAGCGATAAGCCGCAGATATAAATGTTGGAACCTGAGAACAGATAACAAAGAAAAGCAACAAACTCTCAAGATTCATACATATGAAGAGATGACAAGAGATCCCAAGAAACGAGATGAAACTCCAGCAATATTTTCTCTTAACATGATCAAATAGTTGCTGATCTTCGGGGGGAGGTGTTAAGTACGGACCCTTAACGAAGAACGCTTGTGCAGTACGGATCACTAATTCACTATCGCCGAGCCTGCAATTCATCGTGTCGGACGAAAACTGCATCGTCGACACACGGGCCAGCCACGAGCCGCCGACGCAGCAAAATTCGACATTAGCAATAAATTATTTTTAATAAGTTTTTGGTCATTCCATATTCTCGCATCGAATAGGTTTCACCCAATTAATTGTAATTTTTATATTTAAAATAAATTAGTCGTAATTAATTTTTGGTTTTTTTTCGAACCTCCGCCTGCAGTCTACGTAATTGGTTCTATGCAATCATTGCATTCCTTTCAGTTTATAAATAGTTTGTTGTTTTTTATAATGGCTCTCTGGTCATTTTTCCTGGCTATATGTAGTCTATTTCTGAGCTCATTTCGAAGATGTAGTGTTTCCCTGTCCATGAAGATTCCAACTGACAATCCTGTATTCTGGAATGCTCTTCCGTTTTCTATTATATATTTTGCCATTCTTTTATTTATTAGGTCAATAGCTAATGGTCTTTTTTCTCCGCGTTTACCGATGCGCTTTATTTCCTGTATGTACGGGTCTATATCTATATTCATTATTTCGTAAAAAGCTCTTGAAACACGCTCGCAAAGGTCGTTCTCAGTTTCACGGTATTCTTCGTGTAGTCCATAAATCACTATTTTATTACTGTTTTCCAATGTGTGTAATTGTTGTTCGATATTTCCAATTTTTTCATTTAGTGAGCTGATCTTTTCTTTAAGTATGTTTTGTTCTGATGATAAGGTATTTGTACTTTGTGTTAGATCATTTTGAAGCTTCCTAATTGCATTGCTGAACTCATTTTGGATGGTGTTTTTGACATCTTGTATAATAGAGGTCTTCATGATTTCCAGTTTAGTATCTAGTAATTGGCTGAATTTATCTAGCTAATCGTTTTTTGCCTTTTTGTTACTGTTATTAGTGTTGTTATAAGGGCTAATTGCTTGGCTAAGTAACGTGTCTCCCACTATATCATCAGGCGTTAGGTCGATGTCGCTTGTATCAGGCGTGAGCACTTTGCTGTTTGGTTTTCTCCTTATGGTTACATTCATACTGTCGGGGGTAGTACGGCCTATTTCTAAAGGGTTTTGTCTGATTGGGGTATTAGTATTGTTTCGCTTTGGCATGTTGCATATACAAGCTTGACATTTCCATTCGTTTATACTCTGAGCCGTCATATTGTTAAATTGACTTTTAGTAATATTTGTACATTCTAGGTCATAGGACTTCATACATAAATAGCATTTAAGGTTGCAGCCTGCACATCTCTCCATTTTCGATGCGTAACTTTAGTCTGTTGCTGTTATTTGTTGTGTTGTTATAATTAGGAGGCTGGTAGTGACCTCTAGCTATTAATAGATGTACTATTATTGTAAGTTGGTATGGATCGAAGTGTCAAGTCGATTTGACACTTTGAATATTACGTATATGAGATGGTTCTTACTCTATTTCACAGATGGCGCTATTCTAAGCATGTATCAGTGTAAGATAGGTGGCGCTATTCCACGTTAGAGCATGTATGGTAGATGATTAAGCAAATTTGAAAATGACAACGGCTGATTCACTTTGTTCTTATTTTTACATTTCGCACTTTTTGTTTATTTCATTATCACAGTTGTCATACTTATCACTTCAGTCAAGCACATAGATCTTCACTTTGCAAAATTTTGTTTGGTTTTTCGGCTAAATAAGTATTTAAGTTCGTCACAGTAAGTTTTTGTTAAGAACACTTTAGAAGATTTATGAATACAATCTTAAGTTATTATAATTTTGGGGGTAGAAGTTAAAAACAAACTATCAACAAAAAGTTAATCAGGGCGCCTGTGTCTGTGTGTATGTGTGTGTCTCTGAGATTGTATAATGTTAAAGTGTAGTGTTGAGTGTCAGGTGTAGTGTGCCGATGTGTACGTGAGAGGGTTTTGGTACAAGTTATAAGCTTATATCGTTCTAGATTAATTTGGATGAAGTAGACCTTCTGTACAATTATAATCCAATTTTTTTAACCAGTCCGAAACCAAAGGCTTACATTTGGTTTTTGGCAGGGGATATAACGTTAAGGCTCGATTTACCTTATTGTATAAGTTTGGACCCTGGTAGCAGAAAAACCGATGTGCAAACTGAGTTTTGAATGACGATGAGGAACAGACTACATGTTTGCGACATTTGTTTCTGATTCTTTCTGGTTCAAAAGTTGTTAGGACATGTTGTTTCATAACCGTTCTTAGAATGAAGAGCTGCCTCACAGTAAGTACCTCCCATTTCGAGTAGAGATCAGTAGTTGGGTGATAAAAAGGTAGAAACAAACTAACCTTCAGGAGTGCTCTTTGTGCTCTCTCAACTTTTAAGAGATGAGTTTTACATGTGCCACCCCATGTTGTGATACAGTATTCAAGCTGAGACTGACACAGAGCATAGTAGAATGATTTTATAACAGATTTTGGTGCAGTGTTTCTTAAGGCTTTAAATATTACTATAAGTCTACGCACTCTCGCTGATAGCAGGTTAATATGATCATGAAATTTAAGATTTCTGTCAATTATTACTCCTAAGTACTTTGTAGATTCAGTATTTTTAAGGTTGGGACACTGACAATTTGTGTCATTTGCATTTGGGCACGAATGGGAGATAATACTCAAAGAGGGATCCGGTTTGTCATTAGTTTGAATAGAAAACGTGATGTAGTTCGTTTTTTCTACATTTAATGTAAGTAAGTTCTTATTTAACCAACTGATCACAGTATTCATGCCTATCTGAGCTTTGACAAAAACTTCATGCCAGGAGTCACCACTGAAAAGTAAAGCCGTATCATCAGCAAACGCAACAATTTTCGAATCCGGAAACATTAACTGACATAAATCGTTTATATAAACTAGGAACAGCGTCGGTCCAAGAATACTGCCCTGTGGAACTCCAAATCTCACTGGTACCTCTTCACTAGTTATGTTACCGATTTTAACACATTGTGTTCTGTCGGTTAGGTAATCTTCAAAAAGTTTTAATTGAAGATCCCGGATACCCAGGCTTTCGAGTTTTGTTAACAGAATAGGGACAGAGACTGTGTCAAAGGCCTTTGCTAAATCTAAGAATATTCCAATGGTTTTCCTCTTTGAATCTATGTTTTTAACTATATAATTTGTTAGTTCTGACACAGCGTCGGCGGTGGATCTCTTGGCTCTGAAACCAAATTGAGCTTGTGAGAGAAGATTTTTATTTTCCAAGTAGTTAACAAGTCTTTTGTTAATGATGCGCTCTAAAATTTTTGACAGGGTAGGGAGAATTGAAATTGGCCTATAATTATTGACACAGTCTCTGTCACCACTCTTATGTATCGGGTGAACTCTTGACTTCTTATAGATCTTCGGAAATATACCGGTTGTGAGCGACAAATTACAGACGTATGTTATAGGTATTGTTAAAATATCTATATTAGATTTCAAGATGTCACTAGATATCAAATCAAGGCCCACCGAACAATCACTCTTTGTATAAAACTGAAGGAACCTCGCAGGAATTTTGGGAATTTATAAAAAACTCAGGATGTAGCACGCAGAGAACCAACTTTAATTATAGTAATGACATTGAAACAGAACCCAAGGACAGTAAGTTAACGTCTAATAAAAAACTTATAGTTAAAATCTTATTATCTACGAGTTGCGCCGAGTCTACTTCAGCCAACGGTGGGACTGATGCTTTAACATGCCCCCGGCCGTTGGAAGCTCGCCTTTCAACAGCTGTTATCTTCCAATAATGGGCAAATCTTGGAGAATGCCCTTCTGATAGTCCCAGTTGGAGTTTTGATTTCGGCAACTCTGCTTATGCCATCTGTGCCAGGATGAAGACCAACAACGCGGCCCAACTTCCACTTTAACGGTGGCTGGTTATCCTCCTTTATGACAACGAGGGAGTCCAGGTTCAGGCTGTCATTGCCGGTGCGCCACTTTACCCGCTGCTGAAGCTCGGAGACATACTCCTTGCTCCATCTTGACCAGAAATGCTGCCGCAGCTGCTCAATACGTTGATGGCGCGTCAAGTGATGAGTGGAGTAGTCCCGGATATCCCTTACAGGAAGAGACGTGAGAGGTCGTCCAATTAAGAAATGACCTGGAGTGAGAGGCAACAGGTCTTCTGGGTTCGACGATAACGGTGTAAGCGGCCGAGAATTTAAAATGCCTTCAATTTGAACCAAAACGGAGTTAAGCTCCTCGTATGTGAGATGACAATTGCCCAACACTCGGAACAAATGAAATTTGGTCGATTTGACACCCGCCTCCCAAAGACCGCCAAAATGTGGAGCGTAAGCAGGAATAAAATGAAATTTAATATCATCTTGAGCCGCACTTTCAGATATGGAGTCACGATTGTAGGCTCCTACAAACGAAGTTCCGTTATCGGAGTAAATCTGGAGAGGTTTTCCTCTTCGAGACATAAACCGGCGTAAAGCCTGTAAATAATTACTACTCGTCAAGTCACCCACCAACTCTAAATGTATGGCTTTTGTAGTAAAGCACACGAAAATAACGATGTATACCTTTACTAATCTACATCCACGACCTTGACGACTAGACGAGATTATAGGGCCTGCGTAGTCAACTCCTACGCTTTGAAAAGGAAAGTCGGCTGGTGAGAGTCTACTTAATGGGAGATTACCCATCTGAGGGACAACTGCCTGTGGCTTTAGGCACTGGCATCGAACGCATTGTCGATAACAGGCTCTGGCTAAATTGCGACCAGCAAGTGGCCAGTAAGTCTCTCTAATTGTACTTAGTAATAATTGAGGACCTGCGTGCATTAACCTGATATGCTCAAATCTAAATAAAAGTTTCACAAATTGATGAGTGGACTGTAATAATATTGGGTGTTTCTTTTCAAACGAATATTCGGAATTGTGTAATCTACCACCTACACGAATAATTTTATTTTTATCTAGAAATATATTTAAGCTTAATAATTTATTTTTATGTGGTAATTTTTTATTATTTAATAGTAAGTTATATTCAGGAAAGGACTCCTTTTGCGACTGAATAATAATAAAGTTTAACGAGTATTGTAATTCTTCAGCGCTTAAATAAGACTTATTTGCTGAACGCTTCCTACATGCATTAATAAAACGAAAAACGCCGTAACAAATAGAACGCTGTAATCTAATAAAATTGGAAAAACGATTAAACTCGATGAATGCTAAATCTTCGTTAGCATGATCTTGAACTAAATTAACTAAAATATTAGATTTAATGTCTGGTAAGATTCCTGGATTCATAGCAAGGGGTGGCCATGTAGTACTGTCACACTTTAAGAAACATGGACCGAACCACCACTGGTCCAGTCATTGTATAGCGGTAGGTTCCACTCCGCGAGTGATTAAATCAGCTGGATTGTCGTGTGTCGACACATGTCTCCAGGTGCTTGCACCGGATGATTCTAATACTTCGGCAACACGGTTGCGAACAAAGTATTTAATTTAATTGGTAATATTTTTAACCAACCCAGCGCTATCATGGAGTCGGTCCAAAAAACTACACTAATTGGTGTAATGCGAAGGGAACTAGCAACCTTTTGATATAAACGTGCACCAAGCACAGCAGCACAGAGCTCAAGTTTCGGTATTGTTAATGGTTTAATGGGAGTTACGCGACTTTTAGCGATTAATAATCGCACGTCGACGTCACCCTGCTCATTGATACTGCGAATATACAAACAAGCGCCGTAAGCTCGTTCCGAAGCGTCAGTAAAAATATGAAATTCAACCTGTTTGTATGCGTCACAGACCACACGACGTGAAACACGTAATTTATGAAGGCAAGGCAAAGCTTTAATTATATTCGCCCATATTGTTCCAATCTCAGGTGATAACTGGTCATCCCACTTTAACCCGTCCAGCCAAAGTTTCTGAAGCAACATCTTCATGCTTACGACACACGGTGCTAACAACCCCAGAGGATCAAAAATTTGCGCGATTACTGCTAACATGCCACGCTTAGTATTTTCTATACATTCAGGAACACTTATAGGAAAACATAAATCATCTGTGTCAGTTCGCCAACTAAGACCAAGAGTTTTATTAACGACATCACTTTCCTTGTGGAAATCAAAATAAGAATCACCAGATGATTCTGAAATTAAACTGGGTTCGTTAGATTTCCACTTCCTTAAAGGCATGCAAGCAGAAGCCAGAGCATCCGTCACCTTCTGACGCAACATTTGAGCCTCCTCAAACACGTCTGCACCGGTCAAAAGGTCGTCCACGTAGAAATCATGAAGGATAACTTCTGCGACCTTTTGATCCTGACAGTCAAGACCGACCTGTTTGAGGCACCTAGTAGCGAGAAATGGTGCACTGGCCGTACCGTAAGTCACTGTATGCAATTGGTAAACTTTAAGAGGACTAGAAGCATCATCACGCCAAATAATTTGCTGTAGGTGCCTATCCGATGAATGAACAGACACCTGCCTGTACATTTTCTCTGCGTCAGCAGAGAGGACGTACTTGTGCATTCTAAATCTAAGAAGAATTGTAGTCAGGTCGTCCTGGACGATAGGCCCCACCATCTGTAATGTATTTAAAGAAAGACCAGAGGTAGTGGGTGCACTAGCATTAAAAACAACCCGTAATTTGGTTGTACTACTATTCTCGCGCAGTACTCCGTGATGAGGAATAAAATATGACTGCTGATCTTCATGAATACTACACTCTGACATATGGCCTAAAGAAATGTACTCAGTCATGAAATCTTTGTACATTTTATCGAGTGAGGGTTGGCTGAGATTTCTGCGCTCCAGTGACAGAAAACATCGTTTTGCACGATGATATGAATCGCCTAAACTATTCGAAGATTCCTTTAACGGTAGTTTAACGCTAAAGCGGCCATCTGCTAAGCGCGTTGTGTTTTGTATAAAGTGTTCTTCACACATCTTCTCCTCAGCTGAATAAGTCGATGACTCATGACAAACTTCCTCGAGCTGCCAGAAACGCGTCAATTGGTTTCGGATGTCATCTAACTCATTCGAACTGGAAGAACTTTCATAATTATCGTTAATATTAGTAAAATTACATTTAATTGATGAAAATTGAGATGAATTACTACAGCCGCCGTTAATTGGGCCGCAAACTAGCCAACCAAGTCTAGTTTGATAAAGTGTTGGTTTCCCATCACCTAGTAAAATCTTATTAGATCCTAATAAACTCCAAAATACGTCTGCTCCTATAATAATATCAACAGAAGAGGGTGTGTGGAAATACGGATCAGCTAAGTGAATATTTGACGGTATATTCACATGTACCTGTCTAGCGGGAACGTTATCAGTTATTGTGGGCAAGACAAAACATATTAAATCATTAGTGTATGCAACGATTTAATGTGCACACGACACATTTTCTCCACATGCGTGGTGAACTTATTTATGCCTTGTATAGATTTGTCTGTGTTGAAATGGGGCAGATTTAACTTATTAAATAAATTCTCTGTCATCAAACACGACGAACTCCCAGAATCGAGCAGAGCTCGAGCGATGTGTTCTTTATTATTGACATCGTAACACCTAACTAATGCAGTTGACAACAGGATGTCGCCTGTGCCGCTCGTATGCGAATGCGCAGGGATATTGGCTGAGAGCGCAACGTGACTATTGTTTGCGTCGGCAGTGGAGGATGACTCAACCTTAGCCTTATCGGTCGTACCATCAGCTGATTTGCTTGAAACAGGTTTTGGTTTGAAATCTGTGTTATGAATAAGCGTGTGGTGCTCGCGTTTACATATTTTACACCCAGATTTCTTGCAATTATTAGGATAGTGACCGTGACGTAAACAATTATAACATACCTTATAGCTAGGTAGTAAAGACATTCTGTCGTTGACGCTTAATGATAGAAACTGTGGACATGAATTGAGGTTGTGATCGCTTTTACATTTTGGACAACCATGTGATGAAGAACTACTAGTGTTTTCCGTTGTAACAAAGGTTTTTATTTTAGTGTTCTGTTTCACATTATTTGAAGAATGACGTGACTTTTCCAGTGTTTCTATTAACTCAGCGCGATTACGCATAAATTCAATGAACTGATCAAAAGTGATTCGTCTAGATTTATCGATGCGCCCTTTGTATTCTTCCCATTCTCGAAATGTTTTAGTATCAAGTTTTTGTCGAATTACATGGATAAGTAATGTGTCCCAACTATGAACAGGTTCGCCTAATGTTTTCAACGCTCTGATGTTTTTGTTTACATTGTCTATAATACCTTTTAGTGCAGTTGAGGACTCCCTAGTGATCGACTCGATATTGAACAACGCTGTAACGTGATTCTCAATCAATAACCTTTCATTATCGAATAGCTCACAAAGAAGCTCCCATGCCACATTGTAGTTTTGAGCAGAAAACTCAATTGACTGGATCACGATAGCAGCAGATCCTTCTAATGATGACCTCAGATAATGAAATTAATTAATCTCGTCTATATCGTCATTGCCATGAATGAGACTTTCGAAGGTATCGCGAAATTCGAGCCAGTTATTATATAGTCCTGTGAATTTGGGTAATTGGATTGTAGGTAACTTGACTAACTGACGCTTACCACTACTGCAATTCGATTTTACTTCATCTTGCTCAGATTTTGAAAAGTTACCCAACATAATTTTGGCTTGAGCTACCAACCCATAATATTGAGATTCAATTGTACTTCTTTCGAGTGTCTCAGTATCAGTATTATCACACATGCATTCTAATTTCAGTTGAACCTCGTTAAATTCATTATAAAGTTCCTCTAATTTGGTGACTCGCAATTGCAACTCCATTACCTGAAAGGGGGTTATCTCAGCATCCTTTAAATTACTTAAATAGGTTCCAAATACTGTTAATCTTCCTTTATAACTGCTTCGCTTCTTTTTAAGTTCTTTAATATCAGTCATTTTGAAATGAAAGGTGAGTGTCGTAGACCTGTAATTACACAATTATAATGTTAAATAACGAAACTATTTGTAACAAAATACCTATCGTAATTACTAATGAGACTGTAAGCAAAATTAGGCTAAATTATTAATTGTACAAAGTTGATTTAAGTTGTATCACTGCAAATAACAACTACCATAGGAAAGCATGTATGGTTTACTATTCCAAAGAAATAAAGTAACAAACAAAATAATTATTTACTTTTTAAAAGGTTTACAAAGCAACAATTAATTGTAAAGGTAAATTCAAAAATAATATTTGTATATTGAAAAGTAAATAGCTAACTAATGTAGGTTAACAATAACACTACTGTACTGTATTTTAAGCACACGTTAACTATAATTATACAAATGTGATTTAACTTAATGCTCTATAAATAATTCCTTGTAAATATATACTTACACAAAGAATAAAAATAAGTAAATAACTTTGTAAATGTAATATAAAATATGTTACTAACCTTATTAATAAATACTTAATTCCTATATTTTATTTTACCTGATTTAAATTAATAATGAGTGTTGGGTGAATTTAATTACTATTATAATGCATAAACACTTCCTGATTTATTTCGCCTAATGAAAATCCACGTTAAATCCACTTTTCTTCAAAGCACGTGTTTGTCACCTCGTCACTCCAGTACTCATTCAATATTCAATTTCCAGAATATCCAATTTCAGCTTATTCCACTTTACTAGTATGTAGATAATATCATCCGGTTCGTATGGACCATGTATAAAACTGAAGGAACCTCGCAGGAATTTTGGGAATTTATAAAAAACTCAGGATGTAGCACGCAGAGAACCAACTTTAATTATAGTAATGACATTGAAACAGAACCCAAGGACAGTAAGTTAACGCCTAATAAAAAACTTATAGTTAAAATCTTATTATCTACGAGTTGCGCCGAGTCTACTTCAGCCAACGGTGGGACTGATGCTTTAACACTCTTTAACCCTGTTATTAAAGACCCAACCTCATCTTCATCCGTGGGGAGCAGACAAAAGGAATGACAGCAAGAGTTAAAGGTGTTGGGTCTGGTTTGTACATTATTCTTAATGATTTTTTCTGCTAGCGTTTTACCAACATTTGCAAATATCGGGATAGCCTCAAAAGTGTTGCATAAATAAAATCCAGTAATATCTCCACAGCGCTTTAATCACAAAATTCACCTCTTTCTTGTACAACGATTGCGCGATGTGTCGATCGCAAAGAGTGTCAGTTACGACATTAACTTCGATTATAAATACACTATCTTAAATTAATATAATGGCTATTAAAAACGATTATTCATCTACAATTAGTTGATAATTAATAATACATTTAATTATTATCATTTAGATTAACAATGTAATATATTTCACTATAAATCAAAATTGCTTAAACTTTAACATCTACCTACCGGTTGCTACTTAATATGGTCAATACAATATCTATGTATTAGAGGTATAATAATTCCAGGATATTTAAAGAATAATATTAATCAGACGTACATTATACTAATTAGGCTTACAGCTCGGCCTTCCTGTGAAAGCGAGTCCCTTCGCGAAAAAGAATGACGTTACTATTATCGGGATAAGCAGAGTATGATTAATATATATATATATATATATATATATATATATTTAATACGTTTATTACAACATGATTGAATTGAGACGGGAATCATTGCTGTTATTATTATACCACAGTACAATTGGCAATGAAACAATTATTGTCATGGTCATAGAACCCAAACCAAACAGTAGACTGATACTAAAACATTAATAATGTATGTTCTGACACATAAACATCTACACGTATCTGACATCGAGACACGAAACAAGCACAAATGCTGATCGAGGCTTATAATTACATGATACACTAATCTAATATAATTGAAATAATAATATTTAATCATAGTAAGTACATTAAATTGAATAGTAATTTATTTATATTAGATTAATATAAAAGAACATAACTTTTATTTAGTTTTTATTTATAAATTTATTTTTACTCATTATCTGACCCACTTTCTTCACAACTACTTTCCAAGTTTCTATTAAAATTTAACCAGGGCTGCATTTTGTCGATTGCTACGACGGCTTCGTAACGACGATTATTTTTGCGCGATAGGGGAGTGTCTTCGATAACATATCTATCGTTGGGAAGTACTTTTATTACCCGGTACGGACCCTGATATTTGACAACCAGTTTTTGTGATTGTCCATCGTTAGGAACCTGTCGCTCTACACGTACTAAGTCTCCTACTGAATAATTCTTTGCTGGTTTCCTACGACGGTTAAACCTTTCCCTATCTTTAATCTGAGTCTCACTTATTTTCTTTCCAGCTACGTCCCTTACTTCTGCTAATTTCTCCGCCGATGTTACGGTCACGGTGTCGTCTAAAACCTCACTCAATATGCTTTCACTCCTACACTTAATGTTGAATCCGAAAAGTAACTCTGATGGAGTCTTTTGCGTCGTTTTATGAGTCGTAGTATTTAAACCTAATTGTATATCGAGAATTTGTTCATCCCAAGACTTTTCGTCTTTACCGTGGGCTGAAGTAGAAAGGGCGTCTAATATGGTCCTGTTGAATCTTTCAACTTGACCATTCGCCCTGGGAGTTGCCACGGCATTCATAATGTGCTGAATGCCGTATAGCATTACAAACTCCCTAAAAACCCCGCTAGTGAAGCTGGTGCCCCTGTCGGTGATAAGGCGAGTTGGGACACCAAAGTAGCTGATATGGTCTTTGAGTACTTTTATCGTGGTCGCCGTTTTGGTGTCTTTAACCGGCTTTACGATAACATATTTTGTAAAGCCGTCGACCAAAACGAGTAAATAACAATTGCCCTTTTTGCTCCTTATAAATGGACCCAAGTGGTCGGCATGAACCGTATGAAACGGTACGCTTGGCCTTTCTATAGGGTGTAGTTCACCTTCACGCTTACCACCAGGTGTTTTGTGGTGTGAGCATTCGAGGCAGGATGAAACGTATTTCTTTACGAATTTGCGCATTTTGGCAAACCAGTAATTTTTACGGATCCGCTGTAAGGTTTTATCATAACCACAATGACCGACGTCATCGTGATTTATTTTTAAAATCTGCCAGCGAACGCCTTTCGGTACCAGCCATTTTATTTCATCCCCGACTATTCTGTAGACCCTATTGTTTTTTAATTTGTAGTTTTTGTGAATATCCATCACTTGCTCTGAACCAGGATCCGATAACGTCTCTTTTATCTTCCTGACCTCTTCGTCAGCAGACTGTACAGTAGCAATCCAGTCTTGCTCGCAAGTTTCGATGGTTAGGACATCAAAACACGTTGGCGGCTCTGATTCGCTTCCATCTACTGGATTGCGACTCAGGGCGTCGACATGAGACATGTGCAATCCCGAACGGTATTCAATGGTGCAGTCATATTCTTGTAACTGTATCCACCACCGGGCTATTCGTGGGATCAAATCACGTTTGATTAACGTTGCCCGTAATGCGTTGCAGTCGGTGAGTATTTTAAAGGGAATTCCGATGAGATAGACGCGAAAACGATTGAGTGACGCAATTACCGCCAATGTCTCTAGATCGTACGAGTGAAGTGTTTGTTCATCTACGTTAGTTTTTCGACTAAAGTACGATACCGGCTGGAACACACCGTTTGAGTTAGCCTGTAATAAAATACCAGCTAGTCCGGCTTTGCTAGCGTCAGTATGCAATTGGGTTTCTGCACTATGATTGTAGAGCGCAATAATGGGTCTATCAACCAGGAAAGCTTTGATTTTGTTAAATGCTAATTCCTGACCTTTGTCCCATGCCCATTTCACATCCTTTTTTAATAAATCGGTTAGTGGGGCCGCTAATATAGCATAATTCATAATAAATCGCCTAAAATATCCCGATAGCCCAAGGAGTTGTCTCAATTCATGTTGATTCCTGGGTGTCGGGAATTTAGATACCGCCTCAGTTTTTCTTTGGCCGGGTCGTATACCCTCGGAACTAACCTCATAACCGAGAAAGTCTATTTTTTCAAGAAAAAAGTGGCATTTGTTTAATTTTAGTGTTAGACCACCCTTTTGAAGAAGTACTAAAACTTCTTCCAATCGTTGTAACCCTTCGGGAACGTCCTTAGCTGGAATAAGGACGTCATCCATATAAACTATTGCATATTTGATCTTAGCCTCGAGAAGTATTTTATTGATAGTGCGCTGGAAAACTGATGGCGCATTTACCAGACCAAACGGCATCCGATTATATTCATATTGGCCGTCTGGTGTCACAAAAGAGGTTTTGTGCCGCGACTCTTCAGCGATTGGTATCTGATAATACCCAGAGGCTAAATCAAGTGAAGTAAAAACTTTGTTACCTGACAGTTGATCTAACTGATCCTCAATCCGAGGGAGAGGGTAATGTTCCTTTTTAGTTTTGCGGTTTAAGGCACGGTAGTCAACGCACAAACGTTTATCTCCCGTTTTATTTTGTACAAGGACAATAGGGCTCGCGTAAGATGAGGTAGATTCTCTAACGATACCGTGTTCGATCATTTCCTGCACCATATTTCTTACCAAAACGCGGTCCGCGTAAGACATACGATACGGCCTATAAATAACTGGTTCTGAATCCTCAAGCTCAATCACCATTTCTGTCAGATCTGTGAACCCCAAATCGTCAAGTCCCTTTGAAAAGCAGTTACTATATTTATTAATTAGTTGTTTTAAATATAATTTATCTTCTTCACTTAGAGCATCGTTACAGTTCAAAACGTAATTTTTTTGGGATTCACAGATTGTGACATTGCACGAGTTTAGGATATTTTCCAAATTGTCAACACATTTATATTGTACTCGTGTCAAAAGGGTTCCTTTCTCAAGTGAGATTGAACTGGGTGATGCATTGTGAATCAGTAGCGCGCTACGCCCACCCTTTACCTCATATTCTCCAGGGAGGAGGTAGTATTCCTTCCCTTCTGGACCCCGCAAGGAACCATTAACATAAACTCGTACATCTACGCTAGGATCAGTAGAAACTTGCACAGCGCGTAAAGTGTTCGACGGGATTTCAGCATCGTCGCTAGTTGCAAGACGCATTTTAATGCTCGGAATTTTGTTAAATATCACAGCGGTAGGGGTTTTTGTAATAACGATATCTGGTTTCTCGGTAAAGCAATGTCCTAATAGAACTGACTGGTTGATTACGAAATCGTTTACTACATATAAATTTATCGTCTCCTTTATGCCTTGAACTTCGACGGAAACAATCGTCATACCTACTGGAGAGATTAGGTTAGCGCCTATACCCCTAAGAACAGGTAAATCTTCTGGTACTACAATGTCTAATTTGAGTTCCCTAGCTTTTGTTAGCTTTACAAGAGAACATTGACTCCCTAAATCTAGATGACAATCTAAATTATGGTTATTGACTTTGATCTCAAGCATGTACTTAGCAGTCAAGTCTTCAGATAAACATAATTGGGATACTTGTTTTTCGGTTTTGTTATTATTTAGACTAGTTTCCTTTTCGCGATCTTTATTCAAGCGTTTGTTTTTAAAGCAGTGAATTGACAAATGACCCGATTTATCGCAAGTGACGCACTTAGCTGGGGGTTTCTCACAACGGAAACTTGGATGACCAACTTGATCGCAATTGTAGCACGTAATTTTCAAACCCGCTGGTTTTGATAAAAGCGTAGTACCTTTACGTTCGTTTCGGGATTTAAAACTAGAATCAGGATTTTCCCGACCATGCCCTATTTTCACAGTTCTGAAATATTTCAGCACTTGCTCTGGCTCAGAGAATTGTGCAGCCTGCGCACCTATTTTAACAGCCCTATCTTCAACGCCGTATAGCAAGCAATCGACAGCATGACGCCCATAGATCTTACATCTATTTAGCAAATTAATTTTGGCATAATAGTAATGTTCAAGTGACTCTCCACATTTAACCCTTTTGCCCAGCATTTCAGTCAAGAGTTCGGCATAGTCTTCGCGAACAGGAAAAGATTCAATCAACTTCTTTTTCCACTCACTCCACGTATACATCATTGTCGGCAAACTTTGATACCAAGTCTTCGCTACCCCTGTCAACTTTGGCAGGGCGTAGTGAATTATTTCTCTATCTTCCCAGCCATAAATTTCTGAACACTCCTCTACCTTTGTCAACCAAGTCAAAATAGTTTGCTCCTTTGTCATAGGATCAAACTCGGGAACAATATTAGTATTAAAAGGCAACTTCGACTTATCTGAACTCTTAACTGATTGCAAAATTGACAAAAATTTATCTTAAATAATCTCAGTGGAGTCTACACTCCTAGGTTTCTTAGAAGTAGATGACATTTGTTGCTCACCCTCGTCTCCTCGCTCAAGATGATGGCTCCTCTTCCGGTCACGTCTAGAACCCGACCTTGAATCCTTATCGTCCTCCAGTCTCCTACCTCGTCTACTCGTACTTCTCTCTCTGGTACCCTCACGGCTATAGGATCCAGCGCTCGACGAACGGCTACACCTTGACCTTGAAGGCGTACGAAGAAATCTCTCCTTAACCCTTTGTGGACGAAGCACCCTTCGTCCTTGACGCTCTCCGTCAATATTGTCATAATTATTATCAACCTCAGTATCACGCACCCGTGATACCCCTGGTTGTTCCGAATATGTCCTCCTAGCCTGACCCTCATACATGGGTACTCTTGGCCAAGTTGCGTGGCTAGACTCACGCCTCAAGTCTACCGCTTCCCGAACCTGACCCTCAAACCTGGGTACTCCTGGGTCCGGACTAAGAGTCCTATAATCTCGGGTTTGACTCTTCTCTCTCTCCATGTCGAGCACTGAAACTGACAGACGACAGCTTAGTAAACCATTGTTTTTAACATCATTAACATGGTAGATTAAGTTTATGCAGCTATATGTATAGTTGTTTAATATTTTTCGGTAATAGTAACTTAATCACTCCTGATTAAGCTCGGTCTTTATCACATAGTACTGCTACTACCACCGTAGCGCACCACACAAAGTTCATCTCGAAATACGCAATAATTTCAGAAACAGGGAGAAAAAAAACATTTACTCTCTTCGATTGCAAGAATCGACCCCAGTACCCTTGCCAATCGCGGGCAACGATAAATAATGTTCCCAAAATATTTGTGTTACTTGATTTTTACAGCAAGCACCGAAATACTATGTATAAAAAAAAAACAACACGCGTTACTTTCATCAAGCGTGGGTACTTACACAAGCGCCAAATAGTTAAATGGTAATTCCATTTATCTTATTGTGGAAAAGTATGTTTATTTGTTAAATACTCTTATTTACAGTAGACTTTCTTACCAACTAGCAACTCGTTATAATTATCACTTTAAACAGGAGATAAACAACCTCAATTCGATTTCGTCGTAATTACGTAATGTTAATATTTGATTTACATACTTTTGTTTTAAAGACAACAGTCATAGATTTTCACGTTATAAAATTCGAATCAAACTAAGTTGTTGGTGGGTACAATACAAATAAATGTACTTACGTTTTCCTCGTAGGCGTAAGTCGAAAAGAGTAACACTTTTCGTTTATCCCACTTCTGAAGCTATCGGGATAGCCTCAAAAGTGTTGCAGAAATAAAATCCAGTAATATCTCCACAGCGCTTTAATCACAAAATTCACCTCTTTCTTCTATTCTATTTTTCTCTATGGCAATGGTGCCGATGTCGACAATTCTGCCAATGTCAGATGTGTTGAGAAAAAACGTGCGGAAAAAAAAGAAAAAGAAAAAAAAAAAAAAAAAAAGTTAAACCTAAATCCAATACTAGGTAACGTAAACTATTAAGGTATACTAATTGAATTTAGTGTGAAACTTGTTGACAAGTATTAGTACACTTAAACAAACAGATAAAAAATATTGTTAGTAAATATGTACATAAATGATTACAAACTACACAAAAAGTCATAATTTGATGTCATTGACACGGATAAAAAACATTAAAGCCTCAAAGAGCTTTGGGGAAGAATGTGTTAGTAGGGATGGAAAGTTAGTTGGGACAGGGATCTTTAATTTAGGGAGATGGCTATACAAGTCGTGGGCTGGGTTATTATTGGAGCAGTTAAAAAAGATGTGCTCCAAAGTACCTTCATCCAACCCACATTCACAAAGCGACGAGTCTCTGACCCGGATTTTGCGAAGGAAAACCGGAGAACAACAATGGCCTATACGGAGACGGCAAAGAATAGATATCACTTTCTTGGATATCTTTTTATAAGGGTAAAACCAAGGCTTGGGTGTAACATTAGGCTGTACTGCATGGTAAAAAGCACCTTTCCGTTTACTTGTATTCTGCCACTGCACCTGCCATGAGGATAGCAAGCTCTTTTTTGGAAGGCTCAGCAAATCATAGCCCTGACATTGAAAATATTTAAGGTCAACAGTTTGGGACGTAACAGCATCCTTAGCAAGAGCATCAACATATTCGTTTCCTCTTATGCCACAGTGGCTAGGAATCCAAACCAAGTGTACGGTCTTGTGATTCTTGGCACAAGAGAAAAGAGACTTTTTGATTTGCAGCAGAATTGGACTGTGCAGTTTACTTTTAAAAGGATCCTGCTCCAAAGCTTGCAAACAACTAAGTGAGTCTGTAAAGATGACACCAAAACTTATGTTATGAGCCTCTATAAATAAACACGCTTCTAATATGGCCACGCACTCACCCGTAAACACTGATGATTGTACAGGGCATTTGAATTTTAACACGATGTTGGAGTTTTGGTAGTATACCGCAGCACCAGTGCAACTCCCATCTGATAATTTAGAAGCGTCCGTGAAAAATCTTTCGAAATTGTACCATCTCTCACCAACCGCCGCGTTAAAGACAGAGTCCGCCGAAGGAGACTTTTTCGATATGCCGATATTGTAAAAAATATCTGGTTTAAAACATATTATTTCATAGTCAAAACTAAAAATGGGGAGTTTCAGAGATTGAACAATGGGGGAATCTAAATTTTGATAACAGCGGAAGGATTTTAAAAATAAAGGGACTTCTTTATGGTTCCAATACTTGGAACTTCGGCATAGTTTATCCAAATCGTCTATTTTTTTAACAAGAGGGTGGGAGGATTTGGTAATGATTCTAGCCCAAAATCTCGATGCTAGATACTGCCTTCTCAAGGCCAGCGGAGGTTCTGCGCACTCTACCTGCAATGCGTTAATTGGTGAGGACTTCATACAACCGGATACGATCCGTAGACACTTAGCCTGAATCTTGTCCAAACTTGCCAAAGCACCTTTGTTGCAGGGAATTAAAAGAAAAGATCCGTAGTCCAGAACACTCCGGATTAAGGCATTGTATACCAGTTTCATGGTGTAGGGATGTGCACCCCACCAGACACCAGCGAGCACTTTTAAAACGGGAATAGTTCTCTCGCATCTATTTACTAAATAATTTAGGTGATGTAAACCACTCAATTTGGAATCTAAAATAACGCCTAAAAATTTTACTTTTGATGAAATCGGTATACAATGCTCTTGTATGCCCACTGAAATTCGTGGGATCAGCCTCCTGCGGGAAAACACAACCACAGCACTTTTGGGGGCAGACAAACTCAGACCGTGGGATTTTAGCCATTGGTTTAGAGAGTCCAGGGATACGCACAGAGATGATGCAGCGTCGCTAACTGAGTTGTTACAGACATATAAAGCCAAATCGTCCGCGTACTGGAGAATCTGACAATCATTATTGAGGCATGATCCGATGTCAACTGTATATATATTGTACAGTAAAGGACTAAGAACAGAGCCTTGTGGTAGGCCCTTCCATGACATCCTGACGTCAAATTCCTCACCCGAAACTCTCAAAACCAAAGATCTAGACATGAGCAAACTACAGATGCACTGTGTCATCCTCTCCGGTATTCTCAGCTGTTGCAGTTTTTGCCTGAGAATGGGAAGAAGGACATTGTCATAAGCAGAGGAAATATCTAAAAAGGCCGCGACTACGGATTCATTTTTCGAGAACGATGAGCGTATATCTGAAACCAAAACCCCAACACTATCCATGGCACTGAGTCCCTTTCTAAAACCAAATTGAGATCTAGGAAGTAAGTCTCTGGATTCTATTATGAATTCAAGTCGGTTCTTTACTAGGTGTTCCAATAATTTTGCAAGGACTGATGACAAAGCGATTGGTCTGAAGTTGTTTGGGTCATCAGCGTGCTTGCCAGGTTTCAAAATAGGTATGATAATTTGAGTTTTCCACTGGTTGGGGACCCAGCCATTGGAATAACAAAAATTTACAATGTCTAAAAAATACATTTTTGCTCTATGCCCTGCATGTGACAAAAAGGAATAGACAATACCGTCTATACCAGGGGCAGAGTCATGGACATGTTTTAAAACCGAGTTAAGCTCCTGCATAGAAAATGGTGCATCAAAAGGGTCCTCTGAAGCAATGAAAGACGGCTGATTATGCTCTGTTTGCGATGGTACATACGGAGGGGCCAGTTTATCGAAAAATTGCTCAGCAGTCTCTCGAGGGATGGGAGAAGAAATTGAAGGGGAACATCCAGATCTAAAACGGTTGATCTTCTTCCATACTACTGATAAAGGAGTGGAGGGGGACAGGGAATTACAAAAGTC
Organism: Fissipunctia ypsillon; assembly: GCA_947568875.1. Lineage (NCBI taxonomy): Eukaryota > Metazoa > Arthropoda > Insecta > Lepidoptera > Noctuidae > Fissipunctia > Fissipunctia ypsillon. The sequence continues at coordinate 13,890,519 of OX387668.1, forward strand.
TGCCCAACCAGCACGTTTCTTCCTTCGCAGCAATCTTTTAGATTTGGCGAGAACTCTATTAAAAGCTATTAGGTTATCGCTAACCATCGCTTCATTATACACCTTTTCAGCATCATTCCTTTCCCTTATTGCTGTTGTGCATTCCTGATCCCACCATGGTGGAGGGGGAATCTGACCACGCGCTGAGTTTTTAATAGGAAAGCATGAGTCTGCACTAGCTGTTATGGCAGAAATAAAATTATCATAACAGTTTGTTACATGGAGGGGACTAGGAGAATCAAAATCACGGGAAACTAAATTTGGAAGAAAATCAATTTTGTCCTCCAGTAGTGATGCATACTTCGTCCAATCAGGATTAGACAAATTGTACCTCAGAAGTGGAGGGCTCGATTTTTCTAAATAAGTTCTTTCAGCCAAAGATATTATAATTGGATAGTGGTCACTACCATGCGTCAAACTGGTACATTCCCAATGGCACGACGCCGCGATGTCCAGTGTGCAAAAAGTAAGGTCAACGCAGCTCTTAAGCTGTCCAGGAAGGGACCTACGGGTTGGGCAACCATTGTTTAAAATACAAAGATTAAGGTCGTCTAAGATTTCAACTAAACCTACCCCGAAAGAGTCGCAACGTTCAGAACCCCACCTATAGTGATGGCAGTTGAAGTCCCCCATAACAAGTACAGGGCCTTCTATGTTTTCCAGCGTACTTTTTAAGATTGGAAGGAAACTTTGATGAGGGTGCGCAATATAAACGGATAAAAGGGTTATACCCTCTACCCTACCAGCCACAATGCTAATATCATCACCTAGAGGAGGCAAAGACGCAGCCACAAGTGGGACACGATTGTTCACGCAGAGAGCCGACCCGCCATAGCCATCAGATCGGTCGCATCTGAGAATATTAAAAGAGGGTAAACGGAAACTAAGACCCAGGACTAGCCAAGTCTCAGCGAGGGAACAAGCTAAAGGTTTGTATTTGTTCAAAAGGAATGTGAGCTCGTGCTTCTTATGCCACACGCTCCTCACATTCCATTGAAGGAACACCAACCGAGCCATTATTATGGGATGAAAGCGAATTTATAAGTGCAGTAGCAACGTTGGACGGTAATTGAGTTTTATTGGGTGAAGACATTAAAGTTAACAGAAGTTTACTAAGAAGTTCAATTATTGAAGACAAGTTTTCAGAAGATTCTGTGAGTTGAAGATTAAGAGCACAGCCATTAGGCTGGGAAGATTGGGGAGTGCTAGTGAGCAGCTGGTGAGCTGTTTTATCATAGGAGGGAGAGAGGGGAGCATGGGTCCTTGGCTTAAGAGACACAGTTTTACGATATGACTGGGGCTGTGTTTTAGCAATGTCTGCATAGCTACGAGTAGAAATGGGAACAGTTTGACTTGCTTCTGAATAAGACATTACCTTCTCAGCCATAATTGATTTAATTGTCCTCTGTCTGCTGTACTCCGGACAGGCCCTGCTATTTGCAAAGTGACTTCCAGAGCACAACACACAGAAGGCTTCGCTCTCAGCAATGCTACAACCATCACCGGGGTGATCATTGCCACACTTACTGCAACGGGGTTTGGAACGACAAAGGGATTCTACGTGACCAAATCGGCAACACTTGCGGCACTGAATTGTAGGGTAGATATATTGTTCCACGGTTAAGGCTGTATAAAAACAGAAAATTCTTTTTGGTAAAACTTGGCCATCAAAGGTAATGACACAAGTTTCTGTGGGTCTATATTCTGTTAAACCGTCTTTGGTAACTTTTCTATTTAACCGTCTGACTTTAATAATTGGACCACAGCCTTCTGGAACCTTTAAATAATTTAAAACTTCTTCTTCTGAGAAGTCATTCGGGATGCCACTTACAACACCCATACGGGTTATATTAAAAGATGGAATGACTGCCTCATATAAGTTTTTCCCTAAAACATTGTTTGATAAAAAAGCGTTAGCATCCTGAGGGGATGCAAACTCAACCGATACACGGTTTCTACCAACTCGCTTAACAGAAGTAATTTTATGAATATTATTAATTGATAAAAAACGCCCAAATGTAACTGGGTGTAGGGTAGTTCCAGCATTTGATTGTGCTTCCTGACGGGAAACATGGATGATAAAAGGGCCTTTATCTAACGCTGAGTACCTCACACGACCTACATGAGTTCTCGGTTGTTTAGTTGGGCGATTGGATAGCTCATCCTCGTTACCGGGGCGTTTGCGATTAAGCTGGGATGTATGAATTTGGGAATCCAGATTACAGACTACATCTGCAAACTGGCTTAATGGGTTGGGAGTGGGACTTGGGTAGGACGGGGAAAAGCCGGTGATGGGGGTAGAAGGAGTAATAATATCATCAGGAGGGTCGGGGGGTTTATTTTTATCCATATTCATATTGATTATGAATGATGACCGATATAGTTAAAAAAAAAAACAAACAATAAACAAACCTGATAGCAGGTAACAACGAAACAACACAAAAACAAACACAATAACAAGTCACACTAAACACAATAACACAGGAAAACAGTAAAAATTCTGAACACACGTGTTACCCAAGATCACACTGTGGCGAGAATCCACCTCTTTCTTGTACAACGATTGCGCGATGTGTCGATCGCAAAGAGTGTCAGTTATGACATTAACTTCGATTATAAATACACTATCTTAAATTAATATAATGGCTATTAAAAACGATTATTCATCTACAATTAGTTGATAATTAATAATACATTTAATTATTATCATTTAGATTAACAATGTAATATATTTCACTATAAATCAAAATTGCTTAAACTTTAACATCTACCTACCGGTTGCTACTTAATATGGTCAATACAATATCTATGTATTAGAGGTATAATAATTCCAGGATATTTAAAGAATAATATTAATCAGACGTACATTATTTATTTATTTATTTATTTATTTATTAAAACTTTATGCACAAGTAAAAAGAATACCGTACAAAGGCGGACTTAATGCCTGAGGCATTTTCTACCAGTCAACCTTAGGGTGATGCAGAGACAAAACATGGCAGGTGCAACATAAGGGATAGATAACACGAAAATAACTATAAAATACTGGAGTAAATACATAGATATATATAGATATATAGTTATATACATAAATACTTATAAACGGAATAAACTTCGTCAGGAGAAATAACGAACGGTAGAGGAGAAATAACGATCAAAAGAGGAGAAAACGAATCCACCAAATCAGCGCTGGGATTTTTTTACATTATACTAATTAGGCTTACACAAAGTATTGATTCACATTGTTTGCCGAGTTTTGGGGGTCATTGGTGCTTATAAGTTCAATCGGGCTGTCTTTGGGTTTAGTTGAATATGTAATCTCTTTAACTATTTTCCAAATTTTTTTACTATTTTTCCCTGCGTTTTGGAATTGTAGCTTCTCATATTCTCTTTTAAGTTTTTTTAATAAAGACGAACAAAAATTTCGGTATCGTTTGTAAGTAGTTTTATATATCTCATTGTCTGGGTGTTTCTTTACTTTTTTATATAGATTATCGCGGTTTCTAATGCACTTCAGAATGCCTGAGGTTATCCAGGGTTTTAGAATTTTTTTCTTGTTTGATATTTTGATTTCTTTAGTGTTATTTTTGATAGCCCTATACAGGATACCGTGGAAGAAATTAGCAGCTTCGTTGGCGTTTTTAATTGTGTATAGTGGACTAAAGTCAACACTTTTAAGTTCCCCATTTAAATGGTTGTGATCTAAGTAATTTATAATTTTAGCAGGTTTTTGTTTGGGAAGACTAGCTATGTACAAAGCAACACTATTATGATCTGTAAGTGTTGTTTGGAGTATAAGACAACGAGCCGTTAGTTTTGTCTTTAGAAACGTGTGATCCAAACATGTTTTATTGTGCGTAGGAGATGTATATGCAGGCATCATGCCGTGGAATGCCATCATATCCAAATATGCAGAAAGATTGCTGTCAACACTGTGCTCGGCAATGTTAATATTAATGTCCCCCAATAATATGACATTTTGCATAAACGAATATTTAAATAGTACCTGATTAAGCGATTGTAAAAAGGTGTCAATATTTCTGTACCCGGGTGGCCTATAAATGGCCAAGGCTACTGTATCTTTATTTAGGGTAATAACAAGACAGTTTGCCCCCTCAATCACAGGTTCTTCAATTGAGATAAACAAACCGTTCTTGTAGTACACAACAACACCTTCATTCTGCGTAGGGTTGTTAGTGGTGGCAAAACTGTCATATCCATCCAAGGGGGGTAAAAACACAGTTGATGACAACCAGCACTCCGTCAAAACAATGCAATCCCAATCTACCTCAGTTCTGGCTATTATCGGTAATAATCCAGGTAGGTTACATGTAACACTCCGAATATTTTGTTGGAACATTTTAAGACACTTTTTGGAGTTTGGTAACAGACCCGAGCAGTCCTCCGCATCACAGATGACAAAATCAGCAACATTAATATTATTATTATGATGGGTGCAAAGGATGATTGCCCATTAAGTTTACTAAGACTGTTAAAAGCAGTTATTCTTAACAACAAAACTAACTGCGAACCATACGAGCGGAAATGCATTGCTATTGCACATGCTATAGTCAGTGCTGCTAGACCACGCTCGTTTAAGTCACCAGTCCTTCTTGGACTGTCATCACTGTCATCACATCATAAATATGCATCCCGCTATTTAATTGATTTGCTTAATGGAATTGGATTTTGTGCCAGTTATGATGAAACACTGAAGTTTCAGATTTCAGCTATTGCGTCCTATGTACCGAAACCGACGGTACCACATTTCATGCAGTTCGTTTTTGACAATGCGGACGTTAATGTGCAAACTATGGATGGACACACAGAAATATTTATATCTATGGATGGACACAATACGTTCCATACAATGGGTGGCATTCAATGCTTAAATCCACCTCAAACTCCCGGCTTGAATGAGCAAATTCCCAGGTTGAAATATGTTCCACAAAGCTTTGTAAAGCGCTTTGACCAGATTCCAGTGCAAATATATCACAAACCAATAATTTCTGGTCTTAGCAATATTATTTTTCACCCACCACATGAAGATGAAGATTTATTCACAATTACACAATATGATTTACTGTGGATGTATGGAAAAACTCAGAGATTTCCAGATATGCCAGGCTGGAATTCTTTTATGCGTTTTGCACACAAAGACCACATAAGCGAACAGTTCATGACCGAAATTAAACCAGTCCCTTTCATTAATGCACCAGCATCTAGCTCTGACACAATCCTCACAGCGTTGCATCATGCAGTAGAACAGTGCAAACAATCCAATACTGAATGCTGCATAGTCTCTTTCGACCAGCCGTTGTTTCAAAAGGCTCAAGAAATTGTGAAATCCTCTCAAGACCCACAAATTAGTAAAATAATTTTGAGGTTGGGAGGGTTTCACCTCGTCATGTCGTGCATAGGAGCAGTGGGACATATTATGAGCGGAAGTGGACTGAAAGAGTTATGGGCTAGCATTTACGCAATGGGATCTTTAGATAAAATAATCTCAGGCCATCACTATGAGCGCTGTGTTCGAGCTCATTTACTGACCAGCTTAGCTCTTTTTGAAATTATCATGAAGACAGTAAACTTGAGTATGAACGAAAAACTTGAAATTGAGAATTCAATTTATGCACTCCCAGATTCCAAAGACATTGAAATAGAGACAAGTACACCTGTGTTACAGTCAGTTGTAAACAAGTTTACCACTTTACAGGAGCTCGAAAAAAGAGGCCCTACAGCTGAGCTTTGGGTTTCTAATTTTAAAATGACAATTTTGATTCAAAATTTTATTAGAGCTGAAAGAACTGGAGATTGGGCTCTCCATATTAAAACAGTAAAAGAAATGATGCCTTACTTTCACTCAGCGGGTCATTTCAATTATGTCAAGTCGGCAAGTCTGTATTTGCAAGTTGGAAAATTTACAGCTGACCATGAGCCCGGAATATTTTGAACGGTTCGTCAATCAAAAACTTTTTGCTATCCGCAGAACGGACAACCCTTGCTCCGGTACCTGGAGCGATATGGTAATAGAACAGAGCTTGATGCGGACGATGAAAACTTCAGGAGGTGTCACTCAAGGTAGAGGTTTATCTGACAATGTTTTGGGGAAGTGGGTTCTGGGTTAGCCGATATTACATAGTATTACTGAACAAGTAGATTCGTTTTGTGATGATACAGACACTGTTGCGAAGAAAGACGGCCTTAAATCAAGGACCATCGCCATAGATGAAAAATATAATAGAATAGATGGAGTACAGTTAGTAGAAATGTATAAATAGAACTAGAACTTACTTGTTGGCTCCAATCGTCGTTATGTATTTCTGCAGCCCATAATATGGTCACTTGTGTCTCTGATCTTCTAACTTGAGAAACCGTAATTCTTTTGTCAGCGGAGTATTTTTGTTGCGAGTTAATAAACTCTTGGTCCGCAAATTCATTGCAAAAAATGCAGTTTCCAGGTACGTATGTTCTACTGGTGGGGTCATTTGTTTCTATCTGTATTTGTTGCACCGCTTTACGCTTCTTGTGGGCTGTGATACATTTATCATTGATATACATCATTCGGCACTTTCTATGCAATTGAAGTTCTTCTTTTTCTTGGAATAGAACATGCTTCCCGTCTTCTCGCTCATGGCTAGCGGAAATAAGTGTCTGTAGCGCCCGTAGTTTTACAGTCACTACGTCGGCATTTAGAAAAAGGTCACAAATAGCACATTTTTCACTCATTTTAAAAGTTAACCGTGCTCAATGCAGTATAAACATTACGATGCATCGAAGTAAACAATCTCAACACACAGAACGATTAAAAACCATAATCAAACGCACCGTGACGTGCATTAGTAAGCGCCAGGGAGAAAATTAAACAAGAGCGGTCATTATGCGGCGTTAGGTACATCCCCGATCGGAGCGGGCGGGCGGGCCGGGCGGGGGAGTGTTGCTACTCAGTAGCGATCGCACGCGCCGTACCTACGCGGCTCGTTAGGGTGCGTTTCCACTGAAGCGGAGACGAGCGGAGCTGAGCGGAGACGTGCGTGAATCAACCAATTACAATAGTGGAAATCCTCATCGCGTCTCTCGTCTCGTTTGTGATTGGACGATTCCTGCACGTCTCCGCTCAGCTCCGCTCGTCTCTGCTTCAGTGGAAACGCACCCTTAGCGAACATAGTTATTCGCAATTTAAACAAAAGCCATAATATGCATTTGTTGAAACTTTTGTATGGTAGCAGAGTTTATTATTACGAATATGTAGGCGCAAAATTATAAACTTAAATTTAATATTTCGCTAATCGCAAAATAAAAATACAATTACTTGTGCAGCCATATTACTTACTTGTTAGAACTTTTGTTGTAAGGTATAACTAATCCCTTTAAGTATACTTATAAGAAATGATTTGAAAAACTTAAATTTTTCATTGAATGAGTTACGGGACATTTTCAGATTTCCATTGTTCCACAGTACCTATCTGTTAGCATTTTCACTAATATATCCTTTAGATAGTACTTACAAAGAACCAGTATAGTATTTTAATTTAAATTTTCTAATATTTTTATAACACAAAATAATAGGAAATACCTACTTAATACCTATTGCATAACTCTAAACTGTTAGCATTTTTGTATGTACATAGCAGCAATAAATTCACTAAACTTATCCACTCAGCGAAAACAAAAAACTTTAGAATTATCGAAGGATTTGTGGAAAAAATATTATATCCCTACTGGACTGCTAGTAGTTTGATCATGTTTTTAATTATGGCGAACTTTATCACGCAATCATTTAAGTACTCACCGTTTTATCCATCCAAACAAATATTAAAATATATATAATATAGTTTCAAATAATAAGTTACATACCTGAACTTGACGCTTCCATATTTTTTTTTTTTTTGAGTTTATTAGACGTGTATTTAAATAAAACTAGGTACACTTCAAAGTTGCGCTGGCGCACGAATCTCACTTGTACAACGCTGTCGTAATTAGAAAGGGCACAACTTACATTTTACAAATGTTGAGAAAATCGAGATTAAAATATTTTATGAATTTCGTTAAAAACAACACGTTTAAAATGTGTTTTTTGAAATTGTGTAAATGTAAAAAATTGCGTTTTTTTAGTATGTAAGTATACAACGATAGCAATATTATATTTTTAATTTTAATGAATATAGTTAATAATTAGCATATTTCTTTTTAACTTAACATAAAAAATAACATGAAAAGAGCAATATTATGTTTAAAAGGCACATATAACCAAATATGCCTTTTCAATGTAAAATTTTGAGTAAAAATTCAAAATTTTACGATAAAAAGGCATATTTAGTCGTTTGTGCCTTTTCACTGTAAATTATCAAAATAAATTACATAGGAACAGTACTGTAAATATTAGAATGAATTCCTAATATTTATATTGTATACTTTGTGAGTGTATTTTACTGTGTCTCCGCAGTGGGATTGTATATTTTAAAAGAGGCTGATAAATGTCATTGTATAAGAAATAAAATAAGGCAGATGTAAGAAAATAAAACATTTATTTCAAAAAGTTTACACAAACAAAATTTCAAAAGTACTAACAATTATAAATTATATCAATAATATTGAAGGACTCAACAGAACAAAAACAGAATTGTTTACTAAAAATGACACTTCAAAATCTCTCATAGTTAAAAATTAGATAACACAGCCAGTTAGGAACTTCAATATATTTATCAAAAAAAGAAAACGAAGTTTACAAAAACAATAATTATCATAACAATTATGTATCAAACATCTAAGTAGTTTACATTTTTATCACAATCCAATGAATGGAATTAACTTCTTATTACTAAAAATGGCACTATGCATCTCTCTATCACAATCTTGACAAGGTTACAAAATAGTAGGAACTTTTTATTATCAAAATTAAACAAAAAAATAATTCTAAACCTGAAAATTAGAAACTTCAAAGCACCTAATATTAATTCTCATAATAATTAAATCGACACTAAAGTGAGTATAAAAAATCAGTCGCATTATTTCAATCTTCTTGGTTTTGAAACAAATCGACTGCTCGATCATTTACAGGTAAAGTTTCCCAAAAAACCCTCCTGTTAGTGGGCATAAGTGGACCAAGCTTTGTGAGTATGGCAGATTTCCTTTCACTGGTGATACCCCTAGGAACAAGCTTTTATCGTGGAGGTGGTATCTCTTCTTTAATATTTTTTAACTTAAAAAAATCTAGCTCAAAATATTTGTCAGTACCATGACTGCGTTTATAAAAAAGTAAATTCGATCCTCTTCGAAAATTTGCCTCAGAAATATTATTCATGTAAGCTCGCGGGTTGGAGTTTTTTATTTTATACGTCGAAGAGTAGTCTTCATAATCATAAAAGTCTTGAACTCCCATCTTCTTTATCATGGTGCGAAAGCCAGTATCAGATACAGCTTTACAAAAGTCTTCAAAGTCGTAGATACGCTTTTTGTTTTCAAAGATCGTTGGAACGATCTTTGACAGACTTTCACAGAGTGGACTCTGTGATGGAATTCATCTGCAGCCATAAATGTATGACCGGTCTCCAAGTAGCGTAAAGTTATGGATTCAAAGTTAACTTTGCAGAATTTACTAAATATACGAGATATGAATAAAGAGACCAGTTTTTATTCTGTGCTGCACAGTTATCCAGCCACAGAATTATATGTTTAAGATCTCGGTTTTGTTTGAAAAAGGCCCCAAAGCAGCTAATGATGTCCTCTTTTTTTCGGCCTGATATGGCTTCATGCCATAGGGCTGCAAATGTAAGACCCATGTCATGTACATGTTTATAGCCAATTGGCACAAAACTTTGGTTGAAAACAATAAGGCACGGGAAAAACATCACAGTTTTGAATTCCTCCATACGGGGTAACATTATTACCTTTTCTAAATCTACAGCAAAAATGAGGGTGTCAGGGTTATTCTTCTTCTGAGTCTGATTATCAGCGTCATCTTCATATTTTTTTCGAGCTAAAATATACCTCTCATGGTGTTCTTCGTAACTTTTACACTCCTGGCAATGTCTGTGCCTAATCATTTCTCGCTGAGGGTTGTGTATGATAAATTTTTCACATATCTCACATTCTTCTTGGCCTAATTTTGTAAATGAGATGTTAAGTGTTCTTACAAGTTTTCTGTAAAATCCATAAGATACTTGCGTTTGAGGATCAGTTTCACAGTAATGCTTGTACATCATACGTATATTAAGGTTTGAAGGTAAATACTTTTTTATTAGGTGCATGCTCACGTCTGTAGTGTGATATTGCGAGATTAAATGACATTATATGATCCGTGATTTTAGTAGGTTCAATTTTTTTAGGATTCGGATTGTGTCCACGGCCATCAGTAACTGCAGATACTGGAATCAATTCACCGCTATTATAGTTACTATCAATAACATTTCTTACTGCTTTACAGTTATTTTTAGTGTAGCCTAAGGTAGTGGGGAAAAAAGTTTTGCAAACTGGTATTTTATCACCATTTTCATCCATCAAAAAATATGTTAGTCTTTGATCGAGTGTAATGTTTACCTTCATTCACATCATTTTAAATAGAAAGGGCATAACTGCCAGTTGTGACTTTTCTTTCTACATTAATTGCTAAAGTGTTCGTATAAAAAATAAAGCACAATTGCCACATAAGCCTTTTATATTTAACGTACGTCACTTATGCCCTTTCCATTAAATATATCAATAATAAAAAGGTGAAATAAAAGTCATATCTCACAATATGCCTTTTTATTGTAATAAAACTTAAAAAATGATGCAGTTGTGCCCTTTAAGCTTATGCTATCTCTGTTTATTTTGTAGCTAAAAATCCACAAAAAATCAGGCAGATAGGCCTTTTTTTCCTGATTGCGAATATATATATAACTCATTTTGACAAAAAGTGTTAGTTGTGCCCTTTTTCGGTAACACGGCAGAACGTTCCACGAGAAATTAGCTCAGATTGAATGGTATGGTACGGAATGAGGGTTGGGTGGGTCGCGCTTGTTTACCTGCTGTGTTGTACCACAGATATAGAAATATGTTGTAGCACACAAAGCTACCTGCTAGCGTAAAACTTGTTATTTTAATTTTATGTATAGATTTAAGTCATCTTGCCCCACTGTGTGGCGGTAATCCGGCAAGGAGGTTCGCCGCCACACCGGAGACCGTGCGGTATCCCCGGGCTAACCGGATGGCCATAACCCTCTGGGACGCGTTCAACCGACGGACCGGTCGCCGCCTCACGGAACGCGCCCACACCGGAGCTCCGTAAAGGGCCATGGACCGCACGACCCCCGCGTAGAGCCTCCGGCAGGAGGCGTTTGGACCCCCCAGATTGGGCAGGAGCCGCCTCAAGGCAGCAAGCAAGGGAGGTTGGCGCGCAGCAACCAGTCGTACCCGAATAACCTGGGCTGAAAATGTAATTTTATAGGTAATAGTGATGTTACGAATATTCACATTTGCATATTTTTTGACATTCACATTCGCAAGAATCAATGCAAATGTTTTTAAATTGATTTAACAAAAATGAGGAGGTGGCTAAATTTGTCTGTATAATTATATTTTATGACAACTAAAAAGGAATAAACCTATACCTACCTATATAAAGTTTTTCCATGGTAAAAAAATGAAAGGTTTATTTTTAAAATCATAAAAATTTAAATTAAACGAATATTTTGAATGTTTGGTTTCAATGATTTATTTTTCCTATACGTTTTCTTTTTTGAAGGTCAACATTTGCATTCTCATTCGCGAATGTCTTAAATTGAACATTCATAACATCACTAATAGGTATTAATGAAAGAATTTTTGAATTTGGTAGTTGTTTTTGAGTTTATCCATTACAAACTTACAAAAAAACAAATCTTTGCTCTTTATAGTAATATAAACATTTTTATTTTGTTATAGGCACATCTAAAATTCAACAGCCTGTTGTTACCAGTGATGGTCAACCCGCTGCTTTCCTGCCGATTCCTGTTGGTTTAGGTATAAAATAAATTTATTTATGAAATATTTTATCACAATCTATTCCATTATAATGTATGTGTTGCGTAAATGCAATATTTATAACATTATATCATAAACAAAATTTGATAAATATCTCCACTAAGGCTGAATGAATGCAGTCCTCATGTTTCTTATGTCATTTTTTATGGATTATAATTAAGCACATTATAATATCTAGATTTGAATGGTGATTCTAGTACTTAATTTGTAAATATATCTATTCTATTACGGTGAGTACCAAAACAGAATTATTATAATATTGATAATGATATTTCAGAGGTATCTGGAAGTCTCCCGATGGAGACTACTGATGATGATCAGCCTACTGCTACTCAACCTTCTACTGATGTATTAGGTATGTAATTTTATTACAACAGTTATAGATGAACTGTTTTGTAACAGACGGATAAATTGTTGGCTTGGTTGAATGGAGACTCAACTACTTAATTTGTAAATAAAAATATAACTATAAAATTAAAATAAATTATAGAATCAGGCGTTACTTTGCAGAAATCCATGACATTAAATGTTATGAAAAATATAACTATTCTATTATAGCGAGTACCACAACAGAATTATTATAATATCGATATTTATATTTCAGAGGTATCTGGAAGTCTCCCGATGGAGACTACTGATAATGATCAGCCTACTGCTACTCAGCCTACTACTACTCAACCTTCTACTGATGTAATAAGGGCCTACCACACGCACAAGCTTCACCACAGTTCTGCCTGCGCAAGCTTCTCGCATGAAAAAACTGTACACGGACGGCATTACCACACGGCACAGTTAAGTACGCGCAGGCTACATTCTTGTCGAAATCGTCGGCGTGGAAACAACAATGTTTCCCAGTGAAGAATTATTTTTTCTGCTACTATTTTTCAAGTGTTTGCTAGTGAAAAAAAAAGACAATGCAAAAGTCAATGCGTAAACGGTCAACGTGGACAAAAAAATGGTTGTTGAAGAGAAAAATTCATTCACATATAAATCTACTCAAGGATTTAAGAGATGATCCAAGCGATTGGCGGAATTATTTACGGATGGATGAAAATGCCTATAATGAATTGTTACGTTTGGTCACGCCTCTCATTCAACGACAAAATACGGTCATGCGTGAGAGCCATATCACCTCACGAACGACTGACGGCTACTTTGAGGTTTCTGACTACTGAAAGATCATACCAAGATTTGAGATTTTCTACAGCAATTTCTGAACAAGCTTTATCTGAAATTATTCCGGACACATGCAGAGCCATTTACAAGGTTTTACAAAATAAATACATGAAGGTGAGTTTAAGTATGTATAATTAAAGTAGGTACATATTACAATCAAGGTTAATAACAGTTCAGAACCTGCAATCAAAAATTAATAATGTATTAATTATGGCACATAACTTAACACAAAATTTTTGAGTGACGGACGTCCACGACCTCACCGAACGACAACTAGCCTCGACTGCGGCTTGAACACTGAACGCCCAACCACACACACAGGCAAGTACGCGCAGGCCGGGCTTGCGCAGGCAAAATTTCAAGCAAGTCGAAAAATGCGCAGGCCGCGCTGTGGGGTTGGCGCGTGATAGTTTTACCAACCGCACGCACGGTGTTCCATGTACAAACCGGCTTGCGCAGGCAAAACTGTGGTGAAGCTTGTGCGTGTGGTAGGCCCACAGAACACTAATACTCCTAGCGGAGAAGAACGCCGTCTTCATATACAAAAATGGTGGTTTAAAAGTATGACTACTTGCGCCGCCAGTGACGCCCTTAGGCAACTAAGACAAGGCGCGAAATTTGAAAGTCTCTTTGGTGATTATAATTTCTTAAGTTTATTAGGAAGAGCTTATTCTGAAACAAATAACTAATTCATATTATTAGCGAGTTTTCGATAATAATAGGAATCAGTCATTTATTTAGAACGTGCCCATGTTACTTGAAGTTCAAAAACTGAAATAAATAAAAGGATAGTTTATAATAACTTTATTTATGAAGGAAACCATAATAATTATGTTAGTTACATTAGGCGCTACTTGCATATAAAGTATTATTTATTTTGAGTACAGTACTAACGACTTAAACGATTGCTAGTGAACAATTTTGTCAAAACAAACTAAAGTACAAACAATATAAAATAAAATAAATGTAAAATTTCTACATTTATATCTGTAATGTGTATGGTGTCTATAATAAAGAGTATTCCATCTTCTATAGTATAATACAATCCAATTAATATCGAATCCATAAGACAAAATTTGGTCGTTAGACAACTGAAAATTGAAACCAGTATGTTTTGCTGAATTTGTATGGGTAAAACGCCCTTGTTCGTTTTTATTTTTCGTAACTGATTGTATATATTTTTGTTCCTGTGCTAACAGAGCCAATAAGTTGAGTGTGATTTCAAGTTTACAGTACTTCTAAATTCAGTGGATAAAAAAAACACATGAACAATTTTTTAACTTGGTAGAGATCGTTTAATTTAAAACTGTACGCTCTTCCAATGCTTGATAAGTTATGTCTTTATTTGCCTTAAATATGGTATAAAGTTGATACAGTCTGGTTTTGATATGTGTATGTCCACATGTTTAGCTATACAGAATATTGTATGGATTGCATGCAAAATAATTAATAAACGAGTTAAAGGTGAACTAAAGAATATCGCTAATTAATGTTGGTAACACAATAATAGTCATTCAAATTATACATCACAACATTTCAAAAGTGTGTGTAAAAATTTTAGTGGAGGGCGTGCAGTTTTAAATTAAACGATCTCTACATCCTGTGATGTATCCTTCCTGTTTCTTGTCTCTTAAACTTTAATTAAATGAACAAAATTTCGAACTTTTATCCATATAAAATAAAAATATTAATAAATAAAATAAATATATTAAAACACAAATGATAGCTTTTTAACGAGCTTTTGCAAAATACAAAAGCACGTTAAAAAAGCTATCATTTGTGTTTTAATATATTTATTTTCTTTTGTAGGCTCGCTACCGCAGCACTTTCAGCAAACATCCTGTTTTGTACATTACAGAATCTGTAAATACTTACATAAAATATTGCATTTATTATATTTGTAACGTTTTGTTCTTTATGTTCACTACATCTATCAAGAAAATCAAAATTGATAGTTTTCTGCAGCAATTCTTTAATGCAATCTTTAACTCTCCTCAAATGTGCATTTTTATTTAAATAATCATACAAGATAGTTGCACTATTTTCAACACATTCAATCATTTGAACATTGGCATATTTGAGACTTCGTTTGTCATGTTTATATTCTTTAAATATAGTGAACAAATGGCACACAGTATCCGTAGAGGAGGTTAAAGATTGGATGCAGGATTCACAATTTGTTTCTATTCTCTTAATAATATAACCACAAACATAGGCACATGCCTGCATCTCCCCAGTATTTTCGTCAATTTGATCCACGGACAATCCGCAACAATTTGCCTCATTGCTTTCTGCTGATGGACGGCCTACGTCAGGTTTGGCATTGTGGGTCAAAAATAAATTTAAATTATCTAGAATGACAGCATCATCGGTCTCACAATTTGCTGCTGAGCTTGGTGCCGACAAATTTGAAATTATTCCTGTTTTTAAAGCCGCAACAAATTGTGAGACTGTTGGGTTGCAATTAGACCCACAATTACTCCTGATACACCCAAAACAATTCTCCAAGGCATCTTGTTGCAGTCTCCTGGTGGATAAACTCCCAATTTCTGGATATTTTGCTTTTAAATTCCGCCATATTCTTTCAACTCCCGCCATGGTTTGGATCCATCCATCCAGCGAAGGTGCCCTCGACTTTGCACCAGTAAATTGACAGTTTTTAAAAAATAACTTCATTTCTTTGAAGTATTCAAAATGAGGGCTCCGGTTTGAAATATTTCTTAAATATTTTTTGCCTCTCTTTAAATCTGGAGAGTCCGCATTTAAACAATCAAACAATTGGTCGATTTTGTTTAATAGGTTGACCGTAGCAAGTGCTTCTGCTGGCAGCTCTCCTGTAAAAATAGATACTTTTTTAGTGTTTTTGTAAGTATATGTTATTTAAAAATAATTTAAATGAGTTTTTAAAACAATAAATATTTTAATTGCAATAAACCTAGTAGTTATCAGAAGATGAAATTATGGAACCCCTATATTTTTTTAGCTCGAAGCCAAAATTTGAGGACACATTTATCATTCACTGGGCCAGCATGGTGGATTATAGCCTAGTTCCTCCATCAGAGAGAAGATTCAAGTCTTAGCAGTGGGAACATCAATAGGCTGGAGATGATTTTGATCAGATTTTTTAATTCATGGATATTTTTTAAAATAACAATATGATATAAACACACCTTGGGCAATTTTTGCATACATTCCAGCAGACACTGTATGGCTCATAACTTGTGCGGCTAATTTAACTTTCATTTTTTGTTTGTTGTTTGGATTTAAGTGGCTCTTCGTTAGGGCAGGCGCAAAGACGAAAAATGGATTGTTGTTATCCAATTCAAAAAATTCTTCGATGTGATTCCACTTCGCGATATCTGAAAAAGACGTATTTATATTAATTATTTCACAGGACAATTAGCAATGGGTCAAATAGTTTCATTAACTTTTTTTATATTGTTACAAGTCAACCTAGCAAGGGCGTATTAATTAAAAAAGGAAATTTTCTGGTGGTAATACCTCCATAAAAGTAAAAAAATTAAGGGGGAAATTCCAGGTAGCCCGCGAAACTCAAACTTTCTAATGTTTTTTGCAATTTGCAAATCAGTATTAAGTTGTACGTTGATTAAAGTATCATGCACGACCATAACAAATATGCATTAACAGAGTCATAAGCATCAAAAACAGTAATACAACTCCCATAAGTTTGTATAATCCTAATTGTCAAGATCATGAAATATTCATTCAATAAAATTGTCTGGTCTTAAAGAGTTGTATTGATGACTTTAATTATTATAATTATGTAAATGACGTTTTATGGTCGCGAATCAAATTTTTATCAACATACAACCTAATACTGAATTGCAAATTTGAATTTCCCGGGCTACCTGGCGCTTGCGCCTTAAAGATATTATTACCTGCAATTTGTTTTCCATTGCACTCAACATTAGTGCTGCATTTAATATTGTATTTTAGAAATAAGTTTCTAAAACATTTGAGAAGATGAGGTGTATCGTGTAAAGCAACGATTTCATGTTCTTCAAATTTAAAATAAGGTTTTTCAACAGATGCCCCTAGTTGCGTAAGTGCTCTTCTATTTACCCCATCCATATCGCAAACAGTTGCAGCAATCGTGATGCCCGCATCGAAACAAGAGTGGAGGACCTGTAATAAGAAAATTAAGTCTGTTAATAATATTTAGTAGGAAAATTCAATCATTTATGTTCATTTTGTTCTGTAGAAGACCTGTCCATAATGTACAATGAGTAAACAAGTACCTCTTTGATCAAGATCATTAATCTGTCTGCAGTGACATGATCTCCTGACAAATAATATGCCACAGGCTGTTTAATTTTTTTTCTTATGCTCAAAATCATGAATACTAGAGCATGACTTGCTATTTGTGGATCTCGCCCATGCTCTTCTCCATGGTCTTGAAATCCGTCTATATGATCAAATTTTGAATTGTAATTCAAATTTTTTCTAATCGACATTTCATCAAACAACAAACTGTACTCATTTTCTAGTGGATTGTTATTGGCAGCTATTCTTTTCACAACATCAAAAAGATGCTTGTTGATGCCAGGTTTTAAAGGAAGTTTATTCAACAAGCTTTTGAGAGTTGTTTGGCAAGGTAACACAAACAGACGTCGTAGAAGTCTGTATGTAGCAGGGGACCTTTTATAAAGCCTTAAAGCGAGAATTTTTTGATGCAAATTCCATCGGTGTCCTCTTTTTTTTCTCTTGCAATTTAACAATTGCCCTTGCAATAAAACAGCAAAAGAACTAGTCAGGTTAGTTGACAAGTCTTGTACTGCATTGTCATCAATGAGAGCCTCCAAAATCCTCTGTGTTTTCAGTTTTCTCATTCTTTTTTGTAGGCTGCAAATTTTGCGTAAGTTTCTTCGACACTTGTTTATTAGTCGCTTTTCTCTATCAGTTTTTTCAGTGGATTTAGCCTAAAACCAAAAAATAAATTAATCTAAAATAAGTATGAACATAAATTATTATTCACAATTTTAGGAACAGGTAGAACCTGCCATTAATTTCACAGTTGCATTGTTTACTTTCAGCATGTAAGTAGTTATTGAAAAAATAGCTGTGACGACAGACGGACGCAAGAGTGATTTTATTTGGGTGGCGATTTTAGTATGGAACATCAATAAACTAAAACTATGTGTTGTAATCTATACAGGATAATTTTAAAAGGAGTGCGGATATCTCAGGAGGTAATCAGGTGCATAAAACTGGACAACTTTCCCCAAGGAACATAGGTCGAAATCTTAAAATTGAAAATCGACTTTTCATACAAACTGACTGGCCACGTGACTCAAGATTGTATGAAAAGTCGATTTTCAGTTTTAAGATTTCGACCTACGTTCCTTGGGGAAAGTTGTCCAGTTTCATCCACCTGATTACCTCCTGAAATATCCGCACTCCTTTTAAACTTATCCTGTATAAATAAATAAAATTTAACTGTCTGTTTGTAATGTCAAAATAACAACTTTTTTCTAAATGTATATGGAAGTATAAACGGTACTTATGAATAAAAAATATTTTACTTACACCAGATGAGGTTAGAGATTGTTTCATACCAATAGTTGAACTAGTTGATTTTGAAGTTCCAGGCTGTTCCAAATGTGAATACTGAAACAGAGAAAGTCATGTGAATTAGTGGAAGAAATAATGTAAGAAAGACAAAATGTAATGATAAGTGCTGCAAAAGAACATAAAAAAGTTTCTTCTTAATATAAAAACTAAAAAACCGGCCAAGTGCGAGTTGGACTCGCACACAAAGGGTTCCATACAATACTTAACAGTACAATATTTAACAGTATGTATTCAAAAAATACTAAACGAAGAATATTTTTCATCTTAAATAACAATCGCAAAGATAACTTTGTATTTCATAATTATACTGTGAATTACAAAGTTATTTTTTGCAGTTGCAGAAAATCACCCATATTTAAACAAAATACCTTACGAATAGGCGTTTATAATATTTGTTGATTAGTATATGGTACATGATTTACAGAAGTTTCAGATTCCTAACTTGTTGTTGCAATAGCTCGTATAAAAATGGTCTAAAACTAACAACTTTTGCGGCCCCCTATGTCTTCTTTTTTTAATATAAAAAAAATAAAAACATATATTTGTACTCTATTCGATGAGTTCTAGACAACCACACCCCACATGCTACGGTAAGCTCCCGCCACGTCTGTCTGTCTAAACGTGATAAACTCTAACACTCCCGAATGGATTTTTATCCGGTTTTCACCAATGGACGGAGTGATTCATGAGGAAGGTTTAGGTGTATAATTCATTAAGTTTTTATATAAATTGGCTGAAATATGATATGATGATTGTTGAAGATGTCCAAAAAAATCATGCCGACTGGGAACTTTCTGGTGTCCGCCGCGAAAACCAATACAGTATTACGAAACATAGGGTACTTTTAATCCCGGTACGTTCCCGTGGGATATTTTCCGACATCCACGCGGGCGAAGCCGCGGGCAAAAGCTAGTAGAATATATATTTAATAAAACTTACATCAGATGAGTCGATTGAATCTCCTGAAGTTCCAGGCTGCTGACTGGTTCCAGTTTCAGCAATGGACATCTCGACTTGAGAGCTATGTATTGATGTAGTGGAGAGTTCAGACGGAATGGCATATCTATGCAGCTTTTTCCTTTGCAAATGGTCTTGAACAAATGCAGTTTCGGGAAAATGCTTGGAACAAAGCATTTTATGGCTTACATGGAGGCTTCTCTGAAATTCCACAGAATTCCAATTCTCCTCAGGGTAACAAAATTTAGCCCAAGCTATCAACCTGAAAACATGAATAATTAAGAGTTGATTTTTTTTACAACAACAGAATAATAGTACCGATTGAAATTTGTACTATACTTTGGAATATATTGTACATACCGCTGTACGTTGGAAGGTCCTGGTTTCGGAAAACGATGTAAGACCAGTTCCGAATCTTGTGCTGTGGATGCACTACATTTTGCACATTTTCGGTTATTGTCCTTCATAATTTTTCACCAATTCACTGACCAAGGAACACAAATAAACAAAAAATAAGAGTTTATAGGCTAAAGCGTCACTAGGCTCGTAAAAGGAGTGCAGTGTTAAGGTGTTCCGTATGCGAAGTCTCGACAAAGGCGGAGGAGAATATTCAACTCGACGCACTTTGCACGGAAAATCACACGAAATACAGGAAAAACGACAACAAAAACACGTTAGCACAAATTTTAAACTTTGAGGTATGTATGACAGAAAACGTTGATGTTGCCATTTTACCATCAAATTTTTTCATTTATTTTTTAGTACTGGAAACCCTGCATCAAAAACGCTGTCAACGTTGATGTTGCCATTTTATAATCAATTTTTTATCATATATTTTTTGGTACTGGAAGCCCTATATCAAGCCCACCTGCCGAGCCATTCAATCTAAACACAGTCGACCCCCCCGGTAGGCCCATTAGGTATGTAATTTTATTACAATAGTTATACATGAACTATTTTGTAACAGATGGATAGATCGTTGGCTTGGTTGTGGGAACAAATGTATTAACATTGTGCAATTTTATATTTTTCAGGTGAAATTAACAGTGTGGCTGTATGTCACGTATTAGCAGAACATAACTACTGTGCAATAAGTGAAGACAAATCAAAAAGAGCTGCTAATGGTAAGCTTTTAATTTATATGCATATGATACTTATTAAATACAAGTTAATTAGTTCATTGGCTTTGGTTTAAATAACAACTACATTCATGCAATTTGTTTTTTATTAAAATGTAATGAATAAGGTGTTGCTATAACTTTTCGATTTTACTCGGAAATGTATAAAAGACAATGACCAAATTAGTATGAAGACTGGTGCGTTTTGTTTTTTTGGCGGCAATCGATCAAATATGAAAAAAACGGTGTAGAATAATATTATGAATGAATTATTGTATGGGGTCTTATATCGAAAACTCAGTCTGGACTGAGTTATATCAGTTTAAAGACTAACTAATATTTTCATACATTATGGAATAATTCTTGTTACAAAGCATATTTTTGTCCTTCCCAAGCGACATTTACTATTTAGTTACTAGTCATATCTTCAAATACATGTTTACATTTATTATGTATTGGTTAAAAACAATAAAACTGGTCTTAAGGAGAACTTTTTATTTTAAAAACAACATATTACATTTGGACGTCATCGTCGCTAGGTTCATCATTAGCCTCATTTTCGACGTCGTGTCTTACAATTAAACTGTCTAAAAATAGTGCTGGGGGACTAAGATTAGGTTGATGTCTGCCCCATCCTAAGTACCAGACAATAGCCATCGCGTGAGAACAGCAGCCGAGGGTTCTTTTTCCTACAATACAGCTACAGTAGTGGCCTATTATGGCTTCTCTTCCATGCGCATTTTCTTCATACAGTATATATACATAATATATCCGAGCCTGCCGATGTCTGGACTGAATTCTTCCCCTAAGTAACACAGGATTGGCAGATACTATTCCGTATTGTGTTATATTTTGCGTGTTAACTTCTCGGCATACTTCCATGTGATATTGACCATTATTCTTTATATGCTCGCCATAATAGCTTCGAGCTTGTTTTATCTGGTAAGTACCAAGAGCATATAAAATAAGGTCATCTGTGGTTAGTGTTGGAAAACTATTTAGTTCCGAGTTTTCTACGGTTATTTCACGGAATATAGCTCTGCGAGCATTTAGATTATTTGCAATTACATAACGGCTTAAATGGTTCTCCATATCGGATCTTTGGTGTATTTCACTCAATATATTAGTCACTAACCTGTGATCACTCAGAGGTTGATCAAACGCATTGAGTATAGCACACGCAATCTTAATTTCATCAAAGAGGTGTGTCATTGCTCGGTTATTGTTCGTGTGCCTCAATTGCTTAAACTGGTTCTTCAGCCTGCCATTTATTGTTTCAACGACCCAGCGACACATCGTTACTTTCCGGGATTTGTTTGCTTCTCGGGTCGTTAGCTGTGAGTCAGTACTGCTTTTTGTAATGGGCATTTTAGGACAATATCCATATGATTGTAACGGTTCAATCGAATCTCTGAACCCTCGATCCAAAATCAAAACATCATTAGGTCTAAAAACCCAATGAAATGGATCTTCTCGGCTTTCTAATATTCTATTCAGTATAACTGAGTCAGACGTCGTTGCATCATAGGGCCCATATACATCCACTATGTGTCCATCAGGGCATACTATTAAATATGGCTTGTAAAGGTTACGCCACTTATGCAGGCTATATGACTTTCTCTGGAAATAATAATTGGTACTTCTTTGGAGGTACATGTATGTCGCATCATGTATTGTAACAGCTCGTTCGTAATTGTTTCCAAATAAAGCATTGGGTATCGCCAAACACCTTGAAATAATTTCATCACGAGATATATGATCGTATCCAAGATGTCTTGGAATAAAATCTCGCTTCAAGCATTCTCTTACAATCGTCATCGTCCTCTCAAATGTAGAGCGGGACATTCTTAAAAGGCTGCACAATCTTTGGTTAGAATCACCAGTGTGCAGTTTCATCAGCACCGTTGCCAAGGCTGTAGCTGGCCTTCTTGTTATTTTCAGCAATTGAAGGTATTCTTTGCAGCATTTCTTGGAATTGAGTCTTTAAAAACCCAATATAATAGTGGAAAATACTGTCACTGATTGAAGATAGCCGTTCGAAGTTTAAATGTGAACAATGCGACTGCAATAGTCTCACCATGTCCATTAATTGTCTTGGAGAAAACATATTGTACATGTGACGTGTACTTCGTCCGATGTCTTGCCAAGCACTATCATTTCTATGTTCTTCACATACACGAGAGCCAAAAGGTATAAAGAATTTCTTCTCTTTAAGAATAGTAGCTCTTAAAGACCTGTCAATCCGTTGTAAGTGTCGATTTTCACACATTGCAAAAATGCAAACTCTGGTATTCAAAGGTGCTCGATGATAACCGGGGAAATGAAAATGGCGTTGTCCTTGAACACCTCCAGCTGGCTGTTCTACAACGTTTGGTTGCGCTGCTGGTTCCAAGATGTGTGGATCCGCTGGATGTTCCAGAACATTTGGTTCCGCTGGTTGTTGCAAAACGTTTTGCTCCGCTGGTTGCTCCAATACGCTTGGTTCCGCTGACACGTAACGGTCAGCGCGTTGTAAGCATGGTCTGCAAATCCGGTCCCCGACACCAAACTAGAAATAAAATGAACTACCATTAGTGAAATGAAAATCGTCATTAAGACTAAGAAACCGTTTTTTATTCAGTTAGTATAAAGTCTGAACAATGCTAGAAATAAAAGAAAAATAGCAAAAGCAAGGTGAGTTTAGTCTTAAATATTTAAGATATTCTTTCATAATAATAATCAGCTGTCTTAGGGCTCGTTCACAAAACTGCGTTGCGTCGTCGCATCCGCAAAAATCTGCGAGCTCACACGACGCATTGCAAGAACTTGCAAATTGATTCGCATTGCGCATTCCTGCGTCACCCTATTCGTGGAAGGGAGACACCTTGTCACACGAATTCGCTTCGCACCGATTCGCAGTTTTGTGTACAAGTCCTATAACACCCGGGGCTCCACCCGCCGCGGCACCGCTAAAGCACACATGGTATCTAGAGTACCCAAAAGTTTTTTGTCTCAAGGTGCACATGGGATCTGCAGTCCCCAAAGCGGGACTGGCGTTATATTATGCCTTAACTAGTGTGTATTTCTTTATGGTAACAGTACCGTGTAATTTCTTACTAAATAACAACATATATTTATGACAAACCTACGAGCTCTCATTTCAAAAATGAAAAAAAAAATTAGTTCTTTTCCGTCTGTGGTTCTTTGTTTTGGTTCTTCATTACTTGTAAATATGTAATGTAAATTGTACTGTGAAATGTGATTTCATTCACGTTTTACATTAAAAATAAACATTCCATGGATTTAAACCTAAAAACATATAGGTTACCACTTGTATTTTTGTTTCATAAAATATTTTCTATTTTTATTTATTTTTTAACAATTTTGTAAATGAAGTCAATCATACATTCAAAGGACACCAACACATTTTGAAAGCCCTGCTCGTTGACAATAGAAAAAATATGAGCCGGAAGCAAAATACCCAGAAACAAAGTCGTAAATAGGGTTTTTGTGGAACACCTGCGTGCCACACGATGCGCGCAGCCGGTGACTCATCGGTCGTGTGCGCTTAAGGTGTAAAATAGATAATAAATATGTGCGCTTCAGCGGCTTTAGGTTAGTCACATGAAGTATATATCACACTTCACATGGGAATAATATTTTATTTTGCCGGGATGTATAGTCTATTTTACTTTCTACTTCTCCTACTACCTAAAATATCCGTATAAATATATCGATCCGTTGCGGCGTAAAGGAACAACAACAAACAATAAGTTGAACGGAGACATTTTTACAGTTTTTGTATTGCATTAATTATATTCTCGTAAACAACTTACCTCTGTTATATTTCTAATATTGATGAGATACTGCATCAAGGAAGGATGTGCTTGCATTAATTCAGCAGTTAATGGCATTGACGGTCTCCGGCGATTATTACTCCGATTTAAAGTGCGTTGGCACAACAAACAAAGTCCCAAGTCTGCCATATTGTCACAACAACAAAATCCAACACGTAAAACACAATCACAGTCAGAGTATGTCAAGCACAGGTTATCCAATTAAAGAAGCGTTTTTCAAGTCCAGATTATTAAGCCAAGTCGTCTATAAAATCACCACGAGAAACTAAAAAAACACACGTAAGCCACGAAGGTAGAACAGTGAGTGCTTTGTTTGCCAATGTGTAATAAATATAAAATACCTTAAACAGGCTCGTGCGCAGGTAAAAAATTCTTTGACTGTGATTGGCTAGCGTTCTAGCCAATTAGCAGTGCCGCCCGGTGTTGGCGTCATCGTCAGTGAAAGCGCACGGGAAGGACAGCAGCGCATCATTTTGAAGTCAGAATTATGATCTGGCTATAAACGCACAACGATAAAACAAACTTCAAGTGGTAATTGTTGAATTATTTACAATTGTATTATTTTTTCTTTAAACACCCATAACTCAGTTCGGACTGAGTTTATGATATAAGACCCCATACAATATTTCATTTGTTATCACTCACCACACACTTCTGCATCACTTTTTTCATATCCGATCGACTGCCGCCAAAAAAAAAGGCACCAATTTTACGCATTGGCCTTTAGATCGTGTTTTGGAATAAGACGTCCATAAATATGTCGCAAATAGGAGTTCTTTCATCAATATCTGTCATAATAGTATCGAGAAAATCATAGATAGCAATATTTATAGATTTGTTTTTTCTAAAACCCTTCTGCTCCTTTACCAAGATGTTGTGTTTCGTGAAAAAGGAACACATACGGTGATAGATAGCCTTCTCAAATATTTTTGATATTACTGGTATTAGGGCAATGGGTCTATAGTTATTAATATCAGTTTTGTATTTTTTTTTAAATAAGGGCTTAATTATTGTTGGTTTTAGTTTATCAGGATAAATTCCAAAATCTAAAATCAATTCTAAAATCAATCAATTGTAATTAAATGTTATAATTAAGACTTACAAGAAATTTTATATACCAATGCATCACTATCGTAGTCATTTACTTCAATGACAAAGTCGTGAGGAGCAATCGCCATTATTTCTAAGTCCTCAGGAGAAGGTGATGGTGGTTTTTCGCCACCACCTGTCATTGATTGTTCCCTCCTATGGGTAGATAAGTTGGATTTAGCCGACAGCTTCATTCTTTTCCAAGCCAACTTTAATTCTCCATCTGATCGATATTTACCCGTTATCTCATTAAATCTAAAATGAATAAATATGGTAATTAATATCACATAAACAATACCGTACCTACTCATGTACACATAACAAAAGCAATAACACATAACATACCATCAAGCCTTGTTTCCCCGAAGGGTTGAGCAGAGGTGTACCTATAGTATACCCACAAAAGCAATAAGTACTTACTTTGTCAGTATATTCTTCCACTCTTTTGTTTTCTGCATGTTTACTGACGTTTTCGTGGACTTATCTTCTATAATATGTGATGATTGAGCAATAAGGTGACGTAAAATTTCCTATAACAAAAAGAACATCCGCGTTAGGTAGACGAAACAAGATGATATAGAGCATTGCTTACCTAACGATAGTTAAAAATCCATGTTTTACTAACTTTTTCTTCAACACTCCAGTTTTCACCCCTTTTTGTCTTTTGTTGTTACATTTTTATTGTAGCTCACGTTAACCAGACACACAACTCACGAATAAACCACGTAACAGTAATAGAACAACACACAACAAATCCAGCATACAGTAACAATGAATAAAAATAAGAAGTGCATTTATTTATTAGTATATGACGCAATATAAACATTCGAGTCTCAAATTACGCGCGCCGCCGCCGAATGTAATTCACTCCACTTCACGTTAGAGGTGTTAAAAAATATGACAACTTAATTATAAAAAAGTGCTTAAAAAGTACATGTTGAGCTTGTTCAATATATTGTAACATAAACAAAGAACAATTTATGACACAGTTTTGTATTGATAAATAATTATTTAAGCATTTTAAATGTTAATAAAATATAAATATTTAAAGAAACAGAACGTTGCTTCAAATAAAGCCTGTATCACACCTGTATGAACGAATGAAAGAATGCCATTTTTGTTTCTTATCTGTGGATATTATTTAAACCATGGACCTTCTTTGGTACTAACTGATCCTCGGATAGTCGTCGTTTTGTAATCTGAACACATTTCACACCTTCACACCGTTAGGAGTTATGGAGTAAGAAATATATCGCCCAATGCAGTAAGTTTTGAGGGGGCGTCTTTTGAATAATTATAGCTCTCCTCATTCGGGGAGAGGTAATTGCGAGGAGGATTTTAATAAATGCCTGCAAAATTTAGATTTTTTTTTTTAAGAAAAAAATGTTACTCGTCGTCTTATTCCAAAACACGATCTAAATTTAGTACTGGGATTGTTACTAGGTTTAAACCATGACTAAATAAAACGTTATTATAAAATGAAGTTTATCACTAGTTCATGAACTATCTATGGTACTAAAGTTAGTCTGCCAAGACCCCTAGTTTATCTATGGGACTAGCTTCGGTACTAATTTATTTGAGGTTATATTGTTGATAATTTTTTTGTCTTTTTATTTACAAATCGTTAAAAATGGATATTAATATGATTGACTTGATGGATTTGGAAGATTTGGATATGCTGGAGACGTCTCGGCGATCGTACAGACAACGTCATCGTGTCAATCCCTTTGAATTGAGTGACGAAAGTTTTAGATATAAGTGGACGTAGTTATGCTATAACGTTCCAATCCACAAGGTGGTCAAAATTGAGTTTTTGAGCCCAAGCTAGGTATTTTGGATCGTCCTATCTAGTGCTGAAGACACTGACTCTCTTACGACAATAACTATTGAAATAATTAAGCGGTCTAAATGATAAAACGAACCAAAAGATCTAATTATAATCTTATAAAGTGACATTACATTTGGATCGTACTGTTTTAATTCGTTTTGGACTGAATGCAATAAAAATAAGGATCCAATCATCTTGAAACGTTTTAAAAATAACTAATTTTAAATCTTAAAAAGTGACATCCCATTTGGATCGTACTATTTTATTTCGTTTTGGGCTGAATAAAATAAAAATAATGATCCATTCAACTTGGAACGTTTTAAAAATAACTAATTTTAAATCTTAAAAAGTGACATCCTATTTCCCTCCCTCCTATTTTTATGAAAACGTCCCTTGATGAGGATTATAACGAACTTAACATTAAAAAAACGACAAAGGGAGAGATTTCGACTATACATAGATCTGATCTGAAACAGTTATGGCCTAACGGGAAACCCATTGCTCCAGCTAAATTGGCTGATTTACGATCTGTTTTCAAGTTTATTCCAGCAGATTGCCTTAGTTTCTATAAAACATTGAAAGCGTCTAATGACGCCATTGACGATGTCGATGGATTTGGTAAGGAGCTGGATTTCGATCTGGATGATGAATAAATTGTGATGATTTTCCATGCTTTGATACAACTATTTCTTAATAAATATTTTTTTAATAATGTTGTTTCATTGTTATACTTATGTTTTAGAAAAAATATACATTAACTACCAAAATATAGCAATTTTCAGATATTGGGACGTTTTTGCAAATTAAGTTAAAACCTACTTCCATACAAAAAGCCTTTTTTCAAAAACGTTCCAAGTGCATTTTTTTCATAATTTGTATGATAAATATTAATAAATTTTAATGACAAGTATATAATAAAATAATGTTTATTTATTTAGTTGAAGTGATACATACTACTTAGTTGTACTCGCTACCAAAAAAAAGCGTACCACAAAATTACAAAAACGCGATTTACTCAGTTCGACCTGCGTGTGGATTGGAACGTTATAGCATAACTACGTCCAAGTATAGGTTCACAAAACGTTTTGGACAAAAAATAGTGGATGTGTTACGTGAGGATTTATCCCACGACCCTCGAGGATGCCCATTGAATCCTGAAATACAAGTGGTTTGCGCATTACGCAACTGGGCTCGCCATGAAGTAAGTAACCTTGATCAATGCTAACATAACATTAGACAAAACCTAAATAATATACTAATATTATTGTTTTATTCGTAGATTCAAGACGATACAGCTGATTTACATGGTGTGTCTCAACCAGTTGTCAGCAAAACTTGTAAAAAGGTAGCTGATATTTTGTCACGGATGTCCCGAAGATTTATAAAAATGCCCACTACTTTAGATGAACAGCAGGAAACCATTAGGAAATTCCGCAGTATTGCAAATTTTCCTACAGTAATTGGGGCAATAGACTGTACTCATATAAGAGTAAAGAAAGTAAATGCTGATGGGGGTCAGTTATATATTAATAGAAAAGGATTTTCTTCAATTAATGTACAGGTAATTTTTTAAACAAATCTGTCTCAATTGACAAATTATTTTTAGTTTGATCCCCTGCTTGATACAATAGAGAATATTTTATTTGATTTTCATAATTACCAATTAACCAATGTTATATTAAAATAACCGAGAGGAATGTAAAGGTCTAATGAGCTGTAACTTTTCAGATGGTTTGCGATGCTGACATGAAAATCATGGACATAGTTACAAGATGGCGTGGCAGTGTACATGACTCCAGAATATTCCGAGAATGTAGATTAAAACAGAGGTTTGAGGCCGGTGCATTCTCTGGAATATTATTGGGTGACAGTGGCTATCCTTGCACTCCATATTTATTTACACCATTGCTTAACCACACAACACCACAAGAAGAGAGGTATAATAGCAGCCATATCCGTACCCGGAACACTGTGGAGAGGTGTTTTGGTTTGTCAAAGCAACGGTTTCGTTGCCTATTACGAGGCATGTTTGGGGATATTGAAACAGCAAAAAAAACAATTGTTGCATGTGCTGTCCTCCACAATATTGCCATCGACATGAGGGAAGACCTGTTTCCTGGCGAAGAAAATAACACAGAGCAATCTTCATCTAGGGATCCTATAGTACAAAGGTTTATCCCAAATTCTGTAAGGGGAAATATTAGGAGAAGGCAGTTTATTGAAACTCATTTTCAGTGAACATTTTTTTCTTATAACTTTTAATAAGTATTTGTTTTAATTAAATGTATTATCTATTATTAAATATTTGCAGCAAATAAGTACCTGAAAATAATAATTTCACATATCAGGATATTTACAAACATGTTAATATTTATAGTCTAAAAAAACTGAACATTTGTTTTGTTGGGGAAGGCACTATAACACAGTATTAGAGTAAATTACAACTATGCATAGGGGCACAGCAGTGAATTACTGTAGTAGGATGAAATTATACCTACTATTATTGATTTACTTAAATAAGTATAAGAATGTTTACTGTAATCTTACTAGTGTGTAGATGTAGAATAAAAATATCTAATTACATTTTATTCTTCAGTGTTGGTGTGTTTCTTACTTTCCAACAAAGCTATTTCTATTTCCAATTTTTTAATTTTTAAATGTGCAATTTTAATGTTCAGTTTGTGTTCCACTTCCATCATTTCAAGCTGTTTTCTTTTAAACTCTGTATTGGTTTCTGTAATTGACTGCCGCATTTCTTCACTTCTGTAAAATCAAATAGAATAATGTAAGGAATTTTACTGTTAACATGTACAAGTAATATTAGAGTAATAAAAGTATGTATTAAAAATGAAAACATAACACACATGGGACTTAAACATAACTGGCGAAATGTGGGTGTACTATAGGTACACCTCTGCCTAACCCTTCTGGGAAACAAGGCGTGATGTTATGTTATGTTAAAAATGAAAAGACACTGAAAATATCTTGGTGCCCATGTTGGGAACTGAACCCACAATATCTTGTATCCAAGCAAATTCTCTTCCAGTTGACCTACCAAGGCATAGGTTTCCCCGCCGAATTATGTCAGTGATTGTAACTTATATTATAGCTAACATTGTTGCATAAAATGTTTAAGGTATTTCAACTTGTACACTTGAAGCAAATATTTTAAAAATTATTTATACTTAGTAGGTAATTATTTCTACATACCTATTTTGCAGGCTTTTTTTCCTTTTTTTTTGTTGTGCTTGTGTTAACAGTGTTATTCTTCGATAACATCATCATTCTGGTGCTTTCTGTATCTGTAGTTGGCTCGTATATTGCTAAAATGAAAAAAATAAATAAGTACCTAACAATCTAATGGTTTTAGCAAATTAAATATAGAAAAGAAACAAAAACTTGTGCACATATTGGACTGTAATTATATTATACTAGTTTTAGTGTTAAAGCAACGTTTAAATTATACCACAGGAATATAGGTACTGCGGGGATAAATTCCTAATTACATCCAAATTAGTGTAGTAATATTAGCAGGACTTACAATAACTATTATTTACCTTGCACTTCCACAACATGGTGTTCTGGATTTTCCTCGTGTATTGCTTCATGTTCAGTTTCTTCAAAACTAGGACCAGGGTTAAGGTCAGTGATTGTTTCTTTTACAGTTGCGAGCATGGGAACTGGATTCTAAAAGAAATAAATTTACTTGACATGTTTTCACACTGACTGCTGCTATTTTGTCTATAATTGAATTAGGTATTTTAGACTTTGAATGAAAATTATTATGATCAAGATAAAATACACAGGTACTTATTTATTATAAATAATGGAAAATTATAAAAATTAGTGTAGAAGTAATGTATGTGTTATGCTAGTAGTCTGAATATATGACATTTGAATTTTGTACAACTGTATTTAATTGTAACAGAATTATTACCTATCATTTTTAACCTTAAGACTTCATTTTAAATTGTAAATTGCATGCTCTAAAAGCAATGTAAAATATCTAAAATCAATCAATTGTAATTAAATGTTATAATTAAGACTTATAAGAAATTTTATTTACCAATGCATCACTATCGTAGTCATTTACTTCAATGACAAAGTCGTGAGGAGCAATCGCCATTATTTCTAAGTCCTCAGGAGAAGGTGATGGTGGTTTTTCGCCACCACCTGTCATTGATTGTTCTCTCCTATGGGTAGATAAGTTGGATTTAGCGGACAACTTCATTCTTTTCCAAGCCAACTTTAATTCTCCATCTGATCGATATTTACCCGTTATCTCATTAAATCTAAAATGAATAAATATGGTAATTAATATCACATAAACAATACCGTACCTACTCATGTACACATAACAAAAGCAATAACACATAACATACCATCAAGCCTTGTTTCCCCGAAGGGTTGAGCAGAGGTGTACCTATAGTATACCCACAAAAGCAATAAGTACTTACTTTGTCAGTATATTCTTCCACTCTTTTGTTTTCTGCATGTTTACTGACGTTTTCGTGGACTTATCTTCTATAATATGTGCTGATTGAGCAATAAGGTGACGTAAAATTTCCTATAACAATAAGAACATTCGCGTTAGGTAGACGAAACAAGATGATATAGAGCATTGCTTACCTAACGATAGTTAAAAATCCATGTTTTACTAACTTTTTCTTCAACACTCCAGTTTTCACCCCTTTTTTTCTTTTGTTGTTGCATTTTTATTGTAGCTCACGTTAACCAGACACACAACTCACGAATAAACCACGTAACAGTAATAGAACAACACACAACAAATCCAGCATACAGTAACAATGAATAAAAATAAGAAGTGCATTTATTTATTAGTATAGGACGCAATATAAACATTTTTGGGGGAAACATTTTTTTTAGGGGAGTATTTTGGGCCCCACCCTATTCCTGGTTTATATTAACGACTTGTGTAACCTTAATATCAAGCACGGCAAAATCATATCATATGCTGATGACACGGCACTAATTTTTTCAGCTAAATATAGTAGCGAATTATATAAAAACGCTCAAATCGGTTTTAATACTATCACTGATTGGCTCCAAAGCAACTTACTATCTAACATTAAATGCTGACAAGACCAAATATATGCATTTCTCCATGCGCAAGTCGCAACTTAACACTACTAACTTCAATATATGTGCTCATCAATGTGCTAACCTGTCAGTTAACGATTGCAATTGTCCTCATATCCTTAAAACCTGTACTATCAAATACCTCGGGGTTATAATTGACGACACTCTCTCTTTTCGGCATCATATTGAAAGTCTGGTTAAAAGAGTGCGCAAATTAATATACGTATTTAAAAAAATACGAAATTTTGCAGATCCTAAATTAATCACACAGGTTTATTTCGCCCTTTGTCAATCTGTAATTAATTACTGTATCACCTCATGGGGTGGCGCATCAAAAACAATCTTGCTTCCTCTTGAAAGAGCTCAAAGAGCAATTTTAAAGGTATCACACTTCCATCCCTTTTTCTTTCCCACAGATCAGCTATATAAATCCTGCAACGTGCTGAATGTGCGTCAGCTTTTCATTACTCGTTTAATATTAAAACAGCACACCATGCTCACGTACAATGCTGACAATACTAACAAGAGACGGAATGATATAGTATGCATTTCTAATGTTACCTCCAAACATGCCTTTGTGGAAAGATTATTTTTATTCTTAGGTCCATTTCTGTACAATAGATTAAATAGAAAACTAAGTATATATAAGCAAAATTATTTTACCTGTAAAAAATCTATAATTACCTTTTTACAACCTCTGTCTTATGAACAGACAGAGGATCTACTTGTTGTTTGCAAGTAAACTGCAAGCACGCTGTTTTTGTTAATGTATGTTTTAATTTTAGTACTTTACTATTCACTTGATGTTAATTTATTTGTTTTTAAGTAGGTATTAATGCACCTTGTAGCCTAAAACACAGGTTCAACCTAGTTCAGGCAAAAAGGAACTGTGCCCTATTATAACTGTTCGCCTATCTGACGGACAGGGCCGTCATCTACCCCGGTCACCGGGGAGAGTGGAACCGGCGAGAGATGTCGTGCGGTGTCCCGCAGGGATCGGTTCTGGGACCGCATCTGTGGGACATCGGGTACGACTGGGTGCTGCGCGCCGACCTCCCTGGTGGCGTCAGCGTAGTTTGCTACGCTGACGACACGCTGGTCCTGGCGCAGGGGAGGTCGCACCAGGCGGCGGCCGAATTAGCGGCACGCGGGGTTGCGACAATCGTAGAGAGGATCCGGCAATTGGGACTCGAGGTGGCCTTGCACAAGTCCGAGGCCATGTGTTTTCATGGTCCTCGGAACGCGCCACCATCGGGTTCCCAAATAACGGTAGGAGGGGTTCTCATCGGTGTCGAGTCGACGATGAAGTACCTGGGACTCGTCCTCGACAGCCGGTGGAATTTCGTGGAGCATTTCCGACGTTTGGCTCCCAGACTGGAGCGGGCCGGGGCTGCCTTGGGGCGGCTCCTGCCCAATCTGGGGGGTCCAAACGCCTCCTGCCGGAGGCTCTACGCGGGGGTCGTGCGGTCCATGGCCCTTTACGGAGCTCCGGTGTGGGCGCGTTCCGTGAGGCGACGACCGGTACGTCGATTGAACGCGTCCCAGAGGGTCATGGCCATCCGGTTAGCCCGGGGATACCGCACGGTCTCCGGGGAGGCGGCGAACCTCCTTGCCGGATTACCGCCATGGGATCTGGAGGCAAAAGTCCTCGCGCACATGTGGGAGTGGCGCGAGGAGGCAGGACGCCGGGGCGTAACTCTGTTGCCGCGAGAAATCGTGGCACGGCGGACAGAGCTCCGGCAGGATCTCATGGCGGCATGGAGAGTGCGATTGTCGCAACCCAACGCTGGGCACACCACAATTGCGGCGATAAGTCCCCTCTTTGAGGAGTGGCTGGAGAGGCGCCACGGCGTCCTCACCTTCCGCCTGACGCAGGTCCTCACCAGACACGGGTGCTTCGGGAGGTACCTGTTCCGGATAAGGCGGGAGGAAACGCCCGGGTGTCACCACTGTGTGGATCGCCCGGAGGACACGGTGGAGCATACGGTGGAGGTCTGCCCGGCTTGGGCGGAGCACCGCCGTGTCCTCGCGGAAGCGATCGGCGGCGGCGATCTCTCGCGTCCGGCCCTGGTCCAGGCCATGGTACGGAGCGAGAGTGCATGGGAAGCCATTACCTCCTTCTGCGAAGCAGTAATGCTCGTGAAGGAGGAGGCGGGACGCGTGAGGGAGAGGCAAGCTTTGCACCCTCACGCCCCTAGTCGCCGCAGGAGACGCCCTGGGCGTCGGGAATTGGCAGCCGATTCCCGGCCACCGTAGGCGCGGGCTTGCGGACGGCGAGCAATGGGTAGCTCGCCGTCCGGTAAGGACCAGGCCCGAGTCGACGGCGCGTCGTGTTCCACGCGCGCCTCAAAGAGATGTCAGCACTATTGACGGGGTCCGCTAGGGCCGATGCCAGCTAGGGTTGCGGGATGTTCGAAAGAGTTACCGTGGCCCCGGCACAGGCAACAGAAGGAACACGGGTGGGTTTTAGTCAGTAAAAGTCTGACACGCCCTCCCGCTCCGCCCAGAGCGGGAGAAGTCATTTGATGATTTCCCATCCACAAAAAAAAAAAAAAAAAAATTATAACTGTTCGATATATATATTTTTTTGTAAATGTGCCCCTTTTTATAAATAAACGATTATTATTATTATTCGAGTCTCAAATTACGCGCGCCGCCGCTGAATATAATTCACTCCACTTCACGCTAGAGGTGTTAAAAAATATGACAACTTAATTATAAAAAAGTGCTTAAAAAGTACAAGTTGAGCTTGTTCAATATATTGTAACATAAACAAAGAACAATTTATGACACAGTTTTGTATTGATAAATAATTATTTAAGCATTTTAAATGTTAATAAAATATAAATATTTAGAGAAACAGAACGTTGCTTCAAATAAAGCCTGTATCACACCTGTATGAACGAACGAAAGAATGCCATTTTTGTTTCTTATCTGTGGATATTATTTAACCATGGACCTTCTTTGGTACTAACTGATCCTCGGATAGTCGTCGTTTTGTAATCAGAACACATTTTGAACCTGGTACTATCTTTAATACCGTAACAATCCTAGACCTTTTAGTCTTGGTTTAAACCAGTACTTAAGCATTTTTTTGTAATAAGACCGCTAATGTTTCCGAAGAAAAAAATTCAATTCATTTCAACAATGAAGTTTGCTTTAATCAGCAACATGAAAATGATGCTGGTCAAAGCAACTATGTCTGTGGTTGGGTCTTGACTAAATGTCTAAAAAAAGTTGTCAAAGGTTGTAAAAATTGTAAGAGTGAATTATTAAATAACACTGCAAATAAAAACAATTCTTTTATTACAGCCAAAGAGTACCAAAAAAAGAAATGGCTTTGCTATCCCAGTGGGAAAACCGAATACTTATTTAAAGAAATACAAAGCATGGCCATTTCTTTTCTGAAAAGAAATGTGCCCAAATTGTTTTTAAAATCAAATGTCCCAGTCACAAAGACAACCTTTATAAAATATTTACCGACACAACATTAAATATAATTATTTACAGTTGGTGTCGGTCTGTCAATCGGATTTTGTCCGGGAAAATAAAATATGAAGGCGAAGATCAAATAAAATTAGCTGCTGATAATAAGCACAAAAATTATAAAAATAGAAAATAAAGAAAATGAACTTAAAGTACTTAGTTGTTTTATTAAAACCCAATTTTTGCATTTAGCCAGTATTTCCCCGTACCGAACTTTGTTCTTACTTTCTTGATGTGAACATTTGATTTCCTAAATATTGGTATTATTACAAAATAATGTTCCGCAAGAAAATTTGAACAAAATAGTTCGGTACTGGGAAATACAAGGCTCATATAAATCTAATATCAATTACATTAGTGTGCGTAGGTAAACGTTTGCGTTTGTGAGTGTGTGATAGATCGGTAGTTCTTTTTCAGAAATGGAGATGGCGCTTCAAACATGTCATGGCTAAAAGTCACGATAGAGGGCACTCTTTTCCTATTTATATTATAGTACTCTGTGGCCTTTTTATTTCGGTTCTTTGCCCGAGTTGTTCAGGGTACGTTGTTATATCCGTGAAAATCTTGTATTTGTTCTTATTTCTGTGACTAAAATTGTTATATTGTTCATTTATACTGTATTCTCCATCCCAAATGATGGATATTTTCAATTTAGTTATTGTTGTTAATCGAAATAATCGCCGCGGTAACTTGACGTTTACCACGCAGGAAACAGTAACCTAAACATTTCGCCTGTGAAGTAAAATGTGGTATTTTGGGTTTTCAGCGAAGAGCGACAGAATGAAGTACAATAAGCTCGTCACATCCTCGAGGAGGAAAAACAGGAAGAGGCACTTCAGCGCGCCTTCACATATTAGGCGAGTGCTTATGTCCGCACCTCTGTCCAAGGAGTTGAGACAGAAGTTCAACGTAAAGTCTATGCCAATCCGCAAGGATGATGAAGTTCAGGTAAGCTAACGCCAAACTCAATTGTATCAAATTGTTTTCGATTAATAGGTTATCTTTGTATATGCAAATCAATGTGATGATGAATAAACCATTCTTAGACTGCGGACGATTGCTGCCGTACTTCCGACGAATTTGAGGTTCTTCTCTGATTTTTTTTGCATTATATTCATGAAAGTTTGTGGTAAGGGTAACACACCATATCGAACTTGAATATGATGCATGCCATGCTCTTT
Source organism: Fissipunctia ypsillon (assembly GCA_947568875.1). Lineage (NCBI taxonomy): Eukaryota > Metazoa > Arthropoda > Insecta > Lepidoptera > Noctuidae > Fissipunctia > Fissipunctia ypsillon. The sequence goes on from OX387668.1 coordinate 13,927,924, forward strand.
TCATGAGGTTAAATAATAACATGCACTGATGTCTTCTAAATACAGGTTGTTAGCATTTACAATGTCCTGTTTTCTATTTGAGAAGCACAAGGAATGTTACAATGTTTGTGATAGCTTTTTCTGTGACAGTGAGCTATTTCATACACTTGCTAAGTAAAGATCATCTAAAGTCGATCTATTTTAACAATATTACTCCCTACACAACCTTATAAAACCTCACTTCTCTTACATCCTGAGAGTAAGCTGTCCCAAAAGTAAGTTAACACATTCAATGCCCAGCACCCAACTCCCGGGTCCAACAATAATTCGTTGTTTGTTCGTTGGCGTGTTTTGATTTGCACCCGGTAGGCGGGTGCTGGGCATGGTCACATATCAACAATAGCCATCTATATGTACGACTCGGGAGCCGGGTTGTGGGCACACAAACAAATTATTGTTGGACCCGGGAGTCGGGTGCTGGGCACTGAATGTGTTAATTCTGGTGCTTACAGATGAGGCAGTCAACCATTTTGGTCAAATGCTGCCAAATTACTTAGGGTTGGTATTTACAAAATTAATAACATTATCAATTTAGGCAAACCTGAAAAAAACACCACATACTTCTCAAAAGCTCTCATTTAGGAATATTAAATAACTTGAAGGTTTTCACAATTATGAACATTATACTGACCAATTTGCACCATGTTTTAGGTTGTCCGCGGACACTACAAAGGCCAGCAGGTCGGCAAAGTAGTGCAGGTGTACCGTAAGAAGTTTGTCGTCTACATTGAGAGGATCCAGAGGGAGAAGGCTAATGGCGCCAGCGCATACGTCGGCATCCACCCTTCAAAGGTATACATTTCTTTTAGCTTTGCCAAAATATGCCTCAATACTGTATGAAATTATGGATGTTATGGTAGTTTACTTGTTTAGTAATTTTACTGAAGCAAGCATTCTATTGTTGTTCTAATAAGGCTTTCTTCAGTCAAAGCTTCTGTCTAGACATGTATTCACATATTGTAACAACTCAAATGATTAATATTGTTATGCATTAGAAAATCATAAAAGAAACATACTCCACACTTCTTGTAGTATACATGGAATTACATTTAACTTGTACAATTTGATAACAATGAGACTACTTTTAGCCTACAAAAACAAATCAACCTTCTAAACTAATTTGTTAATCAGACTACAGAAACAGTTACATTATTCACAACCATCGCAACTAAGAACTTTCCATTAAAAATTATAGTAAAAGTATGGACACCAGCACCCCAAGCTACCCGAAACTGTCAAAGGAGATTGCCCATTTTGTAAGGGAAGCTTGGTCCCAGTGGAAAATTGTTGTGCCCTGAAGATTTTTATTTTACATTATAGTAAAAACATTGTATTTTCATAATCATAAACCATTTTTCATTTATTCACCCTGGTTCAAGAGATATCATTGTTTTTTTGTTGTAAAAATCTAGGTTATACCTACTTCGAAATTGACATTGACATTTCAAATATCTCATAAAGAACAGCACTAATAAGAGTCAAACATCTCACAAATCAAAATGCACTCTAGGAACTTATTAGCTCACTTGGTAGTAGCAGAAAAAGCACGTAAATAATAACTAACTAAATACGGAATTAAAAACTCATTTAAATTATGTCTATGATTTAAACAAAGCAATCACGCACGGAACCACAGAGCAATCTCAATCTGTGACATGCGCAAGTAAATGTTGCCAGATCAATTTTTATAATCTATTAATAAATCAACTTCAGTTTTTTTTTCAATTAATCAATAAAACAATTTTGTTAATAAGACGTTTTCTAAATACATATGGCTATTATGTTTGTGTCTATTGCTTTTGTGAACATCTCTTATTTATCAATGTGGGCCTATCATGAATTTATGCGACCTATTCTTGTCAAGGTTCCATCGCTTTTACTCACATCGACTATGAGCAGTGTATATCCAATAGTTTTTGTCATCAAAAATACTTACATAAATTCATATTTGATCTTTGTTCATTTCAGATGTACAATAATACGTATGAAAAAGACAGGGATAATATTATTCTACCTCATAGTCATGAAAACAAAATGCTAACACAGTGTCATTGAAGTTGTCAAATGTTGAGATCTAAATGTTGAGAATTGTCAATAGGTTATATACAGGGTGTTCCTGGAAGTATGGATCAAATCAAATAGGGGCGTGGGCAAGGCCATTTCCAAACTTTTTAACCCTGAGAATGTTGGTACAATTTTTTACGGTTCAAAAGTTATGACCAATTTTTTTCTTTTTTTTTTTTTTCAATCACTTCGCATAGTGCTCAATGAAAAAAATCATTTAAAAAAACTATCAGGGCTATTATTATTATTCAGAACGTTTTAGAAGAGTGGGCCTTTCTTTTGGTAATACTTATACGCAGCTAGAAAACATGTGTTCAATAAATAAAAAAACTTTTACAGCAAAGGCTTCGGTCTAGCAAAAAATTTACTCAATTTTCGAGCGATTTTCGTAGAAAAAAGTTACACTAGCGAAAGTTGACCACATATTACAAAAACTGGTCCGTCATAAAGATTCTTTGGAGGTATGAATCACTGGAATATTCTTAATAGTTTAAAAGTTAGAGAATTGTATTAACAAGGTCGTATTTTTACAATTTTCTAACTAAGTGGCAAAATAAAATAAAACAACGAAATTAATATGTAAATGTATTATTAAATTGAAATTGTAATAGATGTTCAAAATTCCTTCCCCTTACTCTCAAACAACTGGCATCGCCGAATGAAATTTGGTATTATTCATCTAAATGCATGGGAATTATTTTTTATGTATGAGGTTGTAGATGTGGTTTTCTGATGGAGTTGTTCCTCGGTTCTGCTCTCTGTCTCGTACACCATTTCTTTGTAATAACCCCATAGAAAGAAATCTAGGGGTTCAGGTTAGAGGAACGTGCTGGCCATCGAATGTGTCCCCCTCTTCCGATTCAACGACTAGGGAAAGTTGTCTAGATGGTCTCGTACGACTCTTGCGTAATGTGGGGGAGCGCAGTCTTGCTGCAACCACATATCTCGACGGGTTTCAAATGATACTTCCCCAAGTAAACCATTTAGGTCATTCTGTAGAAATCTCAAGTATGAGGGGCCATCGAGTCTAGCAGGTAACTCATGAGGACCTATTAGCTGTCCTTCTACTATTCCAGCCCACATGTTTACTTCGAACTGATGCTGGAAATGGTCACTTCATACAATGTGTGGGTTAATGCGTGCATAAAAATGCAGATTATGCATGTTAAATATCCCCACCCTTCGGAAAATTGTTCCATCGCTCCATAAAATTTTCTTTAAAAATTGAAGATCTTCACGATGGCGACATAACATTTCCCTACAAAAAGCCATTCTCGGGCCATGATCACTCGGTAAAAGGGCTTGCACACGTTGAACGTGGAAGGGACTAATTCTGTGTCGTCTCACAGTATGATGTACCACAGATCTCGGAATCCCTGACATTCTTGACATGCGACGAATACTTGTCATTGGATTCTCATGTAGCATCTGAAGCACCTCATCTTCGACTCCCAAGGTCTGGAACGCTCGGTCTACCTTCCCTAGCTCCTGGATTTCTACCATCTGCGTAAGCAAAGTGTACACGTTGGAATACTCGGTAATCCGGATAGCGGATAGGATAGGATATCGCTCTCGATACACTCTTGCAGCTTGGCGTGCATTTCCATCACAAAACCCGTAAATGAAATTCATATCTGCATATTCATAGCTGTTGTACGTAGCCATACTCAAGTCAAAAAGTGTCCAAATCACAGGCTAAAACAAAGTCCAAGTAACACAATCCAAATGACGTTGAAATAATAATTGATGAACACCGAATTAAGTACGTGCGCAGTCACAAGCTGGTAGCGAGTTCATAGATTAATATACCTTTATAGATAGGCAACTTCGGCTTCGCTCGAGGTCGCGAAAGTGCTGCCGTGTAGTGGTTGCTTCATGAACTACAGCTACTGCACTACATACATACATGCATAGGTATATAGTGCAGCCGTACTTAGGGTAGGGTGTATTATTTTCATAAATTTGTGTTTTCAGGGTAACACAAATGAAGGGCACAGGGAAAGAAAGATCATTGTCAGATACACCTCATTAGGAGATAATAATAAAAAACTGATTAACTAATTAATGCACTTTATTAAAAAAATGAATAAAGCTTATCTTAATACTATGATAACAGGGCATTACTATGTATTATATTTTATACCTATTACATATGCCTATATATAGTTAATATTTTTTATAATTTTTTTTTACTTAAGATTTTTTGAAAGAAAGATCAATGTCACTTGACTATGATTCTTTTTACATGTTTCTAATATGTAGTTCTTCTAAGTAACTTAAATGAAAACACAAAAAATATTTACACTTTGATTTTATGCCTTTGAATAACTTACTATTATTTACTTTATTATTAGATTTGTATTAATATAAAAATGACTAAAAGGATCATAGTCAATGACATTGATCCTTTTTTAGACCAACCAAAGAAACAACAAAAATGATCTCTGGGCTCTGAACAATAAAAACCCCTAAATTTCAAGAAAATTAAAAGCAATAAAGAATTTAATTAAAAAAAAAACTATTTCTTTGGTAAGTTAGTATAAAAGTCTTGAGCTTCAGACTTGCAAAATTTTTTTAAGCAAGCTAAGTCTTTATATTTCTCCTTTGAAATTGGAATTGGATTTAAATACAGTTTTTGTAATTCATTCATATTAGGCAGCACAGTTTGGTTACGCTTTACACAAACATAGGCATCATAACGACCACTGTACTGATCTGATTTTATCAGTATTTGATGAGGTGCTTTATTAGTGATTGAAAGCTGCCGTACAGGTCGTGAGGCAAATGGACATTTATTAACAAAACAGTTTTTAAAAACCTAGTAAAGTTTTCAAACATAAATCTTTGACAGTCAATAACATGAAATGGTTCAGGAAATTTACGTGCTGCAGAAATTACAGAAACCCAATCAGATGGCAATTCACATGGACTTTTTTGATTGATGAGTCCCATATTTTTATCGCATTCCATGTAAGAGTGTCCTCTTAGAGGGAATATAATGGAAACTTTGTTGAATCTTTTTTTAATATGTACTAAATAGTATAAGTAGCGAAACATAGTATAATTCTTATTTTGTCCACTACAACTGTCACAGAAAAATTGGATTTCTTCAACCTGATTTGGAATAAATTGTGTAATGAAATTATCTAATAGAGAGACAACATCATCAGATCCCTTTTTACCTCTGGTCTCATCATACACATAGAAATATGAGGAGCGAGTCGAAAGCTTGTGTATATTGAATAAATAAAAGGATAACTGTCTCTTATAATAGACATCATTGGTTGTCACATTGGGGAGTGGTAAATTTTTTTGTTAGTCAAAAGCAAAGGCTTCAAATTTTGGATTATTCTGAGCTTTCAATCTTGCTTTTCTTTTCAATTCATAGAATTTGTCAGCTTTGTGCAGGTGTAGTTTTAATTCTATTTTATGTTTAGAGAGATCATTTTGGGCACATTCTGAATTATTATTTTCAAATTCTAAAGCTGAAATCTTGGCATTCATCTCATCACAGTAAGAACATGTATCAGTTCTAGGGTAACCAAATGAAATATTAAACTTAGTCAAAAAAGTTAAACGGTAACTTTCATAGCTTATCTTATGAGACGGATATTCTTTTTTAAACATTTCATACATTATTTTGACATTCAAACTTTCTGGCAAATAAATCCTTTCAGAGTCATGGATACTGTAATGTGATTTGGTTCCTTTGAAATTTGAAATGTGTCTTACAACAGCTTCTTTTGTATCTTCAGGTAATTGATGCTTATGGCTGTGATGTGTGCCTCTCCCATCAGCTTTAGTTTTCCCTGGAATAATACAGAACAAAGATAAATTAACCTTGATTAAAAGAAAAGAACTAGAAGGCATCTGCATAATAATAAAAAAAAAATCGTACCTTCTGTGCTAAGTGCCTTCTTTATATTTTGTACTCGTTTATTTGTTACGCCAAATATGCTCAAAAACGCTTTGTAACGCACAGATTTTTCAAGAATTTCATCTTCATTAAGAAATCGCACTTTATACGAATATGAGTGAGTATGGTTAGCTTCAGGAGGGCTAAACTTTCCTTTATGGACCGTCGAGTTGGAAGTTCATATTTTTACTGTAGATAGTACTCATAAATAGAAAGCTTTTTACAAATGATTAAGTTGCGGAGACTCACGGTTTACGAGATATAATTTTTTAAAGTTTCCATATAAATCGAAAAAAACACGACATTTAGGTTAGATAAATTGTCATTGTCGATGTCAAAGTTGACGTTTCACGTTTCGTTAAGCGTCGAAGTGATATTGATAATAATATTCCTTGTGTTTTATTCTAACTATCCAACCAGATTCCCCTCTAGTGACAGTGAGTCATATAGGTTAGGTTAGAACAGTGAGCACTAAAGCGCGAAGGCGAGCGAGCGAAGCGAGCGGGCCGCGGCAGCGGCCGCCGAGCGCCAGAGCCCCCTCTAGTGACAGTGAGTCATATAGGTTAGGTTAGAACAGGGACCATTAAAGCGCGAAGGCGAGCGAGCGAAGCGAGCGGGCCGCGGCAGCGGCCGCCGAGCGCCAGATCCCCTTCTAATGTTAAAAGCCAATTATGATTTACACCCCAAATCGCCCCATAAATCGATGGAAATTAGTGTTCTAACCTAACATAACCTCAAACTTTAAATATGAATATCTCCATAACTATGGGGCTCCGCGGTGTGGGAATGGTACAGGGGGGGGGGTAGATTTCCTCCCCCCTCTCCCCCCATCCCTGACCCTTAAATTGACGGTCCATAAAGGAAATTTTAACCTTCAGGAGTACTCTTGCGGCTTCGTCGTTGTTTCACTGGCAGTAGGGGAGACCGAGGAGGATTGTGACAAAGTAGAGTTGTGACAAAGACGATTTCTCGGAACTTATGACCGTTAGCGAGCTGGCAACAGCGCAGGACTGTTTGTTTAGAGACGCGATACTTGACTCAGTACGCGCCAGAAGCCCACGACAAGCGGTTGCGTGTGTGCGACGTCCGCATAAAAAAAGAAACGAAAAGTAAGTTTTTTATTAAAACAATTATTGTATTTATATCTTCGTATATTATATTAACGTGGCTGAGCTATTTTTTCTTATGTTGTGTGTTATTTAGACTTTGAAATCGTGGCATTGTTTTGTTGTGTTTGCATCTCGTTTCCAAATAAAACAAATGTTTTTTGACCAGATCGCGATTTTTGTTTTGTATTTAAGTTTATTATGTGGGTAGCTCATTTTACACGCTTTTTGCAATGTTTTTTTGTTGTGTTTACATGCATGTTTGTATGCTTTGATCATTTCTTACTGTCTAATTTTAATATTAAAAGTATTCGGCAATTAAAGTCGTCTTAAAAAAATTTTTTTTTTGTCAGGGATTTACTTAGGCATGTGGTTTGGTATTGTATGCTGAGTTCCTGTTTTTCTATTTCAGAATGCCAAATAAGTATACACGAAAGACTGATAGGGGAATGGCTAGTATCGACATTTACGAACTAGCCTTTGAAGAAGTTACGTTGAGGGGTCAAAGTCTCCGAAATGCCGCATCCTCTTACAATCTCAACTACATGTCTTTGCAAAGATATATTAAAAAGAAACAGGCTTTTCAAGATAACGCAACAGAGGTGACTCCGTCCATGGGTTATGCTAGTCCAAAAGTTTTTACAGATGAGGAAGAAAACATATTATGCGAGTATTTATTGACATGTGCTGCATCCAATTATGGGCTGACAACAAAAGAAACAAGAAGAATTGCGTTCATGTTAGCAAAAAAATATAATAAAAAATATCCGGCGTCATGGGAAAAAAATGAGATGGCAGGAGAAGTGTGGCTTAAATTGTTTACGCAACGACATCCCAATTTATCTTTAAGATTACCACAAGCTACAAGCATAGCTCGTGCAACGAGCTTTAATAAAAGTAATGTGGATGCTTTCTTTAAGAACTATACTGACATTTTAAACAAACATAATCTTGTGGCAAAAGATATTTGGAACGTCGACGAGACAGGCATTACAACAGTTCAGAAACCTGACAGGGTTATAGCGCGACGTGGAGAAAAACAAGTCAGTGCGATGACATCGGCGGAACGAGGAACCTTAGTGACTATGGCTTTTGCTGGAAACTCAATAGGTAGGGGAGAGTCCTACAGTACCGTCACCTTAAGGTTTATCCACAAAAAAATGAAAATATCTAAGGTTATATGTTCAGTACCTCCTTATATTTTATAAGTACTATTAGGCTATTTAATAAAAATAAAAAACTACTAAATCATTTAGAAATAATCAGCTTTATTATTGCAATTTAAAGACTATAAAAAATCAGACTAAAAATAATTGTCCTTCAGTACCGGCCAGTAAGTAGGTAACCATTTAGACAGTACAGTAATCGCAAATGTACTGATCAGATAGCTCCGATATGTTTGCACAAGCCTCATGAACCCAAATTTTACAGTTTCCACACTGTATCCAGTCTTCTTCAAGACATTCTGTCATTCAGCGTAGTTCGGGGTACCTGATAGCGTTCTGCGGCCATACGTGCACTCATCTCGTTATTCAGTGCCTTTTCTACAGCTTTACGCATATTTTCCGGATCCCAGGCGCCCTTCTTTTGCCTCGTTTGACCATCATTTGCATCGTTTGGCATTTTTGTGTATCTGTAAGTAATGCAAACCTTTTAAAAACGAATTTAATAAATGGCCGGTACTGCAGGACATCGTAATGGCCGGTACTGAAGGAAACGGAAAAAAAAGGAATTTTGATTTCAGATGAAAACAAACGTACAAAGGTTGAATTAATATTCGGCATCTAATAGTCATATATACATAGTAATCTTACCAGGAGTTATTTGTTTTGAATTGAATCACTGAACTTCGAAAATCACCAACAGAAATTTAATTACGTAACACGTGTTCATCGCACTCAACATAAATCTTTGCACTGACAATAAACCGGTTCCGACAGGTTGACGCCGCGCGGGGCATGTACTTGCACGAGTGTAACGCATTAATATCGGTGAAACTCTTAGCGTCATCTATTATAGAATTAAAGAACTTGCAACTGGCCGGTACTGGATGCTGGCCGGTACTGTAGGACTCTCCCCTAATTATATACCGCCTATGTTTATATTTCCACGTAAGAGATTCCAAGAGCATTTCATTCGTGATGGTCCTACTGGTTCTGTTGGAACCGCTAACGGATCGGGATGGATGCAGGAGGATGACTTCCACTTTTTCCTTGAGCATTTCAAAAATCATGTTAGACCGTCAAAAGAGAATAAAGCTCTGTTGCTCCTAGATAACCATGCTTCGCACACAGCTTTGAAGAATATTGAATTTTGCAGAGATAATGGGATTATTTTGCTGACATTTCCCCCACACTGCACACATAAGCTGCAACCTTTAGATCATGCTATATTTGGGCCTTTAAAAAAAGCAATTAATACAGCTTGTGATGATTGGATGCGCTCTAACGCTGGGAAAGTCATGAGTATATATGATATTCCATCCATAACAAGATCAGCGTTTAATGTGGCGATCACTGCAAAGAATATCAGTGCTGGTTTTGCTACAACTGGAACATGGCCTGTTAATACAGATATCTTTGGAGAAGCCGATTTCCTGCCCAGTCAAGTCACTGACCGTATTTTGCCAAATCCAGAACCAGAGCAATCGTCAAGCGTTCAAGAAATGACGGCTAATGTAGAAAATAGACCCCACACTCCAAATCCTACTATTGGCACCATTGAATTCAATGAAGCAAGAGCCCTTACTCAAGTTACATCCACTGATCAAGCCACAACATCATCTATCAATCAATCTTTGCCAATGAATAACGCCAATGAACCCGTCGCCTCCACGTCTAGAGCTCGTACTCCTCTAGCTACTACTTCTAATGTGTTCTCGCCAGAATCAGTGAGGCCGTTGCCAAAAGCTCCGCCTAGAAAAAATAACCAACCTAATAGGCGCAAGATAAAATCGGCTGTGCTTACTGACACACCTATTAAAGATGAAATAGCTGCCATAGAAGCCAGCAGGAAGATAAAAAGCGTGAAAAAACGCGTTTTAAGCGAAGGAAAGAATATACCTAAAAAAGCCAAAAAGACTAACAAGAAGAGTGCAAATGATGCTGAAGAAGATGAAGAAAATGATTATTTTTGCTTGTGCTGCCTCGAACCTTATGCCAATAGCAGATCGAATGAGAAGTGGGTTCAATGCTTGGAGTGTAAAGGCTGGTCTCACGAAGAATGCACTGGGGGCGAGCTGCAATACGTCTGCCATAATTGTTTGTCTGATTAGGTTAAGACTATTGACTGATTTTGAAAGTATTGATCTCATAATAATACCTAATTGTTCAAAAAATAATTTAATACTTTTATATTCATATTTGTTGTTATTATAATTCCTGCAATTATTCTAAATAATAATTAAAGTTCCTTTATGCAAAAAAAAAGTGCGTTTTGTTTATAATTAAAGTAAAAGTAATTTTATTTATAAAATTAAATGTAGATACACAGCTGTCACAACTTACCTTGGTACTTGTCACAACTTACCTCGGTGTTAGGAGAGTTGTGACAAAGGGAGTAGTTACAGTTTTGAAGGTTTTTTTCAGAAACCTTATATTATATGTTGGCTTTGATGATTAAATCTAAAAGGGTAAGGATTGAGCTATATCGTGGCTAAAATTCATAACGGTGGTATGTTTCTTTACTGAGATATGTTCTTTTAAGTAAAAATTGTCACAACCTTCCTCGGTCTCCCCTACTGATATGAGACCGCTCAAGTACGTGGATTGTTCGTCGTGAGAAGCAAGTTCATTAAATGTTTTTAGTATTTGACGACGTGCTAATTCGGGTACTACTTCAAAACACTTTAAGTCTTCTACATTTGCTGTGCGGGATACACATTTATGTGCTGGGTTGGTGAGGAATAAAACCAATGTTGAAGCTTGAAGCCTTCTTTAATCTTCTTGTAGTGTTCCTATTTCTTCAACTGCTGCCCGCTGACTGTGCCGATACCGTTTTTTTTTTTGTTTTTGGGGAATGGCATCTCGCAGTTCAACCTATAGGAGGTTGTCGACTGCTTAACTGGGCTTTCCTGTGGATGCCTCAATAAATTAAGGCCTCCAGCCAGGCTTAAAACTAAGACTAAAAACTAAGCGACTACACGCTAAGGGCACCCCCTGTGGGGTACGGACCTCGGCTTAGGGCGTCGCTGGGAGAGGACAGCAATGGGACACGCTGGATCGGATTATTTGGGGGCAAATTTAGAATTACGGGCTCAGCTGCGCGGGCTGGTTCGAGCAAGGGTCGGGGTGGGTATGGACGGGGGCGTCGCGGTGGCCCTCGTGTGCCGATACCGTTTTTTTTTTTTTTTTTTTTTTTTTTTTTTTTTTTTTTTTCCTAACTATGGCATCTCGTAGTTGGCCAAGAGTGGCCGTGACTACTTAACCGGTCAATCCTGTGGCTGCCTTAAGCTAACTCAAAGCCTCCAGCCAGGGGCGTGTTACTTACAAATACTAAGTGACTGCGCGCTAAGGGCACCCCCTGTGGGGTACGAACCTCGGCTTAGGGCGTCACTGGGGGGACAGCAAGTTGGGACAGGCTGGATCAAACTTGGATAATTATTATTATCTGGGGAATTTAAAGCTACAGGCTCAGCTTCGGCGCGGGCTGGCGCTTCTACGAGCAAGGGTCGGGGGAAGGTGCCGATACCGAAATCCCTCCAGATATTTATACTAAAATGGCTAACGAAATGTGGGCAGTCTGATTGGTCAGCCAATCAGAACACGGGAATTTTTAGCCAATCAGAATAGAGTCGATTTCGGCACAGTTAGCTTAAATACGACGAAACTTTACCTTAATGAGAGCCGCGTGACATTATTTGCGTTTTTCTCTCGCTATTATCTATAAACCTATGGTAAAGCATATATTTTTACATTCTATAAACTAAGATCTATTTAACAAAAATACAAAATATAAGAAAACATGAAGTACTATTTACAAGACATCTTAACTTACTATGTGAACACTATAACTATACTACACATATAATATAACTGTTTGTAAATTAGGTATTGTCACTGTCCCGCACATTTGCAGTCCTCTCCCGCGCTGTGGCTTGCGATACGAAGCTTTTTTACTACATCGCTTGACCGAAAAGTTTTCTGTCTTTTCTTTGGTTTTTGAGTGATACAGCATTTAGTCATTTCACTTTCACTATCGTCAGACATTATTTCTATCAACGAATAAATATAATCTTCAAGAGCAGATATAAAGAAAAGCGCGCATAATGAATTGAATTGTCACTTGCCTGACAGGACGAAACGTCAAACGTCAAGCAAAAAAAGATCAAAGTCCATAGACAATGATCTTTTTTTAAAACAACAGGGGTGACTACGACCTTTCTTTCCTACATCCATACTAGCTTTTAAAGGCTCTTGTGTGTAAACTGATCTTTTTATTCGTTTTCGGGTTACAGGGCCTAATAGTTCAGTAGGTTTTCTACTAGATGGCATTGTTATTTGAATATTGAAAAAAATTGACAATGATCCTTCTTTCCCTGTACCCAAAGAGTATAATAATAATATTGGTAAAGAGAGCCCTCTTCAGGCTTTCTAAGGCAATCCTGTTTGAACACGAGCTCCATCTGGATTTTGGATCCGAAACTAATCATAGTATATATACCTACCTATACCTAGGTAGTACTATAGCGGCTTCATGTTGTAGCAAAACCAACCCAACACAAATAGTGTTGGATTGGTTTTGCCACAACATACGACCTACTAAGTAAAAATAACTGAAATGAAAAAAGGGAAGGGTAACAAATAAAAATACTATTTGTATAAATTATCATTTTTTATTTTTATAATTTTTCATTTTATTATAATATTGTTGAGCAGCTATTTTAGTATCATCGTCTCCTACATACGTCAATTTTCCGCACAAAATTCGGTTGATCGATCTGCACCAGCTATATATAAGAACATTAACAGTTAAATTATTAAAATATTGCAATAATTTTTCTTTATGTCTGGTGCAATTAAATGGATAATCAAGTATCGTATTTGCTATGGATAAAATATTTTTTCTAATATTTTTTTTCGGAACATTTCTTTTTAGAAAAGCCGTTGTTATATTCTGCAGGTCATGGAAGCATTTTTCTAAATCTTCGTTTGGATAACAGAGCCATTTTTTATTTGAATATTCTTTGGCTTTTATGAAATCATTACTATTTCTGTCTGACCTGTCGATAAGGTTTTGTCTACACGTTTCGCACGTCTTTACAATATTTTTTAGACATTTTGTCAAGACCCAGCCACATACATAGTTTCTCTGACCTGCATCCGTTTCCCTATTTACAATGAACACTTCTTCATTACACAGAATTTTTTCTTCCATAGCAACATCAGAAGTATCAGGTTTTGAATTTAATTTATCTGTGAAGAAGAATTCAAGGGTTTGGAGACATTTATTTGAATCTTCTTCACAGTTAGCTCTACCTGAACGGGGCGAGTTGTAATTAATGAGTAATAATGCTTTGAATGCACCTTCAAACGCATTTGAATTTGGTGAATTATTCCTCGCCCCATAACTTCTGTGTTCCCAACGAAATTTTCTACTGGGTCTTGGTTAAAATTTCGTGTCAAAAGTGCATCAAAACCAAATCTCCGGGACACGATTTTCCAAATGGCTTCCATACCTTCAATTGGACGTAGTTACACGACAAGGATCCAATCCACATTAAGCTAGTTTAGAGATATTGAATTTTAAAGTTAACATCGGAATTCTTCTGTGATGCGGTGCTGTAAATTTGTTGGTTTTATTGGAATTAGAAGGAACCCTTTTTATTTTTTAACTTTAAGTCAAATTTACTTTGTTAAATTTCATATTTCAAATAATATTTAAGAAAATAGGGCTCTGGATCCTTTTTGATAAATAGTAGTCTCGATAAAACCAGCAATAAATGACGTATCGCAATAAGGAACCATTTCATGAACTGGTAACAAAATCTTTAAAAATAAATAAAACTACTAATAATTAACTAAAAAAAATTTATTCATAAAAACGCTCACATCTTTTCTCGCTAATATTAAACAAAAAAATAATAGTTATACCTATTATTAAAGTATTAAAGTGAGATTCACACGCTGCATAATGATTATTATGCTTATTCTTCCTGACTTTCATATTCTATATGAAAATCCGGCTGACCACTGAATCCTTCGAGGTCATCCTCTATATTTTCATCCCCCTCTAGAGACTTGTAAAAGTCTAAACAATCTTTCGGAATTAAGTGGAACATTGACCTGAGATCGTCTAGTTTAGGTTGAGCAATTTTTTTGCCTAAAGGCCACAAAATTGTAAAGTCCCTTTCAGAAAAATCTAAAGATTTTCCTTTCGTTTTCTTTTGAATATTAAGTTCATAATAATGGTCTTCATGTATGTCACTTTTCATGTAAATAATAAATTTCTCTTCTTTTTTTAATGAAATTACTTTTGTTTGTAGCCAATTAGTTTTCTGCTTGTTTATAAAAGTTTTTCTGTTTACTATATTTTTTTCAATATTTTTTGAGCTCAGGAAGTCCTCTTTGACCATTTTTTTTACTTCGAGCGGATTCTTTCTTTTACAACTCCTAATAACTTGCATATAGTCGTCCGCAGTGTAAATACGTTGATGAAATTTTAATTGGCTCTCAATTTTAGAGAAATCAGTATCATTTGGCAGAAAAGTATGTCCTGACTCGAGGTATTTGAAAGTTATTGTCCTAAGAGTATGGTGAGAGTTTAATACTGTTTTAAGCATCATTACTATTTTTATATTGCGGTTTTGTCCGCCACAGCAATCACTCCATAACACTAAATGTTTTACCTTTGAGTCAAGTTTGTTCTTAATAAAATTGATCAAACATGACCCGACTTCCTGGGCCCCTCGACCAGCTTCACCCTCGATCCATACATAACAATGACCAGTATCATTAGAGCCGGCGTGGATTCCACAGTTATACAACCACAATTGCCTTTTATAAAAGACAATGCTGGTCGGAATTCGTGGAAGTGGAAGTGTTTTCTCTAAGTCGAATGTCAAGCATTCAAATTCTTCGTCAGTTTTTGCCTTTGCTAAATCTTCTTTCATACATTTTCTCAAATCTTCTGCTTTTTAGGTGACTTTCCTTTTCATGCTTTAACTTCTCTTTCTCTTCATCTGACGAACAATTTCTTATTTTATTAGTGAAGGTATCACACCTTGTGCAAGTATCTTTTTTTAGTGACATGCAATGTAAATTGAAATATTTATAAAATATACGTTTTACTGTAGACAATGACAATGGATTCTTGGAGCTACCATATACATTTCCAAATTTCTCCAAGTATATATCATAAATTTTTTGTATTGTCATTCCTAATTTTAAATACATAACACCATTACTTTGTTCTCTTCTATAATGTGATTCATACTTAGGTAAAGAGCTTATGATATCCTTGACGAAGTCAATATCTTCTTGCTGCGTCTTATTCCAACCACCTTGTGAAAGTCCTCTTCTGTCTTTAATTGCGTTACCATTCCGATTTTTTCGGAGACATACATCAATTTTTTTAGTTGTTATTTGAAAATTGTTCAAAAACATGGGTCTACAAACTTCAACTTTACATATAGTGTATTTTCTTGAGTATTCTTTGGGTCTTTTCTTATTTGTTTTATTTTCTTTAGTGACAGTATATGATCTCGTTTTGGGTATTTCTTCTACATTATTTAGTATATATAATAATTGGGCTTCATAAGATCCCAATGAAATATATTTTTGGAATTCTTCTTCTCTTTTTTCTCTTGTAATTAATTGGTGACATTGTTTGAGGCAACTACAGGTATAATCTTGAAATTTTTTCGATGTAATATGTGTTTTCTTTGTGTGATATGGTAAGTTTAAATATTTTCTTTCTTTAGTTTGAGCAATGGTGTGATCAGGATATTTACGTTTTCTACCCTTTTTTGGTCGACCTTGTGATGGAAAATTCTCTATTTCATTTTGTATATTATCATCATGTCGCGTTTCATTATTCGATTCACATTCTATCATGTCACTGTTATTTATAACTTCTTCAACATTGGTGTCAATCTTCGTCAGTGTGGGTGGTACTTCGTTGACAGTTATTTGTTTCTCTGAACTATGCACTAAAGCAGCAACTCTTAGGTGTCTAGGTGTACCTAAATCTTCTTCATCGCTGGTATTTTCATCACTATTTGGTATAAAATCTGAATCTGTATCACTATCGAAGTCACCTATTTGTGTACCAATTGCTTCATTGTCATCTAATTTACGTAAACAATCAGTTTCTGTTACTTCTATATTATTTTCGTTGTTTGCCAGAAAATTGTCAACTACATTTTCTTCTGATGGGCTTTGTTCTCCAGTCAAATTTTGTAAAAGCTCCAATGTACTAGGAGACATTGGGCGTAATGGCGATGACATTTCAAAATTATTGTAATTGGTTGTATTATAAGTTGGTTTTTTATTTATATATGGAGTTAAAGGCGAAAACAATGGTGCTACTGGCGATTCTAAATCGATAGTTTCTATGCGAGGTATTGCATTTGTATCAAGATCAGAATCATTATTATTAGATGCTGAAAAGGAAAAAAAATAGTATAAGTTAGTAAAGCCCCATCACCCCAATTCAGCAATGTAAATGAAGAAGAAGCTCTATCTTTTGAACATTTTGGAGGAAATGATAGGAGTTGGTGGGGCTATCATTTCTTCTAAGCTGTACAATTATCTAAAAATGTATCTACTTTGCCTCAGGAGGATTACAACAAAATAATACTTAGATGTATGAAGTATGAGGTAAGTAAGTACATACAGGTGAGCACACCTGTATACGGGGTGTCTTTGACATCGACTCACAAACGAATACCACGGATCCAGTACATGATTCTGGACCCCCCCGTGGTGGAATTTTTCGTCGGCTTTTTCTTAATTTAAAAAAAAATATCTGTTCTTTTTTAAATTTAAACTGTATAAAATCGTTATTCTAACCAACCTCGATAATATTTTTAGTAGAAAAACAAAAAAAAAAATTTGAATTAAAAATTAATTATTTAAAAAGACATGGGGGTAGATAAAATCGTTATTCTAATCAAACTCGATGACATTTTTAATATTAAAAGGAATTCATTAATTTTTTTCTTAAAAAATGTTAGAATAACGATTTTATACAGTTTTAATTTAAAAAACGTAAAGATTTTTTTTTTTTTAATTAGAAAAAATCCGACTAAAAATTCCACCACTGGTGGGTCCAGAATCATGTAATCCAGTACATGATTCTGGTCCATGGTATTCGTTTGCGCGTCGATGTCAAAGACACCCTGTATACTTACTTACCTCAAACTGTACATACTTACTTTCCATATACCTATCTCTTTCTATATAATAAGAGGCAGGTATATGAAAGGTAGAAAGTACGTGCAGCCGAGTACATAGAAAGAGTACATGGGAGGTAAGTACATTATATTAAGGGGTCATTGTATGTACTCATCATTATGAACAACTTTTTACTATGGGACCAAACCCGAAATCGCGAAAAAAATATAAGATGTTCCATACATTTTTGGTACTATACAGGTCACACAGAAGCAAGTACGTACATTTCAAGATCAGATAATTATTTAAAAAAACTCTTTTCCACCAAAAGTTTTTCAAAATCAAGAGATCACCTTATCACGTTAGTAGGTACTTATTTTTTCTCATACTTACAATCACAAAAATTATGCTCATTTTTTTTTATTATTGCATGCTAGCAGTACCTCATCATCATCCATATCATCTGAAAAGCAAAACATTCTTCGCAATTGACAAACTAAAGCTGTTATTTAGCAAGTAACAAAAATAACCTTGAAACTTACCCGACTTATTATTGTCATCCGTTGATCCGCCTAAAGCATTACTTATAATTCGGTCTATCCTCCTCATATTCAGATTACCGAATTGCACAGTTTATTAACACAATGTTAATCAATATTTAAAAACTCGACCACTACGCGTACGCAACCCGTAAGACTAAAGATTCACAGAATAATAATCCGTTTTACTGTCATTGACAAACTGACACTTAATGTTGCCAGTTATTATTAGATATCTATCAAAAAATTGTGATTCTTTTTCTTTTTTAGCACACCAATAAACATATTTAAAATTATTCGGGTACTTTGGATTCCTTTAGTTATTTTAATTAAATGTTATAAAAATGCAAATAAATATATCATAATGTGACTCACGTGCTTTGGATTCTTTTTGAGGTTTTCAATACTGTTTAACAAGTTATTATCAATATTCAACAGAAAGGCTTGTTTTGGATCCTTTTAGTGATTAAAAATCAGCTGTTCCATACATTTATGTTCAAATGTTTTTTGATTTTTTTTTTTCGCGATTTCAGGTTTGGTCCCATAGTGAAAGTTGTTCATAATGTTCAGTACAATGACCCCTTAAGAGGTTTTGGGTTATTTAATCAACACCTTGTAATTAGTTACAAATAAAAAAATTGGTTTATTTTAATCTAGAAATTTTCCTTTCTTTTTTCTTTTTATTGTCTTTTTAAATCTTTACGTTTCCGTTCCTTCTGAATTATGAATTTTTCAAGATCAATTTTAATTTACGTCGCCTCCATCTTGTAGGATCCGCCATCAAATTATAATTGAAGGAATGGAAACGAAAAGACTTAAAAAGACAATAAACGGAAAAAAACTGTTTGGGCTTATTGGAATTACCATGGTTGAAAAAAACTGTTTGGGCTTATTGGAATTACCATGGTTGTGCCATACCACAACTAAAAATTTAAAAATAAAAAACTTTACAATAAAAAAAATTAAACCGGCTTCCAAAAAAACACTACAAGTAAAAAATGACTTCACTTTCGGAAGTCGGTGTCTTAGGAGTAAACAGAACTAAACCTAAAACACCGACTTCCGAAAGTGAAGTTATTTTATACTTTGTACTGTTTTTTTTTTTAAGTTTTTTTTAAATATGATTCGCGCAAATAACATAGTAGGTATTTCCATAATAGTACACATAGAAATGATCAATACCTTTCTTTATCTTCAAAAGCCAGATATTCATTAACTTAGATACAATTAATGAATATCTGGCTTATGAAGTTAAAGGAAGGTATTGATGATTATGTACTTATTAAATTATTTGCGCGAACGACATTTGAATTTGAAAACTTGAATTTCGTGGGCTACACGGGCGCATCCACCCACCTTAGCGACAAAATTTTATAAATTTTCGACAGTGTGATAATCAATCCAACATTGACCGAGACAAATGAACTTCTGACACTTCTGACAAATGGTGTTTACTTCTTTCCGTATTTTTTTTAAGGAGCAACGAACGCAGCGGTTTCTTTTAATTTTATTTGTCTTGCTCCCCGCTCGATCTTCTAAGGAATTTGCATAGATTGGGAAGTGATTATCACAATCTAAGCGGAGAAGAGCAGGAGGAGTTATTACCCGAGATAAGGTCAAATTTGGGTATTTCTGAGCGAGTTGCTGTGCCAATTTATATCTGAATTGCCTGTGGCTGAGGGGATTTGTGCTGTTCTCGCGATGTATGATGAAAATGTTCAAAATGCTAACATTTATTAGCCGTTTGAACACTTTCAAGTACCATTTGACGCCCCTTTTACGCTCCATTAAGTACATGGACAGCATTTGATCTTTTAAATCTACACCGCCCATGTACTTATTGTAGTCGTGCACAACCACAGGCTTCAATATTTGTTGTCCTGCTCTTCTTCCAGGCATCATGTCCGCATTGTGATAAGTCGACACTGTGGTTACTAGTTTAACGTCTTTCCAAGATAAGACAGATACGTCACCACAGTGTCTACTTACCACTGCTGCTTTTTGAAGTCTCCTTTCGTTGAGAGTTTGTATGTCCCCCGGTGTCCCCATTCTTCGCCTGTTCAGAGTTCCAATGACATCGGTCTTATTCAACTTTAAAAATCGTGTCAAAGTAACTGAATTATAAAAATTATCCATTACAAGACAGTGACCTTTGTGAAGAAATCTTTGCATGAGCCTTAGCACCACTTTCGCACTTGCGCTCGTAAAGCCATACAAGGAGTCCTCCCCAGAGTCCCCTGTCTGTGGATATTTTTTGCCCGTGTAAACTTCAAATTTGAGCAGATAGCCTGTAATCGCCTCGCAAAGTTCATAAAACTTTATACCAAATCGTGCTGCTTTTGTACGGATGCACTGGATCCAATTCAAGCGTCCTTTAAATAGCAGCAACGATTCGTCAATGCTTATTTCTCTGCGAGGCGTGTACATGCTTTTAAACTTTTTATTACAATGGTCAATGATGGGCTGTATCTTAGCAACTTTACGATTGGAACCATGAATACTAATAGTATTGTTATCGACAAAGTGTAGGAAGCGCATGAGGAGCCAGTACCGTTTTATACTCATAAGCCTACGAAAACCTGGCATGGCCAGGGTACCCGTGCTCCAGTATTCACTCACACGTCCTGTGACCATCAGCGACATAAAAATCATCACCGCAAAGAGCTTGTAAAGCTCATCAGTAGAGGTTTCTACCCAATCGTTCAATCGAGAATGGGCCGAGATACCGTCCGGAGACTCCGATACTTGCGCTATTGTTAGCCAGGCATACTCGTTGGTCTGTGCCACAATAGTGTTCATTATATCGTGATCCCAAACATGAGTAAATAGCTTTAGAGGATCTGTTTCCTCAATATTGGTACCGCGCTCGCCTGCCTGGGAATAAACCTCCGGTTGACCTCTAAATGTACGATAGTCGTTTGACCAATTGAAAGATTCAGATAGCCTCTCGTGTTCTTCGGGATCTTCCTCAGAATCTTCCGCTCTCTCTTCCAGTGTAGCTCGAAGCTCCTCCATCGACATAGGATCCTCCTCTTCCTCACTGCCCGAATCCAATCTTAGCTCCTCGGCTAATGGCCCACTGAGTATCTACAAGAGTAAATCGCCATTGATCATAATTCCCTTTTATAATGTGACAAATATATTCATATTAATTTATAATTAATCAGAGGGAGAGACTGTGTGCAAAAGTCTAAAAATAATAAGTAAAAAAAAACATAGTTTATATCTACCTCGGAATAAGACATCATAGTCATGAGGCCTTTGATTAGGCTGCCAATCATAATTGTCGTCATCGGGAAAATGCCTTCCGTGACCCTACAAAGATGAAAATTCAAAAAGATATTTACATGTTAGAATTCCCTAATTAACAAAAATATTTGATACAAATATTTATTAGCAACATACCACACTTTTTGAAGTGCTGGCTTCGGGAAGCCCGACGTCGTCAATAATTCGGTCTGGCTCCATTACCTACGGTTATTTAGGATAGATTAGGTTTTTTTTATTTATTTATTTAAATGATGACAGAGTGAAAGAAATAAAAGCAGAATTATGTACCAGTAAGTCAATTATGCCATTTAACCCTCGGCATGCCTGGAGGCAAAAAGTTACACGATATGCCTGGTGGGTCTGTCAGACCCGGATTTTTAACTTATTTGTCTAATAAGTTTTGATAAATAAGTTATTATAATGTGTTAATCATTTTGCTAGGGGTATATATTAAAAATTAAAATAAAAAAAATATTACAAATCAAGAACTATTTAATTATTTTTCTAATTAAACTCAGGCACCGTTTTTTGACAAAAAACTAGATTTCGTTTCTCGTCATATATTAGACTTATAACATACTCATGGAACTATACGCACTTACTATCCTACTACTATGAGTGAGTGTTCCGGACTGATGTAGCGGGTGGGGGGCGTCTAGCGATTCATAACAGCCAGCTATTGAGTGCGGTTAGGCGCGAAATTCAAATTTGAATGAAAAACAAAGGTTTATGTGCAGAGGTGGGTCTGACAGACCCTACCAGGCATACCGAGGGTTAATAGGTTATTGGAGGATGTAGATCTTGTCTTGTACCTTCTTGTGTCTACGTAGGAAACTCTACTATAAAATTTTCTCTTCAAACAGATAGATAATTAACTTGAAAAGGAGTTAATTTGATTAAGAAATCAATTTTAATTTTGGAAATAAAAACATATTCTTCTTGGAATGATCTGATCAATGAATTTAAAAAAAGAATCAAATTAAAAATAAGAATTTATGAGCAACATTCGTCTGGGGGATAGTGATCATACACACTATAACCACATTTGCACCAGAAAAAATTTGATAGTAGAAGCCGACGAATCGTACTTTTACTTATGATGACACGGAAGTGCCTTATCGAGCTATTAACTTCCGTGTGGCAAATATGACAAATATTTTCCCGCAAGAAATGCGTTTCCTCCCATGGCCACATACACTCTCCCTTACAGCAAGAAATATAGTCGCGTTTATGCAAAAACCGGTCAAGATCCAGGACCACAACCATGATGATTTCCTAAAAAGAAGAGAAAACCACTTATGACTTATTGATACTTTCTGATACTTATTGACACTTTCGCTTTTATAATATTATAATGTTAAGGGGGAAGCGCCAAGGTAGTCCGCGAAATTCAAATTTTCTTACGATTTTTGCAATTTGCAGCTCAGTGTCTGGGTGTATGTTGATTAAAGTATGATTCGCGACCGTAACAAATATGTATTTACAGAATTATAATCATTAGAATCAGTAATACAACTCCTTAAGTGAGTATAATCCTCAAATGTCAACATTTCATGAAATAATTATTCATCAGGATTGCTTGGTCTTAGAAAGTTATATTGACGACTTTAATTATTATAATTCTGTAAATACATATTTGTTACGGCCGCGAATCATGTTTTAATCAACATACAACCTAATACTGACCTGCAAATAGCAAAAAACGTACGAAAATTTGAATTTCGCGGGCTACCCTGACGCATCCCCCTTAAGATAGATACTAGGAACGCAACAGAAACCGTGTGCAGAAAAATAGTTCAAACAAATATTAAAAACTTGGACGAAACCGTATGAAACGCTAGTAGTTTTGCTAGAGCGAAATCGAATAACAACACCAGTTATTTTTTTTTATATAATTACCGTGTATAGTATCGTTTATCAGTAAATAATATTGTAATAGTAAAATAATATTGTATTTTCATCTCGCCATTTATTTAACAACAAGTCTCAATAACGCCACAAAATGCGCAACCCATTTCACTGTCGCTATACCTATACAGTTTACACTGTAGTTATAATGTATAGTTGAAAATATCAATGAACTCAAACAAAACAACATACTGTACAAAAACATCAAGACTGACGTAACATTACGCCATTCGATTGCGTCATCCGTTTCACGTAAATGCAAGCCCTAAATATGAGAATGTGTGCGTGCATTTTGCATGACCTTCGAAAATGTCAATTATTTTTCATATTCTTATAAAAAGTGTACTAAAACCTTTACACAATTCGAAAGTTAATGAAATTTCCTTTATGATGATATATAATAACGAATTTTTTTTAAGATAGATGCAAATATAAATCGATATGAAAATCAAAACATTGACAGAAAAATCATCGCGAGACATTTGATCATAGAAATATCACGAATCAAGTTAATAATACATTTATTTTGAATTGTTTTATGTTCTACATAATATAAACAAAAGCAAAATAGACAGAAATACTTACAGATGTTTATTTTCGTAAGAATCACACAGAAGGAATTTCACCGGTCGCACGTGTCACCAGAATGACATTGTTTTTACTCGTCAATCCCATTCCCATGACGAAATCCATTCAGTCTAATGGCCGCCCGTGACAGATTCATTCAGTACACTTTCGATGCAAAAAAAAGTAGACCCAAAAGTCGCAAAGAATAGTGAACAAAATCGCATTTAAAAAGTTTGTTAGGTTTGGACGTGGATCCACGCTTAGGCACACGAGGGTAAAGATTTTTCGAACGTGGATCCACGTCTAAAACACACGAAAGGTTAATTTTATATACCAAATCTTTTGTAATCAAATTGTTTCGGATGCCCTTAATTAAGTGAGGTACATCGAAAATAGGAATAATTTTTTTTCTATTAATGACAATGTAGTCATAACGCCATTCTTTCCCTAGCCTCAAACATTTGGCCTTGGCTTCATTAACCAAATCGGTTACAGCACCAACATTTACTGTGCTTTGGTCGCATACGGTGTTTAAAAGTATCATGCCAGACTCTTGAGCATACTTCACTACTTCCTTTATTAAATTTTTCAGTTCCACTTTGTTAAGACCGGCCGTAAAATAATAAGCTATGGGTTGTTTAAAATTAACTTTTACACCTTTCACCATAAAAACCAAAACATAGTCTGCAAATTTGGTGTTTTTATTGGTTGCAAAACCATGAAAAACATCCTTTTGTGCATTAAAATTAATTTGCGGTGCCAAAGACATTTCGTCAAAAATAAGACTGCACAAGCGGTCATCTACTTTTTTATTCTTTCGAATATTATTGGATTTATTCCTGGCTGGAGTTTTACAGTGCTTAACAGTCGCTTCATTGCCTTATTTGACGGCAGCGTAAACAATTTATTTAACCCGGCGCCAATGACATGAAAATAATTACGCGGACTATGACATCGGGTCATGGTGACCCGTAATTTATCAGCACTTTTCAAAATTTTATAAATGATAACAGCCTGTTTTAATTATTCGTTTATTAGTTTGTGTTATTATTTACTGGGTAAAATAACAAAAATGCCAATATATTCACAAAATCAACTTTTATTAACTTTTTTTAGAACACATGCAAAATCAACTTTGAAAACACAACTTGAGTTATTACTTAAATTTTCATAAAGAAAACTTACTAAAATAACAAAACAAAAATCTTATTTAGTAACAGAGATCTTATAGGCACTTAGGAACTTCAATTATACTTTATAATAAGTCTTCAGCTTCCTCATACTTAGCCATGGAACTGCTACAATTTTCGCAGTATGGGATGCAATGATCAGGGCATATGTATATCTGGCAAGCATTGCAAGTGTGGCTAGTTTTCTTATCCTTTCTTGTAGGACACACCTGACATCTCCTATGAGCTCCAGAAACCTTCCGGGGAGGTTCTTCAGAGGGTGCCCCCTTGAAATCTGCGTTTCTTTTGCGCAATTGCCGAGGCCAATTCACACGGGTTTTTCGTTCCTGCAAATGGTTCTGAATGAGGCTCAAGTCCCAAGCTCTTCAGAAAATGACGTGTTTTTATGTGTCTCGTTGATGACTCCAAGTTTACATTTGTGTGCTTGCATTTTGGGCCGACCTGCTACTATGGCTGCATTCTGATACGTGATTTTCGTCTTCGTCGTCCGAATCATTTCAATGTTGGAGTGCGATTCCTCTAAGATCTCCAATATTCTTTCAGAGCGGTTTGTGAAAGACATATTTGCTAAATTCCTAAAATAAAACAAGAAAAATTATCAATACACACAAAAAAATACTAATAAAATATGTCACGAAAACAGTACGCCATTGATGACGTTGGGTCATATTTACCCGTTTTTGCTTGACACAAGTGTATCTTCCTGCACAGGTGGCGTAGCACTGAGTTCATGAGCGGTGCGGGTGGAGGGGTATTGTATCTCCAGCTACTAGAACGTTCAAAATCACAAAGCACGTAAAATACAAAATATGGTCGTTTGAAACCACCTCGGGTCAATATGACCCAGCGTCATTGGCGCCGGGTTAAAAGACCATAGCACTTGGGACTTTTTTTGTAAAGCGACAATGACAGCACCTTCTCTTCAAAAGTAAAACGTCGCCCTTTAGGACTTTTTGAGGCCTGCATTTGCATACTTAAAAATAATTGAGCCGGTTTTTTCAAATTCTTGGCGAAATGTTCGAAGAGACCTTTTTTAGAGAAATCTTCAGCATTTTTCAGCCTGGCCTTGAAGGACTTTTCTTTCTTGCGCAAGCGCGATATTTCCGTCCGGAACTGCTTGATTTTTGTGCGTAGTGGGGCAATTAAATCTGCGGAAATATAAAGTTAGTTTTAAATCCATACTAATATTATAAATTAGAAAATAACTCTGTCTGTCTCGCTTTCACGCTAAAACTACTGAACCGATTGAAATGAAATTTGGTACAGAGATAGTCCATAGCCTGAGAAAGGACATAAGATAGGGTTAAGGATAGTTTTTATCCCAAAAATCCCACGGGAACAGAAACTACGCTGGTAAAACCGCGGGCACAGCTAGTATAACATAAAGATAACATAGATTCGAGTGGTTCGTCATAAAGTGGCAAACGCGAATATGGATTAATCAAATGAATTAATAAATTCGGTCATGGTATGCTGATTCACAAACGAAAACTTCAAGGTAGGTAGGGAGGTCAGCACTTAGCACAGTTAATTAAAAATAACTAATAAATGAGCTACTCTCCTCGCTTTTTCTGCAATCTTTGTTTTAAAAAAATATTCTTCACACTAGGAATTTCTCCTACATCGTGTTCACAAACATTAAAACTCGGGGAATTGAAACCATGACACGCAGCGTATTAGCCAATCACTTAATCACAGCGCCGATCGTGCCGTCAACTTGCTGGACAAAGGCCTTTTAATACAAAGATAAACTAAATACAGATTGACTTTGGGCATGGGTTGTAATTTATCAAGCCAACCTAACCTAACCTTCAACAGGTTTATTTTACAACGAGGATTAGTAGATGGCTTTAAATGAAGTACAACACACAAATGATCATAGACCACAGCAGCAACTTTTAATAATAAAATAATTACCTTCTCCAGGTGGTCTTCTAGACCTGGTAGCTGCACTATAATTATGCTCCACTATCACACGGTTTTATGAAGGGTGTTTAGATAAATCTGGAATAAAAAAAACATGATTATTAAATAAATAAAAATAAATATCTTGGGACAACTCAATACACCCCGCCAACTGATCCCAAGTTAAGCAGAGCTTGTGTTATGGTAACCAGACAACTGATATACATACTTATATAATTTATAAATACATACATATTATAGATAAATTACACCCAGACACAGAACAAACGATATGCTCATCACACAAAGTTTGTCCTGGGTGGGAATCGAACCCACGACCTCCGGCTTTGCAGTCAGGGTCACTAACCACTAGACCAACAGGCCTGTCTATTAAAAAAAAAGACTGCTGATTCCCAAGTGTGCCAAGCGAATTTTCGAAAATCTTTGAATGCAGTTTTGTTTCTTTATAAAAATATAAAGGAATGTTTCTGTTTCTTTTTCTAATATGTCATAACATTTAAGGTAGCTTTCTTCTAGGGCATAACGACACATTAAAGAATAGTTAAATAATAACAATCAATAGATAATCATACATTATCACAATAATAGCCTGCTTTTTTTATTGATAGTAATAATAACAAGCAGGACCCATTGTCTACATGGTTTTTAGCAACCAGTCCACTTAAGCCATTCAAAACTGTAGGCTCCTTTTCTACGTTTTCCCTGAGTCATAATAGTTATCCACCCACTGGTGGTTGCGCATGAGTACACTTGTATTACGTATATATAAGGATATTCGTCGGTTTGCAAAGGAGTCTTTGCAAGATAGTTTCGGGCCCCTCATATGCCCTCTAAAGGTTCAGGACCCCAGGAAACGCAGAAATATAAAAATATAAGACTAAATTTTACCTGCTGTTGCATGTTGAGATGTGGAATTTGCAGCAATTTGCAGGTATTCTATTGATGTCGATACCGCAACTTGCCCTGAAAATGTATAAAGTTAGAATTATATTTTACATTATTAATTTAAATAAAATTATCACCTCACACTAGGAATTACTCCTGTACCTTGGGTGTATATCTTGGTGAATACACTCAATGTACAGGAGTTGTGTAAACCATCTGTAGTTCTTACAAATATTTGTTCCTTGCGGGAATCAAACCCGCGACACGTAGCACAGCTGCCAATAGCTCAACTGACTGTGTATCTTTTTAGTCACCATCAACTAATAAACATCATACAACCATTGATCCTTAATATTAATGCATTGGTTTAAAATTCTGCTTCTCTCATTTTTAACATGATCAAAACATTAATCTTATACAAAGCTAGCTTTGGCTTTTCATCAAGAAAAAAATTGAGAAGCCTTATGCAGCACCACCTACCGGGTTCAATTGTATTTTAAAACCATCTAGGATCAAACTAGTCAAGCCATTTATGAAGAGTTGACAAACACATACAAAGCAAAGTAAGCAAAATAACTTGATTAAAAATTTCACCTGTAATATCTGGCTGTGACATTGTAGGTTGTAATGGTTGGTTACAGGTTGAAGCTGGTTCCAAGATTTCTGGAGTTTGCAATTGCTCTGTAAATTATATATATATTATAAATATTTTTTATGACATTTATACAATCATTTTAACAATTTAAACAAAAAAAAAATGTGTCATTTTTAGGGTTCCGTACCCAAAGGGTAAAAACGGGACCCTATTACTAAGACTTCGCTGTCCGTCTGTCTGTCTGTCACCAGGCTGTATCTCAAGAACCGTGATAGCTAGACAATTGAAATTTTGATACCGTACGGAACCCTCCGTGCGCGAGTCGGACTCGCACTTGGTCAGTTTTATTGATTTGTTCAATACAATATACACATGAGTTGCATGAATAATTAACAATGTTTAAAAATTTACTACAGTAATTTGTGGTAATTATAATTATCAATGGTTATGGTTTTGTAGGTATGTGAAATTGAAATTAGTATGCTATTTTAGGGTCTAAGATATTTCTGCTTCATAATTTCCACAAAACTACCAAACTAATTACTACTACTATAATTATTGAACATAACATAATTCCTATGAGAGGGAATGCAACATTATACTCACCCATTATGTCAACAGTACACAATATTTTGAACAGTTAAATTTATATTAACATTTTTTGCTGCTATCAAGAAAGAATATCATAGCAAAGATTTATAATGAGTTAACCTTTTGAATACCGTAATTAGAGAAATACAATGATCGTGCGGTAGCCGGTTACCACAGTGTGTTTTACAGATATAGCGGAATTAAATCAAAGGACTTACCAGGCAAATGAAGCATTGGAACTGCTAATGCACTCAAGCGTTTGTTTCGGTTTCTGTGACTGTCGCTAAAGTGTATATCACAAATTCTCCTTTCTTTGTAATATTGTAGATGTTTCAAGTTTCCCACCAACAAGACTGACCCAAGTCTTAAATCGCTCTGGAAAAACAGCATTTGGGAACCGATGCATGATAACCTCTGAAAGTAATTAAATAGATGTTAATGATATTTTTATGTGGACATTATTTATTAGAATTATTTTGCGGTGTGTGTGTCAACACTAAAAGATGAGATGTCAAATTGGAACATTGAATTATTGTTATGGTTAAATAAGAAAAAGCTTCAACTAAGACCTGAGGAAGTCGTTGATAAACAGTTGAATTGAGTCTAGGTACATGCAGCTCCAGTGTAACCTCACCCCCTAGAAATCTGTAAAAAGCGACATCTTTTAAAGGATATAGGTATGTACTACACAACGATGTTTACGTGCGCGCCATCTCTGTGACATCAATGAAGTTAGTATTCTGTAGTTATTGACATCGATTCTACAAGTAAGCGTGCAAGATAGTTTACGTTATTGATACAAAATTGTCATATGCTAACTAACATCAGCATATTTAGGCTACCCGGTGATAACTGTAGGGCGATAGTGGGGTGTTGCGGATTGAGAGGGGAAGTAGGTGCTTTTATGGCGTCTTTCGGAATAAAGGAAATTCACATAAATACTTAGTATTATTTATTGTTATGGTATTCATTAATATAATTATTAATCCCTTTAGGCTAATTTTTCAATCGACAGATATTTTTTATTCATGGAATAAAATTGAAAAAATTGAAGCCTGACAGCCTGGCCACGGGACATTCGCTGCAGCGACTATTCGCGCGAACCGAACGGCAAAACATCTGGCGACTAAAACAGATGTATAGAAATCGCGCGAATAGTCGCTGCAGCGAATGTCCCGTGGCCAGGCTGTGACAGTTTTTGTATGGGAGAACTGTCAAAAATTCAAAATTAATCCTCGGATCTGTTTCTGGCTCTTTATCCGAGTAATAATGTTGAATTTTTGGGCTAGGCTGATTTTTCCAGCGCCAGATATCTTGGAAAAATCAGCCCTTTGATTAAAAAATATTTAGGTGTTTACTGAAAAAACTGATAATTTAGTTTTGATGATTTCACAAGAGAACCAACATGTTACTCACGTTTGAAACAAACAGAACAACAATTTACATCTCTCGAGATTTTTCAAAACTGTTTACAAAAAACAATTATCTACTTATAAAAAACTTAACTATAACTTGTGGGGTCAAACCTATACTAATAACGGAGTGGGTAACCTTCACTTTCTATAACTTCTTCTAATCTTGATCTCATTCCCTTTACCATATTAAAACAAATGTCACTTAATCGCATTAATTCCCAAGTTCTCATAACCTCTTCATCTAAATTTTGTCTAGTTCTGACTTTACTTGAGTCCCAATTAAGCACCATTTGACCCCACAAATTTTCTATCGGGTTTAAGTCTGGGCTTTTAGACGGCCAGTCAATCAAAGTTATGTCCCTTTGTGTAGAAAACCAGTCCATAACCAGTTTTGACCGATGCACCGAACTATTATCTTGTATAAAATAAATATGTCCATCAGGGTATATGTTGCGAACTGTTGGAATCATCACGTCTCTTAAAATGTCCAAGTAACGTTCACCATTCATTCGAGCGCCGACTTCGACAAGCTCTCCGGGACCTGTCAAAGACATCCATCCCCAATATCCTGAAAACACACAAAAGTTTTATTACTATACCTCATTGTAAAAGTGACACCGCAAAACACTTTTTATGCTTTGTTTATATTTACATTTTATCCTGTAATGATTCATAAAGGTAACAATAATTATTATTAGATACTAATAATAACATATTTAGTAATAATAGCCACAGCGCTAATGAGTCATAACTTAGCAAATAAATAGTATTTATATTTCAATCAAGTGAGTAGGTAAATATTAATATTTAATTAAATTAACTATTGCTTACCCAGCGTTAACCGGCCACTAGTCCTCAAAGGTAAAACATTTTGATTGTTGTAGCGTTCGCCTGGTCTTCTCCACAGTATTTTACGTCCATCTTTATCGGACTTAAACGTATTTTCGTCGATATAAATGACTATTTCATTTTCCCAATCAAAATTCATGTATTGGGTTGCAAATCTTATCCTGGCTTGACGATGAGCTTCGGTTAGTTCAATTTTTTTGGCAGGTTTATAATTATGGATCCCAGCTGCATGTAAATGTCTTCGGACAGTGGTAAGCGAAATGCCATGTCTTATAGCACTAGATCGTGTGGTTGTAAAAGGATCCGTGGTATGGCTATTAACAATATCACGATGACGGTTGGATTGATTTGTGTAAGCAATCGGACGTGGCCCTTGGCGGTTACACTTCACTTCACCAGTTTCTTGATACCGTCGCACCCATAAACGAACTGTGTTTCTCTATAAGGAAATAAATTAAAAATTTAGATTTTTAATGGAAAAAAATGAAAATATAAACGGATTTTATTTTAGATTACACTTACGTCGACATTTAATTCTCGAGCGATACTCTTTAAACTTTGATTTTGTTCCCAAAGGACAATTATTTTCACTTTTAAAAAGTTACTCAATCGAGGCATGATTTTATTGTAAATATAAGTAGTTATTCGAACAGCACAAGCAGACGAGTAACTATGCGACGTCAAGTTTAACTTAGCAAAATTAGTTTACCCTCAATCTTCTTCATTATGTATAAAAATGACACGGCCGACATGAATGGTGCGATGGATGATTCATAAACATAATATATCGATAAATTTCACAACTATAATATGAAACTGGTTGGCGCAGCTGTCTAATAGCTGGTCTCGTGAGAAAAATGGTCCAGGTTCGATTCTTACTTCGGCCTAAAAGATTTTATTACATTTTAAAATTCTGTTGTGAGTTTTTAGAAATTTGTAAAAAAATATAATGTTTGTGGAACACATTTGGAAGTTCAAAAATATCAATAGGTAGGATGCGATGGATATTATTACCTAGCGGTCGCTTGCATGAGCGCCGTCAGTGTTTTGTTTCTAGTTAGAATATCTTAGTAGTTTCATTGATTTCACAGAGATGGCGTGCTTTTATACATTTCTGGGGGTGAGATTTCTCTGGAGCTGTATGTACAAAAAAGGTGTGAATATGGTTTCTACAGATGAAAAACCTATACTCCGTCGGTTTAGGTAGTTAACTAAATGTAAACAATCTTGGCATGTCTTTTTATCTAAAAGTTGTCTATAAATTGTATATTAAAATCTTTGCGACTAGGTATTTACTAAATCGATGTTAGCTAATAAACTAAATTTAAATAATCTTTGTGTATATTATATACGACCTCTTTAATATAAAAAGACATACCAAGATTGTTTACCTTTAGTTAACTACCTAAACCGATAGACCATAAACGTTATGATATGTTATTGAAAGTTGGGGACGCGGTTGATTTACCTCTGATAATTTTCACACTAAGTTAGTCAATAAATTAGAAAAATTAAACGACAAACTTACCACTGGCCGGACAACCACAAACACAACGTTTAGGCATTGTACAGAAGATATTATTAAGTGCTAATAACAATCTAACAGTAACAATACAGTACAAGTGTCTCTATCACAGTCTATCACGTAGCTTTTCCGAAGTGAATTCTCGACCTCGACAGTAAGTTGGAGGAACAGAGGGCTCGACTCGACAACTTACTGGAAAGTTTTCACAGCGAAAATACACAAAATGGAACAGAGAACTACAACAAACGTGCGCACCCGCAAGAAGTAGCCGCCATTTTGAGAAGCAGGAAGTGGTGTGACAACTTAAAATGTTTTGACATATTGTATCACAATGTTACAAATTAGAATATTTATATGTATGATGTTTTTATTTATTTGGTTAAATAAGTTATTTGTGTTTTTTTTTAAATGAATGCTTTATTAAAAACACTGAATATCTAAAATATTTTAGGAAGAAATATATTTTAGAATGCAGCGCCATCTGTAAAAAAAAAGAGTACTAATGATAGTTTTCGTTACACACCCAAGTAACAGATGGAGCTACCATCTTTTAGAAATGTCATTTATTAGGCTCTGTCCCCCCCCTGCCTGTACCCTTCAAATCTTGAAAACAATGCGCATGACATTTTTTTTTAAAAGGGGAAAAAAAAAACAAAATTATGTTTAATATTCCTAGCCGATAACACCGATAAAGGTTAATCAAAAAATTAAAGTCAAATGTACTGTTATTAAAAATGTTCAATGAAAATAAAACCTGCCATGTATCCCATAGTCAGGCCAACGGTGTTGCTAAACACTTGTGTGCAGTGTTTGACTCTCATTTTTGGTATAAGTTGTGGATAGACATGCTCAGCTGTTAACTTTGTCACAAGCTCCTCTGTATTTTGGTCCTCGTTTATATAATGCTTCTATGTGTGATCAGGAAGCTAACTTTGTTTTATCATCTTCTTTAAACTGTAAATCTTTCGTAAGTAGGTTATTTCTAACGCCCTTCATGAGATGAGGTGGATCATAAATTGGGTAAATTTTTGTTTGAATCTATCTCAAAAAAGCCTCCAGGATAATTTTTGCTACATGAGTCATAGATGCAAAGGCAGCATCATCCAATTTTTTCATGATAGCAAAGGAGGATGCACAAAATTGTAGGGGCACTGTCCCCACCTACCAACAGACTTGGGATTTGTTTTAATATTCTTATGATGACTCATGAAAAGACTAATAATAATTTTTTCAACTAAAAACAATGGGGTTCATGAAAAAAAAAATATTTATAAAGGTTTTATTTTTAACAAAAATGTTCATTTTAAATAAAATAACAGTTCTACTCGAAAAGTACAAGTCTTAAGAAAAAAATCAGTTACTTAACACTACAAAAATCAGTTACTTAACAACTTTTACTATAGGCACACCTATCAATTCACAAAATAATAAGGCTACGAAATAAAATTATACAAAATGTGCATACCACTAGACCAGAAAAGTAGGAAACAACTGTAATTCTTTTGATATAAGTGTTGCTATACATTTAAACGGCCCGGCATTAATCGGCACTGTTGGGCGGTAAAATCGAATATGAACTTACCCGATCGGAATGATGCCGAATATAATATAGGAACTAGTTCGGGTCGGCTTTGTTGTTTAACAAAAATACCGACACTGCCGACCCGCTTAAATATCACTAATACTATTCGTCTACTATTACACCCATTAATAGATCTGCTGGTAGATTAAATTCTGTATGACGACCCTTACCCATGTACCATACTATCGAAATAACATGTGCACAACTGCCTATCGTACGATTTCCTGTTAAACAGGTGCAGTACCACTGTGTTATGGCATGTCTGTCTGTTGAAAATGTAACAATAGTACAAGCGTGACCCGACATGTCTCGATTGTATGCGCCCTCGAATCAAACAGGCATTATTTATATGGATATTATATCTTTGTAAATCATGCAATTGATTGTCTCTGAACAATTCTACAGGGTGTTTGGTAGAACGTTGAACATACGAAAATGGTGGTTAGTTGGGGTCATCTGCTACCCACTTGGCCCAAATTATTTGACCTTGGCCCCACCGTTTTTTTTTTTTACTTTTTCTTAATTTTACAGAAAAAATTACCAGTTTTTTAACTTTAAATTCGAATATCTTTACTTGCGATGGGTAAAACAGGCAGGATGTTGTTTTGTATTAATGTCTAATAATAGCAGACTCTCATAAAATATTTGTTTGGTACAGATGTTAGTAGGAAAAAAAAGTTTAGTCTTTAAAGGTGCAAAAAGATGTAAAAAAATACTTAGAGCATAACTTTGACTTGCATTACAAAAAAAAACTAAAAGCGATCGAGAACTTAGGATTACATCAAAATATCTCTGCTGTATGAGCTTTCTAACGGTATGTAATTTACATTTACTAAAACAAAAATTCAGGACTTATTTTGACAATTTTATCAAGTAGGAGGTTTTTGACGAAACAGAAAATTAAAATGTTTTGCGAAATTTAAAACTGTAAAGTTGTCAAAAAATGTAGCAATCAATTTAAATGAGGGGATTACTTAACCCTTTATAAGGCATAAAGAACTAGCAGGTAAAATTAAAAACTGTTAATGGTTTTGGCATGTTTTTATTAATATAATAATAATATGACAGTCATCGGAAATAAGAAAACTTTCTGGAAAATTTGGAAATTATGGTGGTAGGTATACTCCCTATGCCCACTAGGACCTATGAAAATCGGCAAAACAAGGTGTTGCACACAGAGATACATTGCACCTTCCACACATAATTTTGGCGCGTTTATCATTAGTTTTGGTGCTACAATGTTTGCAGCGCCTATACGTTGAGTCAACTGGCATGTGGTCGCCAACATTCAAAAAGCGCACTTCGTGAGGAACAGCATCGATCACTTTTTGACGATTGGGCTCGGCAGATTTTTTTATAGTTTTGTAAGTTGTTTTACTTAGTGCGTCAGATTTTCGTTTCCTGCTACTAAAGCCGGTGTTGTGCGTGTTATTTATAGGGTCCAGAAATGATATTAACTTTTGAGATTTACTAAATGTAATTATTGTTTATTAAAAGGTTCACAATACTTGGTTACATTTATTTCCTTAATATATATGACGTGGCAAGGCGAAGGTATGTGAGCGACTGGCGTGCCCGGCGCTGGCGTTCTTTTACGATACCAAAACTGCAATTCAGCAAAACGCATCGCCAGGGTCGCTACACCGGCAATGAGACCCCTCGCTACTGCTACTCGAAACTCTTAGGGCCATGTGCACCGAAACAAACTTAAACATTGATTCTGTAACCGGGTTGTTAATATTTAATCAATTGTTAAACAAGGAGCGGTTTTTTCCTGTTCACCACCATCTTTCGGCGTTCGGTTGCATAACCGAGACATAACCGAGCGTTTTTGAACGCAATGCAACACTACCAAATAAAATGTAAAGTTACAGCACGAAATCTCATACACGCTTACAACTTTTAAATATGGCCGGATAATAGCTTATGCCATAAAATGTGAAAGTTGCTGTTCATTGTTTCTTTCGCTTTACGAGAAACATGTTGCGTTGGATAGTTTATTAGCGCGCTCTTTCTGGTCTGTCAGTGTCATTCATTTTGATTCTCTCGTGAAGTTTCGTAGTATTATATTTATGTTATAATTGTAAACAAAAGTAATAAAACCTCAATGTTAACAGTAACTGGTTTATGGGAGATAGTGAATTATTCCTGAAAACAAATCAAAGAAATTAATTTACCTTTCTGGTATGTGAATAATAAAAAAGAGTCAGCGAGTAGTATTATAGGTACTTACTTATCAGTGTTAAATTCTAATTTATCTTCAATTAATCCCAGAATATAAAGAGCACTGCGCTTGGATAAACGAAACCTGGTCTTGAATGAAATTTCGTCGTATTCTTCATAAAAGTTATGACGATTTTGAAAGATCCTAGGTCTTCTCGTAAACGTTTTAACTCATCCAAATAACCTAACATATTGAGATTGTATTCAC
Source organism: Fissipunctia ypsillon (assembly GCA_947568875.1). Classification (NCBI taxonomy): domain Eukaryota; kingdom Metazoa; phylum Arthropoda; class Insecta; order Lepidoptera; family Noctuidae; genus Fissipunctia; species Fissipunctia ypsillon. The sequence continues at coordinate 13,964,656 of OX387668.1, forward strand.
CATCCATTATAAAATTAAAAGCCATTATTTTTCACAAACATATAAGTACTTCGTTAGGAAATTGGACAATATAACCTACTAAAGTTCTGTAAAACTATTGTAACCAACGTTTAAACAATGTCGTGATGCTCGGTTAAGATAATCATCCGGTTAACGTCAATAACCGATGTTTAGGTTGTGGTGAACAGGAAATATTGCTTAAACGACTGTTTTAATATTTCTTATCTTATTATCTGTGTGATGATTATCTTAACCGAGCATCACGACTAGTGATGTGCCGTTCTCGAGAACGTTCTCCCACCTGAGAATATTGCCGGCAGCGTTCCCGGCAACGTTCTCCTAAGTGAGAATGGTTGAGAATCATTTTTATGAAATGGAAACAACCAACCTTTCTTAAGTAAAATAGTATCAAATAAAGTCGACAGATAATTTTGTATAATAAAATACACTCTATTTGCAATAAAAGACTACGTTTCCAGTAGTAGCAAGTATTCTCGAGAATATTCTCGGGAACTTTCTCGGCAATATTCTCAGCATTACTGCATCTTTAATAGAATTTTTTTTTTGTGAAATATTGTTTTATTGATATGGACGATAAAACTTTCTTTTTACACGTAAAGATAAAGAGAATGGATAGTTAAAATGTTCGTTTACTTGACATTAAATGTATATACTTTTAGGTACAAATGGAATGGTCAAATTGAAACAATTTTTCGCAATCAACTCCGTTTAACCTTTTGAACGCCAATGGCATGTATAGATGCCATGCGCAAGCGTGCCCTGTGCGCCACCGACATCTATAGATGCCAAGAAACAGATCATAGAAAAATACAAAATAAACATATTAAATCATTACTTTAACGTGTTTTATTGATATATCTTAAGAACTGAATCCCCAGTTATTACATATAATTGTACACAATGAACAAAATTGCAAAATAGTTATTCAAATATTTATGATAAAAAATAACTTAATTAATGGCTGAAAAACATGTTCTCTTGCGCCAATGGCATGTATACATGCCTACTAGTGATGTGGTGTAATATTCAAGTAACTTCATTAAAATTTCAGCTAAATTGCTCAAATTCGCTTAATTTTTGTAATAACTATTAAAAAAATATATAAGCTTAGTCACTGACAAAAAAGGTAAATACTACATTCTTTGGTATAATATCATATTTTCTATATTGTCGATATTGTTGATTTGAATATTGTCTTTTTCGCCAATCATGCGCATCCCTAGCACAGTACCGATATTGCAATCCCTTCTGCGCCAATGACATGAATAGATGTCGGACTCGTGACGTCGTAAGCGCGTGCCATGTTTTTAAGTGCTGGGAAGTTGAAAAAATATTTTTTCGATATTTTTTTCGATCTGCCAATATTATAATTGCAAAAATGGCAAGTGAAGAGTTATTTAGTACAGAAGAACTATTGCGTATTCTAGAAGGCACTGAAGATGATGAATTTTCTGAATCGGAATCAGTAAATGAAAATGATTTTGAGGTAAGTTAATTTTACTTTAATATCAGATGTTTTAATAGTAAGTACAATCAACAGTAAACATATAGATCTATACAAGTATTATGTAAGTATATAGGTAAGTACCTACTCATCTAAAGACGACGCGTTTAAATAATATTATATAGACTTAGGTACTACTGTCATTCTCTTAATTAAGCTATATTAGTGATTAATTATTGTAGTTTAATTTAAAATCCGTTCGGTAGTTTTCGCGTGGAAGAGTAGGTAACAAAATTTCGCGTTTATACCTTTAGAATGTTACATAGGTAATAGGATTTAGTTGTCATTATAGGATTAAATAAAAAAAACTCCATAGATATTTAAATTGTATTAAGTACTTATTATATAAAAAGTATAATTTTGGACAAATAATTAACACTTATGTAGGTACCAATAACAAGTTAACTGGCACGCCGGACTATGTAAGTACCTACCTGCCTAACGTACCTGTGCCTTCTTGTTATTACGTATCTAATCAACAATTTAACAATTCACATAGGTAAATAACAATCAACAAATTAAAAAATTAGGTAACGTGTAATAATCAACTAATTTAATAATTAACATATTCAATAATCAACAAATGTAATACAAGAATCAATAAATAGGCACCTATCTTAAACAAAATAATCACATAAATTAATTATATTAATATTGATAAATTATTAATGCGATGACAAATAGGCACAGTTTCCTACATATAAAGGCCGCTGGCCAGCAAGCCGGCAAACTCGCGTCGAAGCTCGAAGACCAATAAGTTTGCCGGCTTGCTGGCCCGCGGCCTGTCTTAGAACCTGTGCCTACTTGGTCATCATATTAATTTATCGATATAATACGTTACAAGAAAATGATTAAATATAATTTAATCAATTTTCTTGTATTTTATATTTAATGGTACTGGGGTGCCCGAAGAAAATTCTGGAATTAAATCTATGCTTTCCGACAAATCGGAATCCCCTCTATAAATTCTGATTAAATTAAGAATATGAGCATATAAATTGCTTCGGTTCTCTTCTGGCACTCTCTCTAATTCGAATGCTATTAACATTGAAAAACTTTTATTTCGTTGATCCGAAGGTTCGATTTCATATAGTAACTTCGGTAATGCTTCCGAAGCATAATATATATTGTCTCCCAAACGACCAACATACGGTTCGACGAGCGTTTGTGTACCAGCATCTGATTGTTCGTTACACGGCTCGACGAACGTTTGTGTAGCAGCTTCTTTTTTAGTTTCTTCGGATTTTTCTACACACCGCATCTTTAAAAATCCACTCAGTATGGACGGGGACCCCGGTCGTTTGCCAGACATTTTTTTACACCTGAAATCAGACACATTGATGCGATAAGTACGAAGGTACCGTAATTATTAGAATTTATTACGGGTATTATTTTCGTGATTATTCTTGTCGTACATCAATAGTTAGGTCTGACAAATGTTCGTTACTTTTCTGACGTTCAAAACTATCTAATCTAACTTAAATTATACTTTTAAACTTAAAGGCTAGTCCTAATATCACCTTCAATAAAAAAAAAATACTTATATAAAATAATAAATAAATAAATTAATACATGCTAATAGTCAAGATTATACTTACTTGTTGAATTGTAGTCAGTAGGTAACTTATTATTATTTGGGTCAAACAGATGACCTACGACTATATATTATTTTCAACTTTTTATCTTTGGATTTAAAATCCGAAATAACAAATACCATGTAATTATCTTCAAATATCTTCCCTTAACATCAAACGATTATGGTGAATTGTCACTTTTGTTACAGTATTACCAGTTTACAAAATTAGCTTAAAAAATAATGAAACTTTTTTTATGCTTTAGTATTTTTTTCGCAGGGTGTTTTTAATCGATTTTCTATTTCTTTTAAGTTTAAAGTTAAATAAAAAAACATTTATTATTTTACAGCCGACGATTGCTGAGCATCAAGAATTGCCTGAAGATACGCCTTCAACTTCTGGACAAGCTCGTCATAACAGAAATTGTGAGACAGCGCCAATTTTCGAGTGGACTGCTGAAAGACGTACACCCGAAGTTGCTGCTTTTGATGAGTTTGCCTGTGGTATACATTTCACCCCAGCTGAAATTGTTACGGAGTTAGATATGTTTCAGAATTTTATGGACTCTGATTTCGTGTCATTTATTGTTGAAATGACAAACAAATTCCACAATTATTTTATTTTAAATGTTGATTTGCGAATGCATTCACGACTACATGCATGGCATGATGTAACTGTCCCAGAAATGTACATATTTTTTGTAATTATGATGCTGATGACCAGAAACCGCCATTTATCTATAGAAGAACACTGGTCTACAGATATATTATTGAGTTCTCCTATATTTTCAAAATTAATGTCAAGAAATAGATTTTGTATGATTCTTGGCATGTTACATTTTTCCCGACCAAATGAAGAAAATTCTATTTTGTCGAAAATAAAATCATGTATAACTCACGCGAGGGAAAAATTTAGAAATGTTATTACACCGCATAGAAATCTATGCATTGATGAAAGCATTGTGCCATTCAAGGGTCGTTTATCAATAAAACAATATTTGCCAAAAAAAAGAAATAGATTTGGAATTAAATTGTTCGTTTTGTGTGATGTAGATTCCGGAGTGATTATAGATTTTATAGTTTATTGCGGTGCAAGTACAGACATAAATGATCCAGCGAATTTAGGCGTTGGGGGAGCTGTTGTTTCCACTTTAATGAAAGATTTTTTTGGCTCAAATCGTCATTTGTATGTAGACAATTGGTACACAAGCCCTTTATTATTTAAATATTTATATGATAATCAAATTTATGCTTGCGGCACCGTAAAAAAAAATAGAAAAGGTATGCCTAATTTAGGTAGAATACTAAATTTACATGAAATGGAAACCCAGTTTTCTGGTCCTCTTATGGCTTGTAAATGGAAGGACAAGAAATATATATACATGCTAACAACTATACATGATAATGACATGGAACCATCGGCAAGAACCAGTAGAAGTACGGGATTGCCAGTAATGAAGCCTAAAGCATGTTTAGATTATTCAAAAAATATGGGAAGTGTTGACACTGCAGATATGTTGCTATCATCCCTGCAGTGCATACGCAAAACCATAAAATGGTACAAGAAACTATTTTTCCATATATTTGATATGCACCTTTTAAATGCATATTATTGTTTTAAAAAGATAAACGGTACTCCAAATTTAAAATTTGCCGACTTTCAGTTGTCCGTAACTCGGCAAATAATAGAACGTTATCACAATAGCAATGTTTTAGAGAGACCCATTACAAATAGGGAAAGCGCGAGAAATCCCTTGCGTATATTACCAGGTAATTCAAAAGACCATATGCCCACAATCATGGGGAAATACCTTAGATGTAAATCATGTGCAAATGAAAAAAGACGCAAGATGACTCGATATATGTGCAAGATATGTAATGTAAATTTGTGTGCTGCACCCTGCTTTCAAAAATATCACAGCCCAGCACAGTAGATAATTATAAAATATGTTTGTAGGTTGCTATTAACATGAGATATTTTTTTAATTGATATTTTATAGGTATAGATATTTTAAATTTTACAATTCCAAGACTGTTGATGACTGCTAATTAAGTTTCATGTGATATTTTACAAATACAAGGCTGTTAATGAGCATAATAATTATTACAATTGTTGATTTTTTTATATTTTTTATTTTCATGTGACATTTTACAAATAAGAACAAAGCTGTTGATGAGCATAATAATTGTTGATTTTTTAATATTTTTTATTTTCATGTGACATTTTACTAATAAGTACAAGGCTGTTAATGAGCATAATAATTATATACGATTGTTGATTTTTTATATTTTTAAGTTTCATGTGACATTTTACAAGGCAACTATTTTAAGAATATGAAAGTGTATAAGTACTTATCTCTAAAAAACTGTACTTTACCTATTTAGCAGTTTTCAAAATGTATTACCTAATAAGTCTATTCAGTGCCTTTATTAGAATATTCCTATGATACAAATTGTCGCTATGTCATATCAAATTATGGTAATTGAACTACATAAATAACTAATATTTGAAAATATAACTCGTAAACTCTATTAAACTAAATGATTGGAAAATAAATATGTAGTTTTAATGCAACTCCCTTTATTTAAAGATAATAGTTGTTTTGATGATGAAAATAAAATAAGTAAATAAAAGACTGATTATGAATTAGTTTTTTATTATAAAATAAATCTAAAGTAGTAGGTAGCTTAGGTAACCCGCTATAATACTGGCTGTTTAACAGCAAAAGTCCTGTGAATCTATCCGAAATTAACAGTTACAGACTAAAAAAAAAGGTTAATTATGTCTTTTTACTATATTGTGTTATTGATACTTTCTTTGTTTTTTTTTGTAAATAATTATTATTTTGATACTCACAAATAATCACTCCACAATGATACCTAGTTCATATAAACTTAATAAATAAATTCGATAAGTTATAATAATATACAGCTACACATCCCTAATCAGAAGCGAGAAATTATAAAAAAGGATGGTTGCCCGCGCCATTGGCATGTATACATGCCAATGGCCGCGTAACTGATAGAGAATAGTGCTGTAACTTGCTGCAATTTTATATGTATTTTTGTATCTCAAAAGGTTGATTTTTTTATTGATAGTTGCTATAAATGTGGTCTTAAGTTTTTTACAGTAGGAGATGAGGTTAAATAAATATTCTTTTTGTGTTATAAGCTGTTTATTCACAAATTTCAGACGAAAATTATTATGTTTATCGATAACATTTTGGACTCCCTACTATTTTCAAGGTTATTTCATTGAATTTGTCGGCTTGGCGTGGAGGGCACGGCGAAGCGCTTTTGCTCTGGCGGTCAAAAGGTTAATAGAACAAGAAAACATCAACTTCACTAATTACTACTATTACAATATTGACAAACACTGAGTGAGCGCTTTGAAATCTGATTGAAAAATTAAAAAGATGATTAAATCGTCATCATCTTCCTGCCCTTGTCCCAATCGTATTAGTGGTTAATAACTCGAAAGTAAATCAACAGCTATCTAAAGATAAAATCGTCGATTTTCTAATTGTAGTCAATTAGAAAATATCAAATCAGAATTAAACATTTAAAAATCAACAAAGAATAAACTAAAATTAACAATATTTAACGACCTTGAGATATAATTAACCCTTTGAAATCTGATTTAAAAAAAAATTAGTATGACAAAACCGTTTTCGTACGAGAAAATAATTCTAGTTTATCGCAAGATTTTCTTCAAGAAGTAATGGTTCTTCTTGAATATCCTGAAACTCATCAAAATCAAACGTTTCCATGGATTCAAGCATAGATTCTTCATGTTCAGTCACTTTCGTGGTTCGCTGAGTCGGCCGACGATTGAATAGTAGACGATAATTGGTGACTCTGTGTTTGTGTCTTATTTGAAGACTTAGAAGTTTTATTCATGAGCTTCCAATTATGAGCCACGTAACATAGTTTTCCAGCTCGATCAGTCTTTAGTTTGTTTCTTTTCTGGGTGTGTATATTAGAAAATGTCGAGAAACTTCTTTCCACAGTTGCCGAAGTTGATGGTATTGATAAAATTTTTATAGCAGCTCTTCCCAAATCTGAGTTGGGAAAAAATAAGTTCCACCAAGACAAAGGTTGAATTGTGCATGCTGATTCCCACAGAAAACTTTTATCATAAATGCCAGTTCGTCCTTTGTAATTTGCTAAATCTTCAAGGATTCTTGGTCCGTTTGTCCCGTATCCACACTGCGCAATATTCATTATTGCCTGGCATCCTTCGAGATTCGCATTAGCAGGTAAAGTTGTACCTTGGTTACCAGGGTCCAAAATAGCGGCCGCAAAATGAACTGATTTTAATGCATTTTGTTTTCTTTGTATAAACTTAGCCAATATGTCTTCTAAATGGTTTTCGAATACTTGGTTTGCATTTTCGGAATTAAGCATTTCTTCGATTTCTGTGAATGCTTGGTAAACTAAATGAATTTTTCCATCATCTCCTTCTAATTTTGTTATCCAATCTACTGTTGGCTTAAAAATGTTTGCATGCCGCTCTATTTCAACCCATGTAGCTTCATCCAAAATTTTATTTTTATATTTTTGCATCTCCCTGTTGTTCTCGTTAATAGACAGTATTTGTAATACTGATTTTGATTTTCTAAAGTTTTCAATGCAATGTAAGTAACTTCCCCAACGTGTTTTACCTGGTAAGATGAGGGATACTGTCACGGAGTTTTCTTGCGCAACTTTTTTGAACTCCGCATTCAGGAGATGTGACTGCGTGACCGATTTTATAATCGAAACAATGAAAGTATATATTTCTTTTATCTTCTCATTTTTCAAAATATCCCCAATAAGTAAATGTAGAGTGTGAGCTGCACAACCAATCCAAACAACATTATCGTATTTATTACTAAGTAACCGCCCATATTTAACCATGTTTGCTGCATTGTCCGTAACGATGGCCACAAACTTTTCAACACCTAGCTCCTCTAGAATTTTTGATAATTCGTCGGATAAGAACTCTGCCGTATGCCTTTGGGTTTTCGTCTCCAGAAACTGATGAAAAAATGGTTGCGGCGTGTAAATAATGATATTAAGAATCGAATCATTTCGTACATTGGACCAGCCGTCTACTGCTAAGTGTAATACCTTTGCTTGGCCAATTTTTTCTAGGATTTGTCTCCTAACATCATTGTATTCTACATCTAAGAGCGTTGTCGCCATCATTTTACGCGTTGGTGGATTGTAGTTGGGATTTAATGCATGAAGCCCCTCTTTCCAAAGTTGATGATCAAACAGTGATAGGGGTTGTCCCGTGACATATACAGCTCTTGAGAGAAGGCGATGTATTTCATCCTAAAAAAAAAGATGTTAGCGAATTATAACAAAAATTACCGTTGTTGCACACGCCTAGCTTGCAAATATAAGGTGGTATTGAAACTAGGACAATTAAGATATGAACTAAATTAAATACAGCTGAAGCGACGATATAATTTACCTAGCAAGCCAAAAATACTCTTATAGAATGGAATTGAGTAATTGTATCTCTGTTAATCATAGTAGGAATTAATGGTCGTAGTTTATATTTATAAAAATAAACACATTTAATTCTTTATTACTAATCTAAAATTATATGGTGTAGGTACTAGCTTTTTCTCGCGACTTCGTCCGCGAAGAAGTCGAAAATGGTTCTTATTAGATTTCCATTTCAAATATATATTATATTTTGTACTTATAGAAAATGTGCAGAATGTATATAGAAAATGTATAGAAAACAAAGCATTTTATATGTATAGAAAATGTACTTACATGATTCAAAATAGCATTACCAGAATCTGTAACTATCTCCCGATTCTCATACGATGTCGATTGTTCATCATGGCTTGTATCATGTATTGAATTATTAGTAACTGATACATTTTCCTTATTTTTACCGAACTTGCGTTTCACAACTTCCGGGCACTTTTTACACTTATTTATGAGGTGACGAACGAATCTAGTAGCATTTTTATTAGTATACAATTCACCACAGTAATTACAGTTAAATTTAATACGGTCGTTGTCTTCTATACGCGTAAAATGGTCGAACACCGGGCTTCTTTTACTCATTTTTTTATTAAATTTAAAAACAACAGTGAAAACGCAACGTGTTAAGCCTTCAAACTCAGAAGCACACTGACCAACTAACACGCGGCGGAGGCGCGCGTTCGCCACGAAAAGAGTGAGCAGGACAGCAATATCTCACTCACTCTTTTCGTGCGTTGTTTATAACGACTAGTGCTAGAGCCCAGAAAATAAAACATAGAAACACTGTATATATATCACCTATAAATGTACAAAAGCATCAAATTATAAACTAAATTTATTTTGTCGAGAACGTTGAGAATATTCCCGGAAACGTTCTAGTTTCTTGAGAATATTCTCATTGGCAATATTGCCGGCAACGAGAACGTTCTCAGCGGCACATCACTAATCACGACATTGTTTAAACGTTGGTTATAATAGTTTTACAGAACTTTTGTAGGTTATATTGTTCGATTTCCTAACGAAGTACTTATATATTTGAAGGGCTCAGGGGAAGAACTGGCTTAGTCACATTCATTAAATTTTACAGTACATGCAATTAAAGTTGCGACAGCATTGTATGACTGACTCAGAAAATCAACTTATACACAAATAGTTGAATAAAAAAGTAAATTTAGTATACTACAAGTATGTGTGATAATTTTTTGTATAAAAATTGCCCAATAACAATAAATAACCGATATTTCATTAATACACCCCAACAGTCTGGGAAATAAATAGGTAAGTCCAGGACTTAGCCTGTTCTTCCCATGAATTTTCATTACTGAGGCCTATGTTGAGGTAAATAATAATCAATTATCAGCTTGCTAAACTATTTATTTTTCATACTTATTACAATCTCTGGTAATTGAAGCTTAATTAATTAAAAGTAACAAATTTTTAATGCTGAATTTCTTCACTTGCTACTCCTCTTCCCCGACCTCTTCCTCTGCCTCGACCTCTTCCTCTGCCTCGACCCCTATCATTTGAATTATCTGCAATAGCTGCAGGAGTGTTCACATATTTTAAATTGGTGAAATAATCTTGTGCTGCAGGTTGACAAATTTTTTTTAAATCTTGCAAATCTTTGTATTTTTGTGCAGAGATAGGTATATAATCATTATATACACAGGGAGGTATTTCAAATTCTCCTGGTGGTGCATTTGATGGTGTTTTACCAGGTTGGGTGATCGCTACAGAACACCAACAACCATTAAATGTTTCACGGTAAAACATGAGTGCAGGATGGTCTTGCTTAAATTGTAGTTCACGAATGGGTCGTGATTGAATTCAAAGTGTTTTATTGTATAAAGGGTCCAAGAAATTCGTCCAATCACGGAAAGTACTCTGTTGAACTTCAATCACAGTAAAAGGACATGGGCGACTCCTTGCATCTCTAAATATCTGTGCCCAGTCTTTTGGGATCTCTGCTGGTAACTTTTGATTAATGACCCCCATATTTTTGTCACATTCTAGGTAAGAGTGACCTCTTATAGGGAAAGTCATTTTAACCTTGTCGAATCTCCGATGAACATGGACCAATTGATGCAGAAAGCGGAACACTGTAAAGTTCTTATTTTGGCCCGCACACGAATCACAAAATATTTCAAGGCTTCTTACATCTTGATCTATTACATGATATACATAATGGTACAAGAGTGAGCATACTTCATTGCTTCCTTTTTTCCCAACAGTTTCTGGATACAAAAAGAATACACTTTCACTTGTTGATAAATTATGTATGTTAAGCCCATAGACTGAGAGTTGTCGTTTATAATAGACATCATTGGTAGTGATGTTCGGAACTGGTAAGTTCTTCATATAATCCAGTGCAACAGCATGGAAGTTATTTGATACTTTACCTTTCTTTTTTGCCTTATTTTTCCGGGAGTAAAAAACTGCAGCTCTGGTTTTATGCACCAAACGATCCCTCTCAATATTTTTTTGTATTATTTTCCAGTTCTCGGTGTTGAATACTGTCAGGTGGTACATTTTTTTGTGTTGCTTTGAGTGATTTAATTTTTGCTGTTAGCTCATCACAAGTACTGCAAGTATCTGTTCTAGGGTAACCAAAGGATATATTATACTCTTTATTAAATATTTCTCGATATTTTTCACAGGATAATTTTATTTCAGGATATTTTTGTTGAAATAAGTTGAACATCTTCTTGATATTTAATTCTTCATCCAAGTACTTTTTCTCTGAATCTTTTAATCCTTAATGGCAATTCCGAGATGGAAAAGAGCTAATATGCTCTCTTACTTTATCCAAAACTTCATCATTGATTTTATGAGGTCTAAAGACATGGTGTCCTCTTTTATCAGTTGGTGCTACAGCATTGAACTTTAAGCTTTTAGTGAGGTACTCTATTTTACCTTTATTGATTCCATGAATTGCCAGAAAAGCACGTCTGCAAACTGTTATCTCTTCCATTATATCATCGGTTTTTGGGACTCGTAACTGTAATAAATTACAAGTAGGTAAGTATATTTAATTGTTATGAAAACAAACTGAATATTAAAGGTTCTCATTTATTGAATACTTACTCTAAATTTATAATTAGCATCTCTTAATTTTGCTTCAGTTTCTGGTTTCCTGGGTCTTCGCCGACTCACAGGCATCACTGTTATCAGACCACACAAATATTCATTTTTGGGCGTTTGTAGAGGGTAACAAATTGAAGTGTTTTATAATTTGTCTTCTTTCTTCTTCAGAAACACTATTAAAACAATTATTTCTGCATTTGCAGTCATCACCAGTTACGTGGCTTTGTAGGATTAACTTCTTCTTTACTTCTCGCATTCTGCCAAAGCTTTTTCTTTTCCTAGTTTTATGATCCATTATTGAGTAATTTTCTTCATCGTCTTCGCTCATCATGTTACTTAAAATAGCAAACAAGCACCTTTTTCTAATAAATAACAGCAAATTACTATTCTATTCTATTCTATTTCTTCTTATGGCAAGCAAAACGCAAATTACAAATCCAATCAAACCAACAGACCGCGCGAAAAACAAACGTCGCTCTGACATTTTCGTTCTTCGGATGCGTTCCGTTGTAGGGAAGAAATAGTCAAGTCATGGACTTAGCTGGTTATTCACTTGTAATTAAGAATACAGTAAAAATTAATTTGAGACACAGCGAGTTTTACCCTTGTTTGTGATAGCCATACGATGAACTAAGTATTTTTGTGGCCATAGATAAAAAAAAACAATTTATGAAAAAATGGACTAAGCCACTTTTTCCCCTTAGCCCTTCATTTGTGAAAAATAATGGCTTTTAATTTTATAATGGATGGTGAATAATATCTCAATATGTTAGATTATTTGGATGAGTTAGAAACGTTGTCGAGAAGACCTAGGATCTTTCAAAATCGTCATAACTTTTATGAAGAATACGACGAAATTTCATTCAAGACCAGGTTTCGTTTATCCAAGCTATTTATATTCTGGGATTAATTGAAGATAAATTAGAATTTAACACTGATAAGTAAGTACCTATAATACTACTCGCTGACTTTTTTATTATTCACATACCAGAAAGGTAAATTAATTTCTTTGATTTGTTTTCAGGAATAATTCACTATCTTCCATAAACCAGTTACTGTTAACATTGAGGTTTTATTACTTTTGTTTAAAATTATAACATAAATATAATACTACGAAACTTCACGAGAGAATCAAAATGAATGTGACAGCCCAGAAAGAGCGCGCTAATAAACCTTCCAACGCAACATGTTTCTCGTAAAGCGAAAGAAACAATGAACAGCAACTTTCACATTTTATGGCATAAGCTATTATCCGGCCATATTTAAAAGTTGTAAGCGTGTATGAGATTTCGTGCTGTAACTTTACATTTTATTTGGTAGTGTTGCATTGAATTCAAAAACGCTCGGTTATGTCTCGGTTATGCAACCGAACGCCGAAAGATGATGGTGAACAGGAAAAAACCGCTCCTTGTTTAACAATTGATTAAATATTAACAACCCGGTTCCAGAATCAATGTTTAAGTTTGTTTCGGTGCACATGGCCCTAAATGCGACAATTTTGTAGCTCTTGTGGTTTGGGAGTACAATATGCAAGCATTTGTTATGCATGTATCTAAGAGAAAATAAAAAATTCGCAACCACCATCGTTTGCTTCTCCTGCCAACCGAATATGTGTTGCGGACTTGGTCGAATCGGTCCACTCCTCCCATTCGTTTAGTGTACTCCTTTACCACTTCCGGGCAGGCCAGGGCTCGTTTACTGCCATCTTTTTGTGTCCTCGAAACAGTTGTACGATTTTTAGGATGAAATGTGTTACTTAGAAGTAAAACTTCTTTGTTATCCTGCCACAATACAAAGGCTACATCATCTTTTGTCCTCCATTTATATTGTCCTTTTTCGAGTTTCGTCTTGGATCTGTCACCGGCCGATTTTTTTTTTGCGTATTTTGGTAAATCAGCTCTGTTCCTTCTTACAGTTCCAGTAGCGTATAATCCATTCTCATACAAATATTTCAAGAGAGAAAAATCACAAAAAAAATTGTCGAAGGTTATATGTATCTTGAATTCCTATCCAATCAATTTATTTGTCAGTTCTTTGACCACCTTTGCTCCCAAACCCTCTTCTGTACCAGTTCCAGTTTTTCCAGTATAAACTGAAAATTCGTATAAATATCCAGTTACGCTGTCGCACCGGCACCAGACTTTGTAGCCCCTCTTTATGGGCTTGAGCGGAATGTACTGTTTCAGCGAGGACCTACCTTTGAATAAAATCATACATTCGTCAATGCTTTGAGACGAACTATTTTTGGCATTTTTTTGACAATTTTTATTGACCAAAGATAAAAGTGGACGCAACTTATAAAGTTTGTCGAAATTATTACTGCTCCTGTCAGGCTGTTGACTGTTGTCATTCAAATGTAGTGAGCGCAAGATACTTTTGAAGCGTTTGACAGGCATAACATCTGCAACCTCGCTAACACGAAAACTTGGATCTGTAGACCAGTACAGATCAATACTTGGTAGAATGTGATAGCCCATTATAATCAATATTCCCAAAAAAGCACGTATTTCACTTCTGGTTACTGGGACCCAACCATTAGGAGGAGATGAAAGGAACTGTGCTCTATTATAACTGTTCGATATATATATTTTTTTGTAAATGTGCCCCTTTTATAAATAAACGATTATTATTAGGTTTAGTTTGTTCTGCGTAAAGATTTGTCTGCAACACAATCAAATCAAAGACTTTATCACAGAAAAAGTTATCAAAATGAGCAACTGGCCTTGCTCGACTACTCAAAAAATATTTAGGTCGCAACATTTTCTCATCAAATATCTCAGCATTTGGCCGGTCAGTCCAATCTGTCTTCTTCCAGTCATCATTCTCATCTTCGGATGATTCCGTCATCTCACATTCATCATCAGAAATAGATTCCTGTATCTCTTGCTCTTGTATTGGATTTTGCTGAATGCTGGAACTACTAGGTATAGGATCATCATAAATAGAAGGATTTACCTCTTGTGAAGGAGGTAGATTGATCGAACGAGAATCCGTTTCATCTTCCAAGACAAGTCGTAAAGTTTCGTCATTATATTCCTCTCCATCCAACGACTCCAAGTCATCTTCGGAACTGTCATTATCAGGAATACCAATAACCAGTCTCAAAGCTTCTTCAATATCGATGTTGCTCAAAGGACGCCGTGACATTGTTTGTAATATCTGAAAATAAACACACACTGTCACAGGCATAGGGAGTATTTTTCCCACCATAATAAAAATCAATGAAGAGCAAGATAACGGCTCCTTTTAGGAAATAAAGTCATTTTGGTGTAAATGAAACATACCAGAATGTAAATAAAATAAAATACGAGCTCACCTTATAATAAAATTCGAAGATTTATTTAGATTTATTTTAATGACGTAAATATGCACTATTTTTCAAATTACCTATCTCCGCCATGACACATTTCAAACGTCAATGTCATTTTTTTTTAATTTTGTGTATTCGCTCATTGTAATGTGGCTAACACTAAAAAAAACATACCACCATATTTATTTTGGAACGAGTCAATAAAAATTTATGGTGGTAAAAATATTCCCTATGCCTTAAAAAGGGTTAAATTACCCATTCAAATGGCCTTTTTCTGTTACCTAAATGTCAGTGGGTAATAAAACAATTAAATTACATTTAAATGAATTTATTCAATTAAGTAATTGCTCAAATTGACGCCCTCCATTTTCAATGCACGCGCGACATCTGCGTCTTATTTCAACGGTTGTCGTCCGCAGCAGCATCTCCCCTCATCACTTGGAATGCAGCATTAATTCTGTTGATTAATTCTTCACGCGTTTCTACTTCCGTGAAGTAGACAAGTTCTTTGGCTCTTCCCCACACGTAAAAGTCGAGCGGAGTGAGGTCGGGTGATCGCGGAGGCCATGGGATTGGTCCGCCTCTGCCAATCCACGAATTGGGGAAACAATTGTTTAGTAGCTCGCGTACGCTCAGACTCCAGTGAGCTGGGCAGCCATCATGCTGGAACACGATAGGCCTGTCTTCATCAAATGCTTCTTGTAGCAATGGTGGTAAATCGTTGATCAAAAACTAAATAATTGCTCCCATTAAGATGTTCGGGCAAAAAATGGGGCCCTATGAGCCTGTTTCCAATCACTCCGGCCCAGACATTGACTGAAAATCTTCTTTGGAACCCTCTTCGTCTCTTCGTATGGGGGTTTTGATCTTTACGGGCCCAATGATGCAAATTATGCAAGTTGGTAATCCCTTCTTTATCGAACTTAGATTCGTCCGTCCACAGTATACTCCGCAAAAAGTTGACATCTTCTACATCAGTATGCAATTAGTGTTGGCGCGTCCATACGCTAACAACATGTCAGCGTATTCTTCACTGGTAAAGGTAGCCATTTTTCACCAAGAAAAACGTAATAGCGCACAGGAACAAGAAACAACAGTACAGTAACAAGAAACTTAACAGACAGATAACACAACAAGTAATTAACAAAACGACTCTGAACGAAAACAGAAGTAACGGGCACAAACGATCGCAGAGGCAGTTAAGTCTCGACTGATTCAAATTATTCAAAATCATTGTTTTGGCCTCTTCAGCGGGCCCCGCCGGGAGCGGAAGAGAAAAAAACATGCCTTATGACTGCGCACGAGTGAGACAAAATGTTTACCTGCTTAGTGCTCCCGACCCCAGGTAACAAAATGTAAGTGGTTTAGTTTTCCTAGAAATTTCGCAACAAAGGAGTCTGTGCAGTGACTGGTAACAGAAAAAGGCCCTTTGAATGGGTAATTTAAGTACTCCTCTCATTTAAATTGATTGCTACATTTTTTGACAACTTTACAGTTTTTTTCGCAAAACATTTTAATTTTCTGTTTCGTCAAAAACCTCCTACTTGATAAAATTGTCAAATAAGTCCTGAATTTTTGTTTTAGTAAATGTAAATTACATACCGTTAGAAAGCTCATACAGCAGAGATGTTTTGATGTTATCCTAAGTTCTCGATCGCTTTTAGTTTTTTTTTTAATGCAAGTCAAAGTTATGCTCTAAGTATTTTTTTACATCTTTTTGTACCTTTAAAGACTAAACTTTTTTTTCCTACTAACATCTGTACCAAACAAATATTTTATAAATAAATAAATAAATTCTTTTTATTTCAGACTAAAATTAATTTGTCCATAATTGTTAGTTACATGGTCTTAAATCTATGTTAGTATTTCAAACCTTCATAAAAATAAAATAAAAATACAATTAATAAAATCATTCATGTCAATAATATCATAATGTCATCTCGTCACATGAAGCTGGACGAATCTCCCCAGCACTGCAGACTCAGGTCTCTCAGAGATCATCCTTAGGATTCCGTTGGCGCTCCCCCGAATCCGGCGCATCAGCGAAGCTGTTTTCTTGCGCATAATGGCATAAAAGTCATCGACTCTTGCGTCAGCAAACATGCCCGACGCGCTGCAGAATCGAGGGAGCCTCACCAGAATCCTAAAGGCGTTATTGTACTGGATGCGAAGAGTCTGCATGCTGTTTATGAGAGTATGCTATTATTAGACATTAATACAAAACAACATCCTGCCTGTTTTACCCATCGCAAGTAAAGATATTCGAATTTAAAGTTAAAAAACTGGTAATTTTCTGTAAAATTAAGAAAAAGTAAAAAAAAAAAACGGTGGGGCCAAGGTCAAATAATTTGGGCCAAGTGGGTAGCAGATGACCCCAACTAACCACCATTTTCGTATGTTCAACGTTCTACCAAACACCCTGTATATAGTAAATCCCATTGCGAATATGCTCAGCACAGTATGATTTTGCAAGTTTTGTGTGGTAGGTGCCCAAAGCAAACAATATAACATCTTCATCTGTTAATTGGGGAAACTCCTCAAAATGTGGCATATTAGTTTCCATACCTACAAAATTCACTCTTTGTCTATTAAGATTTTTGCCTTCAACATAATTGCGCAAGAGGTTGGGAGCATTTATTTGTGTTTGAATTATGTCTAGGAATTCTGACGCGAGCCTATTGTCCGTTGCCATACCTTTCCGTTCTCCGCCTCCACAACCCATCTACATATTGTTACTAAACGGGACTTATTCGCCTGTTCGGTTGTTAATTGAGTCGCGTTTCTATCTTTAGTAGGTGGCATATGAGCTTCATAGCCAAGCGACTCAATGTCAGGCATGCTGTCCTTAACCGATTCATGGCCAATTTCCTCCTTCCTTTCTGAGTCATCGGCCTCATCTGAGCATCATCTCATCTCGGCATCATCTGAGCCTTTCTGAGCCATCGGCCTTCCTAAAGGTTTTTTAATGACTCAACTGTTGAGTCATTGGCCATGAATCGGTTAAATCCTCTGTCCAAAATGAAGACGTCCTCCCTATTCATCAACCAATGCAGCAGTTGCTCATCGTCACGCATTATGTTTTGCAAAATAGTTGCATCTGAAGTTGTTGCTGGGAACGGGCCTAATACATCAATTATGTATCCATCGCTGGCAACCAGCACAAATGGTTTTAATAAGTTTCGGAACTTGTGGTGGCTATAGCTTTTTCTTTGAAATAAAAAATTACTGCTTTTTTCAATATATATGTAAGTTCCATCTGCAATTAGAATTAATTTTGTATTTTCCTGATTTCCAAAAATATGTTTTGGTATTAAAAGGTTTCTATTAAGAAGCTCATCTCTAGAAATATGGCCTAGGCCAAGATGTCTTGGAACATATTCTTCTGTCAAACACTGTCGTGCTATTTTTAATCTATATTCGAACACTCGACGTGTCACGCCGAAAAGCGTTGCAAGTTTTTCATTTGATTCTCCTGTTCTAAGTTTTGTTAGAAAAGCGGCGAGTACTGATCGTGGGTTTCTGGATTTTTCAGCAAGAGATGGCGTTTCTTCTAACATGGTATTGAATTGATCCAAAGTTAAACCGGTCCAAAATTGAATTTCACTACTATTGAGTGAAGTCACAAATTCAGAATCGAACCTAGACCTATTGTTAATGATATTAATTAACATGTGTGTCAAGTCACTAAAAAATGAAGCGTTAAAATAATTAGTAACGTTCACGTTATCCCATAACTGTTCAAAGTCGTTGTACATCAAATGTTCTTCGCACATTCGCGCACTTGGGGGAATATATATAGTTTGTAATGTCATTGAATGCTACCTGAAATGGAAAGTACGTACAGTTTATTCAGTTATATTTTGTTCAATTGTTCTTTTATTATTGAAACAGCTACAAACAGACGCCTACCTATACAATATGTAACATAATTAACGCAAGAACTCATACACCCCAATTAGAGTACTGAGTTAAAAGCATAATACAATGACCAGAACTTATTTTTTTAAAGCTAACTATTATTATTAAGAAAATCGTGTTTACCTTAGCATTACTTATTGCATTTACAATTGAACCTTATTGTGTTGAAATAAGGTTTAATTTTCTTTGGCTCAATCGGCGGTCAGTATGGCAAAATACATCATTATTGAAAAAAAATACCTATATTAAAAGTTACTGAAATCGATTCAGTAGTCAATTATGAACAAACTACTTTCAGGACTTGCGTTTATTCTGTTACACCTTGTATACATAAGAATTACACATTATTATTAAAGTAGTATTATCAGAAGGGTCGTAAGAATATGTTGAGCTTACGATGAACTTAAAGTGCTTATCTGGATCTATTAGACACTTTTTTTGATGCCATAACTGAGAAATGGGAGTTTCAAGATACGTTGAAAACATTGGAAACGAGGTGGTCGGCCATTGACATGCTTCACTGGGAGTTGGAAGGGGAAATCGACGGGCAAGATGATTCGTATGAGGATAAGTTTACCTCGTATGAAATGACGTACACCAATATGAAGAAGTCTCTGAACACCAAATTGTGGTCTGTATCACACCGAGAACATTCGACGCCAAAGATGGAAGTCCCTACGTTTAATGGTAATTATCAACACTGGGTATCCTTCAAAGACTTGTTCACAGAGGCCATCCACAACAATCCGTCGCTCTCTCAAGCTCAAAAAATGCAGTTCCTTAAAGCTAAACTGAAAGGGGAAGCCGAGGGTTTAAAACATGATCTTCAGATTAGCTCTGAAAACTAAGCAACATGTTGGGAAATCCTTAATCATAGATACAATAACAAACTGCTTATATTCACCTCACACATGAATACTCTAACCAGTCTTCCGGTCATGCAACAACCTTCAGTCTACTATGTAAAATGCATCCACGATACAACCATCGAATGTGTTTACGCTATAAAGAACATGGGAGCAGACGTAAGCACATGGGACCCCGTAATTTGCTATTTGATATCGAACAAATTAGATGCTAACACGCATTCCGAATACATCGCATCTCTTAAGCGACCTCGTGAACTGCCCGTTTTATCAGACTTTGAACTTCCTGGAAGCCAAGTTTACGAGTATGGAGTCATCGCGGCGTAAACAAGATCAGAAATCTCCAAATTCCAATGCAAAATCATCTAAGGATAACAATTTTGGTAACAAAAATACCAATCGTAATTCGAAACAATCTTATTCGAGCAGCAAAAACGTTACGAAATCGAACGGAAAATTTCATAACAAACGAACTTGCCCATTATGCAAAAATGGTCATGGATTATTCCATTGTGAACAATATATTGGATTGTCCCCAATCGACAAAAAACAATTTGACGTTGACAACAAGCTATGCGAAAATTGTCTTTTTAGTCATAAAGGCAAGGAATGCATTTCAACAAAACGGTGCCATGAGTGCGACGGAAGTCATAATACGATACTTCACGATGTGTTTGCGCAATCCGCAAACATCACCTAACCAAGCAATACCTAAAGCTGGAAATGCTCGTACTTTGCCTGAGCAAAATCAGCAACTTAGGACTCATGTGGCTCAACAACGTGATATACCGGAAACATTATTGTCCACAGCCGTGATTAAGGTCCAAAAATGTGATGGATCTTATCTTAACATGCGAGCTTTGATTGATCAAGGTTCCCAAACTTCACTCATCACCGAAAATGCGGCGCAACAATTGGGACTTCCCCGTCAATGATGCAAGGGCGTAATAACCGGTATAGGAGCCAGGGATAATGCCTGCAAGGGAGTTATCACCATAAACTGCTCATCAAGAAGAGAGTCTTATTCTTTTAATACTGACGTTTTCATCATGAATAGTTTAACAAAAAATCTTCCAACTTATACCTTTGCAAAGCCCACGTGGTTTTACTTAGAAAACATAGAACTTGCAGATCCTGACTTTTACGTCAGTCGCCCGATAGATATTTTATTTGGCGCGGACATATATTCAAACATTATTATGGAGGGAATCTGCAGACTAGAACAAAAAACACCCATTGCTCAACAGACTCGGCTTGGGTGGATCCTGTGCGGCAATGTAAACACACTGCAATGCAATGTCGTACAGTTTGATATTGACCAGTTACAAAAATTTTGGGAAACGGAGGAAATTGCAGAGTCCACTTCGCTTTCATCAGATGATCAAGAGTGTATGCAATTTTACAGCTCAACAACAAACCGATTGCTAGATGGAAGATATGTAGTAAGGCTCCATAAGGCGCCCTCTGAAAGCAAATTTGCAAGAACAATTGGGCTACTCGAAATCAAAGGCCATAGCACAATTTGGTCATTTGGAGAGAAAACTAATTAAAAATGTTAACATTGCCAAAGAATATAAGACATTCATACACGAGTACCTAGCGTTAGGACATATGAAACCAGCTATTTGTAACACGAAACTCGAATGTTTCCTGCCCCATCATTGCGTACTACGTGACGATTCTACAACTACTTCACTTCGAGTCGTTTTTAACGCCTTATCAAAAACATCAAGTGGCCAAAGTTTAAATGATCTGATGCACAAGGGCCCAAATCTGCAACAGGACCTTCAATCATTGATACTTAAGTGGAGGCAGTATCAATTTGCCTTCACCGCAGACATCGAAAAGATGTTCCGCCAAAAGACAATGACCAAATTAGTATGAAGACTGGTGTGTTTTGTTTTTTTGGCGGCAGTCGATCAAACATGAAAAAAACGGTGCAGAATAATATTATGAATGAATTATTGTATGGGGTCTTATATCGAAAACTCAGTCTGGACTGAGTTATATCAGTTTAAAGACTAACTAATATTTTCATACATTATGGAATAATTCTTGTTACAAAGCATATTTTTGTCCTTCCCAAGCGACATTTACTATTTAGTTACTAGTCATACCTTCAAATACATGTTTACATTTATTATGTATTGGTTAAAAACAAAAAACTGGTCTTATGGAGAACTTTTTATTTTAAAAATAACATATTACATTTGGACAACATCGTCGCTAGGTTCATCATTAGCCTCATTTTCGACGTCGTGTCTTACAATTATATTGTCTAAAAATAGTGCTGGGGGACTAAGATTAGGTTGATATCTGCCCCATCCTAAGTACCAGACAATAGCCATCGCGTGAGAACAGCAGCCGAGGGTTCTTTTTCCCACAATACAGCTACAGTAGTGGCCCATTATGGCTTCTCTTCCATGCGCATTTTCTTCATACAGTATATACAGGGTGTGTCGTAAATAGTGGTCCAGAGTAAAGGAGTCGATACACTATTAATCATGATTATTGACGTTAATAGTGGTCCAGAGTAAAGGAGTCGATACACTATTAATCATGATTATTGACGTTAATCATTAATCATTAATTGATTAACTTGATTGTAAACTAATACATCCATCAATGTTATTAATTCTATATAAAAGAAATGATGGAAAATAATGACACATTTATTAAAATATTTTTATTAATTATTCAAAGAACAAAAAAATAATTTATAACTTTCAAATACACTGAATTCTAATTTTGAAGAATATTTTCAATCAACTAATCTCCGATCTTTACATTTCTGATTTCTTGATGTTCAAGTTACATTTCATAACTACTTTTTTTTTAAATAAGTCGTCAGATAATTTGTGTGACCTAGGTTTATTTAGCATAGTTGCAAAAGAAAACATTATTTCTACCGAGCCAGAGGACGGCATTGGTGTATTGTTCTTAATAAACACTTTGCCTATAACAGGATAACTTCGTAGAAGCTCTCGTTCTTGGCTTCCCTCGGCAAAAAAATTTGAAATTATCATATCCGCTCTCTTTTTATCATCAACTGATTCCGCTTCACTGCCAGAGTCGGAATTGAAATAAAAAAACTCGTCTTCTTGGTGGCGTGTGTTATTGGCTGCATTGTTGACTGTTAAAAGCTCTGGGATTTCTGATATTTCCTTCCTTACGACTGATTTAAAAATGTTTATACACTTCTTTTGATCAGCTGCAGTTAGACATACTAGCCACTTTTTTTAAAATCTGGGGTAACACAGAGCTGCAACGGCTGCATATTTACTAGTTTCACTCGAAAGAGTGTAAAACTCTTCAAATCTTTTCTCTACGCTTTGTAGATATTTTTCAGCAAGTGGTTCACAGAATTTTAGATTTGGAGTAGTCGTGATCTTCTGTAATTTTTTTTTTTAGTGCATGCAGGCAAGGTAATAATATTCCATAAAATGAGTCATCGCCCTGCAATATGTCCAAAGCAGTTGCAACTGGAGCAGCGCATTGGCAGTATTCCTCAATATATTGAAATTCAGAGTCTCGTAATGGATTTCTTATACTAAGTGCTCTAGCTAGTTGAGAGTAACTAGTTCTGATATTCAATATATTTCTCAAAGCGTCATAGTAACTTCCATCTAGTTATGCCAGGTCGTGTTAACGTATGTCCAAGAATGTTATGTATCACCTCAGCTGATTTTGGGCGAGCAGCAGCACTCCATAAATCGTTACATTTTTCCATTATTGTGGAATGCAATTTTCCAAGACATGTCGATTTATCAGTCAACAAGGCTTGGACGTCCTTACTAGCAATCAAATTTAAAGTGTGCGCATTACACCTAAAGTGAAATGGTAACAAATTGTTTTGTGAATGGTCGTCTACTATATTTGCTTCTAACAGAAGATCATCATGTTCGTGTTCCTGTCTTGTGCCGAACTCTCCTTCAGTCACTTCGAGTTCTTCTCCACTTAACTCGTTCTCGCTGCTACTTGGACTTGAAGATTCATTATCTTCATCATATTCGATTAAGGATGTCGTATTTATTCCGAATATCTTGAAGGCTTTCACAAAATTTGACCCATTGTCAGTAACAGATATAGAATATTTTAGTGGGGTCAATATCAAAATCTGAGTATATTTCCAGAAGCAAATCTTTTATGCGGTCAAATGTATGTGCCCCTTTAAATCGGCGACAAGCTAAAGCTGCAGAACGCCTCTTATAGTTATTATCAATCCAGTGGACTGTGACACCTAAAAAACTTCTTTTCTTCCCTGACCATATATCAGCGGTAGTGCACAAATATTTCACAGCAGCTAGGTTTTGTTTTATTTCGCAAATCAGATCGAATGATTGTTTAGCTACTTTTTTTCTGAGAGAACGTCGCCCGGGTATCTTGATTCCACTATTTGTCACATTTAAATCCTCCATCATCTTAATGAAGTAGGGGTCTTCCACGGCTCGAAAAGCAATAATTGAGTTAACGAAATAATTTACTAAGTTACGGTCAAAAGTTTCTTGAGTTACAGGTGTTTTCGGAGTTTGCCTTGAAGTCAGAACTGTATTATTTTTATTTTTCTTTCGCTTATTGTCTTTCATATATTTTTTACATTCCTTTTCTGTGTCAGCGCCATGCTTCCGTTTTAAGTGTCCCAAAAAGTTAGATGTCGTTTTGCCATAGCCCTTAACTTCTTTACTTTGATGGTCCGAACACTTCATACAAACTGCTACTGTGTTCTTGTCTGTGCATTTGTCTAGTAGAAGCTTATAATAGGTACCGTCAAATAAAGCAGAAGAAGAAAGATCTGATTCCGATTGCACTGTTAAATTCTCGGAATTGTTTCCCGACACCGACGGATCATTTGAAACACCACTACTATTAGAGTCATGATCACAATTCATGTTTGTTTTTAAGTTACTCACTGAGTGAAACAATATCACAAAATGTTGCAAAATCTGGAAAAATTATCCCCAACCGAGTGCAAGCGAGCGTGTGTCAGCCAGATAGTGTTTAAACGTGACTGTTAGTTCCAAAGTTAAGAAAATTAATGAAAAAAATAATACCGAATTCCTATTTATATAGACTAGACAGGTAAATCCCGGAGCGGGAAGCCCCCTTGTAGGACACAAGGGTATTCCCCAAAATATATGGAAGATTCTGCACTAGGTCCACCCATACATACTATTGAGGGCTTCCCCGTAAAATTAAGCATACATGAAAAGGTTTGCCAACTTAAAATCGGTAGAAAAATCGAGAGAACAATTAAGTAAATAAATGAGTAGTTAATAGTTAATCAAATAATCAAATTAACGATTAAAATTAATGATTAAAAATCATAATCAAAAAATTTGATTACGATTAATTAATCATAATCAAATTTTTTGATTATGATTTTTAATCATTAATTTTTAATCGTTAATCAGATTAACTTTGGGCCTACACTGCTGTGATCAGTCAGAGGTTGACCAAACGCATTGAGTATAGCACACGCAATCTTAATTTCATCAAAGAGGTGTGTCATTGCTCGGTTATTGTTCGTGTGCCTCAATTGCTTAAACTGGTTCTTCAGCCTGCCATTTATTGTTTCAACGACCCAGCGACACATCGTTACTTTCCGGGATTTGTTTGCTTCTCGGGTCGTTAGCTGTGAGTCAGTACTGCTTTTTGTAATGGACATTTTAGGACAATATCCATATGATTGTAACGGTTCAATAGAATCTCTGAACCCTCGATCCAAAATCCAAACATCATTAGGTCTAAAAACCCAATGAAATGGGTCTTCTCGGGTTTCTAATATTCTATTCAGTATAACTGAGTCAGACATCATTGCATCATAGGACCCATATACATCCACTATGTGTCTGTCATGGCATACTATTAAATATGGCTTGTAAAGGTTACGCCACTTATGCAGGCTATATGACTTTCTCTGGAAATAATAATTGGTACTTCTTTGGAGGTACATGTATGTCGCATCATGTATTGTAACAGCTCGTTCATAATTGTTTCCAAAAAAAGCATTGGGTATCGCCAAACACCTTGAAATCATTTCTTCGCGATATATATATGATCGTATCCAAGATGTCTTGGAATAAAATCTCGCTTCAAGCATTCTCTTACATTCGTCATCGTCCTCTCAAATGTAGAGCGGGACATTCTTAAAAGGCTGCACAATCTTTGGTTAGAATCACCATTGTGCAGTTTCATCAGCACCGTTGCCAAGGCTGTAGCTGGTCTTCTTGTGCTTTTTCAGCAATTAAAGGTTTGCTTTGCAGCATTTCTTGGAATTGAGTCTTCGAAAACCTAATATAATAGTGAAAATACTGTCACTGATTGAAAATAGCCGTTCGAAGTTTAAATGTGAATAATGCGACTGCAATAGTCTCACCGTGTCCATTAATTGTCTTGGAGAAAACATATTGTACATGTGACGTGTACTCCGTCCGATGTCTTGCCAAGCACTATCATTTCTATTTTCTTCACATACACGTGAGCCAAAAGGTATAAATAATTTTTTCTCTTTAAGAATAGTAGCTCTTAACCCTTTTTAAGGCAGTGGCCACTATATTGCCACCAATATTAGAATTTTTTTTTCGGGCAACTTTTTATCTTTCTGGTATTTATTTTTTACTTACTGGCAAGCTTGAGATGTCCTGTCAACGTATATTTTTTGTTGTGTGGGAATTGTCAAATTCAATTGACACTTTGAAGACCAAGCTCCTGAAGTCGGTCTAGGAGTCAGTAGTGAAATCTCTCACACAAAAACTCATTGATCAAGGCTTCCGAGAACATGTAGCTTTTGACAATTTATTTGCATCTTATGAACTCTTGCAATATTGGTTTGAAAACGGAATATATGCCACCGCAACCGTCAATTCTGGGAGATCTGATTTGCCACTAATACTAAAAAAAGCTAAGAAAAAGAATGTATCAAGACAAGAAAAAATACATTTAGAGAGAGGTGAATATAAATGGCGTACTAAAAATAATGTTTCCTTTATCATGTGGCAAGATACAAAAATAGTTACAGTTTTGACCACCGCATTTCACCCCAAAATTTGCAAAACTACATGTGAAAGAAAGCAGAAAGACGGTACAAAAAAAACGTATCCTTGTCCAACAGCGGTACTTGAATATACAAAACGTATGGGCGGTGTGGATCGTTTCGATCAGAAGCGGAGTACCTATGAAGTCGGCAGAAGAAGCAAGAAATGGTGGCTTCGCATTTTTTATTTTTGCATAGACCTAGCAATAACAAACTCGTACCTTCTCTACAGTTCAAACAGCCGCGTCCACAGTATTATGCCACAATTAGCGTTTAGATTATCTTTGGCACGTGGTCTTATAAATAATTTTTCATCAAGGAGAAGGAGCTTGGATACCCAACTAATGTATCTTACTAAGAAGCCCAAGATGTCAGATAATTACCTAAAAACCGGCTCTGTAATCGATGACCTTCGTTTTGCCAGTGTAAACAAATAAACACATAAACATGAACGTTTGCCAACTTATCGGCGATGTCGTGTATGTAGCACAATTAAACAATAAAAGATCAAAAATTCAATGCTCCAAATGCAAGGTTCCACTCTGTGTGGTACCTTGTTTTGATATTTACCATGAACAGAAATAAAAAGTTGCATTAAGAATAAACCTTATTTTATTTTTCATAGTCTTTTACAGGTAGCGGCAACTATATTGCCACCAAATTTTCCCTTCGGTTTTCACGGAAAAAAAATACATACGGCATTCATAACATATTGGCTTACAAAATCCGTTTAGTTTAAATTTGTAACTATCCTAGTTCCCTCTGCCTTAAAAAGGGTTAAAGACCTATCAATCCGTTGTAAGTGTCGATTTTCACACATTGCAAAAATGCAAACTCTGATATTCAAAGGTGTTCGATGATAACCGGGGAAATGAAAATGGCGTTGTCCTTGAACACCTCCAGCTGGCTGTTCTACAACGTTTGGTTGCGCTGCTGGTTCCAAGATGTGTGGATCCGCTGGATGTTCCAGAACATTTGGTTCCGCTGGTTGTTGCAAAACGTTTTGCTCCGCTGGTTGCTCCAATACGCTTGGTTCCGCTGACACGTAAAAGTCAGCGCGTTGTAAGCATGGTCTGCAAATCCGATCTCCGACACCAAACTAGAAACATTAAAAGATTAAGAAGATTTAAAGTGCGTTGGCACAACAGTCCCAAGTCTCACAACAACAAAATCCAACACGCTCAATCACAGTCCGAGTATGTCAAGCACTCAGATCAACAAACAAGCACAGGTTATCCAATTAAAGAAGCGTTTTTCAAGTCCAGATTATTAAGCCAAGTCGTCTATAAAATCACCACGAGAAACTCAAAAAAAAACACATGTAAGCCACGAAGGTAGAAAAATGAGTGCTTTGTTTGCCAATGTGTAAACATAAAATACCTTAAACAGGCTCGTGCGCAGGTAAAAAATTCTTTGACTGTGATTGGCTAGCGTTCTAGCCAATTGGCAGTGCCGCCCGGTGTTGGTGTCAGTGAAAGCGCACGGGAAGGACAGCAGCGCATCGTTTTGAAGTCAGAATTATGATCTGGCTATAAACACACAACGATAAAACTAACTTCAAGTGGTAATTGTTGAATTATTTACAGTAGTATTATTTTTTCTTTAAACACCCATAACTCAGTTCGGACTGAGTTTATGATATAAGACCCCCATACAATATTTCATCTGTTATATTATTCTGCATCACTTTTTTCATATCCGATCGAAAGCCGCCAAAAAAATAAAAGGCACCAATTTTACGCATTGGCATTTTGGTCCATAATGAAGATCAGAGTGCAAAAAATCGTATGGAGAGGTAGTCCCAGAGATAAATTACAAGAATATCAGCTGACCACGGTCACATACGGGACTAAAGCGGCTCCTTTCCTTGCAATGATGACGCTGAAACAGCTGGCGAACGACGAACGCTCCGAATATCAAGAAGCATCTAAAGTCCTCGAGGAGTCCTTTTATATGGATGACCTTCTCCATGGCATTCAAAGTGTATCAGCGGCACGCCAACTTCAACAAGATTTAATTGAACTCCTGAAACGCGGGGGATTCAATCTAAGAAAATGGGCTTCTAATGATCCGCATGTACTGCACGACGAAGTCCCATGCCAACAACAAAGCAAAAGCTTTAGACAGCCGCAGTCAACCAAAACATTAGGACTTCGCTGGAATCCTGTCAAGGATAATTTTACATTTGAGCCAAAAATTGATTCAAAAATCACCAAAGCTACAAAACGATCCGTGTTATCCGATATCTCCAAGTTCTTTGACCCCTTGGGGTGGCTCACACCTACAACAACAAAACTCGAAATTTTATTTCAACGAATTTGGACTTCACAAATTCAATGGGATGAGCAGATACCTGACGATATTTTTGATGAATGGAATAAACTTAAGGCGGATATGATCAAATAAGTCAGGTTCAAATACCAAGATGGTTGGGTACAAAACCCGAGCAAAGAGTCGAGTTACATGGTTTCTGCGACTCGTCAACAATGGCATTCGCCTGCGTTATTTACTGCAAAGTTTATAACGAACAAACAAGCATCATATTGGTGGCCGGAAAATCAAGAATAATCCCGGCTAACAAAAACATATCGTTGCCACGATTGGAGCTTTGCGGCGCTCATTTATTAGCAAAACTCGTGGCTAAGGTCAAAGCTTCTTTAACTGACTACAAGATTGATATTTATGGCTGGATTGACTCCACAGCAGTACTGGGGTGGTTGCGAGGAGATCCAGGCCGTTGGAAAACTTTTGTTGCCAACAGAACACGATTTATAACGGAAGTCATGCCCTCCGCCTGCTGGCGATATGTCAAGTCTGCCGAAAATCCTGCAGACTGCGCAAGTAAAGGCTTATCGATGTCGCAATTGATTCAACATCCTTTATGGTGGCAAGGGCCATCTTGGCTACAAACATTTAAAGCCGATGAAGGAAGTGAAGAAATAAACTACACAACGACATTGGAAACCAAGGCCCATAAGCAAGTAAACACTGTCATGAAACAAACAGAAGACGACAATGTAATCATGAACATGTTGAAAAGTCACATTTCTTTTACCAAAGTTGTACACATTTTAGCATGGGTGTATAGATTTTTGACAAACAAGAAAAACAATACGCAGACTTCCTATCTTACGCTAGAAGAGATAAGAAAAGCCAAAATGAAGATCATAAAGCAAGTACAGCAGCAAGAGTTTGCAGAAGAAATTAAGAGCTTAAGAGAGAAAGGAAAACTTAGTAACAAAAGCAGAATACTAAATCTAAACCCATTTTTGGATAACTTTTGGCTTCTCCGTGTCGGGGGAAGGTTAAGACATGCTCATATTCATGCAGACATGCAACATCCTTTAATTATTCCACAACGAGGACGTTTAACAGAGCTTATAGAACATGCACACAAGCTTACTTTCCATGGCGGAGCCCGCTTGACATCGGGATTCATCCGACAAAGATATTGGATCGTAGGCGGAAATGAAACAATGAAAAAGCAAATACGTCTATGCGTTAAATGTAAAAAGCTAAGTCCTAACAAGCATAACCAAATCATGGGTGACTTACCGGCAGCGAGGAGCAATCCCTCTCGTCCATTTGAACACACTGGAATAGATTTTACTGGGCACCTATTCCTTAAAGCCAACAAGGGCCGTGGCATAAAAACCACTAAAGGTTATGTGGCTGTTTTCGTCTGCATGTCTACAAAAGCAGTACATCTAGAGCTAGTTTCCGATCTGAGCACCTCGTCTTTCATCGCAGCTTTAAGGAGAATGGCAGCACGTAGAGGAACTCAGTCA
This sequence comes from Fissipunctia ypsillon, assembly GCA_947568875.1. Classification (NCBI taxonomy): domain Eukaryota; kingdom Metazoa; phylum Arthropoda; class Insecta; order Lepidoptera; family Noctuidae; genus Fissipunctia; species Fissipunctia ypsillon. The sequence continues at coordinate 13,995,243 of OX387668.1, forward strand.
CATTTATAGTGACAATGGTCGAAACTTCGTCGGAGCCAACAAACAAATCCAACAAGAATACCAGGAAGTGTTACAAATATTTACAACGATCTTTTGGCTGAACTGACAGATATGGAAATCAAGTGGCATTTTAATGCACCTATCTGGCCTTCCGCAGGCGGTCTTTGGGAATCCGCAGTCAAAAGTTTTAAACATCACTTTAGAAGAGTTGTCGCAGAGCAAAAGTTGACCTTCGAAGAATTGTCAACAGTCCTCACGCAAATCGAAGCTTGCCTCAATTCTAGGCCTTTATGTCCTCTCACTGAAGATCCGGAGGACTTGGACTACTTAACTCCATCTCATTTTTTAACTGGCGGCTCAGCACTTACCCTAGTTGAAACGGAAAGGGACTTGAGGACTAGGTGGCAGTTAACTCAGAAAATTTTCGCTGACATCTGGAAAAGATGGCGCTCTGAGTATCTTACACAACTAACAACAAGAAGCAAATGGCGACAGTGTCGTGAAAACATAAACCTGAACGACGTAGTTCTTTTGCACGATGACAATTTACCTCCTGGAAAATGGTCTATGGGTAGGGTCGTCGATCTACATCCCGGAGCAGATGGATTCGTTCGCGTTGTCAGCTTAAAAACCAAGAACGGAATTCTTAAAAGACCAATTACCAAAATATCAATGTTACCTGTAAACCAAAATCAACCAGACTCGTCTGAGAACGTACAGGAAGAATTGAAGACAAAAAGCGAGGAAACGAAACCTCAAAGGAAATCGAAGAGAGTTAGCGTAACTACATTATTTACGTCTTTATTATTTTGTATGACAATCGTAACAGGAGGACACTGCGATTTCCAATCAACAAGATTTAGATGAAATCAGAGTCTGTATTTTGATAAATTATCTAACATACAAATTATACAGGACGAGTGGAAGCTCATCATCTACTACAATATGCAACCATATTGGGAAGGCATTACAGCTCTCAACAAATACACGAAGTCCCTAGAACAATCATGCAAAACAATACGTAATATTATGAACTGTGCTGTGATATCATATTATTACAGCTGGTTCAAGGCTTCGGTGAACTTGAGTACTATAACCAGATGTTGCTCGGTCAGCACTCGAACGAGCAGCGAGCTAGACAGCGGCGCGGTCTTATCGACGGTGTCGGATATCTTGCGAATAGCCTCTTCGGGGTATTAGATGCGAGATTCGCCGAACAATATCGCAAGGACATAACGTTACTACGCGAAAACCAACGTCATATTGCCTCTTACTGGAAAAACCAAACGTCGATTATAGAGGTTGAATATAATCTTCTCAAACGAACAGAGCAGACCATGTACAAACAACATAAAATGGTTTCCCAACATATATTTACCATCGAAAAGGCGCTAAACCGACTTCAATCTGAAACACAAAACATGTCTATTGTAAACGAGCTGACTGTCGGAGCTATTATAGGGAGCAACATGCTACATAACTTGAAGTCATTACAAAGCACCTTGCTGGACACTATCACTGACATCTACCACGGTCAGTTTAATCCACACCTTTTGACTCCAGTTCAATTGCAAGATCAGCTGAGTACCATCGCTAGTCAGCTCCCCAAGGACGTGACATTGCCTGTAGACAATGTGCAAATGGATTTAAGGAAAATATACAAGCTTGTCAAAGTAAAGGCCAGGATGCTGGAAGAATACCTCATCTTCGAAATCAGACTTCCCCTTATCAGTAGAGACACTTTTGAGATTTTCAAAATATTTTCCATACCTCAAATCAAAGGAACTGACATGGTTAGCATCCAACCAATATCAGATTATGTGGCCATAAACTTGAAGAAGGATACCTACTTAACTATGACAGAGAAAACATTAACATTATGTCTTATATCAGATGTATATCTGTGTCATATTCAGAGACCTATTTATCATCTAAATGGGGATAAAGATTTCTGTCAGACCGAAGAGTTTGAGTGTGAGACAAGGATCTCTCCCTGCAAAAACAGCTGGTTTGAAAGTAACACGATTAACAACTACATTTATTTTTGTTGCGATTTCTCTTTACGCATAATGTGCGAGGATCAAGTTGCCAGTCATCAGCTGACCGGAGCGGGTCTTGTGGCTATAGACAATGGGTGTATTATTAAAACGCAAGCATTTACTTTGATTGCACACAGACAACAGTCTAGCCAACTGAACATTAAACCCGATATTTACACTCCACTGATATCGCCGATAAATCATATTATCAACATTACGACCCCGCATCTGAATTCCATGAATGATTCAGAAACTGACCAGAATCAAATGGATTTAGCAGAACTTGCACAGAAAATTAAGATCATGAAAGATAATGCCGCTATAACTGAAGGCATTTCTGTTCATGATATACACCACTACACGCTGATATACACCATCGTCGGCATCGTGGGAATTGCGGGACTGGTGTACGTGTGGCGTCGCGTGCGCGCCTGGAGCGTGCCGGCCGCAGCAGCGCCGGCGCCGACACCAGCGCCAGCACAGGGTGCGCCTGTACCTCCTCGCAGCAATAATGACAACCCGTGCGTGATTCTCGGTGACCGAGTGTTTTAACACACTGTTAGTGAGTTAAATGACAACAATTAGAGCTGTGTTTCTAATCTCAATAGTGCGCGAGTGAATAAAGCTACGTCACCTACACTCAGCGGCACGGAAAGTGGCCCAAGTGCGTTATTTTGTTTATTAATAAAATGAAAAGCGAAACAAGGTTTTTTTGTTGTTGTAAAACTTAAATGTTTATTCAGATCTTATATGTTAACGATTAATCAATAAAAAAATGAATGAACTTTAATAAAATTTCACAAAACCAGAAAAGGCATTAAGCTTGATGTTTTCAAAAAAAATGTTTTAAATTAAATTTACAAATTAAAGCTATGGGTACTTAAAATTAATAGCGGGTATTTCCACCTCTGGCCCTGATGACTGCCTACATGCGGTCAGGCATACTGTGGATTATGTTTTTAATGTCCACTTGTGGTAATTCGTCCCAGGCGGCCACCAGAGCGGTTTTCAATTGACCGATAGTCTCTGGAGGGTTGGGACTGGATCGGATGCGTCTTTTAAGCATGTCCCAAACATGTTCTATGGGATTCAGGTCTGGGCTTCGTGCCGGCCACTCCAATTTCGAAATTCTCACCTCAGAAAGGAAGTCATCCACGCAACGAGCTGTGTGAGGTCGGGCATTATCTTGCATTAAAATGAAATCTTCGCTACCGAGGAATGCCACGAATGGTAAAACGCGTTCCTGGAGGATCTCCTGAATGTATCGCATTGCTGTTAGACGACCTGCTACGACTACCAAGTCTGTGCGTGCGTCTGAACAGATCCCTCCCCAAACCATAACTGATCCACCATGGAAACTAACGGTTTGTGTGGTCGTAATTGGCAGAAACCTCTCCCCATGCCTTCTCCACACACGTTCGCGGCCATCTGGAGCTCTTAAGGCCACTCTGCATTCATCAGTCCACAGAACTTTACTCCACTGCTCGTGAGTCCAATTGGCGTGTTCGCGAGCAAATCGAAGTTGAGCTACACGATGGTGCCGGAGCAGTTCTGGACCTCGAGCTGGTCTTCGAGCACGCAGATTCTGTTCCTCCATTCTCCTTCTTATTGTCCGCTCACTTACGTTGACCCCTCTCGCCGTTTGTAGTCGCTGCCGTATTTCAACCGCAGTAAGAAACCGATTTCTCAAAATTGCGAGAACGATAAATCGGTCATCCCGGTCTGATCGTACCTTTTTAAGGCATACCTTAGTGTTGTACGCGGTACATTTAAAGTTTCAGAAATCTCTCGCTGCGTTCGCCCCTGGCTCCGAAGCAACACAGCGTGAGCAACTTGAGCTGAAGTTAGGGGCATTATGTTCCAGTTCTGGAAGCATTAATTACTGCAGATTAATTAAAAAATAAAACAATAAAGATTAAAAGCACAATCATTTGAATATCGAAATTTAACTTACCCGTGTTCTTTGCGTTCCAGTAACAAACTAACGTTAAAGTGTCACAGAAATTAAACAAATGATTTTTTTTGTGCTTACCCTCTTAAATTAACAATAGCATAAATGTCCTGACAAACTGCCACTTGAAATTCTCATACGCGATACCAACATCGCCTGTTATCGGTCTGTTTAGGTTTGGGCCACATTCCGTGCCGCTAAGTGTATTTGCGTTCGTAAGTTTAATGATGCGACCAGAGAAAATACTGACTTTATCATTAATTAAGTCTAGCATTATAATGTATCAACATTATTTTTTTGTCTAACATTTATTATTTTTTGTATTTTCTTGAAACATTCTTTTCAAATATTTTGATCTTTAATCTGATAACATTTATTTTGTATCTTGTTAATTTCTCCTGTAGGGAGTATGTACGAGAAAACCCGTACATTTTGTATTGTTGTGTACTGACGCTTTTTTTTTTTTTTTTTTTTTTTTTTGTGGATGGGAAATCATCAAATGACCTCCCGCTCTGGGCGGAGCGGGAAGGCGTGTCAGACTTTTACTGACTAAAACCCACTCGTGTTCCTTCAACATCCCGCAACCCTAGCTGGCATCGGCCCTAGCGGACCCCGTCAATAGTGCTGACATCTCTTTGAGGCGCGCGTGGAACACGACGCGCCGTCGACTCGGGCTTGGTCCTTACCAGACGGCGAGCTACCCATTGCTCGCCGTCCGCAAGCCCGCGCCTACGGTGGCCGGGAATCAGCTGCCAATTCCCGACGCCCAGGGCGTCTCCTGCGGCGACTAGGGGCGTGAGGGTGCAAAGCTTGCCTCTCCCTCACGCGTCCCGCCTCCTCCTTCACGAGCATTACTGCTTCGCAGAAGGAGGTAATGGCTTCCCATGCACTCTCGCTCCGTACCATGGCCTGGACCAGGGCCGGACGCGAGAGATCGCCGCCGCCGATCGCTTCCGCGAGGACACGGCGGTGCTCCGCCCAAGCCGGGCAGACCACCGTATGCTCCACCGTGTCCTCCGGGCGATCCACACAGTGGTGACACCCGGGCGATTCCTCCCGCCTTATCCGGAACAGGTACCTCCCGAAGCACCCGTGTCCGGTGAGGACCTGCGTCAGGCGGAAGGTGAGGACGCCGTGGCGCCTCTCCAGCCACTCCTCAAAGAGGGGACTTATCGCCGCAATTGTGGCGTGCCCAGCGCTGGGTTGCGACAATCGCACTCTCCATGCCGCCATGAGATCCTGCCGGAGCTCTGTCCGCCGTGCCGCGATTTCTCGCGGCAACGGAGTTACGCCCCGGCGTCCTGCCTCTTCGCGCCACTCCCAGATGTGCGCGAGGACTTTTGCCTCCAGATCCCATGGCGGTAATCCGGCAAGGAGGTTCGCCGCCTCCCCGGAGACCGTGCGGTATCCCCGGGCTAACCGGATGGCCATGACCCTCTGGGACGCGTTCAACCGACGGACCGGTCGCCGCCTCACGGAACGCGCCCACACCGGAGCTCCGTAAAGGGCCATGGACCGCACGACCCCCGCGTAGAGCCTCCGGCAGGAGGCGTTTGAACCCCCCAGATTGGGCAGGAGCCGCCCCAAGGCAGCCCCGGCCCGCTCCAGTCTGGGAGCCAAACGTCGGAAATGCTCCACGAAATTCCACCGGCTGTCGAGGACGAGTCCCAGGTACTTCATCGTCGACTCGACACCGATGAGAACCCCTTCTACCGTTATTTGGGAACCCGATGGTGGCGCGTTCCGAGGACCATGAAAACACATGGCCTCGGACTTGTGCAAGGCCACCTCGAGTCCCAATTGCCGGATCCTCTCTACGATTGTCGCAACCCCGCGTGCCGCTAATTCGGCCGCCGCCTGGTGCGCCAGGACCAGCGTGTCGTCAGCGTAGCAAACTACGCTGACGCCACCAGGGAGGTCGGCGCGCAGCACCCAGTCGTACCCGATGTCCCACAGATGCGGTCCCAGAACCGATCCCTGCGGGACACCGCACGACATCTCTCGCCGGTTCCACTCTCCCCGGTGACCGGGGTAGATGACGGCCCTGTCCGTCAGATAGGCCTCGACCACGCGACAGAGGTAGGTCGGCACTCGGTGATACCGGAGTGCCTCCCTGATGCAACTCCAGGGCAGGGTGTTGAAGGCATTGGCGATGTCTAGAGACACCGCCAAGACGACCCCACCCCGGGCCACAGCATCCCCCGTCGTGAGGGCTCGTACGCGCATGATGGCGTCCACCGTAGAGCGCCCCTTGCGGAAACCAAACTGGCTCTCCGCCAAATCCGGCCCCACCCTCACCAGCCGCCCGACAAGGCGGTCTGCAATGGCTCTTTCAAAGAGCTTGCCCACCTCGTCGAGCAGCACGATGGGCCGGTAAGCGGACGGCGAGTCCGCAGGGCGCCCCGGTTTCTTAATGAGGACCAGTTTCCCTGTCCTCCATTGAAGCGGAAACTGGCCCCTCTCCAAGCATGCGCTTAGGAGCCCCCTTAGTCGAGGCCCGAGAGCCTCCAAGGCCAGGACCCAGGCTTTTCCAGATAAGCCGTCGGGTCCTGGGGCGGTATTCTTGGCATTCAGCCTGCGCACCGCCACTCTCAGCTCTACCTCGGTCACCTCCGGAGCATCGTCGTCATCGTCGGTGTGTACTGACGCTTGCACTCACGATGCGGTGCATTGCGTCCAATTTGTCAATGTATTACTTTAGTACCAATAAATCCGTGTAACGGTAAACATCGTTTTACTTAATCCAATTCCCTAACCTGGGTCGCGGCGCGGTACTCATAACATTAAGAAACAAGGTGTAAGGTAACCACCGTACAATATTTGATTGAAACCTTGCCCAGCCCAAGAACCACACAATTGTCATCACGTGGGCACAACACCCTACTGTCCTCCGACCAGGGTTACCATGTCCAAAATCTGATCAACGGTGATACCTCTTAAAAAATACGATAGATTCTAGTAAATTACGGTGAATGGCCGAGGAAAAAAACGGTGCTATTACGACTATATAAAGAAACAAAAATAATGTCGTAAAATTAAGTTTTTATTTATCAAAAGAAACAAACATATAATTAACTTATAATTATCAAAGAATCAGTCTGAATTATTGATATGTGAAACTGTTTCTTTGTGTCTTGCGAGGACACTTATTTCAGCTGACAATCTCTTGTTATTACACATATTACAAACAGCAATGTATTCATCTTTTTATCCTTTCGTAACCAATCACAAAATTCAAGTTTCACTAACCATTCTTCCCGAAATTTCTGCTTGTATTGTTTCCTTTTTTTCTTTGGCACTTCCACTTCAGACTGAGAATCAGAATCATTTTCACTCATTATCTTAAATCGTTATTAAATATTAAATAGGTACAAATTAAAATCGTTCCAGTTTGAAGACTCCACGCAAATAAAGCAGCTGGACAGTATTATGATGCAACTGCAATAATCTAACCAAATGTAATTCTTGTCATTTCAACTGAAATATGAATGTATAATGTGCCTATTTAAATTGTCAGTATTCGATACAGCGCGCAATGCGAGGGGAATCCCCGAGCAAGAATAAATGTAGAGCACCACTACGTGAAGGAAATAGGATGCTGATATTAAAAATTTATCGTTCGGGCGATGCGTTTATAAATCAAAAGGTGAACGCACACCGATGCGCACCTTCCGTTCTTTTGTGGATGCCAAAGAATTATATACATATTATAATATTGTCTTGACAAATGCAAATTACGGTAGATTTTGTTACCGTTGGTATGCTTTAACGGTAGGTGGTAAATTTTTGCTGAGTACAGTGCATTTACCGTAATTACGGTGCACATGGTAACACTGCCTCCGACCAACAACACAATTGCACAATACAATTCAATTTTACAAAAATTGCACAATGCAATTTGATACAATTGCAGCAATATTGTCGTATCGCTTCTAATCCAGTTTCGTCATTCTTAACCCTAGAGCCCTACACTAGTGTGGTATGTCTGCACTCCAAAGTTTCGTTGAGGCTCAGAATGTCAACTTCCCAAAATGTCTCCTGGTACCAAAATGTCAACTTCCCATAATGTCCCTTTCCCAAAATGTCTCTTTCCCAAAATGTCTTTTTCCCAAAATGTCCCTTTCCCAAAATGCCGCTTTCCCAAAATGTCCCCCATTCTTAGAATTAAGCGTTATAACCCAACTAAAAAATAAAAAACAATATAATAATCAAATTTTTTATTTTAATTACTTTGTGGTATCAACTCTTTCGTCAATTTTTTATTAGAAAAGGAATTTGAAATGAAATGAAATATAGTTATATATTATCAACATATTATAAAAAAACAATAAAAAATAACTTTAATTAGAACTAATACGTTCAAGTACACAGTAATTCAATAGGATTTCAATAGTCAGATACAGACTGATAATTAATCGTTAAACTATTATCAAATTTAGAAAGAAATTCAATTAAATAAAGCAAGTCTCAAAAATATCAATTTCTTTAAAAATTGTTGAATTGTGAGATGATTTCCTTGTAATTGTTTTAAATATCTTGCATATTTTCTATCGAACTCAATATCTCTGAGCCTTCTTCTGCGGTTGGTCTGCTTAAATAGTGAATCCTGTATACGGCCATCCCAGTATTTGCTTTCTTTTTTTATCTTATATAAAAAAAAAATACAAATTTGGATTCTTTGGTATAAGGTTATTTACACGTCGGTGCCATCCTTCTAAAGCATTGGTGGTTCTATGGCGTTGGCCAACGCAGCTTAATATTAACGGTGATTTTCTGGGATACCAGGTAGACTCGAAATAACTGCGAAAACGCCTCATCTCTGATGTATTTGGCGCCGTTTCCAAAATATAATTCCATGCGCCTGGTATATGATTTGCCGGCACCAAAGGAAGAATGGCACTCATTCTAGTCACGTTACGACCAGCTCTTGATTTATTCAATTTAGTTTTTTTTGAATATTTCCAAATCGCTGCATTGAAGTGATGGTAACAACCAGTCACTCTAGCCTGCGGAAAAACCGCCGAAACTGCGTTCATGATGGCAATTTCATAATCAGATTTGAAAGTTTTAATTTGGATCTGTAAATTCTCTTTTATGAGACTAAATAGGCGCATATATGTTTGTTCCGATTTGTTTGGTAAGAGGGCGTATATAACCGGTACTATGTTTGTAGTATTTTCATCCGATGCTAAATCCCTGTGCAATACAAACATTTGATAAAAAGGTTTTGGAGCTGATTTAAACGTCCCATCGGCATAGTATGAACCTGGCGTTCTCATTATTTTTTTAACGATGGTGCTGGCAAAAATTATAATTTTTTCCGTACTGCCATCCACATACTAAAAACTTTTTTGCTAAACTTTGTGGTATTTGAACTGTTTCAGTATTATTATGTACTAGCAAGTCTGTATTCAAATATTTTTTTCGCGCTCGGTAAAGAGAGCTTTTTAAGGAACGAAATGTTGGTATCAAGTCTCGATCATCACGATTCTCATTGCTTAGGCCTGCCAAAGTAGATTCGCAAATTTTTTGAATCGGCCCTAAATTATCACACACTTCCTTCTTCAACCTGATTTTTTCTTTTTTAATATTGATGGCAACAATATTAAGTTCACAAGTATGCGTTGATTCTCTTAAAACTATTTTCCTGCTTTTATCTAATGTCAATGATGCATTACATACGGTTCTATTAATACATCGCCATGACGTACTGTCTTTGTTTGTTTTGTTTTTGTTGTACTGAAATCCCTTCCATATTAGTGTTTGATTTCCTTTTTGGTTACATATGAAGTCTACTTCCTCACTCATTTTCAAGTTATTAATAAAAACACGTCACAAACAACAAAATTAAACTGTCTCACGTAAGTATACACAATACCATTGAATAGAATAAAATGTCAATGAAATACATATTTTTTCAAAAGTACCCACTTTTGTGAGATAAATATTTTTCTTGAGTTTCGTTTAGTTTATGCAACATGTTTCAAAGAAAATGATTTTTAGAGGCTTTCTTTAATTTATTTAAATTTCTTTTTAACTTGATAATATAAAATTTAATTACATAATATGTCGGAGGAAATGGTCAAGAACGAATAGATAATAATCTAGTTCAATTAATTTAGTTAAGTTAATGTCAATTAGTTCAATTAATTTCTGGACGAACAAGATCGTCTAAATGTGACCAACAAAATACATTCTAACAGTTATGATGTTGGTAGTTACATTTCTTTACATCCAATCACAAGCGAGGACGATTATAATTATTGTTTTTTATTTTTTAGTTGGGTTTTAACGCTTAATTCTAAGAATGGGGGACATTTTGGGAAAGGGACATTATGGGAAGTTGACATTTTGGTACCAGGAGACATTTTGGGAAGTTGACATTCTGAGCCTCAACGCATAATCATTCTTAGCAAACATGGAAAGATGCCCCCTTCTAAACTCTATGACTATATAACGATATTTAGTTGAGGCTCAGAATGTCAACTTCCCAAAATGTCTGTGTGAGATGGCGGGGTCTGAAAGACCCCGCCATCTCCTTCGTGGTTATTTTTTTTTAAACCTCTCAGAAGTAGGAGCCCCGCGAAGCGGGGCTCCGTCGACCACGCCTTACTTCGAGAAATATATTATTGACCTTGATGCCCTTGACTTCAGAGTTTGTCAAAAGGTAATATTCCAAGATTTGACCTTTGAATTTGATGGACTTACCTCTCACTGACGGACAATTGGCAGAATTTCCACAACATGTGTATCGGCATTCAGAGTCAAAAGGTAAGGTTTATTATATAAATATTGGGAAAGGGACTATTGGGAAAGGGACATTTTGGGAAAAAGACATTTTGGGAAAGGGACATTATGGGAAGTTGACATTTTGGTACCAGGAGACATTTTGGGAAGTTGACATTCTGAGCCTCAACGCGCACAGTGATGAGTTCCTCAGCATCAAAAAATTGTTGCTTTTATCTTGGATCTAACAATGTAGCCAGAGTGAAGAGTTTGTTGTGTTCTAACAATTCTAAGTCAAACCTGCTTTTCAAATCATTTTCTAATAGAGTTTTTATTTCCATGATCTCATTATTTTCATCGTAGTAATTTTCTAGGTACTTCTGCAAGGTTTTCACATGAGGTATTACTTCAGATAATGAAGAACAGCTTGAACTTATGATCTTCGTAATCTCTTCAAATGGCTTCAGCAGTTCAAGGCTTTTTCCAAGCATTTTCCACTCTTCAGTAGACAAATTTTCGAAATTTACTAATGTCTCCGCCAGATATAAAGAAACAGCACGTTTTTGTTCTAACAGGCGGGACATCATGTAGTACGACGAATTCCACCTAGTAGATATGTTTTGGACAAGCTGGTGGTCTGGTAAGTGAAGTTCTTGGCGCAAATTACGAAGTTTTGACTGAGCTGTACTAGAATGGTTAAAGTGCGTAACAATGCAAATTTTGCAATTATTTGTGTCATGGTGTCATGTTTCAATGCAGTATTGATCGCTAGTTGTAAAGTATGTATGAAACAAGGAATCCCCTTAAAAAACTGAGTCTTCAATGGCTTTCGCCACATTTCTACCGTTGTCTCGCACAATAGCGTGAATTTTGTCCTTGTTTATATCCCACAAAGTTGGGATTTCTTCTAGGCAGTTTTTGATATTTACGGCTGTGTGTGTTTCTGGGAAATGTGTCATTTGTAGTACTGCATGGTGAAACTTGAAACTATCATCAAACCAGTGTGCTGTGAAACTTAAAAAAACTTTCCATATTATTTATATTTGTCCACAAGTCCGTTGTCACTGAAATTGCGGCTGTACTTAGCACTCCTTTACGAATTTCAGATTTAATTTCTTCGTAAAGACGTGGAATTATGTTATCTGTGAAATACTTTCTGCTTGGTAAGTTATATTTTGGTTTTACTATTCTCATCAAGTTTTTGAAGCCAGTATTTTCAACAATAGACAACGGCTGGTTGTCCAGAGCAATCATCTCACCAATGGCAATACTAATATCCTTTGACCTAGAATCTTCATAAGACCACTGTAGAACAAAACTTTCTTTAATAGTTTGCTGGTATTTTTGAGATAAACTGGCTTCTGAAGAACCTGGTGTAGACAACGTTGGAGTTGGAGGTAGATGTTCCGATTGTGACTGCGACGTACTCGGAGGCGGATTATCTTCTTTTGATGAACTACTTTTAATCGCAGAACCTAGTTGGGGCATCAGTTGTGGATGTTTGTATTTAATATGATTGGTCATGCTCGTAGTATTTGCCTTTTTTCCCTGACCACCACGAGAAATAATTGCTTGGCACTGATTGCACTTCACTTTACTACCTCCTTCTCCCTCCAACTCGTCAAAGAAAGTCCAAATGCGTGATTTCTTCTTCGATATGACGCAAACAATTTCAATAAGGTAGGTCCACTACTAATAAATAATCTACACTGTGTTAGCTACGTAATTCAACGTTGTCTTAAATTAAAACATCAAGAAACGCCGGCTCGCACGTAAACAATGATAGAAAAAATGCAATTTAAACAAAAACATGTCCCGACAAGTCCACGCGCGCCGGCCGCCTACGAGCCGAAAGCGTCACGAACATTGCCGCTGTCACCGGAACTCAATCGAAAGCAATGATCGGCTTGGCCGACTAGTCGGCCATTTTACAGCCGATTAGTCGGCTAGTCGGCCAAAGTCATAGTCGGCCCATCTCTATTAAAAACGGCTTGACAAGGTTCCTATATTTGTGAAGTGAATAAGTATTTTTCTGATATGAATAATTTGAACTTTTCTGGATATAAATGTAGGTAACATCTAAAATAACTATAGGCTTTCTTGCCTCGCCTCCAAAGAGCCCATTTGGAATAATCAGATTTCTAGATGAGATTTCCTCACGACTTATATGATTTAAGCCAAGATGCCGTGGCACAAAATCTTGACTTAAGAGTTCCCTCACTTTTCCCATAAGTCTTTCTAGGGTACTCCTAGGTATGTTTAATAATGAAGAAATCCTTTCATCACTGTTTCCAGTCCTCAATTTCATTAAATATGCTGCAAGAGCAGTTTTGCCTCTGTGCATAGCCGATAATCTTGGTACTTCTCTAATTATATTTAACCCTTAGCCAGACCTAGCCATTTTTTTCTTTTGAATGCTGATTTTGGTAGATTACAGGGTTATAACAAATATAATTTGTTGTTTTTTTTTTCCTGTTCCTGTAAAAAAAAAACCCTGTGGTCTCTATATGACCACTGCCCGTTGCCCATGCAGACATGTGGTCTGTATGTGGCCTCTGTCCTACATTTCATTTACGCAGCTTTTAAGGGTTAGACTACGCACTGTAAATGAATTCCAGAAATTAATAAAACCACCCTATAACTAAGAAAAATAATGTTTATTGGTGAAAATCATCAAAACAAGGTGCTGCACACAACGGTACTTGACAGATCTTACACATAATTTTTGACCTTTGGGGTTTTTGTCTTGTGCTGCAGTAGCGACATCGCCTCCTGGTTCCCACACAAGGCATGTGGAGCCCAAGATTATTCAGCCTTATGTCATCAGACACTCCGAACTGTCCACCTTTTTTATTTTTGAATATTGTTGGTACTCTAAGTCTAATAGTGAAATTGTCGATTAGGCTTCTGGCTAATTGTAGCCTGAAATTTCTATGGCTGCTGCTCGTTTTATTGCCAATGTGGGTTATATTGTGAACGATATACGCATTTATGCAGGCTACTTCTAACATGAACCAGAAAAGACGTATCCAATTTTTCTTAGTAGACTTTCTGCCAATGGAGTAAGAAGATCTGAAGTGGTCGAGTCTGTCAACCCCGCCCATACATTTGGTGTATTGTTCGATTGCCAATGGGCATGTTATTGGGGCTTTGGAGCCATCTTTGAAGTTGCGCAGCAAAAGAGAATTGATGCTTTTTTTTTGCAAAAACATGCTAATGTTTTTAAAAGATTCTATGGTCTTTACGTAGCTCGTTAAAGAGGGGACTACTCCACCTCATAATGAAGTCTCAAATTTCATGGAGCGTAACACAGGCAAACTTTTGTGCCATAGTTTGTAATGTGGTGATCTTGGCGTAACCGCAGTTCTATAAATTTTCCCTCCAACCGGCAAATGGTAATTCCCATTGACGCTGTCGAACAGGTCGTCGAAGAAATACAGCAAGTCTGCTGTTTGAGTTACCTCCTTAGGCAGGCGACTGGCTTCTGTAATGAAATGAGATTAAAATGAATTATCTTGTTTGGTACGAAACTGTTCCCAATAAGTATCAATAAAATTTAATGTTTTAGTGGTTGTAATTTTAAAGTATACTTATTATAATAATAGAAACGCTATGCTATGATACAATTGAGTATTTGCGTTAGCTTATAACAGAAATATTTTGTAATAAATGAATGAGTTAAGTTATATTCCACTGCTATAGTTAGGTATATGTATATTTTATTTATTAAACTTTATACAATTACTGTTTTCTTTCTTTCAATTACTGGGCTTTTTACCAGTCAACCAAGGATGGTGGAGAGATAACATGGCAGTTGTATATGTTTGAGACAAGAGCAGGGAAAATAATACATTAAAAAATTTATGATGTATGTACAGATAACATAACAGAAAGTGTCGACATAATTAATTATAAAAGTAAAGCTAGATGGTAGTTATTAAATAATATTAATATTTAATTACTACCATTAATTCTTCAATTAATTATTCTCCAAAATAAAATCTAACATACCAGCCATAAATCCAAGACCTGCACCAACAGACTTGCTGAAGACTTGCGTACAGTGCTTCACCTACATTTTTGGAATCAGCTGAGGAACAACATGATGTGCTGTTAATTTCGGAATCATTGTTACTCCTTGATATCCTGGTGACCTTTCGTACAATTGATGTATGTGTTCCCATTTTGCAATTTTTAATTCGCCATTCATAATAAATTTTAAATTTTTTGTTAGAAGATTATTTCTCACTCCCTTCATTAGGTGAGGGGGATCGTATAATACAAAAACCTTCTTTTTCTCAGCCATAAAGAAACCACCAGTATACTCTTTATTGTTGCTGACGAAATTGTCCGGGTGTCGTTAATTAAGCTATTGATTGCAGCTATATTTGTAGTCCCTTGATCGCAAACAGTTGCAATAACAAATAAACCAGCTTTCGTCAACTTTTCTATAACTTGTTTTATTTGTTTTTTAGTGGTATTGTTTTTGTAGTACCAGCTGCATATGAAAACCACACTGGTTGTTTGTATTTTTTTACAATCCCCCTAATCATAAATACTAAAACATGGTCACAAAATATATTTTCTCTTTCTTGCTCATCATCGACAAAACCTTCAATTATATCTAATGCCGCATTATAAGTACACGATGGTGCAATTGCCATTTCGTCAAACATTAATGTGCAATATTTGTGTTTTTCTGGCATTTTGGAAACCCGCTTCTTTAAATGGTTAAAAATCCTTTCATTACACCCAGGCACCAGTCTTATTGTTTGTAGTAATGTTTGCAGAGATATTCTTGAGGGTAACACACACATTCTTCTTAAGGCGACCTATACCCAATATTGCATCACTTTGATTCAATAATAAACAAACAAATAGTGATTGTTTAAAGCCAAAAAAAATATATATTGTAGTTTACTATATGTACTTTGACTTTTTGTGGTTCAAAACATGATATCGAAAACTTCGCTCGATCAAAAAAAAATCGGAAGAGGAGTCTAATCGATGATTTTTTTGATGTTTTTCTAATTTTGTTTGAAGCTTATGAAAGCAATACTTCCAAAAAATATATCTGTAAAAAGTTCATAACAAATAGAAGAACAATTTGTGGTATTTGTGGTTACATTTTGCAAAATAGTTAAATTCGTTTAATAATAAAATATTATATAATACAGCGGCTTGCGCACTGCTTTTCAGTCGCCCGCCGGTCCTTGACGAGGTAAGACCTATGTCCGTTTTGCTAGCGCACGGCTGTTCCGCTAATTTATCGAACAATTCATTCGTAGGACATAGTGTAAATAAGTCCGTATGTTTTTTTTGGGTTTCGTATGTTCGAATGATAAACGGAACCCTTATTTAGGAACGAAGTTCTGTAACGCGGCTTGCGGTAGGAGTTAACTGGTAGAAGTCGTCACGACTCGACTTTCAAAGTGTTAATTTGGTCAAAATGAAAATCCAAGATGGCGGCCGTGAAAATTTCCAAATTTTCCTTCATGGGTGTCGTTATCAAGGTTTTCGAGGGTGCTGAAACCGATAGTAAAGTCACAATGAAAATCCAAGATGGCGGCCGTGAAAATTTTCAAATTTTGCTTCATGGGTGTCGTTTTCAAGGTTTTCGAGGGTGCTAAAGCCGATAGTAAAGTCAAAATGAAAATCCAAGATGGCGGCCGTGAAAATTTTCAAATTTTGCTTCATGGGTGACGGTATTATGGTTTTCGGAGGTGCTGAAGCTGATAGTAAAGTCAAAATGAAAATCCAAGATGGCGGCCGTGAAAATTTAAAAATTTTTCGTCATGGGTGTCGTTTTCATGGTTTTCGAGGGTGCTGAAGCCAATAGTAAAGTCAAAATGAAAATCCAAGATGGCGGCTGTAAAACTATTGTTTTTATTTAAAATCATGTAAGAGTCATCACGTAACAAGGATCTTTGTTCCTGTCGGAAGTCCCCCGACGCACTCAGTTTTATGTTTTACTATTTGAATTTTGTTTTCTTCTATACCTTTCGCCAATCCTTGTTATGATGCTGTTATGGGACATTTAATTTCGACAATCGTATCATTTCCAATCAACCTATTAGGCATGGCCCCAATATAACACTGGGTTTCGTCAATAAATAATCGTAATAAATAATAAATATCCAAAACTAATTTGTATACATATAGGTACCTACTTTAAAATAAAACCCCACCATCAGCATCTCCATTGTACGTATTTTTCTGTTTCTTTCTTCTGGTCTGTTTATATGTGTGTACGTAAACTGTTAAATAAATAATTTTTATTTATTTTTACATGTTTATTATACATGTGCAGTCGGGAGACACCGTCAGTCCGTTCATTTCACATATGATTTAATACAAAAACAAAAATTTTCATTTTACATTTTGACCTCACTGTCGACTTTAGTATCCTCGAAAACTAGGAAAACTACACCCAAGACGAAAAATTTGAAAATTTCCGCAGCCGCCATCTGGATTTTCATTTTGACTTTACTATCGGCTATAGCACCCTCAAAAATCATGGAAACGACACCCATGATGAAAAATTTGAAAACCATCTTGGATTTTCATTTTGACTTTACTATCGGTTTCAGCACACTCGAAAACCTTAAAAACGACACCCATGAAGGAAAATTTGAAAATATTCACGGCCGCCATCTTGGATTTTCATTTTGACTTTACTATCGGTTTCAGCACCCTCGAAAACCTTGAAAAGGACACCCATGAAGGAAAGTTTGAAAATTTTCACGGCCGCCATCTTGGATTTTCATTTTGACTTTACCATCGGCTTTAGCACCCTCGAAAACCTTGAAAACGACACCCATGATGAAAAACTTGAAAATTTTCACAGCCGCCATCTTGGATTTTCATTTTGACTTTACTATCGGCTTTAGCACCCTCAAAAACCTTGAAAATGACACCCATGAAGGAAAGTTTGAAAATTTTCACGGCCGCCATCTTTGATTTTCATTTTGACTTTACTATCGGCTTTAGCACCCGCGAAAACCACGAAAATGACACCCATGATGAAAAATTTGAAAATGTTCACAGCCGCCATCTTGGATTTTCATTTTGACTTTACTATCGGTTTCAGCACCCTCGAAAACCTTGAAAACGCAACACCCATGAAGGAAAATTTGAAAAATTTCACAGCCGCCATCTTGAATTTTCATTTTGACTTTACTATCGGCTTTAGCACCCGGGAAAACCATGAAAATGACACCCATGATGAAAAACTTGAAAATTTTCACAGCCGCCATCTTGAATTTTCATTTTGATTTTACTATCGGCATTAGCACTCTCGAAAACCTTGAAAACGACACCCATGAAGGAAAATTTGTAAATTTTCACGGCCGCCATCTTGGATTTTCATTTTGATTTTACTATCGGCATTAGCACCCTCGAAAACCTTGAAAACGACACCCATGAAGGAAAATTTGAAAATTTTCACGGCCGCCATCTTGGATTTTCATTTTGACTACTATCGGTTTCAGCACCCTCGAAAACCTTGAAATCGACACCCATGAAGCAAAATTTGAAAATTTTCATGGCCGCCATCTTGGATTTTCATTTTGACTTTACAATCGGTTTCAACACCCTCGAAAACCTTGAAAACGACACCCATGAAGGAAAATTTGAAAATTTTTTCTCTTGATAGAGAGAGAGAGAGAGTGAAAATGTGAATTTCAAAGAAGAAAGTATGAACGCGCTTTTTCGTTAGTGACGATTTCTGCCAAGCCGCGTCAAAGAACTTCGTTCCAATGAGTTGACCTACTGCCTACACGACACGCTTACCTATACTGTGACACATTTTGGGTTCATGTGAGTTCACGCTGGCGACGTAAGCGCACGGCTCGCTCCGTGGGTAGGTTGGTAGCGTTAAATACCTACTTCGCAGGGTCTACCTCGCCTTAAAATAGGGTATGACTTTGGAGATGGCTTATATAGAGATACAAGCCAAAATTTTTTCATCTAAAGTAAATCTCCTCCCTTTCAACTTCATCCGCGACTGGCTGACTTGCATAAGAAAAAACTTTCTTGCACTTTCTGACATTTTGTTTGTCAAAATGTTAAATGCTCTGGATTTCGATATCGTCGCCTTAGAGTGAAAACCTCGGGAATGCATTTTTGCTAAATTTTTTTTTATTGCGTTTCTAGGAAGAAAACCTCGCAACGCACATCCTGATCTGACTCATTTGTTCATTCGATACTCATAGCACCATCTATGACAGTAAATGAGAACCTCGTAAATACTCGGATCTGTCAGTTTGGCGTGAATACCTAAGTAGCATTTTATGCATTTGAGACAATCTTATATTATCGAACCGTTCTGGGCATAAAAGCGGGTTGAATCTCGATATTAATTAATAATAAAACATAAAAGACGCCGTACAAAAATTTTACTGTACGCAGTTTTTCTTCCTCCTGAAAAGTTACCTCTTACACTTACGAGGTTTTCACTCTAAGGCGTCGATATGTTCTTTGCCTGTTCAACGCTCTTTGTACATGTTCTGTTTTTTAGGTTTAATTTTATTTTCTTTATAATCTTCTTAACTTTAGCTTGTTCTTCTTTACAAATCTTGAATGTAACTGTAAATTATATAATATTACATGTTAGAAATTATGTTTATTTTTAAATACATTTTTTTACCTAAGATAAGATTTATAGTATGTATTTTAAGTTGCTGATAGAAATCAGAAATCACTAAACATTTTATTAAAAAATTATAATACTTTTTATGTATGGTCTGTTAAATCAAGAACCCCAAACAGTTTACATTTATCAAAGTAGAGGCAATCAAATCTCGAGTGGACGATTTTTTGTAGTTAGTAGCGATAACGCAAGGGGGCTGACACAACAGTCGGCAAAAATATGACAAGGACTGAAAGTTTAATTTGGTGTTGTGGTAATTGTTATATTTAAAAAGCTAGATTGAATCTACATGTGGTATGTTAATCTTACATACTGAATCACTTATAATATGGTTGTCATACATACCTGCTTTGGAATGTTCATTCTGAGGTAGAGTTGTTCGTGATGTTGATGGAACTGGGGCAACATTTAATGCAGGTGTTGTCAGTTGTTCAACAGGCAGGTTAGTAAAATCTTGGTTTTTGATAGTCTGGAGTCTCTGGGGTGCTAAAAAAATTATACACATTACTTATTGGTGATAGAGACGTCTGGAAGAATAAGACATGCTTGCTAACCCCAAATAAATTGGGATAAGGGCAAGAGGATGATAGATTTAAATAGATATCTGTATATTTTCTGTACTATGAACTAGAATTATTTCAAAATCTAATGCTTGTTCTATATTACCTGCTTTGGATCCTTTATTCTGAGGTAGGCTTGTTTGTGATGTTGATGGAACTGGGACAACATTTAAAGCAGGTGTTGTCTGTACTTCAACAGGCAGGCGTATAGTATCATCTTGGTTAATGATAGTCTGGAGTCTATGGGGTGCTGAAAAAAAAAATTAACATGATAACATAGTGTAGTACACTAAAGTAAGATATTATTTCTTACAATGGCTAACATCATTTATATATCTGAGTAGATACTAAAAAACTGAAGAAATACATAAAGACAGACCAAACTAATATAATTAAAAAGGCTTTCTGTAATTTTAACAATAAATTAAGGGTACAAATAATAGGTAGGGGAAAAAGTTTCTTCGCATTTTTTAAGAAAATTCAAAACATTTCTTAATATAGTTTATTCACATTTAACTAAAGTATGTAGGTACCATTTTGTTCGATAACTTTTTGCCATTTTGTACGTAGGGACATGATCCCATTGCTATAGAAATTTTGGGACTTCTGATCAAAATACCGCGACAAGTGATTTTGGCAGTCCTCTCGTGATGTTAACCTGACACTGCCTAAAGAATTCTGAAGAGACCGAAACAGGTGGAAATCTGAAGGTGCAAGGTCAGGACTATACGGCGGATGCATTAACACCTCCCAGCCAAACTCTCTTAATTTTTGCTGAGTAACTAAAGATGTGTGAGGTCTAGCGTTATCATGATAAAAACCACACCCCTTCTGTGGATTAATTCCGGCCGCTTTCTCTCAACTTCTTGCTTTAATCTCATCAGTTGTTCGCAGTAAAGTTCAGAATCGATCGTCCTGCCTGGTGGTAACAGCTCATAATGAATAATGCCCTTCCAATCCCACCAGACACGCAGCATCACCTTGTTGCGAGTTAACCCGGGTTTCGCCACAGTCTGTGAAGCCTGACCGGCCTTTGACCACGACCTTTTTCGCACGTTCTTGTCGTACGTGATCCACTTTTCGTCACCAGTTATCAGCTTCTTTAGAAATGGTTCGGTTTCATTACGTCGTAATAAAGAATCACAAATGAGTACACGGTTCATTAGGTTTCTTTCAGTGAGCTCGTGAGGTACCCAAATATCGAGCTTTTTTGTGTACCCAGTGTTTTTCAAATGCGCCAAAACTGTTTTGTGGTCAATTCCCAGTTCTTCAGCTACGTCGTAACTACTGATATGCCGATCTTGCTCCACTTTTTCAAAAATGGCATCCATTTTATCCGTAATAGAGCGACCAAAGCGACGTGCATCTTTGACATCAAAATTTCCGGATTGAAAACGCTTAAACCAAATTTGTGCTACTCTCACAGACACTGCACCAGGTCCATAAACATGATAGCTTGACTAATGGGTAGCTAAATTAGTCGCTAGTGCGAACCACTGGTTTTTGAGAAAATACAAAGTTTTTTACTCGTGGGAACAAACATGAATATAATAAACAAAAGAAACAAAAATAGTAGCGAAGAGGAGGGGAGTGATGCGGGGTCGGAGTCCGACGCCGCATCTGGCGTGAAGGGCTCATGTAAGAGCCCGGAGCGCGAAATGGTGGGGGGCGCTGGGAAGAACCAAAAGTTCTTCAAGAAGCGCCCCAAACCGGGGGATGGCCTGGGGTCTTCCTCGGATGGTGGGCTGAGCTCGGCCCGTAAAAAAATCAGCCGGCGGGGTGGGAGCCATGAAAGGGGTGTGGGCAGAGGGCTCACCAAAGAAGCCAGCAAGCCGAGCCCAGCCAGCCCGGCCGAGCCAGAGTCGCAGTTGGGGTCAGTCTCGGCTGGGTCGGAGTCAGCAGGTGATGAGCCGGACGCCGCTGGTGGCTCCACTTCGGAGCAAACGATCAGGTTCGCAGAGGTCGTGGCAGCCGCGATCAAGAGTGTGGCCTTGAAGAGGACTCAGTCCTCTAAAGACAAGGCCATATCGGCAGCCAGGGCCTCCATTATGGCGGCAGCGGAGGCCAGTAACCTCAGGCCCCCGTCGGACGGAATGACAGGGATGCGGGCGGAGGTCGCTCGCTTGACAGCCGCCATGGAGCTTCTCCGAAAGGAGAATGAGGAGCTCCGAGCGGACCTGGCCAGGCTCCGAGGAGCTGGCCCCCGGGAGGTGCCACAGGGGGAGGCGCGGCATGGGCAGGTCGGGCCCGTGCCTGCTGAGGACCGGGTTCTGGCCCTGGTCCGGCAGGAGCTGGCTGCCTTCCGAAGCCGGTTTTCCGCCCTGGAGGCCATAGTCCTGCGGCCCCCGCTAGCGGCGAGCCAGTCGGCCTCGGGCCAGCGGAACGCGGCATCGTATGCCGCCGCCGCGGCTGCCACGGTCAAGCCTGTATCAACGGGGCAGGCGAAAGGCGGGGCCGTGCAGGAACCCGCGAGGGCCCCAGCCCCGGCGGCGAAACGGCCGCCCCCGCCTCCTAAATCTCCTCCGGCTGACGCCGAATGGCAAGTAGCCGGGGAGAAGAGGAAGGCGGGTAAGGCATCAAGGGCGGCCAAAAAGAAGGAGAGGCGGCAGCGGCCCAAGGAGCGAATCGTCGCGGCTAGGCTCCGTGCCCCGAGGTCCGCAGCTGTAGTGATCACACTACAGCCGGAAGCGGAGAAGGGCGTGTCCTACCGCGACGTGCTTGCCAAGGCGAGGGAGGCGGTGAACCTCGAGGAGCTCGGCGTTGCCGATGGCATCCGGATAAGGCTCACTGCGACTGGGGCCCGGATGCTGGAGGTTCCCGGTGCGGCCAGCGGCCCGACCGCTGACGCTCTGGCCGAGAGGCTTAGGGCGTCCCTAAATGCGGACGAGGCCCGAGTGTCCAGACCCACCAAGTGCGCGAACATGCGCATACTGGGTTTGGACGACTCAGCGACGGAGGGAGAGGTGGTGGCCGCCGTTGTTAGGACTGGAGGGTGCTCAGCCGAGCAGGTTAGGGTAGGCACCATCCGTCCTGACTTCACGGGGATGCGAACTGTTACAGTGAGCTGCCCCGTGGCGGTGGCCCAAAAAATAACTGGGGAGGGCCAAAGGCTCAAGGTGGGCTGGGTTTCCACGCAGGTGAAACTGCTGGAACCCAGACCTCTGAGGTGCTTCCGCTGTCACGTGGGCAACCACGTGGGAGCTAAATGCACCTCGGAGGTGGACCGTAGCGGCCATTGCTTCTGCTGTGGTCAGCCCGGTCACAAGGCCGGCTCGTGTAAAGCCGCGCCGCACTGCTTCGCGTGTGCGGCAGCTGGCAAGCCGGCCAATCACCGGGCTGGGAGCAAGGCCTGCGCTCCACCCGCCAAACCCAGGGGCAGCAAGCCCTCTGCCACCAGCGTCACCGCCGCAGCCGCCACCACTGCCGCCGCCGCCGCTGCCGCCTCCGCCGCTGCCGCCTCCACTGTCGCCGCCGCCGCAACCACCGCGGCAGGGCCCTCACAGGGGGTTCGGGAGGGGGCTGATATGGAGTGCCAATAATGGCCCCATTACGCCTCCTCCAGGCGAACATCAACCACTGCGCCTCCGCTCAGGATCTGTTGCTCCAGAGCATGGCGCAGTGGTCGATTAACATCGCCGTGGTCGCTGAGCCGTACTTTGTACGGCCAGGGATGACTGGGTGGAGGACCTGAGCGGCTCAGTGACCCTAATTTCGTCGGCCGCCGCCGGTACCCTGTCCCTCGAGGCTGTCAATAGGGGACGGGGTTGCGTGGCAGCACGGTTCGGGGAGATTGTCGTGGTAGGGGTATACTTCTCCCCGAACCGAACTCTCGCCGAGTTCCACAACTCCCTTGCGGAGTTGAGAGTCGTCGTCGTCGGATTCCGTTCCCTCCCTGTACTCGTCCTCGGGGACTTCAATGCCAAGAATGTGGCTTGGGGTTCCCGGCATACGGACACACGGGGCAGGATGGTGGAGGACTGGGCTCTGGAGACGGGCCTGGTCGTCCTAAACCGGGGTTCTGTCCCAAAGTGTGTGGATGCGGGGTGAGTCAGTGGTGGACATTTCGTTCGCCAGCCCCGCTCTGTCGCCGCGTGTCCTCGACTGGCGCGTCATGGAGGGGGTGGAGACCTACTCCGATCACCGGTACATCCGGTTTGACGTCTCCGCCCAGACCTCGAGCGCGCCGGTCCGACAGGCCCCGAGTGGTCCGCGGTGGGCGTTGAAGCAGCTGGACCGGGAGCTCCTCCTGGAAGCCTCGATCGTGCAGGCCTGGGTGTCATCACTGGACAGGCCTGCTGACATCAATGACGAGGCGGGGTGGTTCCGGGAGGCCATGTCCGAAGTATGCGACGTGGCAATGCCCCGGGTCCGGCCCGGACGCGCCCGGCGCCAGGTGTGCTGGTGGTCGCCGGAGTTGACGTCTCTGCGCGACGCGTGCGTTGCTGCGCGACGCCGGTACACCAGGCACCGCAGGCTCCGTATCCGCCCTCCGGATACGGAAGCCATTCAGGCGGAGCTGTACGAGGGGTACAGAGCGGCGAAGACCGCCCTCCGAGCGGAGATCCTGCGGGCCAAGGGACTGGCCCGTGAGGAGTCGCTGGAGACTCTGAACAGGGACCCGTGGGGACGCCCCTATAAAATGGTGCGGAACAAGCTCCGCCCATGGGCTCCCCCGCTGACGCAGAGTCTCCGGCCCCAGCTCGTGGAGGACGTGGTGAGCGCTCTGTTCCCTTCGCGAGGGGAACATACTCCCCCGCCCATGGCTCCGCCTCCTGCGGTGTCCGATGCGGACCACGCAGCCGACGATGACGACGATGCTCCGGAGGTGACCGAGGTAGAGCTGAGAGTGGCGGTGCGCAGGCTGAATGCCATGAATACCGCCCCAGGACCCGACGGCTTACCTGGAAAAGCCTGGGTCCTGGCCTTGGAGGCTCTCGGGCCTCGACTAAGGGGGCTCCTAAGCGCATGCTTGGAGAGGGGCCAGTTCCCGCTTCAATGGAGGACAGGAAAACTGGTCCTCATTAAGAAACCGGGGCGCCCTGCGGACTCGCCGTCCGCTTACCGGCCCATCGTGCTGCTCGACGAGGTGGGCAAGCTCTTTGAAAGAGTCATTGCAGACCGCCTTGTCGGGCGGCTGGTGGTGAGGGTGGGGCCGGATTTGGCGGAGAGCCAGTTTGGTTTCCGCAAGGGGCGCTCTACGGTGGACGCCATCATGCGCGTACGAGCCCTCACGACGGGGGATGCTGTGGCCCGGGGTGGGGTCGTCTTGGCGGTGTCTCTAGACATCGCCAATGCCTTCAACACCCTGCCCTGGAGTTGCATCAGGGAGGCACTCCGGTATCACCGAGTGCCGACCTACCTCTGTCGCGTGGTCGAGGCCTATCTGACGGACAGGGCCGTCATCTACCCCGGTCACCGGCGAGAGATGTCGTGCGGTGTCCCGCAGGGATCGGTTCTGGGACCGCATCTGTGGGACATCGGGTACGACTGGGTGCTGCGCGCCGACCTCCCTGGTGGCGTCAGCGTAGTTTGCTACGCTGACGACACGCTGGTCCTGGCGCACCAGGCGGCGGCCGAATTAGCGGCACGCGGGGTTGCGACAATCGTAGAGAGGATCCGGCAATTGGGACTCGAGGTGGCCTTGCACAAGTCCGAGGCCATGTGTTTTCATGGTCCTCGGAACGCGCCACCATCGGGTTCCCAAATAACGGTAGGAGGGGTTCTCATCGGTGTCGAGTCGACGATGAAGTACCTGGGACTCGTCCTCGACAGCCGGTGGAATTTCGTGGAGCATTTCCGACGTTTGGCTCCCAGACTGGAGCGGGCCGGGGCTGCCTTGAGGCGGCTCCTGCCCAATCTGGGGGGTCCAAACGCCTCCTGCCGGAGGCTCTACGCGGGGGTCGTGCGGTCCATGGCCCTTTACGGAGCTCCGGTGTGGGCGCGTTCCGTGAGGCGGCGACCGGTCCGTCGGTTGAACGCGTCCCAGAGGGTCATGGCCATCCGGTTAGCCCGGGGATACCGCACGGTCTCCGGGGAGGCGGCGAACCTCCTTGCCGGATTACCGCCATGGGATCTGGAGGCAAAAGTCCTCGCGCACATCTGGGAGTGGCGCGAGGAGGCAGGATGCCGGGGCGTAACTCCGTTGCCGCGAGAAATCGCGGCACGGCGGACAGAGCTCCGGCAGGATCTCATGGCGGCATGGAGAGTGCGATTGTCGCAACCCAGCGCTGGGCACGCCACAATTGCGGCGATAAGTCCCCTCTTTGAGGAGTGGCTGGAGAGGCGCCACGGCGTCCTCACCTTCCGCCTGACGCAGGTCCTCACCGGACACGGGTGCTTCGGGAGGTACCTGTTCCGGATAAGGCGGGAGGAAACGCCCGGGTGTCACCACTGTGTGGATCGCCCGGAGGACACGGTGGAGCATACGGTGGAGGTCTGCCCGGCTTGGGCGGAGCACCGCCGTGTCCTCGCGGAAGCGATCGGCGGCGGCGATCTCTCGCGTCCGGCCCTGGTCCAGGCCATGGTACGGAGCGAGAGTGCATGGGAAGCCATTACCTCCTTCTGCGAAGCAGTAATGCTCGTGAAGGAGGAGGCGGGACGCGTGAGGGAGAGGCAAGCTTTGCACCCTCACGCCCCTAGTCGCCGCAGGAGACGCCCTGGGCGTCGGGAATTGGCAGCTGATTCCCGGCCACCATAGGCGCGGGCTTGCGGACGGCGAGCAATGGGTAGCTCGCCGTCCGGTAAGGACCAAGCCCGAGTCGACGGCGCGTCGTGTTCCACGCGCGCCTCAAAGAGATGTCAGCACTATTGACGGGGTCCGCTAGGGCCGATGCCAGCTAGGGTTGCGGGATGTTCGAAAGAGTTACCGTGGCCCCGGCACAGGCAACAGAAGGAACACGGGTGGGTTTTAGTCAGTAAAAGTCTGACACGCCCTCCCGCTCCGCCCAGAGCGGGAGAAGTCATTTGATGATTTCCCATCCACAAAAAAAAAAAAAAGGTCCATAAACATCGGAAATTTTTTTCCCGGCTTGCGTTGCATTTTTACCTTTTTTGTAGTAAAATTTTAAAATGTATCGAATTTCTTCATTAGATTCACTCATCTTGACTACGAAAAACAAATGAAAATCACACATTTTCCTAATTTGAATTTGGTATTATGTTCTTTAAAATTTAAACTTTCAATGATACCAAAACCAGCCAGATACAAATAGTATAGCCAAAGAGATTTTATTACAAGTTCATACATACTATAATGCGAAAAGACTTTTTCCCCAACCTAATATGTTGGAACCTTACCTGGCAATTGAAATTGTGGGACTGCTGTTTTGCTGAGACGGTTACTCAGGTACAGGAAATGTTCAGCAAAGTGCTTATGACACACTCTACGATTTTTAAAAATGGTGTTATCATCCAATCCAACAATTTCACCACCAATCTTCAACACCCATAGTCTGAACCGCTCAGAGTCCTTTACAGGATTAGGGAAGCTATGTAGAATAACACCTGGAGAAAGCAGTTCCTGAATTAATACACCCGTGAGCATAGTCAGTTTGTAGAGATGCTAGTAAAAATTAAGGAAATATTGATGACCACCATTTTTAAAATGAAGAAAATATTTCAAACACATTGCAT
The DNA here is from genome assembly GCA_947568875.1 of Fissipunctia ypsillon. NCBI lineage: Eukaryota > Metazoa > Arthropoda > Insecta > Lepidoptera > Noctuidae > Fissipunctia > Fissipunctia ypsillon. Next base: position 14,022,801 of record OX387668.1, read on the forward strand.
TACAAGATTTTGAATCACCTTTTAAGCAAAGAATTAAATAAATTATATTTTTAAATATTATTATTAATTGTTACTTTACTTAGTTAAGTCAAAGTGCGATTTGTGAATCTAGGACCTGGCAATCCTAGATAAGCGACAATATCAATACTTTAAAGGACATTGTTAAAAATGGCCTATGAATCAACACGTATGAAACCTTTACAGTAATTACTAGTTGTTTTTATAATTTACATTACAATTATTACAATAGCACGGACACTTCAGAATTTCGAAAACATTTTAAAAAGTAATTCACTTCCGTCTTATTCCCCGGCGCCATTATTTTTTGTTTCAATTTGACGTTTTGAATAGGTAAAGGGCATTGTAGCTCATAGCCAAGTCTTTGTACGCAGCGGTACCTATAGTGTGCACCGTAATTACAAAACTCGGCACTCTCAGCGCTGTGTCAAACGAGCAACATCAAACATGTCAGTGTCATCATTGACAGATGACAGTTTGACTTTTGGGTAAACAAGCGAGATTTTATATTCGTAGTAAAATGCAATACTTACTCCTAAGTCACACAAAAACGAAACAGTCCATAGCCCTAATCTAATCATAACTACAAATAAATTAGTATAAAGAACGAATAGTTCTGACTACCTTATATTATGTAATGAAACGTTTAAAGATAAAATCCAATGTATTTTCACTAATAAACGCTAAGTTAGTATGTTTCTATTGGCCTAATATAACCTCAAAAGTCGAAAGTTTTTTGGATTTTTTACAATGCTCAGAAGTGTCCGTGATTTTAATTTAGTTTCAATTGATTATAAGCATTATTTAGATCACAGAAAGTAAATTCACTTCTCTGTTGCTTCTTAGGCGGACGATGTATGGACGCCAAACAATGTCCTTTGGCATTTTTAAATCATCATTTTACAACTAATTAAATTATTTTCATAACATAACATACCATCACGCTTGTATTCCCCGAAGGGTTAGGCAGAGATGTACCAATGTACACCCACAGTTCGCTGGTATGTTTAGGTCCCATGTAATAGGGTCGAGCCTATTGCCATTAACCGGGCACAGATCCTAACTCTGAGCAGCTACTGAGAATTTCATAGAAAAACCCAATAACACTTTTTGCTCGACCTGGGAATCGAACCTAAGACCTCTAGCGCAGCAGTCGCGCTAAGGACCACTAGGCTAACGAGGCAGTTATTTTCACTCAAGGTATAGTTACTAAACTGTATTATTAGAAAACCAGGGTGTAATAGGGGTTGAAGACGACAAATAATTCAAATTGCTAATCAGCAAGAATACTTACCATCATCACTAATAGTGTTATGGCACAAAGGTACACAGCACTTATTTCTAGACATTGTTTAAGCACTCAAGGTTCACTTAACAAGGAAAAGGTCCAAACTCCGTTATAGGAGGGCCTGAAGTTCTCAACACGGAGTATGAGACTCGACGTGAAAAGACAGAGAAACAGCGTATATACACTTGGTTATCTTGTAGACGCGGAGGAACTGACGCTCAACTCGACGCGAATATCACAGATATCAATGCAAATACACCATTTAACACAAAACTAAATGAGCTTACTTGCGCAGGAGCATGTCCACAAGCCGGCAGCCATTTGTCTTGTAAACGTGACATTTGATAGTTGGATGGACGTCATTTGACGGACATACCAACGCAATTAAACGCGTTTCTACCATAAGCTCAGACTATCACGCAAAATAAAATAGCTCTTAGATATATTAAAATAAACCAAATACTATGTTATCTTTTGGAATAAATAAAACATATCTAAAGTCTGTATTAAAAGTAATATTTTAATAAAAAAATCTGCTACAAAAGTCATATATTTTATTACTGGTATGCAGGCCTACTTAAAAGCGTAAATTAGTACATGTAATTTTTGTAGAGGGAGCCACTATCGAGGTTTTAAGTGAATGTAGGCAACTTTCGGACCCATGGTGTTAGAGCATACACAATGAAGGGTTCCGTAGTTGGGATGAATTTATCCCAAGAACAAACTTAACATTGTAGTTGAAAAACATGTTCTCCCATACATTCCAACTGCAAATGTAAGTTTGTATGCACAATATTGAGAGATTTACCATGTCATTTTAGACGTATACTTCTTAAAGTTTTCCTGGAGTCTATAGGTACCTATAGAACTATTTTCTGTTTTTTTTTTTTCAAAACTTTATGCTCAGCAGTTTCGGATATAAGGGGGAATGGCAAATTTTCGTCTATTTGCTTAAATAACTTTAAATGAAATTATTTTAAAATTATAAAAAAAATTGAGACCCTTACAGTGAGCCCTTTCATTTGATATGTCACACGGTACAGGTTGCAAAACTTTTATTTTTATTTTCTTATTTGCCCCCCAAAAGTGACCCCCATATTCAAAATTAATTTATTTACGGTACACGTCCGTGTTTGGATCACAGAAATTCATATGTGTACCAAATTTCAACTTAATCGGTCCATTAGATTCGAAGCAAATTGACTGTGACAGACGGACAGACAGACACACAAGTGATCCTATAAGGGTTCCGTTTTTTCGTTTTGAGGTACGGAACCCTAAAAATACTAAAAGGAGGATATTTTTCATCTTAAATTTTAACCGTCGCAAAGATAACTTTGTATTTCATAAGAATACTGTGAATTACAAAGTAATTTTTTGCAGTTGCAGAAAAACGCACATATTAAGTGTGTGGGATACACATTTGTGTGCTGGGTTGGTGAGGAATAAAACCACTCTTGAAGCTTGAAAGTCTTCTTTGTTCTTTCTTCTAGTGTTCCTATTTATTCTACTGCTGCCCGCTGACTGTGCCGACACCGGTTGTTTTTGGGGAATGGCATCTCGCAGTTCAACCTATAGGAGGTTGTCGACTGCTTAACCGGGCTTTCCTGTAGATGCCTCAATAAATTAAGGCCTCTAGCCAGGCATAAAACTAAAACTAAGCGACTACTCGCTAAGGGCACCCCCTGTGGGGTACGGACCTCGGCTTAGGGCGTCGCTGGGAGAGAACAGCAAATGGATATGCTGGATCGGATTAATTGGGGGCAAGTTTAAAACTACGGGCTCAGCTGCGCGGGCTGGCTCGAGCAAGGGTCGGGGTGGGGATGGACGGGGGCGTCGCGGTGGCCCTCGGCGGCGAGGGCGGAAGCTCGGCGGTCTCGATTTGAGTTTCCAGATCGTGCTAGTGGCGGGATTACTCTCCTGGAGGAAAGTTATGGCATCATCCGGGACGGTTAGTGAGTGCCTAGGACGGCGGATGCGACTTATACGCGACGGGATATAGCGGGCGGCCGCCGCAATCAGGGGATTAGGGTGCTTTATGGCAGATTCAAAGAAACGCATGGCGAGGCGTTTCATGAACTGCTGGACGGTGGGGATTTTGAGATCAACGTGAAGAGACTCGTTGCGTACGTAATAGGGTGCCCCCGTGACCTTTCTGAGGAAGCGGTTCTGTAGGGTCTGCATTCTATGGATAAAGTGTGGCTTAGCGTGCGCAAATACAACACAAACATACTTCATGATGGGACGGATGACTGCGGTGTAGATGTGCAGCTTGCACTTAAGAGATAATTTGCTACACGCGGTCAGGATGAAACGAAGCCTACCGAGAGCGCAAGCGGCACGCGAACGAGCCGTCTTGATGTGCTCTCTGAAGGTCAGGTGTTGATCCAGGATCACGCCTAAGTATTTAGCTTGCTTCTCCCAAGGGATCGGCTTGCCATACATGGTGATCGGGCTAGGAGGTGCGGGAGCGTGGAGTCGCGGTCGCAAGAAAAGGACGGCCTGACTTATCGGGATTGACCTCAATCCTCCACTTCCGGAACCAAATGCCTAAAGCGTTTGCGGTGTTTTGGGGAGTTCTGCCGATAGAATTCTGGCACCGCCCTGTGTTGTAGATGGCTGTGTCATCGGCGAAAAGCGCCAAATGAGTCTTGTTACATTTGGGAATGTCGCTCGTGAAAAGCGAGAAGATGAGGGGAGAAATTACCGAGCCCTGAGGGACACCGGCGCGTAAGGGGTGAGGGGAAGAGGGTGTACCCTCAATGCGATAGCGAAAGGTGCGGTTTGACAAAAAGTCTCTTAAGATGAGCACGAGACGATCAGGCACCCCGAGTTGGTACAGCTTATAAATTAAGCCGTTGTGCCAGACCTTGTCGAACGCTTTCGCTATGTCGAAGAACAACATGCCCGTCGTTGCCTTGCGCTGGAAGCCAGCGCTTAGGTGCTCAACGATACGGTGAACTTGCTGGATGCAAGAGTGATGAGTCCTGAAACCAAACTGTTCACTAGGGATAAGGCTCTTAGCCTCGACAAAATCTTTCAGACGCTTATAAATAACCCTCTCATATATTTTGCCGAGGACATTGAGGAGACTAATGGAGCGGTAACTAGTGGGCTCAGACTTGGGCTTGCCTGGCTTGGGGATACCGATGACGGTGGCCTCTTTCCACGTCTGCGGAAAGATGTTGTTGCTGAGAGCACCATTGAAGATGGCGGTCATTAGCATTATCAGGGGGGCTGGGAGGAGTTTGAAAACCTTATTGGTGATACCATCCGAACCAGGGGCCTTCCAATCCTGTAGCCCTTTAATGATGTCGTGCACCTCGTCTGGAGTGACGGGAGGCAACGGATCATCAGGGTCTTCCACAGGGGGAAGAGCAGCCCTGCGTTCGACTTCGGCGTCGACCTTGGCAAGGTGTGCTTGGTCAGCTGGTTGGGAGCTAGGAGAACATTGAGACTCCAGGCTGTCGGCTAGGCATTCTGCCTTTTCGGGGTTGTCAAAAGCGATGCTCTTTTCAGGGCGAATGAGGGGAGGTCATAAGTCATAAGTAATTTATTTCATAACAATATATAAGTACATTGTGTTGAAAATTTTAAAAATAACAAATTACAATTGTAATTAAAATAAAATTCATTAAATACGTTTAGAAAAGTCAATAAAAACAATAACGGTCAATTAAGAATTCGAGTACAAATAGATCATAAATAATAAATGTCTAAGTAATAAAATCAATAATAAATAACAATGTCACATGTCATCTAGGAATTCATTGATACTGTAATAGCCTTTCCCCAATAAATAGGTTCTCAATTTGTTTTTAAATAAGTTAACACTGTGTATGGTTTTGAATTCTACGGGTAACTTTTATAAAAATACAGACTGATATCTCGGGCTATGTTTGACAATTTTTAATTTCGGTTGAATAGTGTTGGGCAAATCTTTTCTACGTGTGCTAGCTCTAATTTGTCTTAGCTCATCAGTCTCAATTTTTTGCAAATTTTTAACTAAGCTGGTTAGCAACAGTAAAGTGTAAAGGCATGGCACTGTCAAAATTTTTAAGCTAATAAAATGGTCTTTACATGATTCCGTCTGTTTCAGGCGGAGCATAGTTCTTAGAGCTCTTTTCTGAATCACGAATGCCATTTGTATGTTGTACTTGTAGCTATTGCCCCAAAACTCAGTGCTGTACCTTAGCCTGGACTCCACCAAGGCAAAGTACACATTTTTAAGTTGAGGCAAACTTAATTCTTCCCTCAGTGTTCTAATCGCATAGCTTGCCGAGCTAATAGACTTAGTTATAGACAATGTCTCAACCTTCCAATTCAACAATGCATCAATGTGCACACCTAAGAACTTGGCACTCATCTGAATCAACTTTTCGTCTTTTGTTTGTCACTTTCATTTGTTTCTTCGTCTTAGTCATTGTATTCCCTGCTTTTCCTTTTCTTTTTCTCTGCTTGTTTACAGTTGGTTCTGTATTTTCCTTTTGTATATTCTTGATTTTTTCATCTTCTGCTTCTTTAAGTCTTTCTTTAACTTCTTGACTAGTTAAAACTTCTCCAAAAGCGCTCTGCTTTAATCGTGGTATTACTACTTTTCTTTTCTTTTCTGGAGTGGTACTGACCCCAAATATTTTTTCTAATGTTTCTTTATTTGGTGATTGGGTTAATTCTGGTATTTGTTCTTCATTCAAAACTGTTAATAAAATAGCGTTGACTATCTTCGTTTTTGTATGTTGGTCTGTTTGTGAATCTAATATTTGTTTTAAAATGTTATTGAGCAGAGTCGAAGATAGTGTGGGGTTGGAATTTTCAGTAATCTGCTGCTGCTCTTTCTTTTTATTAATGTCTACCGTCTCTACATTTTGTTCGTTAATTAGCTGTCCCAGCTGTTGTATCTCTGTCCTGATTTGTCATTCCAAGCTACGTGTCCTGCGTTATCTCTGCTTCTATTTTGCTTTTAATTTGGGTTTCATCTATTCCGGTCCGTATTATGTTTACTGTATTCTCATCGATGTTTTCGTGCACTTGCATTTGATGCATTGTTGTCTCTTGTAAATCTGTTTGTGTTATATTACTGATATTTTCTGTAGTAAGTCGCCTCAAATCTGGTTGAAATAATTCTTCCTGATGCTCTTCTTCTCTAAGTTCAACACTGTTGTTCTCTTCATTGTTCAAAAGACCGCTGTATAATTTTAAATCATTATTGTTGAATAGGTTTTTGGGAATTTTGATGGATTTACAGGATAAAGGCCTGTAGTAGTGAATCCCGATATTATATTTTGCGGCTTGAAAGCAATCATATAGACTTCTCCTAACAATTCTCCAAATTGTGCTCATGACAGTCTGCCTGTTCCTTTTCCCATTTGTTGGACTCCATGTTCGACTAATTTCTTCTCCCAAGCCTTTTTGACTGGTCCAAACACGCATTTGTCATGGGGTTGATTCTTATCTGTCATATGGCTTGAGAACTTCATTAGTACAATTTTAGCCTTATCAGCTTCTTCGACTTATATGGCTTGCATGTCCATCATACAGCAGTAAGGCTGTTTGGTGTGGTTCATTTCGTTCTTCACGTAATCTGGTTATAAAGGGTATGAAAGATACCCTCAACCAAGTTTCATCAACCGGTTAAAAAATACTGGTTCTTCCATCCAAACATTTTTGGAAGCTGCATACAATGTACCAGGATAGGATTTTTCTGATGTCCATCGTGCTTGCACAACAGCCCCTTTAAATACAATAACGGGTGGCAAAACCCTTCCATCGGCAGATTCACATGCAAGTACTGTCGTTGATTCCCTTCCAGATCCTCCAGACACTCGATAAAGAGCTTTACCTTTGTGACTGATAGCCCGTAATATACTGGGATCGCTCTGAAAGCCACTCTCGTCGCAGTTATAAATGTATATGGGTTTTTCTTCCAAATTGTTCTCTTTTACAATGGCTTTTAGCATTTAATAAAAATAAGAATAATTTATTGTTCAAGAAGTTACATTCGAGTGCGTTGACTCCTGGAACTCACACTAGGATTCCCTGTGTCGTGAGATCCAGGCTCCTTCGTTCCGTTTACATTTATTGCTATGCATCTAGTAGGTATATATACGTTACAACTTAATTTCATATAGTCTAGTCTACTCGTAATCTACTAGCAGAGGAGTATACAATAAAAAATAAAAAAATAATAAAAAAAACTAATACACAAAGAAAACTAATATTAATACCCAAAGAAAACAGTAGATAACCAAGTATGTATGTACATTGTTATGTGTGGTTGTGATGGTGTGTGTATATGTGTGATATGGTGTGTTTGTGTGGGTGTCTGAATTAAGAAAATTGTGGTGGTGTTGAGTGTGTCTGAGTATTATACCTGAGGATGTATAAAATTATTTGGATGTTTGTTATATAGAGTAATAAATACATAAATAGAGATATGTATCAGAACCTATCAAAGCGCTCCTTGTTGAGAATTATATTAGATTAAGAAGTTTTCAGTCATATCATAGTCCAGAGTAAGAAGCCATTTTGTAACCGTAATTTTGCATTTAGATTGTGTAAGTTGTAGAAATCATACACAATAAACGGTTTCCTAGCATCCATCCGCAGTTTTTGTAGATGTTCAGGCTTTTTAGTGTCAGTTCTGGGTGGCGTTTTATGAAACTTATGTACCAATCATTACCAGGTTTATTGTCTTTGAAATTATTCACAATGCTATTACTATCAACATACTCCTTCACAAGGTTTTTTAGTTCTTCTTTTATTACTGGAAGGCCCATTTGTGCTCGAGTTTTAAGGCAAGAAGCTATGTGCTCTTCCACGCGAGCTAGCAATACTTTTGAAACACCAGCGCCCATTCTGTTAATGTCCACTTTTCTGCCTTTTATTCGGTGATAAATAACAGATAGGGACGTTATAGGCTTCTTCAGCTTGTCTATAAGTCTTCTTATTTTCTTCTAAATCCTTAACAGCCTTTTGTAAGTCCATTAAGGTATATTTTGTCTCTCTTTTTCGGATGTAAACGCGTGGCATTTTGAAAATGTACCTGAAAAGAAATGTTTACCTTTACCCATCACGATGTTAGTAGCAGAAATGATAAGAGTTCACAATTACCCCACTGTTTACAATCACCCCCTAACCCGTTTACAATTACCTCCACCCAGTTTAACGTATGGGAAAATGTAAACACCACTTCACTGCTTGTTAGCTTGATTTTATTGACGGAAAGTTAGAAAAATGCAAAGATAATTCCATTAAATCACAGCAAAAAAAAGCAATCAACAACCTACCTATCAACTTTCTTATAAAATCTTTTACTATCAACTTCGTGCAAAACTTGAAAACAATTTTTCTGCAGACAACTTTTCGTCACAGTGAAATTGAGGTTAATTTCTGACAGGACTGCCTCGTTGGTCTAGTGGTCGCAAGCGCTACTGCTGAGCATGAGGTCCTGGGTTCGATCCCCAGGTCGGGCAAAGTGTTACTGGGTTTTTCTATCTGGAATTTCTCAGTAGCAGCCCGGAGTCTGGATTTGTGCCCGGTAGATGGCAATAGGCTCGCCCCCTATCACATGGGACTTTAAACATAACTGGCGAAATGTGGGTGTACTATAGGTACACCTCTGCCTTACCCTTCGGGGAAACAAGGCGTGATGTTATGTTATGTGTTCTGACAGGTGAAAAAATTGGCATTTGTAGTCATAGACAACATATTAAAATAACGTTCCGTTTCACGTCCGGCAACCTAAATACATTATTAAAAGTTTATTGGGAGTCGTTTCCAATTACCCCCGTTTACAATTACCCTGAGTGATCCTAATATCTTATGCGGATGACACCCGCTCTATTGTTTTCAGCTAAATCTAGAGCTGAGGCCTATGAATATGCTCAAAATGGTTTTAACATTGTGTCTAATTGGCTCCGTAATAATCTCCTAACATTAAATGCAGATAAAACCAATAACATTTTATTTAAAATGAGAAATACTAAACATTCGCGCACATAATTGTTGCATGTATGTTGACACCGCATGTTCTTGCCCCACTTTAGCTATAGCTGACCATTTAAAATATCTAGGTGTTACCATTGACACAAATCTAAATTTCCGTAAACATCGATTTACTCTGTGCGAGAATTCGCAAATTAATATATGTTTTTACGGAACATAGCAGACTTTAAGAGGATATCGTGCGTGCAGTGGCGCCCTCATCGTTTGTTTTGTTATTTCTTTTATTTTAGAATGAAAATGCAGAAAATAAGCTTGTTACGTTGTGCTCCACAAGACTATACGTTATTAATATTACAAACAGTAGTTTTACATTGTTAAGTTTTATTATAATCCTTAATACGGAAAATAGTGGCCACTGAGCTCCGTTTTATGGTTTGTAATAAAAGTTAACAATATAAAACTACTGTTTGTTATAATAATAACGTATAGTCTTGTGGAGCACAACATATCCTGCTTATTTTCTGCATTTTTATTCTAAAATAAAAGAAGTAACCAAACAAACGATGAGGGCGCCACTGCGCGCACGATATCCTCTTAAATTAATTAAACAGGACTATTTAGCTTTGTGTCAATCCCTTCTTACATATTGCGTAACTTCTTGGGGCGGTGCGGCAAAAACAATTTTACTCCCATTAGAGATTTCCTTTCGCGCTTTTCGCGCTACCTTTCGCGCTTTTAGATTTCCTACGAACCAGCTCTACACAGAATAGTGTGCGGGATACACATTTATGTGCTGGGTTGGTGAGGAATAAAACCAGTGTTGAAGCTTGAAGCCTTCTTTAATCTTCTTGTAGTGTTCCTATTTCTTCAACTGCTGCCCGCTGACTGTGCCGATACCTTTTTTTTTTTTTTTCCTAACTATGGCATCTCGTAGTTGGCCAAGAGTGGCCGTGACTACTTAACCGGTCAATCCTGTGGCTGCCTTAAGCTAACTCAAAGCCTCCAGCCAGGGGCGTGTTACTTACAATACTAAGTGACTGCGCGCTAAGGGCACCCCCTGTGGGGTACGAACCTCGGCTTAGGGCGTCACTGGGGGGACAGCAAGTTTGGGACAGGCTGGATCAAAATTGGATAATTATTATTAATCTGGGGAATTTAAAGCTACAGGCTCAGCTTCGGCGCGGGCTGGCGCTTCTTCGAGCAAGGGTCGGGGGGAATTATTAACTCGGGGTTTTCGCGCTGGACCTCGGCGGCGGGGTCGGAATGTCGGTTTTTTGTGTCTGTGTATTGTACTAGAAGCCCTATTGCTTTCCTGGAGGAGAGTAATAGGGTCGTCTGGGACTAATAGTGTGTGCCTCGGACGGCGGACTTTACTAATATTGGAGGGGGTATATTTAGCGGCCGCGACAACTAGGGGGTTGCGATGTTTGGCGGCGGTATCAAAGAAACGCTTGGAGTTGCGTTTCATGAACTGGAGGATGGTGGGGATTTTGAGATCGAGATGGAGGATCTCGTTCCGGACATAAAAGGGGGATCCCGTGATCATTCGGAGGGCACGGTTCTGTAGGGTCTGCATCCTATGGATGTGGTGGGGTTTCGCGTGAGCAAAGACTGCACAGGCGTACGTCATAATAGGACGTATGCACGCCGTGTAAATGCGCAACTTGCACTTTAGTGACAACTTGCTTTTTGCATTCATTATCGAGTGGAGTCTACCGAGAGCGAAAGCGGCGCGCGAACGAACCTTCTTTATGTGCTCTGCGAAGGTGAGGTGCTCATCGAGAATCACACCTAGATATTTGGCTCGCTTCTCCCAAGGGATAGGCTTACCGAACATGGAGATTGGTCGGGGGGGGGTGGGCCTATGGCGCGGTTTTGAATAAAGAACCGCTTGACTTTTGTCGGGATTCACTTCAATTCTCCACTTCCTGAACCAGTCGCCAAGTTTGGTGACCGCTCTTTGGAGAGTGAGAGAGATCGAGGCTTGTTTGGTACCCGAGCAGTAAATGGCCGTGTCGTCTGCGAACAGAGCCAACTGTGCCTTTTTGCTCCTGGGTATGTCGCTAGTGAACAGCGTGAAGATGAGGGGGGCAAGCACAGAGCCCTGGGGGACGCCTGCGCGGATAGGGTGGGGGGAGGATAGTGCTCCTTCGATGCGATAGCGGAAGGTGCGGTTCGACAAGAAGTCTCGTAAGATGAGTACGAGACGGTCCGGCACACCGAGTTGGTAGAGCTTATATAATAAGCCGTTGTGCCAGACTCTGTCGAACGCTTTCGCTATGTCGAAGTATATAACACCCGTCATCATGCCACGCTGGAAGCCAGCGCTTATGTGTTCGATGATGCGGTGGGCCTGATGCACACAAGAGTGCTGGGTTCGAAAACCAAACTGTTCGTTTGGGATGAGGCCTTTTGTTTCGGCATAGTCTCTGAGACGCTTATAAATAAGTTTCTCATAGACTTTGCCGAGGACATTGAGCAGACTGATGGGGCGGTAGCTCGAGGGCTCAGATTTGGGCTTTCCAGGCTTGGGGATGCCGATGACAGTGGCCTTTTTCCATGCATCTGGGAAGATGTTATTGCTCATGGCACCATTGAAGATGGTGGTCAGTAGCATTATGAGGTGGGCAGGGAATAGTTGAATTACCCTGTTTGTGATGCCGTCTGAGCCGGGAGCTTTACGGGGCTTTAAACCCTTGATGATATCATGCACTTCGTCTGGAGTGACGGGAGGCAGAGGATAGTCAGGGTTTTCGACGGGGGGAAGGGAGGCTCTACGTTCGACTTCAGCGTCGACTTTTGACAAGTGAGCTTGGTCTACTGGTTGAGAGCTGGGAGAGCATTGAGCCTCGAGGCTGTTGGCTAGGCATTCAGCCTTGTCAGCATCGTCGAAGGCGATGGTCTTGTCAGGGCGGAGTAGGGGGGGCATGGAGACTACTTCATTGGACTTTAGTTTCCTTTGAAGTTCCCAGAAGGCCTGATGAGTGGGCTCTAGGTCGCTTAGCATCCTGTCCCAGCCAGCGGTACGCAGCTCCGCTAGGCGTGTCTTTACAGCTCGCTGTAAATGGCGCATATGGGCTTTGTTCGCAAGGCAGGGGAAGTTGCTGTATGCACGGACAGCCGCGTTCTTCTCGCGCAACAGTTCACGCACATCGTCCGGCAATCTCCAGCGACGGTCATCGTCCGCTGGAGTTACCTTTGAACAGTCGTTCAGGACTGATTGTACGTGCTCAGTGAGCGAGTCGATCGCGGCCGTCGTGTCTGCGACAGAGTCGAACTGATCAGGGATGGAGTCCAGGTGTTGGGAAGAAGTGGATTTCAGGCTATTGCTTACTTTCCTCCAATCTGTGACTATTTTGGTGAGAGGGGGTTGAGTGGGGTCATGGAGACCGACACGGGGGGCCAGTTTCATGACCACTGGTCGGTGGTCAGAGGAGAGCTCTTGTACCGCCTCTATAGAATCCAACCGTAGGTTGATATTCTTCAGAAGCGCTATGTCGAGGACGTCGGCGGTATGGTTGGGGTCGTGGGGAAAGTGGGTTGGAGTCATCGGGGCGATGACATCGAAATTTAGTATGGGGCAGAGACCGAACAGCTGTCTCCCTCTGGCTGAGGTGGTGTTGCTGTTCCAGGCAGGGTGTTTGGCGTTGAGGTCGCCCGCTATGATAACGGAATCGCTCAGGCCGAAGAGGGCAGAGAGGTCGTCAGAAATCGACTGGGGATTTTCTGACGAGGTTTGGGGGGGAACATAGGCCGATACTAGGGTGATCGGTTGGTGTCCTGACATGCCTAACCGGCATACAGACACTTCTAATTTGGATAGGGGGGGAGGGTCCATAGGGATGCAGTGAAGAACCTTTCTATAGTATATGAGGGTGCCACCCTTGTGACACCGAGACCTGTCGTTGCGAACTACGCAGTAGTTAGCGATTGACGGGTTACGGACGTTGGGCTTGAGGAAGGATTCCTGTATAAGGAGAATATCAATTTGATGATCACGGAGGAACTCGGCGATCTCATCGCGTTGATCGCGAATGCCATTGGCATTGAAGTAGCCTAATTTAAGGGATCGGGGCTTAGTTCTCCCTTTGGCTTCTTTATCCATAGTGGGGGTTGGGAAGGTTGGCGAAGGAGGATAGGGCTTGGGTGATTTCGGGATAAGAGTTATATATCTCCAGAATCTGGAGAAGGTTGCCGGCATTTCTGGCAGCGACTAATTCGCTTGCCATTTTCCTGGCGCGTGGGGTGAGGAAGGCCGTGAAGGTGCCCGAAATGATGTTAAAGGGGTCAAGGGGGTTAGGGCCAACCGTAGTCGGTGAGTGGGGGGGTGCAGTTCTGGCTGCAGGGGCGGTTTTAGGCGCTTGCACCGGTCTCGGGGGGAGGGCGGGGGCGGGCGCAGCGGCGCGGTTGAGGGGGTCCATCAGCGCTGGGATGGATGGAGGTGGGGGGCTGGTTTTGGCCAGGGCCGGGAAAGCCCTTTGATGGTTAAGGGCCGTCCAGGGGCTAGGCCTTTGAGGGCTTAGCCGTTCTGGCATTTGGGTCGAAGGGGCGGGGGCTTCCCTTTGCTGGCGGGCGACTGCGCGCTTGGCCAGTTTGGGGGATAATTTCGGGGCTTTAGGGCAGCCCCGGTAATTTGCCGGGTGACCTGACTCACCACATAGCACACAGCTAGGTGGCTCGGTGCAGAGGGTACGGTCTTTAGGGCGGGGGCAGTCAGAAGTGCCGTGCTCGCCCAGGCACTTGACGCACCTGGGTTTAGCGTGGCAGTTCTTCTGCGCGTGGCCGTATAGCTGGCATCGGTGACACTGACCGATGAAGCCATATTTATTGGGCTTCTGGATCTCAAAGCCCACGAGATGACAGATGGTTTTTACACCAAAGATGGGGTGATGCCCTTCAGTTGGGGGACAGACAACGAGGACCATGTCGAATGCATGGCCGCCTCTGGCGCGGTGCATACGGTGGACCTCTGCAACCGGAATATGTTGGGCCTCTAGATCGGCCTTGATGGCGTCAGTAGGGATTTCTTTCGGAATCCTACGAATTACCACTCGGGTCTGGCGCTCTTCGGGAAGAGTGTAGGTGTGGAAGGACACACCTCTCGCCCGAAGGAGCCTGGTGAGCTCCCTATAGTCCTTGGACGTAGGGATGCTCACTTTGATACCCTGCTGGGTAGAGCGGGCGTTGGTGAAACCGATCTTTTGCTCGGTTGTGCCGATACCGAAATCCCTCCAGATATTTATACAAAAATGGCTAATGAAATGTGGGCAGTCTGATTGGTCAGCCAATCAGAGCACGGGAATATTTAGCCAATCAGAATAGAGTCGATTTCGGCACAGTTAGCTTAAATACGACGAAACTTTACCTTAATGAGAGCCGCGTGACATTATTTGCGTTTCTCTCTCTATTATCTGTAAAACTATGGTAAAGCATGTATTTTTACATTCTATAAACTAAGATCTATTTAACAAAAATACAAAATATAAAGAAACATGAAGTACTATTTACAAGACATCTTAACTTACTATTGTGAACACTATAACTATACTATACATATAACTGTTTGTCTGTCACTGTCCCGCACAAATAGAATAGAATAGAATAATTTTTATTCTAGAATTAAGTCAAAATAAAGGTTTACATAATAACAAGCGAGGTACAATTTTTCTTAATGTAGTGTTCTGCCTGATCTAAGTTTAATTAAAACCTGTGTTTCAGGTCATCAAAACACAGCATGTAAGGTGCTTACAGTACGGCAATTGTTTGTTTTAAACATAGTACTACTCCAGCACACTACACTTCCTTTTGACCCTGTACCTTCTGACAAGAGAAGGAAGGACTTGGTTTGCATAAAGCCTCAAACTAGACATGCGTATGCTAATCTTTTTTTCTGTTCTTGGGGTCTTTTTCTATAGAATAGGCTCAACAAGGTACTAAGTTTCTATAGTGTAAGGTATAAAAAATGTAGTAAAATGTTATCTGAATATTTAGAGACACTACATTACACAGACACAGAACAACTTCTAGAAATTTAGGCATGATGATATTTGATCCCCGCGTAATTGTTTACTTTTGTATAATTATATAGGCTTAGTTTTAGATATTAAGGCACCAAAGTAGTTGTATTGTAAAGTGATGGCCTGAAACACAGGTTTAAATTAACCTAGATCGGGCTGGTCGCTAACTAACATTGCAATTCCGAACAACCATTACTTGCACCTAAAATAATAATATCTTAGTTTTTAGTTTATTTTAGGCACTATAATTGTATAGATAACGCTGTTGGCTACATGTACACTTTTGTAAACGTTTTATTTGAATAAAATTTTGATTTAATTTTTTTTTTTTTTAGAGAGCAGATCGTTGAAAGGAATCTAGCAGTTCCTAACGCATTGCTTGCCAATAATCAGGAAGCTGTTAACAACAGCTTCCTGATTCCAGTAACCGTCACATATAACATATGTGACGGTACCTATATGTACATACAAAAGAGTTCCAATTTCTCGTTTCAAAAATACACGTACAGCATGCACAAGTATAGGAACCTACTAAAACCATGTTTGTTAGTCACATGTGATTGACACATTATTGAGGTTTGTGGGCCCTATGCTGCGACTACAAATGACGCAACTATTTTAAACAGCCTTGTAGATAGGCCGGATAGTCATTCATTGGCTGTTACAGCCGGAAGAGGCTCACAACTTACCACACTCGACGCCAATAAATCACAGTTGTGCACCATTTGCCGGTGGCCTGTTGAGGTGGTAAATGGACGACTAAAACGGGATTTTAAGATTTTTCGCCATGAATACTGTAATCTGGTTATGAGCCACTTTTATACAGACCTTCGGATCGCTGCAGCGATAACTAATGCCTTCCATATTGATATCATAGACAATGCCAATGCACGTGAATTTATCAATATAGCCAGAGAGCGGCTGAATGTTGCCAATCACTTAGCTGAGTATGTTGATGAAAGAAGGCTAAACCGGAACAGAGCCAACTTCGAAAATATTTCAATGGGTGGGGATAATGTTGCTTCATTTCCCAGGTTAACACCGGAGGAATTGTCTTTCTGCAGTAGGAACGTACCAAATCAAACTTGCGCCTAGCTATTACAGCGACCATATACGCACCACGGAGACATTTATTGTTCAAAACTATAACGGTCGCCGTAACGACCTCTCCGATTTTTCGATGCCCACTAGCAATGTGCAACTAATTCGAGCGCACTTAAAGAGCTTACTTACATCGTCAAAAGTGTATCATTGTTATATGTATTTTAATTGACAAGAACAATCATGAGCTCGATTCCGTCCAACATTATTGCTGCTCATGTTTTACTGGGCGAAGAACGATCGGCAGTTGTGCCCACGTTGTTTGCCTAGTTTAGTTTTTGGGGTGGGATAGGCACCAAGACGTTGTGACGCTCCCTGCTTTATTTTTAGATTCTATATTTATAGACGACGATGAGGATGACAATTAATTGGGTATTTTAATATTTACATGAGGCCTAACATAGAGGATCATTTATTATGTTGTAAACCTATGTAACGAATAAATAATTGATTGATTCAATTACTATCCTTGTGTTGTTATAATAATATAATCCATTGTTTATATTATACCGTCTTTTATTTTAAAAATAAGCTGTTGGTTATGCTTTTCCGTCCATGTAAAACCTATACAATAGATTTTTTTTTTATCAATACTCCTCGGATAGATTCTGAAGCTCTTTGGGTTACAGACTAGTATTAGTCTAAGAAACATTATGCACTATGATTGAATGTTGGGCAGCACTTGGTCCAACGTCAAGATTGGTTCAAGATTAATGTCCGATACATCGTGCCAGTATTGTTCGTGAGTGACGTCCATACAAAAATGGTCAATCTCCTTTGACAGATTGTAGTAGCTTGATGTGCTGGCGTCTGTACATCTGAAATGATGATGTTACTGTTCCTGAGACTGTGCCTTCGTCATACTGAAGCTTTGCAATGTATGGCGGGGGCACAGGTACTGCTGATACACTTCCATGGCTCTGATCCCCGACCTGCCTTAACCAGTTAGTTCTGCTTTATCACTGTTCTAACATTTTCTTATTTCATTCTACAGTGTGTGATCGTCAAGCTAAAGATGAACAAAGACCGTAAGTCCATCCTTGACCGCAGAGCAAAGGGAAGGCTGGCAGCCCTCGGAAAGGACAAGGGCAAGTACACAGAGGAAACTGCCACCGCCATGGAGACCTCGTAAATATAGATTTTAAGACAATTAAAAAGTAAAATTCCTACATTGTTTTTTATTTATTTTACAACACAATTAGTCTACCCTACATTATGAAAAATTATCGCGATTTTTGGTACCACAACCACACACTATCATTTTTCCATCTCTGATTTCACGAAAAGTACGAGGGGTGATCCAAAAGTAATGATAATCGGGTATTTCCAGTGCACATAATTTTTTTTTTTTTTGTTTGCTCATATACCCACTTGGTTCATTGGACGCTGTAGCGGGTTATTGTAAACTCGCCACAACGAAAATTCGCCACATTTAAAAATATTGGTTAACTTGCCACAGTGACAAAATAATTCACAATAGGTATAGTAAACTCGTCACAGGTACGTCAAACTTGTTTTGAATGTACCGACAGCAAAACGAGATTTCTTTTTATTCATAATAATCAGTATTATATACATTAATTTTGCGATAGGTTAGGTTAGAACTGTGACCAACTACGCGCGAGCCGAGCGAGCGGTGCCGCGGTGGCGGCCGGCGAGCGCTACCTCGAAATTGGTCGCGAAATTTATCTAAGTATTTTTTTCATAGTGCCTCCAAGACGACACTGACCTGAATTTCATTCATTTAAGACAAAAATCAGTGAAACGACCTTTAATCATTCTATTGGTAAATGTTTCTTTCTGAGTATGAGTGAAAATATTATGGATATGGACCCACTTTTAAAGCTGTGGCAAGTTTTCGTGAGACAGATAAGACTGTGGCGCGTTTACTATAATTTTTACTTGTGGCAAATTTTCGTTATGGCGAGTTTACAATAACCCAAATTAATGTATATAATACTGATTATTATGAATAAAAAGAAATCTCGTTTTGCTGTCGGTACATTCAAAACAAGTTTGACGTACCTGTGACGAGTT
Source organism: Fissipunctia ypsillon (assembly GCA_947568875.1). NCBI lineage: Eukaryota > Metazoa > Arthropoda > Insecta > Lepidoptera > Noctuidae > Fissipunctia > Fissipunctia ypsillon. The sequence goes on from OX387668.1 coordinate 14,041,206, forward strand.
TACTATACCTATTGTGAATTATTTTGTCACTGTGGCAAGTTAATCAATATTTTTAATTTAATTATTCATTTTATTTCAGACATAATTCCTGTCCATAATTAACACATACAATACATTCAAAATAAACACAAATAATAAAATTGAAATTAATTTAATTTAAATATTGAACAATTCACAATAAAAATAATAATAAAAAATAAAAATTGTATTTAAAAAAAGTCCAATAATTATTAAAAATGTCAAAAAAATAAATAAATTACAAAAATGTCAAAATAAACTAAGTAGGTATACAAAATTTCAAATAATTTTAAAAATGTCTGTCGTATTATTGGAACTTTATTTTAATTTACTTTTACCTGCCCCACGCCCGATATACGGGTGCGTGTAAGGCCTGCCAGTGCTGCATAAAAGGGCCGTCCAACCTGTTGGCAACAATGGTAAGAAGACTGCTACCGCTGCCCCGCACCCTACTCGCTATCGATGTCGCCCTCTTGCGCATGCTGGTATAAAAACAGTCAATGCGGACGCTAGCGAACATTCCCGATGCGCTGCAAAAGCGAGGCAGCCGCAGCAGCGCCCTCAGCGCGTTGTTATATTGAACGCGGAGAGCGCTGTAGGATTTCTGCAAATATGACACCCACAGACTACTCGTATAAAAAGATGTGCAGTAGGCTCGAAACAAGGTGATTTTCACATCCTTGGAGCTACGAGCAAACCTGCGGGCAATCATATTCGCCCTCACCGACAGCGCCCTCCTTTCTCGCTCAATATCAGCGTCGTCCTTCAGGTCGGACGTCACAATATGTCCCAGATACTTGAAAGTATGTACCCGCTCCAAGGGCACCCCACATAGCCTAACTGGTGGAACCTCCGCCGGACACTTAGAACCCGCATTGAAAACCATAAGCTCGCTCTATTTAACGTTATATATTAGGCCATGTGTATGAGCGTACGTTTCGCAAATGCCTATTAGCTCTCTGAGTCCCCCTATTGACGCGCTCAGCAGCACCATATCATCAGCGTAGCTGATGTTGTTAAAGCAAACATCATCAACATGGCATCCAATATGGCGGCTGCTGAGCTTTTAAATGTGGCGAATTTTCGTTGTGGCGAGTTCAGTGTTCTGTGGGCGAGTTTACAATAACCCGCTGTAGCGAGCGGTCGTGTCGGAATAAGTGGGTGCATCTGTTGCACGAAGAGATGGGCGGTGGGAAAAAACCCGACGGGAAAATGCCCAGGTTTTTACCCATTTGGGTAAATACCGGGTATTTATGTGGGAAAAAACCCAATAGACGGGTATTTTCATTATCTACACTAATACAATAAAGCTGAAGAGATTTTTTGTTTGTTCAAACGCGGTAATTTGTGGAACTACCAGTCGGATTGTAAAACATGTTTTTGCATATAAAAAATAAAACAAAACATAGACAATCACAATTATTTATTACACAATAGAAAATAATTACAAAAATATTTTTTCAATCATTCGTTCTAAAAGGAGGATGGGCATTTTGGTACCCATGTCCAATCAAAATGAATTTACCATCGTTGGATAGCTCTCTTCAAGAGCACAAAAAACTACTGTGGCACCAATCCCGTATAAATTGTCCGTTTTGAAATATAGTCTTTAGAAGATACTGGATATTTAGTTCGAAATAGAATTTAAAAAAATCATATCGCCGGTTTATCTTGACAGATTTTGATGATATTTGCACAGATTTTGAGCTAAGTAAAATTCAGTTAACGGATGAAAATCATAACAAAATCGGTTTGGTATTTTTTCAGTTAGGGGTGATCTATTTATTAAACACTAAACATACAAATACATCAATTGATATTGATGCATGACATTGGAGCAATATTTTTATTACTATTAACCCTGAGTATACGTAAGTAGATGACTAGTAAGTTGGAACTGGTATTGTTATCTCTCTCTCGCTCTCTTATCTTACGCAGCGCGGTAGTTAGCGCGTTCAGCGAGGGGGCGGGGGCGAGGGTGGGCATGCTGCGGCGCTTGTGCATGTTCCCTTGGTAGTCGTTTGCTGATAATTGTTGTGTAAGTTACTACATTGTCTCGTTCCTCATTGTTCACGTCGACTTTAGACCCTGGCATTAACTTGGACTCTGTTACCTGTTTTATTTTTGATTGCGGCTTTCTACTGGACTTGAGTGCTTGAGTTATTTTGATTGCAATGGAAAGTTTTCGTACCTGCGTAATGTGCCGAAGAGTTCTATACCGAGGCAGATATCAAGTGCGCATTCTATCGGAAAACTTACCAAGAATGCGCGCATACCTAGCAGCTTTTATTCGAGAAAATGCTGCATTGGAGGTTAGTATTTATTGAACTTTTTAACTTTCCATTTGACAGTTTTATTGCATTTATTTTATTGTTAATAACCTGTATAGTATAGTGCTAATGTTCTTGCCTTTGAATCCATTGGTTCCGGGTTTGATCCCCAGTTAGAGCAACGAAAAAATCCTGGGTCTTAGATGTTAATCTATTTATTGTTATGTTGTTATCTTTATGAGCATTTATTGTATTACGTGTCTCGTTGACTCAGTACAGACAAAAGCATAGAATACCACATAGAAATAAAAATCGATCATTTCAGCTCGTTGTGCCCGCATGTGCGTTAGACTTTAGGTTAGCCTTTGGTCTCTTTGTTTGTAGGGATGCCTTGTTTGTTATTTTTCGGCCGCTAAAGCGCACATAATTTTTATCTATTTTACCCCTTAAATGCACACGACCGATGAGTCACAGACCGCGCGCACCGGTTGGCACGCAGATGTTTCATAAAAACCCTATTTATGACTCTGTTTCTGGGTATTTTGCTTCCGGTTAATGTTTGTTCTATTGTCAACGAAATGACGAAATGAAATATGTTGGTTTCGTTTGAATGTATGATTATCTTCATTTATAACATTGTTTTGAGAACATAAACAAAAAAAAACATTTTTTAAACAAACATTCAAATGGTAACCTATATGTTTTAAGGTTCGAAATCCATGTTGTGTTTATTTTTAACGTAAAACATGAATAAAATCACATTTCACAGTACAATTTACATTATTTACAAGTAACGGAGAACCAAAACAAAGATTCACGGACGAGAAAGAAATATTTTTATTTCTGAAATGACAGATCGTATGGTTGTCATATGTTAAAATGTAGTTTATTTGGTAAGGAATTTTACGGTACTATTACCATAGAGAAATACAAACTAGTTAATTGATAATCCGGCATAATAGAACGTCATCCAATGTGCACTTAGAGGCAAAAACGTTTTCTCTCTTTTGGTACTCTAGATCCCATGCGCATTTTAGCGGCTAAGCGTATTGTTTATAATACCCCAGGTACGCTTTCTAGGTATGTTGTATTTATTTATTTTCCTTACATTATTATTACCGATTTTCAAGTCGTGTTTGATGGTACTCGGAGAGTATGTTACCGATGCTGGCAAAGAGCAGAAAATGCGACTAGAGCTCAACCTCAACCCGAGCCAGAGCCGCAAGAACAAGTAGAACCGCAAGAAGAAGCAGAACCTCAACTAGAAGTGATACACGTGCCCGAATATATGAGAGCACCAAATACCCCGAGGCATTGTCTTTTTCGTGGCTGCCCTAATACAACCCGCCATCGAATCCCAAACGTTGTTAAAATCCATGTATTTACTCAACACAAAATCTACATTCCTGATGCTGCCAGAGTATGCCGCGATCACCTAAATGGAAATGACTGGGATGAACTACCTCAGGCATGCAACATTTCCCATAACTTTACGGCCGCCCACTTCAGTGACCTTTGTGACCTACTGAGAAATGCCTTAAACGGACCCAGATTGCGTTTTAACGAGCTAAGAGGATTAACTGAAGAATAAATGCACTTTTGGACTGGACGTACTATAGAACAATTTAACGCTATCTTAGAGCAAACCACTTCATTAAGAGATGCAAGTGCAGATCCCAGAACCACTGGTTATTTTACTGACAAAACTACGCACAGGAGAATCCACGACTTGCGACGTTGTTTAATATATCAAGAAGAAAACTCGAACGCCAGTTGGCCATTGCACGAGAGTGTCTTAGTACTGACTATGTTGTGCTTCACTTGGGACTGGATCACATAAGTAGAGACAATATACTGGAGAGAAACCTGAGGATTCCAAAAGCACTGTATGGAAATGAAGAAAACTCTAAAGCCATTATTGTTTGCGATGGCACGTATATTTATATTCACAAAAGTACAAACTTTTTGTTTCAGAGGCAATCCTACAACTTGCACAAGTTCCAAAACTTGTTAAAGCCATTTTTAATTGTAACCACTGACGGATACATTATAGACGTAAAAGGACCATACGCTGCAACTAAAAGTGATGCCCAGATAATGAGCGATTTAATGAATGACGAGGAAAACCCCTTGCACATATTGTTTCATCCCAATGATGTATTTATTTTAGACCGTGGGTTTAAAGACAGTTTGGGCAATATTGAAGCACGTGGCTACGAATACCACGTTCCTCCGACGAAGAACCCAGACCAGTCACAGCTCACTACTTCCCAAGCGAATGATTCCCGACTAGTTACAATATGCCGATGGGCAGTGGAAGTGGTTAACGGGCGGATTAAAAGAGATTTTAAGCTGTTGCGGCAAAGATATTTTAATAATACAATGCCTAATATGTTTGTGGATGTTAAAATTGCAGCAGCAATAACAAATCACTTCCACACGCCAATTGCAGATAGCCAATACGCAGAAGCTTTTCTACAAAAAATATCTGAAAAAATTCAAACCCCAAACGTGTTGTACAATTATGTAGAAGAAAAACGATTAAATAACAGAAGAGCCGATTTCCAGAGATTGGAAGCCAATGATATGCCCGATTTCCCACGATTGAGTGAACAGGACGTGATATTGCTGTCACTGGGGACATACCAATTAAAACTTGCAAAATCTTACTGCAGCGAACACCTAAACAACGGCTTATATCTCATCGAAACATATAGAGAAGCCGCTTTGGAAGACATTATTGAATACGGAATTGACGAAGATGCGTGGCTTTTGCGTGCACGTATACAGTCCCGACATGTGAGAGCAAAACAATACTTTTGTTACATATTGCTAAATAGAAATGAAAACATAATATTACATCATTATTGTACATGTTTGACGGGACGCCGCACGGTAGGTTCCTGTGCGCATATAGTATCCATTGTCTGGTATTTAGGATATGCTAGACACGAGGGCTTTAATGAGCCAGCATTATTTTTAAATAGCATCGTTATCAGTGGCGTGCACAGAGATTTCAGACAGGGTATGCACAAGAAAAAAAACTTACCAGTTTCAGCTTGTTGTACCTACCCTAAGTGGGTTCCCAAATTCCCATCATATTTATTTAGCCAACAAAACTACAAGTTCCTGAAAATTGCCTTTATTAAACAACAAGCTGGGATCGTCATGAATGCTAATTCTTGTTTACCTAAAAAACAAACTACATAAATCAACCGTTTGAAAATGTTTCTATTTCTTTCAACTTTCGCGTTGTGCCTTTCAATATCTAACTTTAACTGGCTATTCAAACTAGTCTCTATTCTTCCTTTACTAAAAGTTTGGAACTTTAAGCAGGATTCTAGATGTTTTTCAGAAGAATCATGCTTAGCAGCCGCTTTGTGAAAATTATTTAAATGAGTACCCGCTATACGTCCAAACATTCTTTTTATCTTGATTAGTAAACAAAATGCAAGGGAAACAATACAATGTGTTTGTGTGTACACAACCAGTTAGCCAGTAGATAATAGTTATCATAAAACTTTTTATGAAAATAACGAGTAGTATTACCTATTCTTTGAGTTAAATCCAACCCGGGTACACACCTTCCCTTTGCAAACAATCTAACTTTTTCCTTAAAAGATAACGACGAAAACGCGGCGGATTTTAATTTATATAAACACACTTCGCTAGCACAGGTCTCACATGTATAATTTTCCATATTTTACATAAACTTGCTAAATAATTACTCGACAGTTGCGCCAAGAAAAACAATATGGCGAAAAAACTGCAATTTATTACATTACGAACTAATATGAAAGAATGAATTAGTTGGTAGTCGGTCATTTGGTCAATCCGACTAAAAAAAGTCGACCCTCTGCAATGAACAATTAAGCGGTGCTTTTACGGCTTCTCAATTAGGACGGGTTGCAATGTAAGCTATGCTTCTAAAACTCCAACACGCACACACATTTTCACGCACACAGTCACACTTTTGCTGTGTACTACACGAGATGCGTTGTATGAAGAATAAGCAAGGTGTAGTAATGCTTTTGCCCACGGGAGCGCTGACTGCGCGGTGCGCGCGGCGGTGGATGTTCACCGCTCCAACGAGTTAGTTAAAAAAAAAAGTAATAGATGGCGCGTAAGCTAAATTACCATGATTTTTTTGAATTATAGTTATTTATCATTTAGAGGGGCATGTATGTGTAGGACTACAGGGTATGCAGAGCTTATTTGCATGTATGGAGTGCACGCCACTGATCGTTATAGATAATGAATGATGTATAGTATATATTATACATCATATTATTCATTATCTTTTTATGTTATTGTCGATCTATAGACACACATTTATATACTTATATACAATAAATGATAAAACTTACTTCGAACTTGTTTTATTTACCTAGACAATGAAAAATATTAATAATAATTATGAAAATACCATGCCAAATGGAGAAAACAGTCAATAAAAGTATGTGTACTTAATAGGACGTAACAAAAATAAATAACTTTCAAGTAGGATTACTCCGATCGGACAGTGAATAGGGACAAGCGCCATGGTTATTCTTAATCTACACAAAAATACCTTTCCAACGGTGTATCATTCATACCAATTGGTGCCGGTACCAGTTTCCATACATTGGTGCCCATCCTCCTTTTAATCGCTATCGCTACTGTCATGATCATCATACAAATCATCAATATCACAGATTTCTATTTCTTCTTGGCTTACACGAGATGTAGAAGGTTGTTGGTCATGAATTGGGCTGTTCATCGGGCTAGACCAGCTATACTCTTAAGTGTGTTCCGCGGAACCCTAGGGTTCCGCGATACCTCTGTAGGGGTTCCTCAAGAATTTAGAAAAAAAATCAAAACACCTCTCTCTGGTCGAACGTTTTGAATCCGCGGCCGCGCGTAGGTATATTTATTTATTTATTTGTATTTGTATAAACATGTGTTGCAATAGCTGGTACAATATCTCATAAGTTTGGTATCAACATGTGTACTTGTATACTTGTGAGTGCGCAGTCCCTTTGATAAAAGCCGCCTCTGAATTAGACGCTATAGTTGTCAACAAGCGACTTTCGACTCTAACTTCAAAAAATAAAGTCGAGATTGTTTACAACGCAATTTTTATATTTCTCTTTTTATTTTTGTTTTTTTGCTTGCGAGAAACTAGTGTTCATTGTTCTACTGCCTGCTGTATTCTGTTGTCTCAGTTTTATACATTTCTTCATTGTACTAAACTTAGTCTCTTATACGCAGTAACGATTGTGCATTATTTAGACCCCACCATCCTGACGTGTAACATTATAAATAAAGAAGAATGGAACGTTGGCTTAAAGGTGTTAAACGTGTTGCAACAACATCTTCTAATGACGCTGAATGTTCAAAAGCAGTACGCGCGGAGAATATAGCAATCACCGATCCAGACGATGATGCCACGACGTCAAGCTCGACGGTTTCAAAGACGAAAAAAAGGAAGTATGATGAATCATATATTAGTTATGGATTTCTTGATTCCAATGGCTCACCTCTGCATGCTATGTAGTAAACTGCTTCCTAATAGTTCCATGGCACCTGCCAAATTGCGCCGACATTTAGAAACTGTACACCCCGAGTCTAAAGACAAGAATAAAGAATTTTTTATTCGTAAAAAAGATCAGTTATTGGAAAGTCAAAAAAATTTGATGCATGTAACACAAACTATCAACGAAAAGGCCACGGAGGCATCATATTTAGTTAGCTATCGCATTGCACAAGCAGGTGAAGCGCACACTATCGCACAGTGTGATAAGATCCCGGATTTTGTGTCATCTTGTTTTTATTGAGTTAATCGATAGAGTCTACAATTCCGACGATTAGAGTAAAACTCCGGGTTCGCTAAGACTTGTACTTTTTTTTTTTTTAAATGTCAGTTTCGCAATATCCGACTCTTGAAAAAAGAAAAAAAAATCATTATAATTTAATGGAAGTACTTATTCCAGAATTTATTTATTTTATCGAGAAAAGGTATAATAGCCGACCGTTGTACCAATTCCTGTTGCTTTAGTATGAATGGGTCGAGAGATATGATTTTTTTTCTCATTTTTCGTTTTCATTTTTTTTATTCATCTAAACCGCAGTAGTAGGTGGCCATTCCTACATCAAAAAATTGCTGATACTTTCTTTTATGTGTAGTATTAATTCCAAAACCAAACTCATTGGGTTCCAGGAGTTATTGGAAATTCAAAATTTTCCTTAGGGTTGTCACTTTCATGTATCCGAAAAAAAACCAACACGAATATATTTTATTTGAAAAAAAAATGTGTTTTGATTTTTATCTAATAACTAATATGGAGTTGGCTATTCGAAAGGAAAATGTGTATGAATTTTTAAAATATTATGTGGGCTAACCGAACTAAAATTCATCTTCATTGTTAGTTACAATTAATTCAACATGTGAATAATCATCGATGGCTAGATTTTATTCATTAACAGGTCTCAACAAAGACAATGCGGCCGGTGGCAATGGGATTTTTTTAGCCTTTTTTTTTCTCTCTCTAAGAGGTTGTAATCAGAGATAATGGGATCCGATGAGACTAAAGCTCTGTGAAAAAGGTCAAACATAGTTGCTTCACGAGATTTTTATCTGGTATGGTGCTGTCTGTCAAACCTCCAAAATTTGTTGCGTGACTCAGCCGCTTGTTCAGAGAGCATGCCAATAGGTAAATTTGATTTTTCTATAATTTTCGACCCATGTACTAAAATTTTGTGAAGCGTGATAGTCATAGGATGCCATCCATACTTCGCAACATATTTTTATGCCAACTCTTTGCAAAAAGTTGCGAATTTTTCAAAGTCAATTGGCAGGTTACTAGACAAAACTGTTAAAATAACATATAATCCATCTAATAGCCACTGTTCAATGTTCAGAATGTTTGCAAAAGTTCCTCGGTTTCTATCAGAAAGAGCAGTGCGTGCAGTGTTTCCGTCGTTAGTGGTCCCTGAAGTTGGACGGACAACATCTACCAAAAGTCCCATTTCTTCTCTGATTTTAGCCTGAATTATTTTTTTACGGTCCTCGACTAATCGGCTCTCTTCTGACCTTTGAGGGATCCTCCATTTTTTAACCTCTACTTTATATCCCAGGTTTAATAAAAATTCTAAGGCCCTTATCCAAGAATGAAGTGGACTTATGCCATGCACCAAACGTTCTTCTATTACTGGTTTGGAGAATGCTAACTCTAAATTGTTGAATTGCGATGAGGTCAAATCGCAATATGGGCAACGTAACTGAGATGGCGTACAAAGAATTGCATTCAGGACTTTCCCATCAATAGCTGCACAGTATAATTCATATTCAACAACTTTTATTGTATGCCCTCTCGAGGTTTCAGTTATAATGGGGGTAAGATTTTGTATTTGATCCTGAATAGACTGTTTCTCCCAAATAATTAATTCTTTCGTTTCTTTTTTATACTGCAAGTGTAACGGTCTACAGTAACGAAAAGATGACGGTGCAGGGTTTACCCAAATAACATCATTGCTGTCTTTAGTTACAACCTGCAATGGCGTAAATGTCGTCGCAAAAAGACTATTTTCGTCACCTTCTGCATCTGAGAATGATTGTTTATATAAAGATTGCCCAGTGCTTCCATCAAAGCCCCAGTTACCCCTTAAAATGCAATCTACTGCTTGAATGCTTTTTTTGGTACAATAGTTGATGAGGACTTCATCACATAATTTAATCACCTGAGTAAAAGTGTGGTTGACTAAACTTTGAAAAGGCACAGATGCTTCTCTTTCAGACACCTGCACCTGGTCAGGATAACATGTTTTTTTAGCCTCTTGAATTTTATTATACGGGGGGTATGCATCAAATCCACGTCTTTTAAGATCTAATCGAATTGCACTGTATGTTTCGACAGACATATTTCTATCAGTTATCATAGCCAGAGCTTCGACAGGTGTGCATGGTTCTGGAGATGTCTGAACTTTTTTAAGAATTTCTGTTGGAGCAGTCTCAGATTGTAGACAGAGACATAATAGTGTCTCTAAATCTTTAGCAGATGAATGTGGCAGATTTTGTCCTCCGATTTTAATAGATTGTACAAACGCTTGTATTTTCTGGACATTTGGTTCGTTGTCTAAGGCTTCCGAAAGTTTTCGCTTAGATCTATATTGTTGGCTTCTGCTTAAAGCCATAAACCTCTTGGATTTCGGAGAAAAGAGAGATTCGTTATTAGAAACCGTTGCTGATGAAGTTTCATCATTATCAAGGACTGATATCAAATGACCACTAACAAGAGTACCACTAAGCCAATCTCGTTTTGTTTTAATAAAATAGGACTCATTAAACTTACAACGCTTAAAGTAATCTTGACTCTTTGATAAAAACCGTGAAAGTGATTGTTTCAACTCCTCGTCAGTTTGTGAAAGTTGATATTCAGAGCCAAAATAATTGACAACCATACTCAATCGTTCGGAAAGCGGCAGCTCCTTTGCTTTACCCTTAAACAGCTTAAAGGCTTCCATTCGAGTTAGTATTTTTGTACCAGAAGAATGTCCTTCACGGTGATCTGTCTGTTGATACGCATAGTTAGGGCTCTGTTGGTTAGTTAAAAACATCTCGCCGTCTGAATCGGTGTCAGTTGGCAATGCTATAGTCGTCTGTGTTGAAATTCCAGGTTTATTTGTTGGTTTTTGATTAGTTTCCATTGTTGTTCCCACGAGTAGGGTCGATAGAAGGTCCACCCCCGGGTGACGCCCATTCCGGGGGTAAGGCTACATACTACGGAGGTCGCCAGATATCCGTAGGGTTTAAACGACTTCGCTGTCGGGTTTTATAGAGTGTTCCTTCTCGCGGGTCGGCCAGTTAAGGCAAGCCCCCCGGCCGTAGTTGTGCACGACGTACCTCAGTCACGCCTTACTGAGGTTGTTGAAGTGCAGAGTACGGTTACGGTATAAAGGTTGACTGGCGCTCAGTCCCCTGAAATTGTTCCAACTCCAGATGGAACAACCATTGATTTTGCTTTATAGCAAAAACTATACTTTAATAAATATAGTTACATATTGTATATAAATAATGTGTAGTCAACGTAAATAATTTAAGCAGGGGCGCATTCTCAGCGTAATATATATGAAAAATCAATACAATTGATGTAAATACATGAGGAAAATTTACTTAAAATAATTAGATAGGTATATAATTCATGTAGATAAAAAAAAATACAAAATAAATTATTGTAAAGAATTGTTATAAATCAAAAAATATAATTAAATTGATTTAAAAGAATAATACATGATGAAAATTTATTTAAAATAATTAGATAGGTATATAATTCATGTAGATAAAAAAAAAATACAAAATAAATTATTGTAAAGAATTGTTATAAATCAAAAAATATAATAAAATTGATTTAAAAGAATTGTAAAATATAAAAATACACTAAAATTGATTCAAAATAAGTTGTAAAATCAAAAAGTAAAACAAAATTGATTAAAAAGAACTAAATTGACTAAAAATATTTAAAAAATTGTAAAAAATTTTTGATATTTTGATTACTCATGTTAAATGTTGATTGATATACTTATGAGCAGTGGTCGGAGTAGGTAGAGCTATTTTTTGTACTTGCGATACGTTATCCTAATATGGACACTCCCGGAATCCCGGGATTTGAAATATATATTATTAAATAAGCTAGAAATTACTTTGTAAAAAGCTATTCACATCTTTTTAAAATTAAATCTATTTTTAATCGCGATTAAAAAGGTGTGGAATAAATTTAGATGTCATGAACATTCACACCAACACCTTGACTTCAGGTGCAAAAACAGTACTGTCTTTTTTTTTTTCTTTTGATTATATCTTGAAAATGGTGTGTCCTATTGCAAAAATAATGAAAATTTCGACCCCCTTTATATAACGCATAAACCCCTAAAACTCAACATGTAGGTAACCATTTTTCATATTTTCCATACAAAAAGTGAAAATTCCATATAAAACACGTTGAGGCTGCCCCCCCGCGCGACACGGGGTAGGGCAAACAAGTACCACGTGGATTCACGATTGTCAAATACGATTTTAGTTGGGTCAAAATTATTTTTAATTTTAGTTTTTTTTTTTCAGCTTAGCTTTAAGATTGTCATAGCCAAAAGTAAGGAATTCTAGTGATAGTTGGACGTAGTTACACGAAAAGGATCCAATCCACACAAAGTCATGTGTGGATTGGATCCTTTTCGTGTAACTACGTCCAGTTTTCATAGTTTAGTTCGGTGAAAGGGAATCGGCACCATTGTGGAAAAACAATTTAAATACTGTAGAAAGGGACAAAAACAGGTGCGTTCGTCTAGCGGCGCAGCCCGCTATTGTATTCTTTTGTTTCCACTAGTCATGTTGCGGGTTACACCTGAGCGGCAACATCGCGCGTGTGCACATTGGAAATTAGCAACGCGTCGCTGACGTTAGTTTGACAACGTCGTGCGCTCACTGTCAGTACATAAGACAAGCTTTCTTTTGACCGTATTAACAAAAAAACAATTAATTTATCGAATTCCGGAGTTTCAGTTAGAATCCCGGGGAATGCCCATATTAACATCAACGTTTGCGGTCATTGAACCAAAACAGCTCTACCTACTCGGACCACTGCTTATGAGACATCGGAAAAGATTTTCTTCTATTTACTAATAGTGAGTCTTTTGAGTTAGAATTTATAGGCGGTTTCCAAAAAAAGGTGTATCAGTCAACATGATACCAATTTCTCCATTGGTTTTTTAATCTATACTTAATACTTAATACTTAATATACTTAATAATATTATAAAGAGGTAAAATTTGTAAGTTTGTAAGTTTGTAAGTTTGTATGTAGGGGGTAATCTCTGGAACTAATGATCCAATTCTAAAAAAATTTTCACTGGTAGAAAGCTACATTATTCCTGAGTGCTATAGGCTATAAATTATTTTTATAACATGTATATTAACCGAGCTATCACAACTTTTGTCTAGCAAGTCGGAAAGAAATACCTCATAAAACAGAATTATTTGCATGCGCTGCCTAAACAGTTGTTAAAAATTAAAAACAATGTATGGCAACCTGGTTCGTCTTAATTATTTCTACAAAAAACTCCGCGATACCATATTTCTATCTTTTATATTTTATCTTTTATACTTCTTTTATTGTTTAAAAAAAGTATTTTTTCGGCATACTTACGTTTGGTTGATTATTTGAGCAACAAAATATTAATTTTCATCACAATAAATTATTTCAGTATCACAAAGACACCATACAGATAAGATTTGCCATTTACAGTATGTCAATTGGTCATACAGTTTCGGAGATAATATAAAATTACTAAAACGCAAAATGCCACTAGCACAACTTTCATTTGTAAAGCTCTAGATGCTTTGTGCGGACGTTTTATCGATTTGCCCATAGATGGCGTTCTGCAAATACGTCATTTTTCTGAATCGCGGTGTTAAGATTTTCCGTGGATTGATGACCCTCTCGAATTATAATGCCTACGTTGTCGTAAGATGGCGATCAAATTGTTGCATGTCTGTTGCTTATTGGTTTCGGTTGTTTTGTTCGTTTGGTTGGTTGTTCGTTGTTTCGTTCTCCTATTTGTATAATAATCGGAAATATCTCAAATATCGTAATTTCGTTTTGGTTTCAGTTCGTTGTACGTTTTGTATATTCGTACTTCGTTCTATCGTATATCTATCAATGGTTCTATCATAATAATTGTAAATAAATATCGTAATTTCGATATTACGTTACGATTATTTTGTTTATTTATAGAGGTGGATGGTGGTCGAGTCGCTCTCACTTTGTTCATAATTGTTTTCAAGTCTGCGTAGTTTGTTGACTATTATAAAGAAAACACAATGCCTAAAAGGAAATCGCAACTGTCTCGGCAGACATCACAGACAAGAGCAGCTCGAGTACGCCGTACGGAAGAATCTGCCCCTGAAAATGAGCAGCGCCTCTCGAGAAATAGAGAATATATTTCGCAAGCACGCGCTAGAGAATCTAGCTCCGAGCGCTCACAGCGGCTCGCTAGCCAAAATGTGAGAGCGTCGCGGGCCCGTGCTAGAGAAACTAGCGCTGAACGTGCGCAGCGTCAATCTGACTTAAGGCAGCATGTCTCTGAAACAAGGGATAGGGAGACTAGCGCTGAGCGCTTGCAGCGGCTGGCTAGCCAAAATGTCATAACATCGCAGGCCCGTGCTCGGGAATCTAGCGCTGAACGTGCGCAGCGTCTATCTGACTTAAGGCAGCATGTCTCTGAAACAAGGGATAGGGAGACTAGCGCTGAGCGCTCGCAGCGGCTCGCTAGCCAAAATATCATAACATCGCAGGCCCGTGCTCGGGAATCTAGCGCTGAACGTGCGCAGCGTCTATCTGATTTAAGGCAGCATGTCTCTGAAACAAGGGATAGGGAGACTAGCGCTGAGCGCTCGCAGCGCCTAGCAACAGAAAGACAGCGAGCAGCTACAGTCAGAGCACGTAATCGGAATTTAGCTCAAAGAAATAGATCAGCCTTCAATTACGATGCCAATATAGATTATGCTCAGCAAAGCACTGTGAACATAGGCGAAATGAATAAAACATGTCCTAAGTGTTTTGCGAATAAATGGAGCGAAGAACCAAATGGTATGTGTTGTGCAGCAGGAAAAGTGGTTCTTCCTGATATCCAGGTACCGCCACAACCAATAAAAGATCTATTAATGGGCAATCATCTATTATCTGCGCATTTTTTAAAAAACATACGTAAGTATAATACACTCTTTCAAATGACGTCGTTCGGAGCTAAAGAAATTCGCGAAGGGAACTTTATGCCTACATTTAAAGTAGAAGGGCAAGTTTATCATTTAATTGGTAGTCTACTTCCTTCGTCAGGGCAAAGCCCGCAGTTTCTACAAATTTATTTCATTTCTGATGCCAACCAACTTTCGTTGCGTTCTAATATTGCTCCTAATCTAAACATTGATTTAATCAATGATTTACAGACGTCGTTAAATAGCCATAACATCTATATTCGCAGTTTCAAATACAATTTAGAACATAACTCTTCATCTGAGAACTTAAAGTTAATCATTCACGCTGACCGCACTCCACAAAATCAACATCGTGGAAGATACAATTCACCTACAGCAAACGAAGTTGCAGTATTATTGGTGGACGAAGATAAGGGACCTAGAGATATAGTCCTTCATTGCAAAGATGGTCAACTGAAAAGAGTTTCTGAATTACACAGAGCTTACGATCCCTTACAATACCCTTTGATGTTTGTTAACGGTGAAGATGGTTATTATTTGACTATCCCTCTACAAAATTCAGCGCGAAATAAAACAGTTTCGTGTATGCAATTTTATATGTATAGATTGATGACCAGGGCCAATAGTTTTAATCCCCTTCATTATTATAGGGATTTGTTTAGTCAATACTGTGTTGACATGATGGCTAAAATGATAACAGAGAGACTAAGTTACATAAGTCGCAATCAACAACAACTGAGAGCTGACGACTATATCCATTTAAGAGACGCTTTAAATCAGGATGCTAATGTTAACGCTGCAAATATTGGCCAACATGTCATCTTACCTTCATCTTTCACCGGCTCTCCGCGTTACATGCATGAAAAAACCCAAGATGCAATGACGTATGTACGCAACTATGGAAGACCCGATTTATTCGTGACGTTCACTTGCAATCCGGAGTGGCCAGAAATTAAGAAAGAGCTATTTGCTGGCCAACGTTCTTTCGACCGTCATGACATCATTGCTAGGGTTTTTCATTTAAAAATGAAGAAAATGATCAAGTTGTTCACTAAAGACGAGGTATTCGGCAAAGTCAAATGCCATATGCTTAGTGTTGAATGGCAAAAACGCGGACTACCACACTGTCATATGCTGTTTTGGTTTGAACAAAAAATACAACCAGATGAAATAGACAGTATAATAGTTGCCGAACTACCCAACAAAGATGATGACCCAATATTATTCGATATTATCACCAAAAATATGATTCATGGACCTTGTGGGGAGCACAATTTATCATCACCGTGTATGAAGAACGGTATATGTTCAAAGAAATATCCTCGGCGATTCGTCACCGATACTCAGACAGGCGAGGATGGTTATCCTGTATATCGTCGTCGTGATGCTGAAAATGGTGGTCAGGTCGCAACTGTGAACATCAGAGGGAGGCCGATTACAATAGATAACAGATGGATTGTACCATACTCTCCAATGTTGTGTAGGTCATTTAACGCCCACATAAACGTCGAATACTGCCATTCAGTTCAGGCTATAAAATACATATGTAAATATATAAATAAGGGTTCCGATCAAGCCACGTTCAGCGTTAGAAATCCGCATGATGAAGTGGAAAATTATTTAAATGGGCGGTATATAAGTACATCGGAAGCCGTCTGGCGAATACTCGAGTTTCACATCCACGACCGGCATCCCACGGTCGTGCATTTGGCCGTGCACTTAGAAAACGGTCAAAGGGTGTATTTCACACCAGGAACAGCACGACAAGTTGCCCAAAATCCGCGCAAAACCACTCTATTAGCGTTTTTTGAACTCTGCAATACCGACGCATTTGCAAAAACGTTGTTGTACCACGAAGTTCCACACTATTATACGTGGGCTAATAACAAATTTTCAAAACGAAAGCGCGGTCAAGACGTAGATGGGCATCCAGATATAAAAAGAGATGAAGCTTTGGGAAGAGTGTACGGTGTACATCCGTCACAATCAGAATGCTTTTACCTTAGAATTTTATTGCACCACGTACGCGGTCCCACTTCATTCGAAGATTTGAAAACTATAAATGGAGTTGTCAAGGAGACGTATCAAGCAGCTTGCCGGGACAGAGGTTTGCTGGAAAATGATGATCACTGGGAAAAGACTTTAAGAGAAGCTTCGATGTCGCAATGTTCATTGAAACTTAGGGAGTTATTTGTGGTGATACTGCTATTTTGTCAGCCATCTGAACCATTAAAACTATGGGATATCTTCAAAGACGATTTTTGTGAAGATATCAGACATGGAATTCGACAGCAAAATCAGGACTTTACCATGCCTTTTAATGATGTTATGTACAATGAAGGTTTAATACAAATAGAAAATAAACTTTTAGCATTGAATGATAAAACATTGAGTGACTTCGGATTACCCTCTCCAGTTCGCCCTGTAAATGATGCAATCGATACAATGTTGGTACATCCGCACAACATCAGTGAATTGGCTACTTTTGTAAATGAAAATTTGCCCAAGTTAGTCACAGATCAAAAACAGGCTTTTGATGCAATTATTGACAGCGTAACAAATAATAAAGGAAAAATATTTTTTTTGGACGCCCCAGGAGGCACAGGGAAAACATTTCTCGCTAATTTAATATTAGCACATGTTAGGCAATCCGGAAAAATAGCTCTGGCAGTGGCTTCTTCTGGGATTGCGGCTACTTTATTGAGCGACGGTAAAACTGCGCACTCTACCTTCAAACTCCCATTGACAGTTTCATTGGAGCAACAGTCGGTATGTTCGATACGCAAAAATGGGCCCATTGGTCAGTTGTTACAGAATACGTCGTTGATAATGTGGGACGAATGTACCATGAGTCATAGAGCTCATGTTGAAGCAGTGGATCGAACACTTAAGGACTTGAGAAACTCAGTCGCTGTCATGGGTGGTGTCACTTTTGTGTTTGCAGGTGACTTTCGCCAGACACTTCCCGTCGTCACAAAAGGGACACGTGCGGACATCATACAGGCATGTCTAAAATCATCGCCCCTATGGAGTATAATTCAAACTTTAAATTTACGTACGAACATGAGAGTCCACGTTATCGGAAATACGGATAACGATTTTCCACAACAGCTGCTCAAAGTTGGAGAAGGGTCTTTTTCTTCTCGAACCTTGGGCGCTAACTCTGCGGAAATCATTATAAATGAGACTCTGGGTCGTATAGTTCACAGTCTGCAGCAGCTTATAGATGCAGTATATCCTGACCTTGAATATTTACTAGATAGAGACATTCATTGGCTTTGTTCAAGGGCTATCGTCTCACCAAGGAACGATACAGTCAATGAAATCAATAATCTAATTTTACAAAAAGTCCCCGGCCAAGGCAAAATCTACAAGTCCATTGATACAGTGTGTAATATCGAGGATGCAGTCCACTATCCGCAGGAATTTTTAAATTCCCTTAAACCATCTGGCCTGCCACCTCACGAACTGCTATTGAAAATTGGAACGCCTATCATGCTTTTAAGAAATTTAAGCCCACCTAACCTGTGCAATGGCACAAGGCTACTAATAAAAGATTTAAAAGATAACCTAATTGTGGCGACCATTCTTATCGGCCCAGGAGCTGGCCAGTTGGCGCACATCCCAAGAATTCCAATGATTCCGACGGATCTACCTATATCGTTTAAAAGACTCCAGTTTCCAATAAAAACATCATTTGCCCTGACTATTAACAAGTCCCAGGGACAAACATTCTCTTTGGTTGGCATTGACCTACGAAAAGAATGTTTTTCCCATGGGCAATTATATGTTGGTCTATCAAGAGTTGGATCATCCGAAAAGCAGATTATTTTGTTACCGGAAAATAAAATAACTTCAAACATTGTATATAGAGAAGCTTTAAATTAAATAGGTAACTAACTTAAATTGTATAAAGTAATTGATCGTTTGTATTTTTATATAGTATAGCATATAATTTTATTAGTATCCGTGTTATGATGGATTAAAAATATATAATGTCATCGTACCATTTCAACCCGAGGGTGCCGTAAAAGGCGACTAAGGGTTAAGTTACCTTGAGCAGACAAGAGAACTTCGGTAATCTTCGAAATTACTGATCCGATTCCAAAAATTATTTTACTAATAGGAAGCTACAGTAGTGTCGAGTGTAATCTTATGTTAAAACAAGAAATGTTCCGCGGACGAAGTCGCGGGCAGAAGCTAGTTTCTTTTATAAAATTACTCAATCTTTGCCATCTAAGCCACAAAATAACGATATCTTGTTATGGTCGTGATAAGGAAGCTAAAACTTAATAAAAATTAACAAATTATGTTTTGGTTGAAGTGGCAGCCCTAAGTGCGGATATTTCGGATATTACTAAAATGTCCAATAACTCCTGGAACCCAACGAGTTTGGTTTTGGAATTAATACTACACATAATAGAAAGTATCAGCAATTTTTTGATGTAGGAGTGACCACCTACTACTGCGGTTTAGATGAATAAAAAAATGAAAACGAAAAATGAGAAAAAAAATCATATCTCTCGACCCATTCATACTAAAGCAACAGGAATTGGTAGAACGGTCGGCTATTATACCTTTTCTCGATAAAATAAATAAATTCTGGAATAAATACTTCCATTAAATTATAACGATTTTTTTTTCGTTTTTCAAGAGTCGGATATTGCGAAACTTTCGACATTTAAAAAAAAAAAAAGTACAAGTCTTAGCGAACCCGGAGTTTTACTCTAATCGTCGGAATTGTAGACTCTATCGATTAACTCAATAAAAACACGATGACACAAAATCCGGGATCTTATCACACTGTGTATCGCTGAGAATTTAATAAAGCCATGTGTATTAGACATAACAAAATGTATGCTCGATGAAAAATCGGCAAAGCATCTTTCTACTGTGCCGCTTTCAAACGATACTGTTTCACGGCGAATCCATGATCTGGCAAGCTACGTCAAACAACTAGTTACACGTCTACTAAAAACACGATTCGCCTTGCAAATGGACGAGTCAACTTATGTCGCTGGTTTGGCTATCTTGCTGGTTATCGTGAGATATCCATATGAAAGTTCTTTTGAAGAAGACATGCTTATGTGTTCACCGCTGCTCACAAACACTACCGGGGAAGAAATTTTTAATAAAATAAATATATTTTTTGAAGAAAATAATCTCAGTTGGAACAATTGCATTGACATTTGTACAGATGGGGCCAAGGCGATGACAGGTAAAACAGCAGGAGCAGTGTCACGAATAAAAAATAAAGCGCCTAATTGTAGTTCCAGCCATTGTATTCTGCATAGACAAGCACTTGCGATGAAGCAAATGCCGTCAAATCTAAAATTAGTTATGGATGAAGCGGTAAAAATAATTAATTTTATCAAATCACGACCACTACAATCCCGATTGTTCTCATTATTGTGTGAAGATTATGGCAGCAAACATAAAACACTGCTGCTCCATACAGAAGTGCGATGGCTGTCTCGGGGTAAAACTTTAACAAGGCTATTTGAACTAAGAGCCGAGTTACAAATGTTTCTTTAGCAGATACTCCTTTTAATTTGAAGGACCGTTTGTATGATAAAACTTGGTTGTTCCGATTGTCTTTTATGGCGGATATCTTTCAAAAACTGAACGAATTGAATTTATCATTGCAAGGTAAACAGACAACAGTATTTCAGGCCTATAACAAAATAACTGCCTTCAAAAGAAAATTAGATTTTTGGATTATTTGCGTTGGTAAGAAAGAAATAGAAAGCTTTACGTCACTCAGTGAGTTTGTTAGCGATAACGACTCAGAAATGTTTCAAGATGATGTGTTTGAAGAATTGGTCCAATATCTTAGTTCGATGCGCGCATCTTTTGAAAAGTATTTTCCCGAAGAACAGAATACAAAAATGAAACTGAATTCATGGATTCATAATCCTTTTTTACCCAACTTGGAAAAGCCCGAAAGTATGTCAAACGAGATATATGAATCTCTTTTAGAAATGTCATCAGACACAAGTATGGAGTCACTGTTCAAAACGACGCCTCTCAACGATTTTTGGTGCAGAATCCGTGATGAATATCCAATGCTTGGCAAAATGGCTCTGAATATTCTTCTCCCGTTCCCAACAACATATTTGTGCGAAACAGGATTCTCAACCTATGCAGCCACGAAAACAAAATATCGCAATAGACTGGACGCCGAACCTGATATGAGACTTCAACTGTCTTCTATCAAACCTGATATCAACCAATTGATGAAAAATAAAAAACAGTTTCATACCTCCCATTAGTTAGATTTTTTCTTTTTTAATATCTTCTATTATTGTACTTGCCATGTGGTAAAGTAAGTAATAATTAGTAACTGTTACATTGTACTTTTATTATACTTATTAATAAAGAATACACTTTTAACCCTTAATAAGGCAAGGGGATATAATTTCCCACCAAGGCTGCTTTTGAAAAATATTTAATTTTACATGACGTTTAACCTTTATATGAACGCAAGTATACTTAGCAGCTTCTTGGTTAATTTAAAATTTCTAAACTAGCAATACTTTTATGTACGTCAGGCTGGCCCGGCCCCATGGAATTTAATAATGAGATTGTTATCAATCCAATGTACCCGGGTATACTAATATATGTAACACCTTCATTTTCAATGTAACTCTTTTTAAAAGAAATTACGTGCACTTCTTAGTGGCCGGGCCAGCCTGACGTTTTCAGCCCGGCCACCTTGTTTCCCACTAATCTACAAAAAATACTGGCAATATTGTGCTACAGATGAAATATACCCTATAATTTATGCATATGTAACACAAAATCGAATCCTAAAATGCAATAGCATACGAAATATTAGCGGTTGCAGGTGGCCGGGCTGAAATTATTTCGTTACTATAAAACAGTAAAACTGCAACACCTACCAAAAAATAATACCAGTACATAATGAGATATAGAGATATAGAATACATGTAACGCTTTCATTTTAAATTATAATACATATTTAGAAAG
This sequence comes from Fissipunctia ypsillon, assembly GCA_947568875.1. Lineage (NCBI taxonomy): Eukaryota > Metazoa > Arthropoda > Insecta > Lepidoptera > Noctuidae > Fissipunctia > Fissipunctia ypsillon. The sequence goes on from OX387668.1 coordinate 14,063,228, forward strand.
AATAATCACTTGAAATTATATTTCAGCCCGGCCACCTAAAAGCGGTAATATTCCCTAAAATCTTATGCTAATTTGTACAGTAAAACCTGATACAGCTATGAAATGAAAGTTACATTCGTTTTGTTTTAGTCGTATACCTTTAAGCCTTCTGTTTGACTAGATTATCAAAATCTGAGAAACTTTCCGAAGAGTGACTATCATTTATTAACTAATTTCAGGACATTTGGTTTGTTGAGTGAAACAAAATTGGTAATTGTCATATTTTTTTAATAATCATTTTTGAAATTAGTTAGACAACATTTGTACTTATATTAATTAGGTACTATAACAATTGTTAATTATAAATAATGTAAAAAAAGGTTACACATTGATAATAACACAGTTATCAAAAAATTATAGTAATATCAATATTACCTTAACATCGAACATTCATTCATTCAGAATATTAGAAGATAATTTTTGGTTAAATACTTATTATACCTTGGTAAAAAATCACAGATTTTCATAATGATTTTTACATCAACTTTGAATTTAAAGTTTTGAAAACTTTCAATTAAAATTATGCTAATATAATTATTACAACAATTCTTAAATAAAGAGAGAACCATAGTTCTTTCAGTGGCAGCTAATGGAAATATAGCTATGTAGTATATATAATTTAACATAATATTAAAATCACAGCTAAAAATCACAATGTTAACTTGTATAATTAAACGTATGCTAATATAATAATCATTGCTAGCCTATATCTGGCATTTGTACTATAAGTATTTTGACTAATTCAAATTTAAATATATTGCTTATTAGAATCGATAAAAACGTACTAATCACTTGATTATGTTATTTAATCAAGCTAAAATGTACGTCAAGGAATGTAAAAATATTAAATCCAAATTACTTTTTTTAACACTAGACTGTAAATCGTCATAACACATCCACAGATCTTGATTAAATAAATGGCATTTATAATGTCCTAGATTTTCCCCCAATACTACATATTCAATAGCACCTACAATCACATAAATATTAGTTCTAACTTTGATAGATAAAGGTATATCGTTCAATATTATTTGATCTGTTCCATTTAAATCAAAAGATATAATATTCTTTACATTATAGCTGGACAAAACAGTGCCCGGGCAATCGTGTTCACAATCCTTCGAAATAACGTCTATACAAATTGAGTCTTCTAGGGCTGATATTCCAAATGTTTTAATTACGTTCATATTAATGGGTAAAAATGGTACTGTTCTTTGAAGTTGAAATGCACATTTTTCTTCGGTACATATTTTTGTAAATAGAGCGCTATAAAATAATTCTAAAATCATTTGTTCAAACAAATTTGCGACATTGCATTCACAATTTATATCTATTGTATTTTTCGAGGATAGTTTGTAGTACTTTTTACATATGGTATTTCTTAGTTCGTATACTGCGGCTTCAGATATGTTTTTGTTACCTATAAATTGTATATAATTACATAACATATTATTATTATTTTCAGTCTGATCTATTTCTAATTTAAAGTTATTAAATGCAATATAACCATAAGCTATTAAATATGTAACAGCATCAAAACCACATGTATTTGTTAAAGTGGAACCAGTTACAATATTTCCATTTTTTATAAATTTTAACATTTTATAAATCGGTACGGTAACTGGCTCTTCAGCTTGTCCTTTCCAATTTTCTACAAAACTTGGCATATCACTGAAAATAGAATCTTGAGGAAATAACCGTTTTTGGTGTGTTCTTTTTTGACGATTCTTTTTGATTTTAATCTTTCGCTCTTGAAGGGGCGGTGCCTCATTATTTTGTAGTTCACTAGCAGCGATATTAAGCTCTCCATTTAAATGATTAATATGTATGTTTAGAAATTCGTCAATCCTGTATTTTCTTACTTTAGTTTTGAGTAATAAATGTTTTATTGTTTTAAAATAATCCTCTGATGCACTAGACGATGAATTTTTGTTTTTTGAATTGTATAATGGAGCCATAACGTTTGACCACATGGGCAATTTTCCCAATAAACGTTTTAGAGTAGATATTAGAGGCGGATAATATAATTTGTTGGGGCGTTCACAAGATTCCTCTTCTTGTTTATTTTTACAAGCAACAATATTATCAAACCATACCATAAAATTGCTTACATCTAAAACATTCTCCTCATTTAGGAATCTTTCTTCATCTACGTAATTGTGTGCGTTGTTAGAATCTTTCTTATCAATTGTAATACCTTGAATTCTTCTTTTCAAATTACAGTGGGCATCAAAGCAAATTTTTGAATAAAATTTAGTTAAAATAACAGTTAACATATTTTCAATTATCTCTCTTATGACTACGATACACTCTGCTGTTTTAATGTAAAGAATACAACGAACAAAGAAAAATTTTACATTTTCTGTTGTATTATTGAAGCACGAAAGATTATGAATAGTTTTGACAAAGTGACTTGTATCTATTCGCATATATACTACAGGCAAACTATTTGTATGTCCCTCCAATGCACTGTAAGAAGCTTCTAAGTAATCTTTTGTAGATTTATATGAAGTAAAGCATTGGATTGTAGCAGCAATCAAAGCTGAGGAATCGTCCGTGATTATTTCTGCAGGAGGGATAATTCCATTACTGGCCCATTTACCCAACCAATCCGCAATGCTATTTTTAGTGTGAGAATCACTAAGCATTTGTGAAATTGGAATAGATTTTAAAAAGCTATCAGCAGTTATTAATATAACATATAAGAATAATCTTTTAGTAAATTTAGTCCCATTAGGTAACACAATTGGTTTAATTATAGAGCCTGTGGCATCTAATGATATGGTTGGTCGACCATACTCTTGAACATATTGTTTGTAATATTTTATTTGTTCTTCTAACCAGTAGTAAATATGAAAAGTTGGTTTCATTAAAATTTCCTGAATTACGGAAGAGTATGTTGAAGTATTTGCCATAATGACAACAGATAATATTTGATTGGTATGGTACCATTTCTGCTTCCTTGTTTCATGACGTATTTGGCGTAATGCTCCGACTGATGGCAATACAGGTGGTTCCTTATCTTGAAATATCATATCATGACTCGCTATTTGTTTTCTAACTATTGTTGCTGAATCAAATTTTAATTTCTTAGATAATGTTCGTCTTGAGTACGGAGTGAGTCGTATTTTTTTTAAAGGATTATGCTTAAAATTTGGTTGAAGTTGATCAATTTCACATAAAAAATCAATAATATGATCAGTCTTATCTTTATTTTGAATTTTCACTGTTGCTTGACACTGAGTGCAACGTCCGTAGAATGTAATGTTAGCGCCTTGAATAACATGTCTTTTAAATGCTACAGTACAAGGTAACTTATAAAACTCCCAGAGTTTTTTTCTTAAAAGACCGGACCACTTAAATTTGGGAATAGCTCTGTACGTCTGATATCTTGCACTAGGTTTATTTTTATCGTGTCGTTTATACGTATAACTTAAGGGTTCAATTTTCTTCCATTCATGAACATCAATTGGAAATTTAAAACTAATTTGATGAAGTAAGCTTGCTTGTTGAATAACTGGAGAAGACCCTGATGATGATGTTGACGAAATTATAATACTATTGGTATTATCTTCATTTCTTTTAATGAAGCACTCATCTTTTGCCCGAGGTGAGTTCTGGTTGTTTAAAAAGTTTCTTCTAAAGCTGAGATATAGTGCTTTTGGTGACATCACATAGTTTATATCTTTTGCTATGGTATTGTATATAATAGAACTATATCTTGTCGTGGTGATCAAGCGTTTATGTTTCTCAAATATTTGTTTTTGAGCCACAATATCTAACGCACTACGTTTTCCCATGGTGTAGGCACGCTCAACTGAAATAAAATATATTCATTTTAACTATGGTTTCGTAATAGGTATTCATGTAGGCTAAATAACTACATTAATATTTATTTAAATACAAATTCCCTAAAAAGATAAGTGTATGCAGTAACATTTGCATGCATTATCAAGTATATACATAAATCTATTAAAAAATATTTTAGCACCTAAGGAAAGAAAGAAAGAAAGAAAGCAAAGAATGTTCATAAGAATCAAATTTACTTTCACAAAACTTATAACTTTTGGGACATTAGAAATATATAAGATAGAATAGAGATGGGGAGAGGGGCGCGTGTCGCGGGACGAGGAAAAGAATGCGGTGAGCGAGGGACGTGGATCGCTGTGGCAGGCCGTACAAGGGGGAGTTACAAGAAGCGCGGGTACAGACGAACACCGTCGACGGTTGCCTGATTACAATGAATAATTCACTAAAATCCAATATATAAATCTTACAGTAATTAATAAGAAACTGATTAATTATTGATTTCACGAAATAAATAAGTACACAATAATAATAAGTAAATACATAGGGTAGGTACACAACAATAAGATTCACAAAAACTAAACACTTACTGTTAGTAAATCACCAAAATTATTACCTATTGACTATAAACGAAAGGATAAAATATATTTAGTTGATGGCATTGTATGGAGTTTTATTATTAAGTAAATGAGTGTTTAGATTTACTTTACTTTACCTGTATATTTTTTTAAATAATTACTTAGCTACCCATTAACATTGTTTGTCGATATATTTTAATTTATCAAAACTATGACTTACCTTAAAAACATCACATCACAAACAACTACACTGCAACAACTGATCAAATTTTACACTCACAGTAATATTAAAACGTAAAATATTATGTCAGAAGTGTTGATAACTACACGGCTCTTGCGCATCTATTCTGTCTACTCGGGGAAAATATCTTACGACTTAGGTTGGGACGCGACACAGGCGCCGTCTAAAAATCGGTGGTAGCGTCTGTGAACTATTATCTTTGTATGGTTATGTTGTGAAGCCAAAAACGGAGAAAATATATATAGGTTTAGGTATTATGTATCCAACAATTATTATGTGTGATTTATACTACTTAGTTTATTAATAAAAATATCATAGTAACGCATTTTGTTTCACTCAACAAACCAAATGTCCTGAAATTAGTTAATAAATGATAGTCACTCTTCGGCAAGTTTCTCAGATTTTGATAATCTAGTCAAACAGAAGGCTTAAAGGTATACGACTAAAACGAAACGAATGTAACTTTCATTTCATAGCTGTATCAGGTTTTACTGTACAAATTGGCATAAGATTTTAGGGAATATTACCGCTTTTAGGTGGCCGGGCTGAAATATAATTTCAAGTGATTATTCTTTCTAAATATGTATTATAATTTAAAATGAAAGCGTTACATGTATTCTATATCTCTATATCTCATTATGTACTGGTATTAGTTTTTGGTAGGTGTTGCAGTTTTACTGTTTTATATTAACGAAATAATTTCAGCCCGGCCACCTGCAACCGCTAATATTTCGTATGCTATTGCATTTTAGGATTCGATTTTGTGTTACATATGCATAAATTATAGGGTACATTTCATCTGTAGCACAATATTGCCAGTATTTTTTGTAGATTAGTGGGAAACAAGGTGGCCGGGCTGAAAACGTCAGGCTGGCCCGGCCACTAAGAAGTGCACGTAATTTCTTTTAAAAAGAGTTACATTGAAAATGAAGGTGTTACATATATTAGTATACCCGGGTACATTGGATTGATAACAATCTCATTATTAAATTCCATGGGGCCGGGCCAGCCTGACGTACATATACTTTTGGTAATAATATCATCTTGTGGATGTTATGTCAATGTCAAAATGACATGACGTGGAAGTAGTGACCGACGACGGTTATTTTTCGAAGACCTTGAAGAAAAAAAATCAAATAATTCAACAAAGATTTCTGTAAGTAGAATATATTTTGTATTTCGTATAAATAGATTATTCCAGCAGTGTTTCGTACAGTTTTCATATGGATTCTAGCGATATTTACCCGTAAAAAGTTCAAATTACAAAGTGGGAAATTATTTCCCTTTGCACGATTGCGCCTACACTTAGACGCGTAACTATTTATATTAAAAAAAACATTTGTCAGTCCCAACTCCTCCTAATCAAATTTTCTGTTTATGGCTGTTTTTGTGAATGACATGTTCATAATTTGTATATTTACCTACAGGTTTTATAGACCATGAATAGGAAAAATAAGAGAGTTCAAAGCAAGGCGTAGTTGGAAGCCATCGTGGACAACCTGTCTGATTTATCTGACATTGACTCTGACGATGATGCTTATTATCAGACAGCCGCTGTTACCAGCCCAGCAGATAATCTAAATGTGATTGAAGATTCCATTATCGAAAGTCGTCTTGAGAAAATTTTAGGTGCTTCTCATATTTTGGAAGAAAATATTGAATGTACAGGATTATATTCGGAAAGTTCTCTGAGAGATGTTTTGGAAGGAAACAGCACGATTAGTAGAGTAAGCGAGAGATCAGAACAACTAAATGAGGGTTCACCAACGCTGATCATAGAACATACAACACAAGAAGAATGGAGAGAAATAGTGAATCTCAATGATAGAGAAATCGAGATAGAGCAATGTTTAGATGAGATATTCCATGAAACCAGTTACGATTATCCCATTCACACAGATGACAAAGTGCGGGACCTTCTAACCACAATGTAACTGAAACAGTAAATCAAGTATCGGAACATCATTTAAGGCAAAGAAGAGCTTGCAATGTATCCGGGCAAAGACAACCACGAGAGTGGAAAATAGAAAAAGAAATACATAATATTCCAGAATTCATTAATCCAATTAAACCACAATCTGCATATAATCTGAAAACTCGCCCCATTGATGTTTTTAATAGATTTTTTCCAGAATATTTGGTTCAAATCCTAGTTGAACAAACCAATAGATACGCAAATCAGCAAAACAGTAATCACTATACACCAGTATCAGCAGAAGAAATTAAGGCGTACCCTTTTTTTTTTTTTTTTTGTGGATGGGAAATCATCAAATGACTTCTCCCGCTCTGGGCGGAGCGGGAGGGCGTGTCAGACTTTTACTGACTAAAACCCACCCGTGTTCCTTCTGTTGCCTGTGCCGGGGCCACGGTAACTCTTTCGAACATCCCGCAACCCTAGCTGGCATCGGCCCTAGCGGACCCCGTCAATAGTGCTGACATCTCTTTGAGGCGCGCGTGGAACACGACGCGCCGTCGACTCGAGCTTGGTCCTTACCGGACGGCGAGCTACCCATTGCTCGCCGTCCGCAAGCCCGCGCCTACGGTGGCCGGGAATCGGCTGCCAATTCCCGACGCCCAGGGCGTCTCCTGCGGTGACTAGGGGCGTGAGGGTGCAAAGCTTGCCTCTCCCTCACGCGTCCCGCCTCCTCCTTCACGAGCATTACTGCTTCGCAGAAGGAGATAATGGCTTCCCATGTACTCTCGCTCCGTACCATGGCCTGGACCAGGGCCGGACGCGAGAGATCGCCGCCGCCGATCGCTTCCGCGAGGACACGGCGGTGCTCCGCCCAAGCCGGGCAGACCTCCACCGTATGCTCCACCGTGTCCTCCGGGCGATCCACACAGTGGTGACACCCGGGCGTTTCCTCCCGCCTTATCCGGAACAGGTACCTCCCGAAGCACCCGTGTCCGGTGAGGACCTGCGTCAGGCGGAAGGTGAGGACGCCGTGGCGCCTCTCCAGCCACTCCTCAAAGAGGGGACTTATCGCCGCAATTGTGGCGTGCCCAAGGCGTACCCTGGGATATTGATTATGATGAGCCTAAACCCATTGCCCGATATGGAACTACTGGTCAATTGATCCTTTTTATAATAATCCTGAAATATCAAAAATTATGGCAGTTAAAAGATTTTAAAAAATCACTGAAAAAGACAATGACCAAATTAGTATGAAGACTGGTGTGTTTTGTTTTTTTGGCGGCAGTCGATCAAACATGAAAAAAACGGTGCAGAATAATATTATGAATGAATTATTGTATGGGGTCTTATATCGAAAACTCAGTCTGGACTGAGTTATATCAGTTTAAAGACTAACTAATATTTTCATACATTATGGAATAATTCTTGTTACAAAGCATATTTTTGTCCTCCCCAAGCGACATTTACTATTTAGTTACTAGTCATACCTTCAAATACATGTTTACATTTATTATGTATTGGTTAAAAACAAAAAACTGGTCTTATGGAGAACTTTTTATTTTAAAAATAACATATTACATTTGGACAACATCGTCGCTAGGTTCATCATTAGCCTCATTTTCGACGTCGTGTCTTACAATTATACTGTCTAAAAATAGTGCTGGGGGACTAAGATTAGGTTGATATCTGCCCCATCCTAAGTACCAGACAATAGCAATCGCGTGAGAACAGCAGCCGAGGGTTCTTTTTCCCACAATACAGCTACAGTAGTGGCCCATTATGGCTTCTCTTCTATGCGCAATTTCTACATACAGTATATATACATAATATATCCGAGCCTGCCGATGTCTGGACTGAATTCTTCCTCTAAGTAACACAGGATTGGCAGATACTATTCCGTATTGTGTTATATTTTGCGTGTCAACTTCTCGGCATACTGCTATGTGATATTGACCATTATTCTTTATATGCTCGCCATAATAGCTTCGAGCTTATTTTATCTGGTAAGTAAGGCATATAAAATAAGGTCATCTGTGGTTAGTGTTGGAAAACTATTTAGTTTCGGGTTTTCTACGGTTATTGCACGGAATATAGCTCTGCGAGCATTTAGTTAGATTATTTGCAATTGCATAACGGCTTAAATGGTTCTCCATATCGGATCTTTGGTGTATCTCACTCAATATATTAGTCACTAACCTGTGATCAGTCAGAGGTTGACCAAACGCATTGAGTATAGCACACGCAATCTTAATTTCATCAAAGAGGTGTGTCATTGCTCGGTTATTGTTCGTGTTCCTCAATTGCTTAAACTGGTTCTTCAGCCTGCCATTTATTGTTTCAACGACCCAGCGACACATCGTTACTTTCCGGGATTTGTTTGCTTCTCGGGTCGTTAGCTGTGAGTCAGTACTGCTTTTTGTAATGGGCATTTTAGGACAATATCCATATGATTGTAACGGTTCAATCGAATCTCTGAACCCTCGATCCAAAATCCAAACATCATTAGGTCTAAAAACCCAATGAAATGGGTCTTCTCGGGTTTCATCATGTATTGTAACAGCTCGTTCATAATTGTTTCCAAATAAAGCATTGGGTATCGCCAAACACCTTGAAATCATTTCTTCGCGATATAAATGATCGTATCCAAGATGTCTTGGAATAAAATCTCGCTTCAAGCATTCTCTTACATTCGTCATCGTCCTCTCAAATGTAGAGCGGGACATTGTAAAATGCTGCACAATCTTTGGTTAGAATCACCAGTGTGCAGTTTCATCAGCACCGTTGCCAAGGCTGTAACTGGTCTTCTTGTGCTTTTTTCAGCAATTGAAAGTTTGCTTTGCAGCATTTCTTGGAATTGAGTCTTCGAAAACCTAATATAATAGTGGAAAATACTGTCACTGATTGAAGATAGCCGTTCGAAGTTTAAATGTGAACAATGCGACTGCAATAGTCTCACCGTGTTCATTAATTGCCTTGGAAAAAACATATTGTACACGTGATGTGTACTCCGTCCGATGTCTTGCCAAGCACTATCATTTCTATTTTCTTCACATACACGTGGGCCAAAAGGTATAAAGATTTTTTTCTCTTTAAGAATAGTAGCTCTTAAAGACCTGTCAATCCGTTGTAAGTGTCGATTTTCACACATTGCAAAAATGCAAACTCTGATATTCAAAGGTGTTCGATGATAACCGAGGAAATGAAAATGACGTTGTCCTTGAACACCTCCAGCTGGCTGTTCTACAACGTTTGGTTGCGCTGCTGGTTCCAAGATGTGTGGATCCGCTGTTCCAGATGTTCCGGATGTTCCAGAACATTTGGTTCCGCTGGTTGTTGCAAAACGTTTTGCTCCGCTGGTTGCTCCAATACGCTTGGTTCCGCTGACACGTAAAAGTCAGCGCGTTGTAAGCATGGTCTGCAAATCCGATCTCCGACACCAAACTAGAAACATTAAAAGATTAAGAAGATTTTAAAGTCCGTTGGCACAACAAACAAAGTCCCAAGTCTGCCATATTATCACAACAACAAAATCCAACACGTAATGCTCAATCACAGTCCGAGTATGTCAAGCACTCAGATCAACAAACAAGCACAGGTTATCCAATTAAAGAAGCGTTTTTCAAGTCCAGATTATTAAGCCAAGTCGTCTGTAAAATCACCACGAGAAACTCTAAAAAAACACACGTAAGCCACGAAGGTAGAAAAATGAGTGCTTTGTTTGCCAATGTGTAAACATAAAATACCTTAAACAGGCTCGTGCGCAGGTAAAAAATTCTTTGACTGTGATTGGCTAGCGTTCTAGCCAATTGGCAGTGCCGCCCGGTGTTGGTGTCAGTGAAAGCGCACGGGAAGGACAGCAGCGCATCGTTTTGAAGTCAGAATTATGATCTGGCTATAAACACACAACGATAAAACTAACTTCAAGTGGTAATTGTTAAATTATTTACAATAGTATTATTTTTTCTTTAAACACCCATAACTCAGTTCGGACTGAGTTTATGATATAAGACCCCATACAATATTTCATCTGTTATATTATTCTGCATCACTTTTTTCATATCCGATCGAATGCCGCCAAAAAAATAAAAGGCACCAATTTTACGCATTGGCCTTTGCACATCAATGACAATGAGAATGAACCGAGGAGGGACTCACCAGAATATGACAAATTGTACAAATTAAGACCAATGATTACGGAACTAAATAAAGTGTTCCAGCAGGAGACAGTTAATTCTAGTACCCAGTCAATAGATGAGTGTATGGTAAAATTTAAAGGGCGATCATCCTTAAGACAATACATGCCCAAAAAACCCATTAAACGTGGGTTTAAGGTCTGGGCGCGTTGTGACTCAAAAACAGGCTACCTCTATCAATTTGAGGTTTATACGGGGAAAGGGGACAGTATGGAAGACGAAGGACTATGATACAATGTTGTTTCAAAACTTTCTACTGATCTTCCTGAGGACACACTTCTTGCATTTGATAATTTCTTTACAAGCTGCAATTTGCTGAATGATTTGTATGAAAGAAAAATCTTTTCTGTAGGTACGGTAAGAACAAATAGAAAAGATTTGCCAGATATACTGAAGAAATCACAGCCTAAACATCTAAAACTGGAAAAGAATCAGTTTGCAGCTATAACTGCAAAACGTATTACAGCCATTAAGTGGCTTGATACCCGAGATGTTACTGTTCTCACGACAGCTCACCATCCAACTGACGCAATATTTGTTAAACGATCTCAAAAAGATGGGACAAGGAAAGAAGTCCTCTGCCCCAAAGCTATTGCAAGCTACACGCTCGTCTTGGGAGGCGTAGATCACTTCGATCACTTTCGATCGTCATATCCCATCAATCGTAAGTGTCGGAAATTTTGGATGAGACTTTTCTTTTTTATGTTTGATGCGTCAATAATTAACAGTTACATTACCTACAACACTGTCCACGTTGTAAATACGCATTCGCACAGACAATTTAGATTACGATTGGCTCGTGAGATGATTTCACACTATTCAAGCAAAAAAAAATAGGCAAGTGGTTTTCAAGAACAAAAAAGGCTCAAACTTTGGCGTGCCTGATGAGATCTGCCTCCTCAACGTTGGAATTCATCTCCCTGAGGAAGGCAATAGCTATAAAAGGTGTCGTTTCTGCAGCACCAAGAAGGAGGAAAAGAGAACTAAAATAATGTGTTCAACTTGTCAAGTAGCATTATGTGCAAAAAACTGTTTTAAATCCTTTCATGAGGCTTCACCTCAGGATTAATTAAAATTTAATGTTACTAATAAATATGTGATTCCATATTCGTCGTTTTTCATTTATCAAAATACAAAAATAAATAAATAAATTCTAAAAAATTAATTATAACAACCGAAGCCAGGAAGAAACACTTGTATTAGAATAATAACGAAAGTACGGTAAATGTATCTAACCTTACCGGGCAAGGGGTATTATTTTCCCACTTCGACCCAAAGTGTACAGACAGAATCGGGCAAGGGGAATTAATTTCCCACCGAAAAAAAGGGGGTTTCATGCCCCCCCCCCCCCTTAATATTTTTTTTTTTTAAATCAGTGATATCAATATACTCTAAATTCACCTTCAATTTTGTAGTTACTTTCACACAGGCTTGCGCCTTATTAAGGGTTAAAAACTATTGTTTTATTGTAGGGTTCCATCAAGTATTTTGTTTCCCAAAAGGGTTCCGTCACCAAAAAAGTTTGAGAACCACTGGGCTAGACAACTGTCTAGGGGTTGATAAGGGCTCGTCATCTTCGTCGTTGTCATCATCTTTATGTTTATGCAAAATATTCCAATTATATGATATAAAAGCTATCTTTGCTGCTCTGTCTGTAGTCAATCTGTTTCTTTTGTGACTGTGTATATGAGCATGTGTGTTAAATGACCGTTCAGTGGCAGCAGAAGTGCAGGGAGCAGTCAGAAGGCGTACTGCGACCCTACTCAGCAATTTGGAGCTGCAAAGTCCCCTCCACCAAACGACTCTTGGGTGGTGGATTTCCGCGACATTTTTCCATATAAATGGTCTGCCCCATAAACCCTGTTTAGCTCTATAATTAGCTAAATCTACACCAACATCAATATTGAGTGATTGGCTCACTTCATGTATATACTCCATGGCATCTACTTCATGCTCTTCATCCAGTCCAATGCCTTGCGATCTCGGATCTAACAAATATGCAGCATAATGGATTGGTTTGATGCAATTATTTGTTCGCCTGGATACAGCATTTATTATATCTTGTTTGTGCTGGTCATCTAAAATAGAAATTTCGGGTAGCACAACATTAAATGTAGATTTTATATCTCTGAAAGCCACGTATACTTCATTTATTAATATTCCTTTTTCTTCAAGTTTGAAAATTTTGTCAGTTATCGGTTCCAACAATTTTATACAGTTTTCGGCCATGGTCCAGAAATTGAGATCCAATAAATTTGACTTTATTTCTTCTGAAATAGTAGCATCTTCATGAACATCTAATGTCTGTAATGCTACTTTCGAATTTTTTAAGCTTTTTATAGCAGTACAGTAACTGCCCCAGCGGGTTTTTCCTGGCAATTTCAATGTTTCGCCTGTTCGTTTGTCTTTTATAATCTGCTACCTAATTGCGTAACGCATTTTCGTTAAACGATTCAAACTAGTTGGTTTCGTTCCGATCGCGATTTGCTTTATTTTACAACTTTCGTATTGCGTATCTACACTACCATACGAACCAAACTGGGATATGCTTGGAACGTTAAAAGAGTGAAAGTGCAGGAAAAATTGGGCACATGTCTATTTTTCGAATTGTGTATTCAAAATAACAAGCGACAGTTTGCTTGAAACGTCACATGAAACCAACGGGCAGTCTTATTGAAAGCGAAGAGAAACGTCTGGTTGCTATCGTCTCCAATTCTACGTTATTTTAGGATTTAATCGTATAATCGCCATAATTATTTCGAAAAAATGTAAGAGTAGTCTTCCTCATAAATTGTGAATGTGATTCTATATAAAACCTTAAGGATAAATCAATATTAGTGGTATTTTAAATATCGAGGCAGCGAGTTAAAATTTTTAAAACAATTGTGAATGTTTTCTTCTGTTACAAGTGCTTACAACCTAAACTAAAGATACATATTATGAATTTATGATATTTCAGAAACAAGGTTTTTTTTTTGACATTTTAACGAAAGACAATTCGTACCTCGTACCGTAACAAACTTATCTTAGGCCACATGATAAGCTATCAAACCAGTCGAGCTTTTACTTCATTGGCAAAGCAAAAATGCAATTAAAGCGGAAGAACTAAACCCATTTAACTCCTACGGCAAGCCGCGTTATAGAACTTGGTTCCAAAAGCACAGTTTGAAGCAGCAGTTTATGACAATGCAATGGATTATGTAAGGACTTCGATGAACATATCTACACACCATACATTGATCTATTTCCACATCATTGGGTTCTGTGGTGTTCTGAAGAATCACTTGTTAGGACTTTGGGTTTAGAGTAAAACCACCGAATAATCAGTAAGTACACAACAACTCAAATGGAACGTCTTATCGCCATTAGGGGTAGGGCAGGACTGCCTGAGGCGCTACTATTTGAGTTGTGTGCTACATTTAATAGTATATCACATCTCTTCCTTTTTATATGTTAATTAACTTTTATGTACAATTACAATATTTAACATTTAGACGTTAATTAATTTTAAAGTCCAATAACAATCATTACAATTTACAATATTTAACATTGAGCATTTTTACTAAACTTCTTTGGCTGAGGCTTCGTTATAGTATATAGTATTTATACTAAACTTCTTGATCTGAAGCTTCATGATCAATAACTTTCCATTTGCCTTCTCTCTTCTTCGTCTTTAGGAGTACGATGTTCCTCCTGTACTCTTAGCCATTTCGTGTTTCGTAATTCGTCATTCGTCACATTTATATTGCTTCCTTGAGCATTTATAACTGTATGAGGTGTGGGATTATGTACTACATACGTTCTGGAGTTAGTTTGTTTTCTTTTATCATAATTATCATGTTCTTTACATTTTACTTTTCGCCGATTTCTAATTCTCTACATATACAGGGTGTGGCGTAAATAATGGATAATCCTGTATCTGGGAATGGAGGACCCCAAGCCCTATAATATAAAAAATTCTCAAACCCGAGAGTAATTTATTTGCAGAAATCAGATAGTGAAAATTCCTTCATTTGTGAATACGATGGCCGAGGAAGTGACTAAAGGTGGCAATGAAAAATAAATTACTCTCGGGTTTGAGAATTTTTTATATTATAGGGCTTGGGGTCCTCCATTCCCAGATACAGGATTATCCATTATTTACGCCACACCCTGTATGTAGCATTTCTTTTCTCTTCGTTTTTTTTTTTTTGTGTACCCTTTATATTGTTGCCTTGTCTAAAACTTCTGAATTTTCGAGATCTGTTAAAAGGTTATTCATCTCTGAATGTTCTTCTGTAAAACAGCTCGGATGGGGATTTACCATTATTTTTCAAAATACTTATTTATTTTTACTTCAAAACTAGTTCTAAATACTAACTAGTGTTATAACAAGTCGTCTTTCCTGTCCGATTTTTGCATTGACTGATTCTCAGCCGTTTAAGGATATCCCTGTTTTGCTTCTCGACCTCACCGTTTTGCTGAGGGTCGTAGGGAAATATTTCCTTATTCAATACAAAAATGTTATTATTTTTTTTTTAATCCTGGCTACAGATCTTAGTCTGCCATTATCCTACTTGCAGGATTTCCGGTTCACAAAAAGATTTTTTCAACACTTTTATTGTGTCTTGTGTACAGATAGATTTAATGATTTCAATCTCTTTGGATCATCGACTCTAATTCGATTATAATCGATGATCACGAAAAGGTAATTCCCACTTGGAAATGGCCCCAAAATTAATAGCAGTATACACCCAAGCTTTCAAAGGGAGTTCACGCCACTGCATCGATACTGGGGGATTTCGACCATTTGCACATAAGACTAAAGTACACCACAAACTGCACTTTTTTTTCAGTCATTTCAGTGTCTTCGTTTATTTTCAGCCACCAAACTTTTGTGCGTAACCTGTCCTTCATGTTATCAGTGCCTGAGTGGCCTTCATGAGCTGCTTGTAATACGTATTTATTTTCTCAAATTAGTAGAATCACCAAGTAGTTTCCTCTTAATAAGACGCCTCATTGGACCAAGCATTTATTATTCGACGCTTTAATGATTGTGGGATAATACTACGTATCTATTGAAAAATCTGTTTAACATAACGTTCGTCTTCAAAAGGACGTTTTTATTTTTAGGCACTCATGCATAATGGATCTGTTACTTGATTTTACAGGTTTATAATTATATGCTTGTAATCGAAAGATTCAACCCTTGATTCACTTGCAAAACCTGGATTTCGTGCCATATGACGATATGATAATAACCTTTAGAGGGTGAGACAGGATCTGTTCATTTTTTTTTTCATAGTACATGTGAAAGTGTTTTATTGCCCATACTAAATAAAGCTAATGCCTCTTATTCGGTCTGACACAACTATTTTTCAAAGTCTGGTCAGACTCTTGTTTTCGAAAGCAATTATGCCTCCTTTGTCGTCGTACACCAACAGTACGATCTTTTGAGTCATAGTAGGGTGGAAATCTTAGACACTTTTAGTGATGATATTTTTTCTTGTTTTTATTTTTTAAGTCATTGCATGTTCTTTTTGCCAAAATGTTGTGATTGAAGGCTGACAAATTAGGGATCCATTTTCCAACGAAATTGATTAATCCCAGAAAACTTTGACTTTACTCGATGGTTTCCGGTGGTCTAAATGTCCCAGATTGCTTTGATGTATTTGGTTAAATGTCAAGTGGTTTAATGCCTGTTGACGAAAGCTCGTAGCCCAGAACTGAATA
Source organism: Fissipunctia ypsillon (assembly GCA_947568875.1). Classification (NCBI taxonomy): domain Eukaryota; kingdom Metazoa; phylum Arthropoda; class Insecta; order Lepidoptera; family Noctuidae; genus Fissipunctia; species Fissipunctia ypsillon. The sequence goes on from OX387668.1 coordinate 14,079,713, forward strand.
GTTTTTTAAACACATTTATTTTTTGTTTATTAAAACATTTTGTCTTTGAGCTTTGTTAATAATACGTTTTTAAACCTCTGATATCATGTTCTTTTTCTTCACGTCTAAAAACAATTAGCCATCTCTTTACAATTCCTTCACATACTCTGCGTTCAATGACAATTAAATAACCATAACGCAAAATGATCAGCTCACTGAGATCTTTTGATTGAGATATATCTCAGGTCTGTTGGTCGATGGGGTGTTTTAACTCATTATCCTTTGAGAATGAGTTGCTCCATGGTGGGCATTGGATGATTTTCTATTGTATAATAATGCTTTGTTGGCAACTAGTGATGTGCCTGGTGGCAATATTGCCACTACCGGCAATATTCCCAATGTTGCCACTGCCGGTAAAATACCAATATTGCCGGCAACATTGGCAATATTGCCAATGTTGCCTGTCAAATAATACCAATATATTTTATTATTACTGCAGGTGTAATCATCGTTTAGTTATATTTGTGTAGTGTATCGGTCATAAAATATTTGAAATACGCACACGCGTGTCGTGCAAAAAGATAGGACACAATTATATGAATAAACATCAATGTATGTTCTATCTCTTTCGCGCTGCACATGCACGGCACGGGGTTGGGAGAACAGTTTCTGGCACAGAGTACTCTTTTTTAAATAGGTTTCTGGGCATCTCTCGGAGTATGGGCACGTCACTTCCGTCCGTTCCTAACCGACAAAATGAGACCGCGGAGCAAGATTATGTCACACTTTATTACCAGTACAGAAAATAATAAAGATGAATATACTTGTAAATATTGTGATTCAGTGTATGCAAATAAAAATGCAACAAAATTTGCACGGCATATAACTAAGTGCACTGGTCGAAATTAAGAATGACTTCGATAAAAAAACAGTGGACAATGTACCTTGTACCTACAGTGCTTCTTCCAGTGCGAGTCAGTGTAGGCCCAAAGTTAATCATTAATTTTAATCGTTAATTTGATTATTTGATTAACTATTAACTACTCATTTATTTATTTAATTGTTCTCCCGATTTTTCTACCGATTTTAAGTTGGCAAACCTTTTCATGTATGCTTAATTTTACGGGGAAGCCCTCAATAGTATGTATGGATGGACCTAGTGCAGAATCTTCCATATATTTTGGGGAATACCCTTGTGTCCTACAAGGGGGCTTCCGCTCCGGGATTTACCTGTCTAGTCTATATAAATAGGATTTCGGTATAATTTTTTTCATTAATTTTCTTAACTTTGGAACTAACAGTCACGTTTTAACACTATCTGGCTGACACACGCTCGCTTGCACTCGGTTGGGGATAATTTTTCCAGATTTTGCAACATTTTGTGATATTGTTTCACTCAGTGAGTAACTTAAAAACAAACATGAATTGTGATCATGACTCTAATAGTAGTGGTGTTTCAAATGATCCGTCGGTGTCGGGAAACAATTCCGAGAATTTAACAGTGCAATCGGAATCAGATCTTTCTTCTTCTGCTTTATTTGACGGTACCTATTATAAGCTTCTACTAGACAAATGCACAGACAAGAACACAGTAGCAGTTTGTATGAAGTGTTCGGACCATCAAAGTAAAGAAGTTAAGGGCTATGGCAAAACGACATCTAACTTTTTGGGACACTTAAAACGGAAGCATGGCGCTGACACAGAAAAGGAATGTAAAAAATATATGAAAGACAATAAGCGAAAGAAAAATAAAAATAATACAGTTCTGACTTCAAGGCAAACTCCGAAAACACCTGTAACTCAAGAAACTTTTGACCGTAACTTAGTAAATTATTTCGTTAACTCAATGATTGCTTTTCGAGCCGTGGAAGACCCCTACTTCATTAAGATGATGGAGGATTTAAATGTGACAAATAGTGGAATCAAGATACCCGGGCGACGTTCTCTCAGAAAAAAAGTAGCTAAACAATCATTCGATCTGATTTGCGAAATAAAACAAAACCTAGCTGCTGTGAAATATTTGTGCACCACCGCTGATATATGGTCAGGGAAGAAAAGAAGTTTTTTAGGTGTTACAGTCCACTGGATTGATAATAACTATAAGAGGCGTTCTGCAGCTTTAGCTTGTCGCCGATTTAAAGGGGCACATACATTTGACCGCATAAAAGATTTGCTTCTGGAAATATACTCAGATTTTGATATTGACCCCACTAAAATAGTATGCTCTGTTACTGACAATGGGTCAAATTTTGTGAAAGCCTTCAAGATATTCGGAATAAATACGACATCCTTAATCGAATATGATGAAGATAATGAATCTTCAAGTCCAAGTAGCAGTGAGAACGAGTTAAGTGGAGAAGAACTCGAAGTGACTGAAGGAGAGTTCGGCACAAGACAGGAACACGAACATGATGATCTTCTGTTAGAAGCAAATATAGTAGACGACCATTCACAAAACAATTTGTTACCATTTCACTTTAGGTGTAATGCGCACACTTTAAATTTGATTGCTAGTAAGGACGTCCAAGCCTTGTTGACTGATAAATCGACATGTCTTGGAAAATTGCATTCCACAATAATGGAAAAATGTAACGATTTATGGAGTGCTGCTGCTCGCCCAAAATCAGCTGAGGTGATACATAACATTCTTGGACATACGTTAACACGACCTGGCATAACTAGATGGAATAGTTACTATGGCGCTTTGAGAAATATATTGAATATCAGAACTAGTTACTCTCAACTAGCTAGAGCACTTAGTATAAGAAATCCATTACGAGACTCTGAATTTAAATATATTGTGGAATACTGCCAATGCGCTGCTCCAGTTGCAACTGCTTTGGACATATTGCAGGGCGATGACTCATTTTATGGAATATTATTACCTTGCCTGCATGCACTAAAAAAAAAAATTACAGAAGATCACGACTACTCCAAATCTAAAATTTTGTGAACCACTTGCTGAAAAATATCTACAAAGCGTAGAGAAAAGATTTGAAGAGTTTTACACTCTTTCGAGTGAAACTAGTAAATATGCAGCCGTTGCAGCTCTGTGTTACCCCAGATTTTAAAAAAAGTGGCTAGTATGTCTAACTGCAGCTGATCAAAAGAAGTGTATAAACATTTTTAAATCAGTCGTAAGGAAGGAAATATCAGAAATCCCAGAGCTTTTAACAGTCAACAATGCAGCCAATAACACACGCCACCAAGAAGACGAGTTTTTTTATTTCAATTCCGACTCTGGCAGTGAAGCGGAATCAGTTGATGATAAAAAGAGAGCGGATATGATAATTTCAAATTTTTTTGCCGAGGGAAGCCAAGAACGAGAGCTTCTACGAAGTTATCCTGTTATAGGCAAAGTATTTATTAAGAACAATACACCAATGCCGTCCTCTGGCTCGGTAGAAAGAATGTTTTCTTTTGCAACTATGCTAAATAAACCTAGGTCACACAAATTATCTGACGACTTATTTGAAAAAAAAGTAGTTATGAAATGTAACTTGAACATCAAGAAATCAGAAATGTAAAGATCGGAGATTAGTTGATTGAAAATATTCTTCAAAATTAGAATTCAGTGTATTTGAAAGTTATAAATTTTTTTTTTGTTCTTTGAATAATTAATAAAAATATTTTAATAAATGTGTCATTATTTTCCATCATTTCTTTTATATAGAATTAATAACATTGATGGATGTATTAGTTTACAATCAAGTTAATCAATTAATGATTAACGTCAATAATCATGATTAAGATTATTTTTTTAATCATGATTATTCTAATCATGATTAATTTAATCTGATTAAAATTAATCAAATTAATTAATTGATTAAAAAATTAATTGATTAATGCCAACACTGGTGCGAGTGTAGTGATACAATTGCCATCGGTGACTGATAGTACCAGAACATTATTGGACAATACAGAGGTGCATCGTATTTTGTCACGAGCTATTTATGTTACTGTGGAAAGGAGTTTTTCTACATTTTCGAATATTCACACGCCTAAAAGAAATAAACTCACATCGGAAAGGGCCGGCCAAATATGCTTCATAGTATGTACATAATTGGAAACTCGTAAACCTAAATACGCATCTAAGTCAACAGCCGACGCCTGAAGATTTACCCGGTGAAAAATGTGCCGACGATGTGGAATTCGATTTTGTCGACGAAACATGTGATGAACCAATGAACGATTTCAGACCAGAATTATACGAAGATCCATTGTCTGTGGATTAATTAAGATTTTAATTAGTTACTTTATGTATAAATTATAAACAAAACGCTGTGATTATCAATGACTGATTATTATTAAGATTTAGAAATATAAAGTATTAACAAGAGCTGTGATTAGAAAATGATTATAAAAACTACTAAGTTGTTTCTATAAACGATGATTTACTGATTATGTAAGGATTACCGAAACAAGTGCATTGAAATATTATGCCTTTTATTATACATAACAATCGTCAATTCTTATCTTAATATTTATGTGTTATTTCTTATATTCACTATCGTGTGCGGCAACATGGGCAATATTGCCGGTAAAATACCGGGAATATTGCCAAAAATGCTGGCATTATTGGCAATTTTACCCAAAACAATATTTTATTGTATATAATGTAGATTATGGCCTTTAAATGCTAAAGGAGATCGGACATTTTAGTATGGACTTTGGTCCAAGTGGCGTCGGATGATGAGAACTGCTTTATATAATTGATAATTTAATATTATAACACTTACTATAGTAAGTGTATACCCGGGTATACCCGCAAATAAATCGACACATGGAGAAAAAAGTAATTGACTCATAGGTATATCACTCATATTATTTTAAGGAGTTATTGTAATATATTTTTTTTACTATTATATGCAGATTATTAGAAAAATACGATACATATTACAGGTATTCATTAAAAGCACACATAACAACATAACATAACGCCTGTAAACCCCGAAGGCTTAAGCAGAAGTATACCTATTATAGTAATAATTATGTTGTGGCAGCACACACGTCTTGCGCGCGCGCCGCACGACATCACACTGGCGCTCACACACGTGGACGTCGCAACGTCCCCGTCAGGGGGCGCGGCAGGCGGTGTCGGGGTTACCCCCCCTGACCGCGGAGGCCATACAGTGGCCCGTAAATACGGGCCCCTCATAATGTTGCCATCTTGGCGTTGGATGGATGGGCGCAGCAACTACGTGCGCCCATGTGTGTGATTGCTATGTATTTTTCTGTAGGCGCGTTACGACGTTGTCCCACAACGCCGCTTGCTTCACGACACCTCGGCGGTCAGCCCCCGCCAGGTGAGACCCCCAGTTACCTGGGGGAGGCCCAACGAGGACGACCAGCGACAGAGGTGCCGACTCCACGCTCCTACAGAGTAAGGTGATTAGCCCCCGCCCGTTCTGATCTCAGAGCTAGCCGATCACAGTCCGGGCTAAGAGGCTGTCGTGTGTGTGAGGACGGTATTGTATTGTGTAACACCGTCCGGTGTCTACGCGAATCGCAGCCCGCACCGCGCCTTCGCGTGTGAGTTTGGGTGCCTGTATAGAGGTGAATGTCTGTTGTTTGTTGCGTAACGCGCCTATATTAACCTAGCACGCGCTACGCAACAGATGCATGTAATATGTAGCGTCTATTGTCACAAGTATGCCGTGTGTAGACTGAAGCGGCATACTCGGAAGTCAATCCGGTGGGTGAATGGGGTCATCGTCCGCAACCAGGTCACGGGGTAGGGGCCTCGCGTCGGGGGGGCGCGTATGCCAGGGCGCTATCTGCTTGACATGGGGCCAAGCAGATGCGTCGGCACGCGCGAACATTCCCTTCGCGAGGCGGCGCGCAAACTCATCCAGGCTCTCAATCCCGAGGTCGCGCTGGATGACATCGTTCCTCACGTAGCGAGGAGCGTCCATTATGGTCCGCAGCGCAAGGTTTTGCTGCGCGCGGAGCAACTTTCGGCTCGACTCGCTCGTGAGGGCGAACCAAGCGGGGGCGGCGTACGTCAATATCGGGCGCACGTACAGTTTGTACACGCCCAACTTGACGCGCGCCGGGAGGCGGGACGAGAGCACTGGTTTGAGGAGGTTGCGGGTGACCCTCCCCCGTGCGGCGACCGTGCGGACGTGTGGCCCCATCGTGAGCCGACGATCGATGGTGACACCCAGGTACTTGACCCGGGGCGACCACGCGATGTCGACTCCCTGCAGCTTCAAGGGTGGTGGGAGGCGCGCGGCTCCGGTGAGCATCGCCTGCGTCTTACCCACATTCACCGACAGCCGCCACTTCGACAGCCACTCGGGAAGTAGTTCGAGGGCGCGCTGCATTTTGACCGCCGCGTACTTCGCATTAAGCGAGGTGGTGATGTACGCGGCGTCGTCAGCATACAGCGCTAGCGTCGCGTCGGGCGTAGTGGGGATGTCGTCGGTGTAACGTGAGTAACACGCCGGCGAGACGCAGCTACCCTGCGGCACACCGGCCAGCACCGGGCGGGCGCTGGATAGCGCTCCGTCGACCACCACCCTGAAAGTCCTGTTGGCAAGAAAAGCAGAGACCACCCTAACAACGCGACGGGGCGCGTCGGATGTGGCCAACTTATAAATAAGGCCATCGTGCCACACACGGTCGAAGGCCTTCTCCATGTCGAGGAGTACTGCCACCGAGTATTCCTTCCTGTTTAGCGCAGCTGCGAGTAGGTGCAGTACCCTCGACAGTTGGAGCGTCGTGCTATGCTCCGACCGAAACCCGAATTGCTCCGGCCGTGGCGCTATGTGGGGTTGGAGATGTCGCAGCAGGAGTGCTTCGAACACCTTGGAGACCGTCGGCAACAGGGTGATCGGCCGATAGCTCTCCGGCTTCAGTATATTCTTCCCCGCCTTGGGCAGCATAATGACGCGCCCTTCCTTCCACGAAGCGGGAAAGGTCCCCGTGCGCAGTATCCCCGTAAACAGGCGCGCCAGCGCCGCTACCATTCGGTACGGCAGGTGGCGCAGCACTGTGTTGGTGATACCGTCAGCACCGGGGGCCTTCCTAGGCTTCGTTCTTAGGATGGCGCGTCTCACCGCCCCAGGCGAGAAGAAGATAGGGTCCTCCTCGGGAGCTATCGGCGTGGCGAAGTAGTCTCCCAGGTGTTTTTCGACTGCCGCGACATGCTCGGAGTCGCTGGTCGGGTTTGGTTGGAACTGACGCTCCAGGTGCTCAGCGAAGACCTCCGCCCGGTCCTCCGCTACATACTTGAGCGCCCCGTCGCTGCTTAGCAGTGGGCGCACCGGAGCTGGGGTACTCGTAAGCTGTCTGCAGAGCTTGTAGACAGACGGCCAGTCGTCTGTCGTGGCGTCTATTCTTTCCTCCCAGTCTGCGGCGGCCTGAGCCTTGAGCTCGGCCTTTACCTTCTCCGCGAGACGGTTTAACTCTGTCTTCAGAGTGGGGCATCGGAGTTGTTGCCACTGCTTGCGCAGGCGCCTCTTCACGGCGATCATAGACTTGATGTGCGCCGGCAGGGGCGGCAGTAGCCCTCTCCCCTCCGGCTGCGTAGTAGTCGCCGCTTCCAAGGCGCTTTGAATGCAAGCAGTGACATCGCCCGCCATCTGGTCCACGTCCGCGGAGGTAACGATAGGCCGAGTTGGCGTGGTGGTCTCTAGCTTCTCTTGGAAGGATGTCCAGTCCGTTTGTCGGCGTGGCGCTATGGGCTTCAGTCGGGTCGGCATACCCGAAAGGACGACGAGTACAGGTTGGTGGTCCGACTGTAACTCGTCGTCTATAACTTGCTGCGTGATCTGGCAGCGTAGCCCTCGGTAGACTACGATGTCCAGCACGTCTGGCGTGTGCGTCTGTGCTTCGGGGTAATGTGTCGGCGTCTCTGGGCCGGACACCGTATAGCCGAAGGCTTCCGCGTCCGCGAAGAGCCGCCTCCCCTCGGTATTCGTTAAGCATGAATTCCACGCTGGGTGCTTGCAGTTTAAGTCACCGGCGAGGATGGTTGCCTTCTGTGATGTGCTAATAAGGGCCCGCAGCTCCGACAGGTCCAGATGGGCCGCGGGCGGCTTATAGCAGGCATACAGGTTGATGTCCTCGCCGGCCATATGCAGCTGTACACCCAGCGCGTAAAAGCTACTGAGCGACGGCGAGGGGATTTCCTGATGGACGACTCTGCGCCTCACTAGTACCGCCAGACCACGGTAACGGGAGTTATGAGCCGACCTTTCATCCTTCCTGTAAACGAGATATCCCGGGAACCTAACCCTGTCTTCGGGTCCCAGGAACGTCTCGCTTATGAGCGCCACGTCGATGTTTTGGTCCCGCAGGAGGTGGCGGAGGGGGGCTACCTTGTCCCGAAGGCCGCGGGCATTCCAATGGATCACCCTCAACGACTTAGCCATGGTACAATCTTAAAAGTTCGGCCAAGCCGTCAAGGATGACCGTCTCTATGTCTTGACCCTGCCTTATAGCTTTTATTAAATCCATTAATAATTGTATAGCGCAGGTTGTAAATTCCTTCTTAGATGTCGGAGTCATCATCTGGGCGCCGGTCGCGCCACCACTCGCGTTCTTGGTGAACTTACTAATTGCAGCGTTCTGCCGCTGCGATGTGGTGGCGCTAGCCGCGCCGGTGGCGGGCGCTGCGTGCTTCGTTTGTCGACCGCTGCGCTATGCCGGCGCTAGCGGTCGCTTCCTTATCCTCCTTCGTTACAACCTGCGCTCCTTTCAAGGCAGGGTCGGCCTCTGGGACCTCTTCTTGGGTCGCCGCAGGGGTGGGTTTGGCCTTCTTGCCTTTTCCCTTCCCCCCCGCGTCTGTGTTCCTTCCTCCGCCTAGAGGAGGTGGCCTTGCCTATCTGTGGGCCCCGTTGGCCGCCGCCATTAGCGACGCGCCTTGTGCCTCTTCTGGCATCACTTGTGGCCTCTCGGTGGCCACTGTGGGCCGGCGTGAAGCGGCCGTGATGGCGGCGGTCCCCCGCTCGCTTGTTCCTAATCTCGTGTTGGAACACGGGGCACTTGATGTTGCACGCGGGGTGCGGGCCACCGCAATTGACGCAGGTGGCCGGCTCCTCCCGCGGGCGCGGGCAGTCACGTGCCGCGTGCTCGCCTCCGCATCGCACACAAGCGAGCGGGCGGTGACACTGGTGCGAGCTGTGTCTGAACTTCTGACACCGGTGGCACTGCGCGGGCCCCACGTTTCCCTCTCCAGGCTTCTATTTTGACACCACGCATGTACATAAATACTGTGGTGTCGTATATGGCCCGGACGTCGGGGGTCTTCTTCAAGACTGCGTGGAACACACAGCCGGGTCGTCCTTGCGCACCCTTTATGTGGCGCGCATACACCGGCTGGTATCCCAACGCCCGGAGCTCCTCCTCAATCTCCTGCGGGTCGGTATCCGCTGGTAGCCCCCGTATCGCTACCTTCATATTCTTCTCCGCTGGCAGTGAATAGGCGAACCAAGACACGCCGCTCTCCTTCTCTAGGCCAGTCAGATAGCGCTGGACCAGCCTGTATTCATCCTCCGTTTCGGGGGAGAATTTCACCCCCGTCGCGTAAGGACGCGCGTTAGGAGGCCGGCCCAGCTTGGCGGCGATGGCCCTGAAATGGGCGGCCCAGTTGGGTAACCTTTCCACTACCAGCGGTGGGTAGCGTGGCTTCTTCGCCTGCTTCTGCTTCGTCGTCGTTGCGGCGCCGGAGGCAGAGGCAGGGGGTGGGGTCGATGTAGTAGCGACAGGGGGGGGCAGGGGGTAAATTTAAAACACTTACCCCTGCTGTGGTCATGTCCGGTGTTGGTGACGGCGACGCAGGTGGTGTGCGCCGCGCCGCGTCGGCGAAGGTAGGCGACGTTGGTGTGTCTCGACCCCGCGGCGCGCATTCACGCTGTTGCCGCGGCGGGTCAAGACAGTACCGCTTCGCCTCCTCCGACGCGGTCTCGTCAGAGCTCCTCCTTCGTCGCTGGGGTCTTGGCTCGAGTTGGAACTCAAAGTCGAACCCCAGCGGCGGTGCTGGTGTTCCTCCCACGTAGGGCCGCGATCCGAGTCGCGGGGTCGCATCCGGAGACACGTCACCGCGACCGGGACACGGCCGAGCCCGCAGATGCGAGCGACATGCTCGACCCCGCACGTGAGGAGCATGCCGACAGCATGGCGGGCGAATCGTAGGCGGAGATCCGAGGGGGGTGCCGGTGAATCGAGCACCCTTGGTGTCGTGGGAGCTGGCCGCTCTCGCTCAGCCTTTGCCGGTCCCGCCAGCGAGAGGCGGGGACCAGCTGTGGCGGTGCGCGAAGCTGGCACAGCTTGGGGCTTCGTCCTCGTCAGTGGGCGCAGGTGGCGACGCGAAGCGCGGCAGTAGCGCAGAGGTGCGTGCGGGCGGTTCACTGGGGCGCACGGATGCAGTGTGTGCAGCGGTGCGCGCGGCGGGCGCGGCAGCACGCGCGGCAGCATGTGCGGCGGGCGCGGCGGGCGCGATGGGCGCGACAACACGCGCGGTCGGCGCGGCAGCATGCGCGGCCGGCGCGGCAGCACGCGCGGCGGGCGCGGCAACGCGCGCGGCCGGCGCAGCGCCGCGCACGGTCGCAGGTGCGCGCGCGGGCGGCGCGGACGATGTAGCGGCGCGCACATATTGTGCACGGCCGGTATTCACGGCAGGCCCCGGAGCCTGTATGGGTACCGGGCGGAACGCGGCGGGGCGGACGGGTACCGCGTGCTGTCGACCAGACGACGGCGTCGGCGCAACGCGCGCAGTCGCCGATGTCGTCGGTGGGTCGGCGGCTACAGCGGCGCTGGATCCCCCTCCTCTTCTTCCTTCTTTCCGTTGGGGTGGCCCGGCCAACGGTGCACCGGACGACGCATCACCGATGTTCGGCAGCGACGTCGCCCGGTCCAACGCCGGAGGGTCATCCTGGGTCCCGGCATCGCGGCCCAATGAGCCGCGCTTGCCGGGTTTCGGCATCCTGTGGACGTAGCCTCCGCGACCGCTCCGGTGACGACTCACCGGGCAGCACGGGGTGCTCCCCCTGTGTCTACACAAGTGCCGGCTAGGTTACTTGTGCACACACAGAGGCAACGATTAAAATTTTGCGGTCCGCGCGGACAGAACACTAATAAAAAACTGGGATTAGTGCTCGCTAGGCCACGAGCCAATCCATGACACTGGCGCTCAGCTGTGTGTGACTCATATTTATAGCCTCGGTGCGTTTAACATATTTTTCTTGAGTATTTTGTACTTCGTCGCTATTGGTGGATTACCATTCAACGATGGTGCAACCTGCACGCTACTTCAACCCATTTAATTTTGTACATAGGTAGGCTTAGTGTTTCTTAAAATACACGGATTGGCTCGTGGCCTAGCGAGCACTCTTCTCTTCGATGTTCTCTTCGATGTTCTTCGGTTAGACATATTTTCTTTGCAGGTCGATAACTGTGAATGTTCGCTGCATGTAAATGTCTTCGAACCGTGGACAGAGATATTCCATGCCGTTGCGAACTGTAACGAGTGGATGTGAACGGCGATGTAGTGTGAACCTTAACAATATCCCGATGACGTTCAGATTGGTTCGTATAGATCCCAGTAATCTTCCGACCCATGGACCTTGTCTTAACATCGCCGGTTTCTTCGAATCTGCGCACCCATAAGCGCACCGTTTGTTTCTGTATAGAAAATAAAGGTTTTAAATAAGTTATTAAATACCACTCACAATATACCGCAACTAACTCAAAATCGGAGATCACAAATAATATTATAATTAACTTACTGCTATGCCAAGCTGTCTCGCAATTCCTTTTATGCTCACATTTTGTTCATACAGAACAACTATTTTTGTTCTCATAAAATCAGAAATCATTTTAAATCGTAGTCGTTTACTCGTGAACGTATACATCAAACGTTGTAGTTTTACTCGAGGGTATGGATTAATTTTATAAAGAAAACGTAAGTAAGTAAAATTAATGGATACCCTCAAATTATAACATCTATCGATTAGACAGAGACCTACTGATAAAGTGACTCGGAAGATAGTAGATAACAATTTCATCGCGATTGATATGGGCTCGCTGGCTAGTTGGTCAAACGGCCGGTATGAGTATGACGACGTTCGGTAATGCGATGGTTCGAATCCGAGTCGTAACATTGAGTTCTTTTTGAAGTATTCTTTAGATTATTCGTAACGAATTCAATGTTGTAGCAGTGTAACATTTTAAAACTTGAGGGGTTAGCACATACTGACGCCGTGTGTACGACCAAAATATCACTGCTCTCTTAATCAGCTTTTTTATTTAATTACGCTGTATTCTATCAAAAATATGTTTATATTAGGTAAATAGTTAACTAAGTAATCATTTACAGTTTAATACACTTTAGTCTCTTAATTAGAAGTCCTAAAAAAAAGGTCCAAAGTTAGATGACTTACTAACATTATTTTTAGAAAATTGTATTGATGTGCAACGCCCATGACGACAAAATCCGACATGAGGGACGGGACATATGCCAAGATTTACCGATACAAAAATAAACAAATCAAAATATTTCTCGTTATACTGACTAATTATTAACTTTAAAACAAATACAGCAATTGTTAATAAAACATTTTTTTACAAATATTTGTGAGTATTTCATTTAATTTCTTTAAAATTTAGTAAATTTACTTGTGAAATGTCAGCGACTGAATTGATGGTCATCCCATCCCTAGCCTACATGTTCCGAAACTTACTTTGTTAGTACGCCCTGCGCCACGGTCGTATAAAGACGACCGCTTCTTACGTCATAAACGAGTGCCGACTTCTGGAATTTTCCATTAGTGTTGTGCTTGTGCATGTAGTTTTACGTTCGTATGTCGATAAATGTACATGTCAGAAATTTATCATGACGACTACTGAAGAGTTAATTAATACGAATTCTAGAAGGCGATGAAAATGAAGAATTTTTATCAGACGAAGAGTTTGACATTGATGTAGAGGTAATTTTTTTTTTTATTACACACCTAGTTATATTTTAATTTATTGTGTAGTATGGTGGTGATGTTTGAATGAAAATTTTAAACTTAATTAGAGTGAGTGAGATGGCGAGAGCGCACCGTGCGATAACTTAAATAATAATAATAATAGTTTTTCTTCTCTGGACTGATTTTATTGTGAATAGCCTAAGTACTAATTAATAAATCGTTCAAATTTTTAAACACTTTTTGATTTTACTGGATTACGAAAAATGCCGAATAATTTCGTAAGATAAGTAGTATTCAAGTAGGTACCTATATCTCCACCAAGCTAAGTTTGCACCTCGCTGGAATGCGGCGTGTACCCGTGTACCTATGTATAATATAATGTTAAAAACAATAAATGCAAAGTAAAATCTAACAAACATTTGTTTACTTTTTTAAAGTCATAGCGAATCCTTTTTTGCAGCCTGTACCTAAGCGTCAGTGTGACGTAACCGACGCGAGGTGCAAACTTAGCTTGGTCGAGTTGTAGTTGTTAGTTAACCACGCTTGCAAATGCAAATGTCGTTATTAAAACGAAATATCGACATCGAAAAGTTAAGTACTGCACATCCCTCTTTGTTGTAGGTATATATTTTTCTATTCACTGTGCCGGGCGAAGGGGGCACGCCAACTGATATGAAGTCAGGCGGTTAAAAGGTTAAATAAATAAAACAGGGCGCATACATCCGACTGACGACACAAATCGTAAAAACTAACAACTTTCGCAAAAAAAACATTGTAATTCACGTTACTTACCAAGGACACATTGGTTTTTAAACAAAACACAAAACAATAGTTGTATGAAAACACAACAAAGTACAATAGTTGTACGAAGTAAATAACTGAAAGTTTGTAACGATGTTACAAACAAGTCACACAGATTACACACAAAGCAAATCTCATCATCATGGCCGCGTTCCGAATCGCACTCATGAGCACTAAAATCGCTCATGCTGCTAATTCATAGAAATGAGTCAGTAGTGATTGAATGTTATGAAGTTGCAGCTAGGTATTGTTTATTTAATTATCAGAATAATAATTATAATAATAATAATTTTTATTGACACCAAAAATATTAACATTTTAAAACCATGTTGCGTAAAAATACATTTGTAGGCTATAATGATAATAATGCAACATAATAGCATCTGTAGCCGAACTAGGTGAAAAACCTGTATCTCGGCATACAGCGCCAAACCTCTCTGACAATAGACTGAAAAATTTTAGCCAAACATTTACAATTTAGTTAGATATTACAAAAAGTAGATTAATATTACAGTTTATTTGTTATTAAAATAAAGAAAATGATTAGGTACACTTAAAAAGAGTTGTGGAGTGTGGACGAGAGTAAGTCGGTGTGTATGCATGTAGATATGTGTATGTGGGTGCGTGAGCTTGAGTGTGCATGTGGGTGTGATAGTATAAGTTGAGAAAGTAGTAAAAAGTTGTATATGATGTAAAATAGCTTAAAGGAAACCTGGTTACTCTGGAATGATTAAAAATTTTTCTGAGTCTTCATAAGATAGTGTCAAAAAGTAGTCCTTCATCTTATTTTTACACTGGGTTTTGTTTAGGGAATAAAATTGTAAGTAAGAGTTAAGTTTGTTATAGATATAGGGACCCAAAAATACAAAAAATCTTTTAATGAAAGACGTGTGTGGGTAGTGATTACGAGAACACACAATTTGATTCCTGCGTCTACGATTATCATTGGGGTCATAGCTCAAACCTTTATGTTGCCTTAGAACGATAGTAAGTAGGAAGAGCTGACGGACAGTAAGTACTTCACAGTATTGGTACAATAACTTAGTCGAAAATAATCGAGGCTTAAAAGTGCAGACCTTTAGGATAGCGCGTAGCGCAATCTCAATAGGTTTAATAACCGTTTTAGGAGCTCCTCCCCAGGATGAGATGCAATAAGTTATGATAGACTGGCATAAGGCAAAGTAGATTTGTTTTAATAACAAAGCGTCCACAACATGTCTCAGCTTCTTGAAGACGTAAATGAGCTTTCTGACTCGAGCGCTAAGTAATTTTATATGGTCTTTAAAGCTGAGACTGCTGTCTATCAAAACCCCCAAATATTTGATGGTGTTAACATGTTCTATTTTTTCGCAAGTGCAATTTATTCTCTGAGAGCATTGATGAGACACTATACTGTAGTTAGTCACAATAAGCGGTGACTGACGAATACTGAAAGTCAGAAATTTTGTTTTTTCAGTATTTAGAGTCAAAAGATGAAAACGAAGCCAGTTGCTAACAACGTTAAATCCAGTTTGGGCAGCATTAAAGACCTCTTCCCATGTATCTGCGGAAAAGAGGAGAGTTGTGTCATCAGCATAAGATATTATATCGCCATTGGGAATGAAGATACTTGTGAGATCATTAATATATATGAGAAAGAGGGTTGGGCCTAAAATGCTGCCCTGAGGAATACCGAAGGAAACCGGAAGATCAGAGCTTACATGACTACCTATTCAAACGCTCTGTTTCCGCCCGGTGAGATAGCTCTGGAAAAGTTGTAGCTGAGTTTCTCTGACTCCCAGCTTCTCAAGTTTGGAAAATAAGATGGGGATAGAAATTGTGTCGAACGCTTTTTTAAGATCTAGGAAAATAGACAGACATTTATGCCCATTATCCAGATTTGTAGCTATAAAATTAGTTAGTGTAGAAACTGCTTCATCCGTAGATTTCCCTGCTCTGAAACCAAACTGATTATTAGCAAGTAGCTCATTTTTTTCCAAGTAGTTTGTAAGTCTATTATTTATTATCTTTTCTAACAATTTAGATATAGAGGGGAGAATTGAGATTGGACGATAATTAGATACTTCCTTTTTATCGCCACCCTTAAAAATTGGACGCACTTCTGAGCATTTTAGATGTGATGGGAAAATACCTGTTTGCAGACATAGATTGAAAATGTACGTAAGAGCCGGGGCAAGGAAGTCTATATGCTGTTTCAAGAGTTTATTCGAGATTTTATCCCTGCCTACCGAGCAATCGATTTTTAAACTCATCACAAGGCGAGAAATCTCATCCTCACTTGTATCCTCCATCACAAATGAGTTCAATCTTTGTCCGGCGCCATTTATATTCATCATCTGAACAGAATTCACATTATTTTGCGAGTTTAAGCAGTTTTCAGCCAACGTCTTACCCACGTTTATGAAATAATGATTTATTTCACTCACGGATTTTTCGGGCGAGGAATTGATTTTCAGAAGCTCAGTTGGGTGGTTAGTTACTTTATTCATATTTGCAATTTCCCTAAGTACCTTCCAGAGTCTTTTCGGGTAATTTTTTGTTTTGTCGACCTCTGATTTCTCATAAGCACGTTTTACTTTCTTTAAAATAACATTACAGAAATTCCTGTAACGCGTGTATGTAACTTTAAGTACTTCATTTTCTGGTGATGATTTAATTTTTTTGTGTAGCCTGTCCCTATGTTTCATGCATCTTAACAACCCAGCAGTTATCCAAGGTTTGATGATCTTATTACGCCTTGATGTTGCAATAATTTCAGTGTTTTTATTTATTGCACTCTGTATCGTGGTTGTTAGGTAGTTGACAGAAAAGTCTGGATCATTAGACTGGTATATTGGGGTTAGGTCGATTTTTAGTAGGTCTTGAGATAGGTTTTCCTTATTTATTAAACTGTACGTTGTGTTAGTAAACGATCGAGGTAGTCTAAGATCCATACAAACTAGCACAGGGTAATGGTCAGTTAAGGTAGTTTGCGGAATCATTGTATGGATACAGTAAGAACTTTTTAGCAAAACATGGTCAAGACAAGTACCACTCACGCTACGGGTTACTTCAGTATGTGCAGGTAAAAGTCCATGAGAGGCTGTGAGGTTCAAATATTTCTCTCCGGTTCGATTTTCGTATGATTAATAGGAATATTTATATCTCCTATCAACATGACATTATTTGTTCCCTCTACTTTTAAAAGTGTTTCATGTAATGAGTCTAGGAAAGGATCTGTGTTTTTATAAGTAGAGCGGTATATAGAAACAATTGCCATGTGTTTGCCTAGCCGGGCCACAAGACAGTTTCCTTCTTGAAAGGATGGTTCCTCAAACGTTAGTTCAATACAATCTCTATAATAAATAATAACACCATCATTCTGTTTAAAGTTAACTTTAGTAGAGAACGATTCGAAACCTGGTATAGTTGGAATAACACTTGTTTTTAGTAGCCAGCATTCTGTGAGAACTATTATGTCACATTCAATTTTTAACCTAGATAATAATAATTCAAGTCCCGAGAGATTGCAATTTATGCTACGAATATTTTGCGTGAGTACAGTCAAACGTTTGTTACGTGAAACGGAGATTAATTTATGACAGTTTTCTACATCACAGATAGAGACTTTAGAGACAGAACAATTGTCGATTTCGTTTGATAAGTTATTTATGTCACCAATAATGATTCATAGCTGAAAACTGGTCAAAGTAAAATTGGCAGCAGATATAATTAGTAAAGGTCAACTTATCAAAAATACTGTTACAACTGCAGTACTTGTATGTTACGTTACGTATCATAAAATGAGTAAAGTAATGCGTAAGTGTATAGTGTATTATGTGTAGTGTAGTATACATTGACTTACAAAAATATAAAAGTAAAAAATTTGAGGAATGCATAAAAAAGAATTTACAACTAAACACAGATGAAGAAATAATTTCTAAGACTAGTCACTTGTTACACTTTATCTCATCAATATCAGACTCCGAAGATATTCTAATTTGAGGCTCATTAACCTTTTCTCGAAGGTACACGATACCATTTGCAGTCCAGCAGAATTGGTAGTCATGACTCCGCTGAAATGATCTGCCAATTAAATAAACAATATCGATTTCAAAATTTGAAATCTACAAATTGCGTAAAAAATGTATTTAATGTGATTCCTTCGTGGTAGCCCGTGAATTTCAATTTTTCTTGCGTTCGTTCGTTAAAAGAAATCAAAATATGATTCGCGACAATAACAAGTATGTATTTACATAATTATAACCATAAGAATCATCATACATATCTATAAGTTGTTTCCGCGGACGAAAAAAATAACTGCAAAAAACTCAAGAAAAATTGAATTTCGCGGGCTACCACGAAAACGTCGGAGGACAAACTATACTGCCATGATAGCTGATGTTGGTGTCGCCATCTATTGCTTAAAGTTGGTACTACTAGGACAACTGGTTGAATCTTAACTCTTATTTAGGTTGTCTTACTGCAGATTAATTAATAGTTACTAGTACTCTGATTAGTGATAACACTTCGAAAAGTACATACACTGCCGGCTGTCGAGTTTAGTTCTCATTTTCAGTTACATAAGATAATGAACTAAACGCGAAATACAAGTGGGCTCTCTCTTGCAGCGCTGGTGGTCAACTATTATTTTGAATTAACACATACTTACTCTTTTCACTGCAGGAAAACCTTTTATTCCCACGGGGAAATCAAATACAAAGCAGGCGTGGATGCTACCGGCCAATTAATCGATTAAAAAGAAATCCTTTATTTATGTAAAATTATGGTCACCTCACAATATTAATGGATGTTTGTATGGGAAAATTTAAATGGTCAATATCTTTGAAACTACGCAAAGTTTCTCCGTCACAATTTCAGGTTATCATTATCGTCCCCGTCACAACATTTTGAACACATTTCGAAGGTCGTAGATCATCAGGCAGTGGAGATACATGTGTCCAGCCATCTTGAACTCAGGTTGGCTGGACATTAAGTTTTTATTGATTTCTCGTAAACCCTTACATGTGACGCCATAAATCAAACGTTATTACTGTCACACATTGCGTCACCAAGTATTAGTAAAGGAACCATATTCGAAAACGCCCCCGTTATTGAGATTCGGAAGTGCCAGCCATGAGTTTTATACGTAAATTCAAGATGGCTGGACACAGATTTTTGCATTTTTCTACTAAACCACTGTACTTATCACAAAACTTTTAGCTCGGTGCCCGTCACAAATTTATGTGACGCCCGTTGATATGCAAAAAGTCGTCAAAATCACTTCCGTTACCGAGATTGAGAGACCAGCGAAAAGAGGTTTTTCAAGATGGCTGGACACGTTTTCGATCGATTATCTAAGATTCTGTAGCGTCACAAATTCTGAAATAAGGGTGTTTAGCCGTCACATAAAGTGACCGATTGACCTAGTTAAATGCAAGCTATTTTGAAGATATGTCCAGCCAACCAGCTACCTAATTGCGTAACGCATTTTCGTTAAACGATTCAAACTAGTTGGTTTCGTTCCGATCGCGATTTGCTTTATTTTACAACTTTCGTATTGCGTATCTACACTACCATACGAACCAAACTGGGATATGCTTGGAACGTTAAAAGAGTGAACCATATGCAGGAAAAATTGGGCACATGTATATTTTTCGAATTGTGTATTCAAAAGAGTGTACTACGTGAGCTCGACAAATGGATGTGCGATTAACGCTTATGCGACAAAACTGTACTGCGACTCACCATAGTTCGAATGCACGCTTGCGCGACACACTGAAGATCGACATCACGCTAGTGCGACATGAAGACATATTTGTATTCACAATCATATGTATAAATGATGACCTTGATGGCTTAGTTAGTTACAAACTCTTTGTGATGTTCCCGGATTCGACTAAAGGGTTATAAAACTTCCTAGCACTTTTAACGATATAATTCTTTTTCCGTATGAACATTTCATCATGATTTTCTTCTATTTAATTTTTTTTTTTAACTTAAGTTTAAAGATTATTTGGCAATATGCCTTACTTCGAAAGCAATAAACCATAATATTGCTAACAATACATTTGTTGTTGCTACTTATATACATAATATGTATACTTCGCACCTACGTTTTGAACGAGATGAATATCGTACTTCAGCCTAAAATTGTTTTGACAGATTTTGAAATCGCCGCTATAAAAGCGGTTAAGACAGTTTTCCCAAAAACTTTACAAAAAGGCTGTTTTTTTTCATTTAACCCAGAATATCTGGAAACATGTGCAGGCTGCTGGACTTGCACAAAAATATGGTCGGGACAACGATTTTGCAAACAAAGTAAGGCACTTAGCTGCATTGGCTTATTTATGCCCAGAAAAAATTCCAGCAGCTTTCTGCCTTATTGAAGAACAGGTACTGCCAGAAGATGCTGAAAAGGTATCTGTGTGGTTTCGGAAGTATTATGTAGAAGGAACTTACACAAAAAAACGAGCCGTAGTACCTGGTTGTCTGAAGCAGAAAAAAACACCACCAAAATTCCCACCACACTTATGGTCTGTAGCTTCCAGCATCGAAATGGGGGTACCTACTACACAAAACTGTGTCGAAATTTGGCACCATAGATGGAATGCACTTTTGGGTCGCAAAAAATGGAATGTATATAAAACTTTTGAGGAAAATAATATTAAAAGAACAAAAAACGACAACGGACACAATAGAAAAGATTAAAGGTCAAGGAGCAAGTGAACCAAACAGAAGAAAAAAACAACAAGATAAAGAAGAACAAATTAAAAAGCATTTAAAAAAGGATACAATGGATTTGTTATCATTCTTGCGTGGCCTGTCCTATATTTGTTATACAAAAAAGAAGTAATAATTTTTAAATCAAATCGAATTTTTGTTTATTATGTTTTTTTTCATATCATAAATAGCTTTGATTATTTCATATACTCTAGCTTCCTCGGCAAACTTCGTACCGCCGAATCAATAACAAGTACAACTACCACTGCTACTGCTACTGAAACCGCAACTACTACTTACTACAACTATACATTTCGGCGATTCATTTTTATTTATGTAGATGAAGTTAATACTTTCTTATTTTTCATTTAATATCTACAGACGGCAGTATCGCATAATCGTTTGTCGCACTTGGGTAGTATCAAACTACTGTAATACTGCACCAACGTACTGTCGAATTACAGTAGTGTCGCACTACCGTAGTGTCGAACTACCGTAGTGTCGAACTACTGTCGCGCAATCGTTTGTCGCACTAGCGTTATGTCGATCTTCAGTGTGTCGCGCAAGCGTGCATTCGAACTATGGTGAGTCGCAGTACAGTTTTGTCGCATAAGCGTTAACCCTACAGTGGTCGCGTACCTAAAAGTGACATGTTTGGTCGCGTGGTCTACATGGGTATACCATATTTAAAACAAAAGAAAATAGACAATAAAATCAAAATACCTGTTTATTTGTTTTTAAATCTTAATATCTAAGTGTTTTCTATTAAAAATAATCAACAAAACATAATTACATATCTTCTATGCTCAAAAAATCAACTACAACATAAAATGCCTCTTTTTTTAACAAAATATCACAAAGTTTACATTAGGTGAGATAAAAAGAAAACTACATATTATTAATGTAATCTAATTGCTATTTTGTGAACAAGACAAGCACACAATCTTGGAATGGTCAGGACATATAAACTTTCTGCACGTATTGCACATCTTTCGAGTGCTTCTATCACGAGCTCTACCGCAGTCATGGCAACGACCAACGTAATTCCTGCGTATCGGTCCTGGTGTCGATGGCTGATTTTCTTGTTGCGAAAGACCCAAAAAATCTTTTATTTTGAAGGACAGACTTCGTGGCAACGTTTTTTTGTCCAGTCTTTGCTGAGCCAGGGGCTTCATCCAAGCCAAAGCCAAGTCAATGAGGAAATCACGGCGTCGAACAAATTCAAAGTTTTTATTTGCCGAATGTATGCATAGTGCGTTGAGGGCACTGAGGTTGATTAGATTATAGAAGACTGTAACAGGCCATCTTCTTGAGTTCCTGGAGACGTCATAAAGTGAGCACATTTTATCTACTAGATCCACACCGTTTTTAGTGCGATTGTAGTATGATATTATTTCTGGTTTTCGTTTATCACCTGTTTCGGCATCAATTCCTGCGTCGTTGTGCATTGTTGATATCAATATTACCACTTTGTTAGGTTTAGCCTTGTAAGACACCAATGTACATGGTGGGTGGAAACCAAATTTTGATGAATATATTGGATTTCCTCTCGCCTCTCGAAATAGCCGTGGTACTTCTCTTTTGTCCTTCCGTACAGTACCAACCATGGTGGTTCCATTTTCAAACATTTGTTTAGCAACTTGCAGAGAAGAAAACCAATTGTCCATGGTTATGTTGATGTGTCTGCCAAGAACTGGACGTACCACTCTCATAACTACGTCGCTTCGTTCGTTACTCAAGCGGAACTGTCCTTCAGGCTGTTGGCCTGCGTATATTTCCAAGTTGAACGTGTACGGGTAGTGAACGTCGACTAGAGCAAAAACCTTCACACCATATTTTGCCGGTTTGCTTGGAATATACTGTCTAAATGGACAGCGTCCTCTGAAGGCTAAAAGTTGTTCATCTAAAGTCATTTCAGCGCTCGGGACGAAAAAGTTTTGGAAGTTTGCGAGAAACAAATCGAAAATTTCTCGGATCGGAGCAAGTTTATCAATTTTTACACGATCTTGACGGTCTCCTATATCATCGAATCGTAAAGCTCTGAGAAGGAACTTGAACCTTTGCTCAGACATAGTCAAATATATCGCGTCAACACCAGTGTGTTTTACATGCTCGAATATTTGACTTGTGCTCGAACGGCTAATTTTCAACACGCCAGCCATAAGTAAAATCCCAATAAAACCTCTTATCTCGATGTCATGTGTTGGTTTAGCATCCCTTTCTCTCACATATTTAGCCTTCATGTGGTCAATTTTTATATTAGTGTATTTTATAATGAGATCAATTATATTATCATCTAAAAAAAGTGACATACAATCTGCCGGACTAGTTTTCTGACGTGCTATTCCTTTAGGACCAGGAGGCACAAAAACGATATTATGGCTCCTAGTTCTTCCCCTATTCAAAGGACCTGTCTTTGTCCAGATAGTGTTATCCACACCAAGGTAAATATCACCACGTCTTCTGCTCTGAATTGATTCACTTTCAGATGCCGAACTGACGGATTCAACCTCACCTAGGATGTCTTGTTCTGATGCTGAGTCAGAAAGCTGCTCCTCAAGATGATCCTCTTCATCATCTGAACTTGAGAAATCGTCATGAAGATCGTCTCGGCTATCATCTTCACCCAGCCATGCCTCAATCTGAGCAACTTGTCTATCCATAATTTTCTTCTAAATTTTATTGTACAAATTACCTGCAAAAATAAACGAAAACATTAATATATACAGTGCAATAAATAATAAGTAAACTGACAAATTTTACAATAAAATTTAAATGTAAAACTTGCATAAAATAAAAGTAACAAGTATAGCAAAAATACTTACGTAATTGGTCGCGCGGCATACACTCGTAGACCACCGACTTTGCGCTGCTCCTGTTTCACAACCACGCGCAACCAACGCTTGCGCCGCACTGAGCGGGTGCGTCAACTATTCAACTTAAAGTACCCGAAGGATAAAATAAGTGGCGCAATCCGATTTTTAGAAATTTAAAATTTTGTATGATTGGATTACATATGTAGACCACGCGACTACTCTAGGGTTAATCGCACATCCATTTGTCGAGCTCACGTAGTACACTCTATTCAAAATGACAAGCGACAGTTTGCTTGAAACGTCACATGAAACCAACGGGCAGTCTTATTGAAAGCGAAGAGAAACGTCTGGTTGCTATCGTCTCCAATTCTACGTTATTCTAGGATTTAATCGTATAATCGCCATAATTATTTCGAAAAAATGTAAGAGTAGTCTTCCTCATAAATTGTAAATGTGATTCTATATAAAACCTTAAGGATAAATCAATATTAGTGGTATTTTAAATATCGAGGCAGCGAGTTAAAATTTTTAAAACAATTGTGAATGTTTTCTTCTGTTACAAGTACTTACAACCTAAACTAAAGATACTTATTATGATATTTCAGAAACAAGATATTTTGGTGACATTTTAACGAAAGACAATTCGTACCTCGTACCGTAACAAACTTATCTTAGGCCACATGATAAGCTATCAAACCAGTCGAGCTTTTACTTCATTGGCAAAGCAAAAATGCAATTAAAGCGGAAGAACTAAACCCATTTAACTCCTACGGCAAGCCGCGTTATAGAACTTGGTTCCAAAAGCAGTTTGAAGCAGCAGTTTATGACAATGCAATGGATTATGTAAGGACTTCGATGAACATATCTACACACCATACATAGATCAATTTCCACATCATTGGGTTCCAAAAGCACAGTATGAAGCAGCAGTTTATGACAATGGATTATGTAAGGACTTTGATGAATATATCTACACACCATACATAGATCTTTCCACATCATTGGGTTCCAAACGCACAGTATGAAGCAGCAGTTTATAACAATGGATTATGTAAGGACTTCGATGAATATATCTACACACCATACATAGATCTTTCCACATCATTGTGTTCCAAACGCACAGTATGAAGCAGCAGTTTATGACAATGGATTATGTAAGGACTTCGATGAATATATCTACACACCATACATAGATCTTTCCACATCATTGGATTCCAAAAGCACAGTATGAAACAGCAGTTTATGACAATAGATTATGTAAGGATTTCGATGAATATATCTACACACCATATATAGATCTTTCCACATCATTGTCTGTTCAAGGTACCTAATATCAATATCATTTTCTTTCAAGTGTTGAGACACAAAAACCCAGGTTTTTAGTAAGTACTTAAGTATATCAATGGTGTTGAACATTGAATGTGACCTTGGTTGACTGGTAGAGAATGCCTAAGGCATTAAGTCCGCCTTTGTACTTTTTTAAGTGTGAGAAGTTTAAATAAATAAATAAATGTGCCTAATATAGGTACCTACCTACCTAAATATTGTATCTTCAAAGATACACAGTGCAGTTGCAGTGCGGTGCGTTGTTGCTGTGCTAGGTACATACAGCAACAATGTTACACAATGTTTGTTTCTGGTGAATACAAAATAAGGCACACCATAGGTGTAGGTACTTAACATACATATTACATAACCTACTACTACCTATATGAATATTTACTTAGCAAATTATAACAAAAGACTAAAATAAAGAAAGTAGGTAGGCAATTGACAATATCTATACTTAAGTACTTACCTACCTTAGTACAAATGTTTTCTTATTATTGTTAATATTATAAGAATAACCAAGTCAATTAGGTACCAATTCAATTTAAAATGCAGTGTAAATCCTCAAAATGAGTATCGTTGTGTACTACCATCAGACTATGGTAGTCTTTATGGTTGTTTTCTAAATATTTAACCATTATTTTACTTGGTTACTTATATTTATTGTTACTTTATTATGTGGATTATTGTGGAGCCCTTCAAAATACTCTTTCGCATTGAATTGGTTTTGCTTGATATCTATTACTTACTTACCTTATAAAATTACTTGCTGAGGTATATCTTTGTTTAGGTTAGGTACTTTTGATCAATTAGTAAGGTTCATCCATCAACAGAATATTGTAGACAGTCAATCATTGTCTAAAGCAGAATATTGCTGTTCTATAAAGTAGATAGATTGTGCATTGAAGTGTTTAAGGGAGAGGCCTTTGTGGATGGATGATGGAATATACTGAGGATTTACTTAAATTTTTTTTTTTATTTCAGGTGTCAGGCAAAGTTAACTTTTCTTATGCACTCACAGCAAGCATTAGCAAGCAGTAAGTTCTTATATTATCCATGACGACAACCACAGGAAGACATTAGATGCCAAATTCCACCAATCCATACAATATGTATACAGAATGTAAGGGACAGCTCTCCGCAAACTAACGGTACATTCAGCTCCTTATTTTGAATCATATTCCACTGGAAATATTCTCAGGAAAATTTTCATTTTGTTTATCGTATTTTCAGTTACTATTTCTTTATTTCAATGTAAAATTAAATTATCTGTATGCAGCACTCCATTTATGTAAATAATACAGCTAAAATAAAAAAATCAACACTGGATGTTGAAATACTCGGCGGCCGAAGGCTCGCTGCGCTGCCGTTCGCCACGCGCGTTCTGAACTCACCCCATCAGTCTGCGGAGGGCTGTCCTATGAACTATTGTTGTATTTTATATTGTGTAATAAAGTATCCTGTATTTATTGAAATTTCTTTTTGCCTCATGAAGTCATGACTAAATGTTTTATGTATTGTGAATAAATGCTATTGTCAGATATGGTTGTAATGATAAAATAAAAGTTTGTTTTGTTTACCATAGTTTATTTCTCTTCACTTATAGGTACCTAATGAATGACAGTTGATTTAGCTACCGTTTTGTGGTCTTGGGCTCGATTTCCGGGTCGGGCAGTATTATTGGGTTTTTACCAGTAGCAGCCTGGAGTTTGGATTATGCCTGGGTGATGACAATAGGCTTGCCCTCTATTACATGGGACTTAATGATAACTGGCGAAATGTGGGTGTACAGGTACACTTCTGCCTAACCTTTCGGGGAATACAGGTGTGATGTTATGCTAATCTAACTAAACACCACTGTTTTCTAAATAGTATCACTATACACTTCTTTATTTAAAAAAAAACTTAGTATTCAATTCTAAATACTTCATACTTCAGTTATTTTTATTTTTGCCTTTAAAGTTCATAATTAAAACACTAAACTTTACACTGTTATCAATTAACACAGTACATTCATCACTGTCATGTAAGACTATAATTGACTTTTCTAAAATAAAATGATTATATTTTATGAACAATCTTCAGTTTCTACTTTTGTACTTGAGAAGCTTGAAAACTGAAGCAGTAGCAGTGATGTCAGTAGCTGAAGCCAGTGCCAGTGCGGTGGAGTAGCCGGTGGCAGCTGTGGCTGAAGTGAACAGCAAAATCGGGCGACATTCATGCTGCCTTCATGTCTTCATTCACCAGGAACTATCCTGCTGTTTTAAAACAAAATCATATTATTTTCAGCTTAAATAAAGTACTTATACAGTATGTGGTAAACTAGGCATATCAAGGCCTTCATCAGATATGGCATTACTGCCAGTTATTTAATTTCTTCTTTATTTAGGGTTTGATTTATCACTGTATCAGTCTCCAGATATTAGTATGGTAAACATTTATAGTTAGTATACATAAAACATGACTATGTATAAAGTTCGCTCAAGGATCTATATTTATAATATTAAGTAAGTGCTACGCTTGATTCTTAACTATTGTGTCAAATAGCTTACCTTAATGATTAATACAGATGATCCATATTCATGCCTTGCTACCAACTTTTTTGTTAAAAAATCCCCCTATGTCAACTAGATTGATGGTATTAGGGCCGTGTTCCACTCTTGTATTTTCAGCTGTAGCACTGTCTGTGAAAATATTATGATTGTTTTTTGTAGTTACTTAGTTGTTATTTGGTTAGTGGTTATTATAGTTTATTTCAGCACCTATTTATGTACAAAACTATCGAATAACAATTATTTCAGTTAGAATGTGAGGTTGATGGACATAATAACAATATTAATTATTAACTGTAACAAAAATATTTAACCTCACGTAAGTTATGTCTACGAAACAACGGAATGATTGTCCGTATATATGTAGACTGACCAAATAATAACGTACCTACAGCTACATTAATCCAATGAGATATCGAAGGTACTTACAAAACGAAGACAGGGGCCTAGTCCTTCCATGTCCTAAACCAGAGAAATCACAATACGGTAGGTAACGTCTTGAACAAGCCACAAGGGAAGTGTTCCGGAACTACTTATCATAGGCCCATGTAACTGTATGACAATAGTAAATATAATTTGTATGTTGAATTATTCAAGGCAAAACATTAGATGGTTTAGAAATTAAAAGTTTCAAAACTGTGTTGCCAATTTTTTTCCCCGAGTCCATTAGCGGCGGTGGCCAGAAATAGATTAGTCACAATTTTTTTTTTTTAATATTTCTATTAGCGACGACTGAACGTCGCTAAAAGGAATATAAAGTTTTGGAAGTCCACTTAAAGATTTCAGAATGAAAATAAAACATAACATAGGTACATAAAATAATTTTATAACATCATCCTACTTATAATATCACAAAATAATGAAAAAGTTAGTAAAGACGTTTGGATATTTGTTAGTTACACAATAATGGCTTTACGGATTTATTTTTTTTATCCCGGAAGTAAGTTCCCATGGGATATTTTTTTTGAAATGACGTAGTTTTTCCAGATCTCCACTCGCCCCACTCAGGCGGAGTCTCTCTTAGACTTCACTATATTCGTCGTGCTGAACAGTCTTTCTAAATCAGCGTCCGAATCCGCAGCGGTTTTTGCTTTTGAAAGAAATAAGTCCGTACCTAATATTACTGACACAGGTTTTAGACAAATAATAAAACATGCTATCGTCGTGTTATTATAATATTGTCGTAAGTCAAAGTTTTAGTAATTGATTGTGTGGTTTTCTACAAATTGAATTAACTACTAGACAAAACCAGCAGCCACTTAAAGCAAAATTTCTCCGCCAGTAGGGGTGTCCAAACCCCCAAGTTTTATGGAAATCCCACTTAAGCTGACAACACTGCTTTTCTATGATTTTTGCATTGGCCACAGATAACTAAAACGTGAAATAAAACGTTTCATAACGTATTCAATAATTATGGTAGTTTTTGGTAGAAAGTGTTTTAAAAATTGATTTAAAATGTTTCGGCAATCATTGGACATTTTTATTTATATTCATTAGTAGACCATCAGTTGTAATTTAAACAAAATTAGATTACATCACAATAATTTGAAAACAAATAATTCCTATTTGAAGAAACAACACACATCTACGAAACAGATTATGTCCAATTGGTATGTACAACCCTATAAAATTCTGCCCGATTGGAACCAAAATGTTTACACAATTCCAATTAGGTAAAACGATTCCGATCGGTGTTGGTTTAATTTTGGAATCTGCTTACGAAACAAACTCAGTTACGTAATTAGCCTGCAGATGTTTTAAAGTATTCTACATTTCTAATATAAGCTCAAACTTACCGATTTATTTATTTTGATGGGATACAGTAGGCATCGAAGTCCGTAAGGATAGCAGTAGTTTATCAATTCAAAGTATATCACGTATTTAATCACTAGTATATCAAAAGTCCACAAAACAAAATCCAGGTCGTCAGTAAATTGGGCACGCCACAATTGCGGCGATAAGTCCCCTCTTTGAGGAGTGGCTGGAGAGGCGCCACGGCGTCCTCACCTTCCGCCTAACGCAGGTCCTCACCGGACACGGGTGCTTCGGGAGATACCTGTTCCGGATAGGGCGGGAGGAAACGCCCGCCCGGGTGTCACCACTGTGTGGATCGCCCGGAGGACACGGTGGAGCATACGGTGGAGGTCTGCCCAGCTTGGGCGGAGCACCGCCGTGTCCTCGCGGAAGCGATCGGCAGCGGCGATCTCTCGCGTCCGGCCCTGGTCCAGGCCATGGTACGGAGCGAGAGTACATTTTTTTTTTTTATTCTCAAAAATACATATTGTGGTTTTTACATTTTTACTCGCCAAACTTACGAGTTTGATGGCGAGAAGCGCCTGTTTTTATACACATATATTAAATAAATAAATACTAAACATATAGGTTTATGGTGTGAATTTATTTCTCGGTCAAGGCAGATTCCTCATTACCGAGAAACAAATTCCTTAATTTAGATTTTAACATACCTTTACTTAATTTAGGGGTTTGTCTTAACAGATCTATTTCATTAAACACTTTTGGCACTAAATATTTGGAAGTTCTTTCCCCATAATAATTTGTTATTTTCGGCTGAACTAGTCTTTTTTCTCTCTTACACTTCTTGTGTTATATTTATTTTTAACAGGTAGGTACTTTAAGCTCATCACTGTAATATTGTTCTAGGCTTATCAGATAATCGACTTTCTTATCTATTGGTAAGATTTTACAAACAGGAAATAATTTTTCATATTCTTTGTTACATTTTTTCTTAACCTTTTTGCTGACTAAGAACTTGATTAATCTTATCTGTAATTTTTTTATGTCTTGTAAGTACGTTTTAAACGTTCGCCCATACTCAATAAGTCCATAACTGATTAGTGAGTCAGCAAGTGCATAATATACAATCAATAGCGTCTGTTTGTTCACCACACTGTTCAACTGATAGAACTTCCCCAATACAGATCTCAACTTGTTACATATGTCCGTTACATGCGCTTTCCAATTGAAGTTTGAATCAATATTAAGGCCTAAATATTTAAATGTGCTAACATAATCCAATTTCACACATTCGCAATTAACTTTGTCGCTATGCAGGCATTCGTATGAGTGTCCTATTATATCAAGATCCTCTCTTTGTACAGTTTTAGCCCGTAGATTGTGTGGCGAGTGTATATGCATGCATTTTGTCTTAGACAGGTTTAATATTATTCCGTTATCATGTGCCCATTTGGTGATACATTCGAAGTCTTTTTGTACGTACTGTTGTACCTCCAATATATCCTTCGAAGCACACTACACACATGTCATCTGCATACATAAACACTCGATACTTTTCCACAACATTCGACACACTGTTCACATGCATTATATAACCTACTGGCCCAAACACTGATCCGGTCGGCACACCGAGATCCACCCCCGCCTCCTCACCTGTCACACCAGCTATGATCGTGCGTATTTTTCTGTTAGTCAGATAGTTTTTGAACCACTTATTCGTGGGACCACGTATTCCGCATTCATCCATCGCCTGCAGTAGTATGTCGTGATCCAATGTGTCGAATGCCTTCTTATAGTCAATAAAATCGCCTGCAGTAGTATGTCGTGATCCAACGTGTCGAATGCCTTCTTATAGTCAATAAAAAGCGCTATCAGCTGTTTACCAGAGTCTAGGCACTCATTAACATAATCACTATACGCTACTAGGGCCGAGGCAGTACTACGCCCCTTCCGGAACCCATACTGTGTATCTGACAATATATTATGACATTCTAAGAATTTATTAATTTGGCTAACAATGTTTTTTTCTACTATTTTATCAATGACAGACAGTATGGCTATGGGTCTATAATTTA
Source organism: Fissipunctia ypsillon (assembly GCA_947568875.1). Classification (NCBI taxonomy): domain Eukaryota; kingdom Metazoa; phylum Arthropoda; class Insecta; order Lepidoptera; family Noctuidae; genus Fissipunctia; species Fissipunctia ypsillon. The sequence goes on from OX387668.1 coordinate 14,110,639, forward strand.
CATATTCCAGGTGACTTCCAGACTTATAAATAGGACGTATAATTGCATTCTTTAACTCATTATGATAAAAACTCTTAGTCAAGCACATATTCATGAATTTTGCTAAAATAGGACTTAATTGTTTTCGTAGATATTTAATGTCTTTTACCCTCACTCTATCCAGACCTGGTGCTTTTTCACACGACAACATATTTATGACTTTTTCTATGTCTGACGAACTTACAGGAATATACCTAAAACTCACCTCACTCGGCCTTACATAATTATTTCTGTCAAAAAACTTTACGTCACAAATGTGTTTAATACCCTTTATTTCCTCAGTAAAAGTTTTTGCAAAATTTGTAGAGATTTCAGGGATGCTGTCTGTTTTCCCTATATGCCTCAATATCACATCGTCTAGACTAGTTTTGTTTCGACCCAACCACGAGTTAATGTTAACCCATATTTTTCTAAAATCCCCATTACACTTTTTTATTTCTGCTTGTTTATATCTATCTCTTGCCTCATTTACCATTTTATTTACCTTATTTCTAAATTTTGTGTATTCTAATCGCTTATTCAGGTTTTTTGGTGATGCTTTCCATATTCTAAATAAGTGGTCCCTACGACACAATATTTTATATAAATATTCATCTATCCAAGGCTGTGTTATTCTTTTGTCATAATTTGGGACTGTAACCGTACATTCCTTATAAATTTGGCAAAATACAGCACACAATTTTTGAAACAACATTAATGGGCATGCATGACACTACGAGTAATTGCGTCCAGTCATATGCATCTAGATTTTGCTCTACAAGTTTGTCACTAATAACTTCTCGCGTTTTGTTATCACTAATCACCTTTACACACGTATTATTGCTTACACTCGTAGCCAGCGCTAGTCCGACGGCATGATGGTCGGAGATGTGCGTCTCGAGCACAAACGAAAACGATCCGCACTCGTTACGTCCCGCTCGCACCCATACATGATCCAAGCACGACGACTGAAGATTGCCATCCACGATTGCCTCGCGTGTTATCTCTGCACTGGGTATTATGCACTGTAGGCCGGATTCACAGAAGGTGTTTTTGTACATTGTTGAAGTTGGATTTACTACATTATTTAGAATGTCTATATTTGTATCACCTATCACAATTACGCTTTCAGATGCACAGATAGATCTAATTGTTCTATGAATAGTATCTTATTTTTCTTAGGTGGTCTGTATAAAGAAATTATATGCGTAATGTTTTTCCTGTCCTAAGCTGGCCATGCAGCATTTCTACTACTTCCGTCTCAACTCTTTGATCATCGAAGCTAAGGCTTTCTTTTGCGTATATCAATATTCCTCCCCCTCTGATAGTTTCTCTTGCGTGTATGTTTGTATTATATCCCGGTATTTGATAGAATGATAGTTCCTCCTTCTTGATGTTTATTTCACTTAGTATTATTATATCCATTTTATATTTATTTTGCTCCAACAAGACTAGTAACTCATTGAAGTGTTTCCGAATTGACCTTATGTTGAGATGAAAAATATAATAGCACCCTTTATTGACAGATATATCATTGTTTAACGATGGTATGTCATAATATCTATTAAATGCAACATCACTAGGAAAATCACATGTTCGATCGAATGTTATTATTAATAAGAAATCACCTAGTGTGTACTCACCGCGCTACTCGCGTGTATTTATTATTATTTACATTCTTCGAACTGTTTTATATCCTCTTCCAATCTTATGTTGTAGATTTTTTTTCCTCACTGTTCTTTTTAGCAAGAATATTACCGTCTTGAACCCAGATGTACTGAAAACCTTTTGGCTTTAGTTGGTTTCTAACGATCCATAGGAGTTGACGCTTATACTTAGGCAAATCTTCATTTATAAATATTCTCTTATCGCTGCCACTGGCGTAAACTTTATTATTGGTAATTTTGCCAAACTTCTTGGCAGTATATGATTAGGTATAAATGAGACAAAAGATGTAGTATAGTCTGGTTATAATTATCCAAAGGTGCATCTTATATACTAGCGACTTCGTGACATCTAATAGATATTGAACGTGCGATAAAGAACATACGATTGCGATGTAAATTGTAGATACAGCACAAAGATATTGTACTGTAACAGTACACCCCCCTTTAAAAGAAAAAATAAATATTATGGTAATAGTGTTTACAATATAAATTTGATCTAGACCTTACTAGTTATTTGCTGATGTATATAAATAATAATGCTATTGTACGCGGTGGAATTTGATGACGCCTGTTGTGGTGTGATTTGCTGACGTCTGTAATTTTGACTTAGCTGTTGCACGAGTGTTTATTATTTTTTTCCGTTAAACTCTTCATTCTTCTGTCCAGCGTTTTCATTATGCCGTAAACTAGGATCGCACCGATTGTTAAAATAATCTGTCCCATTGCAACATTCCTTGTCCACCGTAAGTCCTCCTGGATCAGGTTACGGAGTTTGTCCGCTTCGTTTTGATTGAGGCAACTGTCCGTATTGTATGTTATCTGGTCCTTAGAACTTTGATTTCCCATTTTAGATGTCTTGCTGTTACGAGTAGTTGTGAATTAATGGTATATGTTAAGATCTATGTTAATATATATACGAATAACTTGCTTCTATCAGCGATTTTTTATAGACGTACTACTGGCTTTACTTTACGTCCCGATCGTGTAGTGTACGTGTGTGAATGTCTGTCGCAATCCTTTGAATCTGGCACGTAGTTTGATTCGTCATTGATCATGAATGCTGGTTTCAATCTATCAATTGATATCACTGTCTCTTTATCCCTAATTCTAATGCAAAATGTTTTATCTGTTTTACTAATTACTGGGTAGGGTCCTTCATACGGCGGTGTCAGGGCTTTCTTCATTCTATCACACCGAACAAATACGTGTGAGCATTCTTTGAGTTCGGGATGCACAAATATAGCTTGGTTATGGTTTTTTCTTTTCGGAATTGATGTCATTTGTGTGATGTCCTTTTGAATTTGTTTTACAAATTCTTCGTACGTTGATAACTGTGCTGCTGATGACTCAAAAAATCCTCCAGGGAGTCGTATTGGCGTTCCATATGTCATCTCTGCTGAACTATAACCTGTGTCTTCTCGCAAGCTACTCCGCAACCCGAGTAAAACTGTTGGGATTTCTTTTAACCAATTTTCGTTGGATTCTCTTGTCATTAACGCTACCTTTAAAGTTCTATGAAATCTCTCTATCATTCCATTGGATTGCGGATGATAAGGTGTTGTCCTAATTTTATGTATTCCCAAAAATTGTGAGAGTGACTCAAATATTCTTGATTCAAACTGTCGGCCTTGATCCGTAGTAATGCGCAATGGACATCCAAAACGAGTAATCCATCCTTCGAAAAGTGTCTTGGCTACTGTTTCTGCAGTTATATCTTCTACCGGAAAAATTTCGGGCCATGACGTACAACGATCTATGATTGTGATTAAATATCTCTTCCCTTGTGAAATCGGAAGTGGTCCGACGATGTCAATATGTAAATGTTCAAAACGTTGCGCTGTCATAAATGTACCAGGAGGTGATATCGTATGTCGTTGTATTTTTGATTTTTGGCAGGCTATACATGATCTACACCAATTATTGATATCTTTGTTCATATACGGCCATAAATACCTTTGGGTTATCATTTTTCTCGTAGTTCTTTTTCCTGGATGGCTCATACCATGAATGGTATCGAAAATCTGTTTGCGAAAATGCTTTGGTAAGTAGGGGCGGCTTTTTCCAGTAGACGTGTCGCAGGTGATGTTTATTGTGGAACCCGGAAGCGTAATGTTTTTGAATTTTAATCTTTTATTGTCATGTAATTTACTTAGTTCATTATCTGTTGATTGACATTTTTCCAATTCAGCGTAATCGATAGGTGATGGCACGTATATTTCCTCTATTCGAGATAAGGCATCGGCGGTAATATTGTCACGTCCGTTTATGTGTTGGATGTTGGTACTGTATTGTGAAATGAAATCTAACTGCCGGACCCGTCGCGGTGTATCGTTTGATGATGGTTTTTGGGAGAATGCGTATGTCAAAGGTCGGTGATCCGTAAATATTGTAAATTCTCTTCCCTCGATTAATCTGTGAAAATATTTGACGGCCATGTATATTCCTAACAGCTCTCTGTCAAACGTAGAATATTTTTGTTGAGTTTCGCTCAATTTTTGTGAAAAAAATCCTAATGGTTCCCAATTGCGTCCGGATTTTTGTTGTAAAACTCCACCAACGCAAGTAGCACTAGCGTCGGTCATGAGCGCTAGTGATGCGTTGCGGGAAGGATGCGCTGTTAATACTGCGTTTTTCATGCTTTCCTTGCATTTTTCGTAAGCTTTGTCTGCTTCCGTTGTCCAAGGAACAGGTGAATTATCGTTCTTTTTTGAACCATGTAGATATTCGTTTAAAATTCTTTGATTTTCCGCTGCGCGTGGAATATTACTTCTGTAGAAATTGACCATGCCCAAAAATCTTCTTAATTCCTGAATTGTTTTCGGTTTGGGAAATTCCATGATTGCTTTGTAATTTTCTTCGGTAGGTTGTATTCCTTGGCTCGTTATATGATAACCTAAGAAATCTATTTCCCTTCTGAGAAATTCGCATTTTTCGAGATTAATGGCTATTCCATTCTCGTGTAAACGTTTGAAAACCGTTTCTAAATGCTGATAATGCAAATCTTCGTTGTCCGATGCGATGAGACAGTCGTCTACAAATATAAATACGAAATTTAAATCTCTAAATAAGGAATCCATGAATCGTTGAAATGTTTGTGCCGCATTGCGTAATCCGAAAGGCATTCTTAAGTACTCAAAAAGTCCGAAAGGTGTGATGATGGCTGTTTTCTCTATATCTTTAACAGGAATACAGTGGTATGCTTTGCGTATATCTATCTTGCTTAGTATCTTCTTATTTTCTAATATGTATGTAAAGTCAGTTAATCTTGGTAGTGGGTATTTGTCCGGTACTGTCGTGCTATTGAGCATTCGATAGTCTCCGCACGGTCTCCATTCGCCATTTTTCTTTTTTACCATATGTAATGGGCTTGCCCATGGGCTACCTGACGGTCGGCAAATTCCGAGTTCTATCATATTTTGAAATTCCTTTTTGGCTATGTCGTATTTTTCTGGAGGTAATGGTCTTGCCCGAGCTGCGACGGGTGGTCCTGTAGTGATAATGTGGTGTTCAATCTTATGTTTGGGCGCATTGCGTAGAGAGGACTCTTTCGTGATGTCTTCGTATTTGTTTAAAAGTTGCGTAATACGTGGATTCGTTCCCACTGCGATAGTACGAATTGTTTGCTGTGTCGCTTTTTCTGAAGTTACATGCGTTGTCAGCTCTGTAACTCTGTCGATAAGTTTGCGACCTGCTATGTCGACTAATAGTTTATAGTGCTCTAGAAAATCTGCTCCAATTATTGGTTGTGTAACATCGGCGATTATAAAATTCCATTTATAACATCGTTGTAGTCCTAAATTCAAGGTAAGCGTCTTCTCGCCGTAAGTCCTAATTTTAGTCCCATTTGCAGCGTATAGTGTGTATTGTTCATTTTGTAAAATTGAATATCTCTGTTGCTTGCTAATGACTGAGATATTTGCGCCCGTGTCAATCAAAAACTTCATACCACTTTTTCGGTCGGTAATGGTGAGGCGATTGGATGGGTGGATTGCACAGAGTTTCGCCGTTGTCTGTGCTCTTATTCGTTTCCCTGGTTCCGTACGTAAGTCATTGGTTTCCAACCGCATGGTTTAATGCAGTTCCTTGCATATTTTCCGAATCTTTCGTGGTAGTAACAAAATCGATTTGCTCCTCTATAGTTTGTTCTCGGCCTCATAATCGGGAATTGTTGACGTTTCTTGAAATGATTGTGCGTGTTTGGTCGATAGCCATATTGACCTTGCTGAATTGCGCCAATATCTATCTGTAATTTTGCTAGCTGGGTTAAAATGCATGCCGTATTGTTGTCGTTTGAAGTGTCGTTGCTAACAGCTGATATTTCGGTTACTTTTGAATTCATTATTATTTTGTCTGCAATTTGGCTCAGTTTGTCAATTTCCATGTCTTCCGTAACTGCTAGAACCGTAGTAACTGATGTTGGTAAAAGCCTGAACCATAGTAGTTTAATTGTTTCGTCACTGATTTTTCCTCTCCCGAGGACTCGCATTTGACGTAATAACTGCGAAGGTTTTTGATCACCGAGTTCTGTCTCTGATATTAATTTTTGAAACTGTCACTGTTCTGTTTCTTCGTAACAATCAATTAAACGTTCCTTGATGTTTTTGTATTTATCTGTAGTCGGTGGTGAAGTGATTAGGTCACTAACCTGTAGTATTTCTTCCTTGGATAACTTTGCTATTACTGTACAGTATTTGTATTCGTCTCCTTGCTTCTGTGGTGCTAATATGGCTTCTAGTTGCGTGAACCATAATCTTGGTTGGTCCTTCCAAAATTCCGGAATGCGGGATAAAACCGAGGTGCCAGCAGCTACTTCAAGTGTTCCTTGCTGATTTATGTTCGCCTTGCACGGTGATTGTGCCATGTTTCTTGCTGCGTATTCGTTCGTCGGGGTCACCAATTTGCCAAACTTCTTGGCAGTATATGATTAGGTATAAATGAGACAAAAGATGTAGTATAGTCTGGTTATAATTATCCAAAGGTGCATCTTATATACTAGCGACTTCGTGACATCTAATAGATATTGAACGTGCGATAAAGAACATACGATTGCGATGTAAATTGTAGATACAGCACAAAGATATTGTACTGTAACAGTAATCTTATTTTCCTTTCTTTCTAACATCCATTCATTGCGGGCATTTTTAGAGCGAAGTGCCACCAATACAATTTTGGGTCTTGTGTCGCCGGGCTTTGTTTGTCCTACCCTCTGTGCATCTTCGATTTCATTTGGGTTCAAGTCTAGCTTTTGAGCCAATTCTCCTTCCACCGATTTAATATTTTCCTGATTGTGCATCTCTAATCCGTGTATTTCTATATTCTTTTCTTTCTCCCTAATCTCCAACTCCTGTACTCTTTCTTCCAGGGCTTTATTGCACTTCTCGAGATAGACGTTCTTATGCTCCAAAGACTTATTTTTTTTTTTGAGATTCTTCCTTATATTCTATCAAAGTTTGGTACATTTCGGAATAGAATTCAACATTGGCAGTAAGATCCACAATTTTTTTCTCGACACTGTAAAGTACCTCCAGCTTTTTGTTTATTTCCGCCAGTACATTCTCGCCTGATGCTGATGATTTACTAGTATTTATCTCTAGTTTTGGGTCCTGCGTTGGCTTTGCCTGCACGGGGCTACTTTTTGCTTGCTGGCATTCATCACAGGTTGCTGTTGACAGGAATTGCTTATTGTTTTGCATACATTTTCTGTGATACAATGCTTCACATGTACCTTTACACTTCAGTATGTCATCTTTGGTCAGAGACACAAATAGTTTACACTTTTTGCATTGAACCATTTTAACGACTTGCTTACCTATACGGAAATACGGTAGTTACAATGCATTGTTTACAATAAACAAACTTTGCTTTATGAAACGCGACCGTACGCCAGGCGCGCGCGAACGGAACTTCGACATGGGAAGCCATTACCTCCTTCTGCGAAGCAGTAATGTTCGCGAAGGAGGAGGCGGGACGCGTGAGGAAGAGGCAAGCTTTGCGCCCTCACGCCCCTAGTCGCCGCAGGAGAAGCCCTGGGCGTCGGGAATTGGCAGCCAATTCCCGGCCACCGTAGCCGCGGGCTTGCGGACGGTGAGCAATGGGTAGCTCGCCGTCCGGTAAGGACCAGGCCCGATTCGATGGCGCGTTGTGTTCCATGCGCGCCTCAAAGAGATGTCAGCAGCATTGAAGGGGTCCGCTAGGACCGATGCCAGCCGGGGTTGCGGGATGTTCGAAAGAGTTACCGTGGCCCCGGCACAGGCAACAGAAGGAACACGGGTGGGTTTTAGTCAGTAAAAGTCTGACACGCCCTCCCGCTCCGCCCAGAGCGAGAAGTCATTTAATAATAATAATAATAATAATAAAACTTTATTATCAGACACAATTAGTCCATACATTACAAAAAAAAATATTAAATTAAACAACAAACAACAAAATACACATCAAATGAAATACACATGCACATTATATAAAAAATAAAAACAAATACATACACAATTATTTAATGTATTGGAATGACGCTCTGTGAGTCGTCATCCAATGCCACATTATGGGGCTGTCCATCCTGCTGGCCACAATAGCCAACAGATTGTTGGGACTATCGCGCACTCGCCGCATCAGGGACGCTATACGCAAACGCATAAGCGCGTAAAAATCCGGCACACCGGTTTCCGCGATTTGATGATTTCCCATCCACGAAAAAAAAAAAAAAGGTCGTCAGTAAATCAAACAAACTAACACAAGTGCGCACGGTATGAAGCTAAAACAAAACAACTTGTGAAAGATTACATTACGCGACAACTACTACATGCTATTGTCTGGCTCGAAACTACCTGCTCCCCAGGGTGGGTAGTTTCGAGCGGTTTATTGGTCGCCAGTAGCAGGTAAACATTACATTTTACACAATAATATACCTAACCAATAAATGAGTTATGTTTTTAATGCAATTTTTTATATAATTACTAAACTGTGTAACTTACACAGTTATTGATTTATAATTTGCTTGTTTACGTAAAAGGACACCGGCAAAATTAGGCCCAGTAGCGGACACGAATGAAATATATATTAAAAAAAATCTTTAATTAAATAGTTATTTACCGTCATTTTTAAACACCTTTTAACCATTGGGTACTGAAAATCACATTAAAAAGATGATAGTGGAAGCCATTTTGAATGAACTAAATGAAATTAGGAAATGCAACTGATTAGCATTAGCAAAATGATTAGCATGCAACAATTGTAACAAATCTAAACGAGCCAGGAGATAGTTCATTGTGTAATTGTTTAAACATCTTTCATCAAAATATGTGTGGCCTGAATAATAAGAAAGATGAGTTGGAAATATATTTAGATAGTTTGAGTAACCCTTCGAATTACTTGTGTATTAGCGAGCATTTTCTTAACGACGAACTAGTTCATTTGTTAAATCTTGCAAAGTATAAAGTTGCATCATATAATACTAGGGTCAATAAGCTGAGAGGTGGTACTATTATCCTAGCAGAATCGGATAGGGAATACGAAGAGCTGCCCATTGCCAAAAAATTATATAAAATGGACAGTTTTGAAATATGCTGTGTCAAAGATGTTTCAACTGGCCTGTCGGTGTGTTGCTGTTATCGTACGCCATATGATAAAAACTTAGACACTTTTATGGTGAGGCTTGAAAAACTACTGGAACATTTGTTTAACAAGAACTGTGTTATTTGCGGTGATTTTAATATTGACTTATCAACTGACAATAAAAAAAGAAATGACTTATTAAATCTATTGACATGTTACAACTTTAGACCGCTAATTAGTTCGACTACATTTATTCGAAATGACTCACGATCTTGTATAGACAATATCTTCACCAATTTGTCAGATGAATGTGTGATAAATTGCGACGTTGACCATAATGGCTTGGCAGATGGACATGCAGGACTACTCTGCAATACAGCATTCAGGAACAAACTGAGTAGGAATGTAAAAACCAGTAGCGTTCAAATTACCAAACGGACTTTCAATGCAAATACAAGAAGAAACTTTAGAAATTTGCTACTAAATCACGACTGGAGTGATTTCGGAATTAACTCATTCTTAAAACAATTCGAAGAAATGTTCACACGCTGTTTTAGGAAAAGGAAACTGCAGGTACATTTAACGCGTAACACGCAGCTGCGCTGGGTCACTAAGGGTGTAAAGGTTTCTAGCAAAATGAAACGATTTCTATTTGCTGGCAAAGGAAATAGGCAAAACGACTCTATAGTGGACTATAGGCAAAAATACATCGCTCTATACAGAAAAGTAATAAATATGGCCAAAAAGTTATCAGTACAAGCTGAATTAGCAAACTCACCAAACATCTCAAAAGATGTTTGGAAAGTTGTAAACAAACATAGAAATAAGGGTGTCAAAAACAATAAAAAACTAATTTTGAAATCAAATAATACGATTACGTCAGAACCATCAAGTATTGTGAATATCCTTGCCCAACAGTTCCAACTAAATTCATCAAATATCACACGCACAGAGGCTGCCATGGATATTCTACGTAAAAGTACAAAAAGAGTAACGAATGACCTTGTCATAGACCCTGTCACGCCCCTTGAAATAGTCAAAATAGTGAAAAAAATGGACGACAAAAAATCTTGTGGCTATGATGATATAAATATATCTGTAATAAAAGACAACATTGATGTACTAGCGGAACCTTTAAGCATTTTTTGTAACAAGTGTTTCGATGAAGGAATTTTTCCAGATCAATTGAAGATAGCCAAAATAATACCTGTACACAAAAAAGGTTCTAAAACAGACCCAAAGATGTACAGACCAATCTCATTACTACCTATTCACTCCAAAATCCTTGAGAAGCTAATTAAAATTAGATTACTCAGACATTTCAACCAAAATGGAGTGTTAAGTCGAAGACAATTTGGTTACCAGAAAAACGTTGGGACAGAAAGAAAGAAGAAAGAAAAAACGTTTATTGGCACATGCCACAAGTGCACACAGTATCATGAATGGAAACAGAAAAAGAACTTAAAACTAACAATATTTGAAAAGTACAATTACCTACATCAAAGCCAAAAAAAAAAAAGCATGTAGGTAAATACTGTGCGACTCACGGCTGCGCCAAATAGGCCCATTTCAGCATAATGTCGGACAACAATGGTGCCCGACGCTGGTTTTCAAATGAACCTAAATGGTGAGTGTACGAATGTCAATGTTAGTTTAAAATAAAAGTAGTATATGAGAGAAAATATATATATAAATAAGAATAATGTTACGGAAAAATTATGATAATATAGTAAACAGTACATGCGGTACAACTACAATACAAGAAATAAAAAAAATTAAAAATACTGGTATCAACCGGTTTCCGGTAAATCATAAAGTCCGAGGCAATCACAGTGCGCTGCATGCAGCCTCCTGTGACGCACGAACTACCGGTCTAGCTTGCACATTTAAAAATAATATGGATTATACTATATTTCGTGTGCGGGTATTTTAATAAATATAAATATGGACACAAGACGCAATATCGACTCTAATTAAGGACGTAGTGAGCAGATTGGATGACAAACAGAAAGTAGCTGGGCTTTTCTTAGATTTAAGTTCAGCATTTGACACCGTGGACCATAAACTACTGCTTCAAAAATTTGAGCACTACGGGGTCAGGGGTAAAGCTCTGGCACTTTTCACGTCATATTTAAAAACCAGAAAGATGTTTGTGGAGATAGAGGCAGTGGTGTCACAGACAAATTCTTCAGGCAAAAATTGTCCAACTGAAGAAACATACAGGTCCCAATTGTCTCCTGTGAACACTGGCGTACCACAAGGCTCCATACTGGGTCCGATATTTTTTATCGCGTTTGTAAATGACCTTATACAACACATGATGGAAAAAGCTATGGGATCTATCCAGCTTGTGGTATTTGCCGATGATACCAATGCCATTGTTTCGGCTGACAATATATACGTTCTTAATTCCATAGTCAATCAAACCTTAGACATTTTCCACAGCTGGTTTGCTGTTAACGGTCTTAAAGTGAATGCCAGTAAAACTAATGTAATGCTTTTTCGTACCACTTCCAATAACAAAGATAGTATTAACTGTGTCATAAATGGAGAAACAGTGAGCGTGGTCCAGGTAGTTAAGTTTCTGGGAGTTTATATCGATTGCCAGTTAAACTGGAAGCAAGAGCTAGCTCACCTGGAAAAAGCAATCAGCTCTGCCTGTTACGTACTACGAAGTCTGAGAAACGAGGTAACCATAAAACATTTGAAAATGGTCTATTACGCATTAGTGGAATCAAAACTGAGATACAGCATACTTTTCTGGGGAGGAAGTTATGACTACAATACTCAGAGAGCTTTTGTAATTCAGAAAAGAGCAGTCAGGACCATAGTTAGAATCCAACAGCAAGAATCATGCAAGCCTCATTTTATTGACTTAAATATATTGACAGTCCCAAGCTTGTACATTATGGTCCTACTTAGTCACTTATCAAAGTACATCTTTGAATATGAGACTGAAGATGAAAGGCAAAAAAGGGAAAATACAAGAAGAAAAGATCTCCAGTTGAAACAAGTGCCTCACCTGAACATTGCAAAGCATAGTGCCTACCACAAGTCAATAAAAATGTTTAATAAACTGCCGGCAGAAATAAAAAGTTTAGCATATAAAAGTGAGTTTCAGAGTAAGCTTAAACTGTTCTTGTTAAGCAAGTGTCTATATTCTGCTGATGAATTATAATTTAATAAGAATGGACATTTTATTGTGTTTTATGAATTGACATTGGACATTGATTTTATAGCTTTTATATCTTTATTTGTTTTTGTTGTTTTATATTTTATTCTTATTATTATTTTTGTGATATAATTTAATTAGTATAATTGTGATGATTTAAATATGGATCGACATTTAATTTTGTTACTAATTGTGATGATCTAGCTAGATATGGTCTGCATGTATGATTTTTACTATATATTTAGTTATAGAAATTCAGACACAATGTAAAAATTGTTATTGAATGAATAAATAAATAAAATGTAGAAGTCATTGACTGGGTTGCCAGGGGTAAAATACATATATAATATTTTATGCAGAGGTAGCAGAAGTCATGATTTCTCATTATTTAATTATTATTATCGATAATAGATCCATTTTGACAGTCAAAGTATATCTGTTGATGCATTACACAAATATTTTTGTTAACTTCAACGTTTTTGGTTCATAATAATAATGGTTTTTGGGTTTGTGTTGATTTCGAGGGTGGATCAAAATGCTAGAAGCCAAATTAAATATAAATGTCAACTCAAGAAACGTCAAATGAGCCGAATAAAGATCAATCAAATAATCAATCTCATTCGCTACCACGGACTCCCGCTTGGACTTTTGCGTACTTGTGATTTACTCGACTGTTTTATTTTGTGATTTACCTTGTTTTGTTTGACCTGGCTATTCTTTTTGGACTCTGGAACTGCTTAAACGATTGACCCGGCTGTGTTATAATTGGATTTTGTTGTGTAAAATGGAAGGTCTGAGATGTTTGAATTGTGGTCTAATGATTACCACCAATCGAAGGCACTCTCCGGCTAATGCCAAAACAGTTCGACAAACTATATAGTAATGGATTGCTCTACGCACAGTGAGTATTAAATTGTATATTTTTAACTATGACTTGTGCCTTATTTTGTTATAAACGCACATAACAATTGAGGAGCCTTCATGCTGACTACAGACCAATTAATTTTCAGATGACTGCCAGTGATCATGTTTGTGATAGCTGCTGGACCTTGGCCAGCAACGTAAACGGTACGACTTTACTTTACCTGCCGTCGATTTAAGGGGGGGAGGGGGCATGGGAGGGGGGAGGGGGTGTAGAACCCCCCCTATGAAGGAACAATTGCGCAGCCCCCCCCTTTTTAAGATATGATTTTTTTAATATTCTAACCTAACTTTCAAATTTTCTGCACTACCTATAACTAAAAAAAAACCACGTAACTGGTCTAAATTCGTTTCCAAACAATAATAAGATCAATGACCCTTTCAAGGTCAAGGTCAACACCCCAAAAGTCAAAGTTAAACCAAAATATAGTCAAATCTTGGAATATTACCTTTTGACAAACTCTGAGGTCAAGGGCATCAAGGTCAATAATATATTTCTCGAAGTAAGGCGTGGTCGACGGAGCCCCGCTTCGCGGGGCTCCTACTTCTGAGTGGTTTAAAAAAAAATAACCACGAAGGAGATGGCGGGGTCTTAGACCTCGCCCATCCCCTTCTAACCTAACCTGTCCGAGTCGGGGTGCCCCAAGTCCCAAACTCGCTTTACTCGCTCTTGCATCCTAAGTTCTCATTTTATACGTAAACGCTCTCAACTGCTAGGGACATACGTTGACTATCAGGACGACGACCATGTACAGAAGTATTAGTGTTCTGTGACCATGTGAAGTGACACTTGACAGTGACAACACAAAATGGCGTTGTTTTACGTTTGGTTTCACATACCGGCAATAATCGGTAAATTATTTATAAGTGTTAATTTAATAGCACTAATTTAATTCAGCGAAATATATGTTTTATAATGAAATATTCGTAAAATGTATCTAAATCACTACAATGCGTGTTTATTTTATCATTAATAAGTAAAACATTTTAGTACGTTGACCTTACGTAAAACGAAACGTTTAAAGGCGAGACAATATGTCAAAAGTGACAAGATATTGCTAAATTTTTACGATTTTGATTATTTTTTTCTCGTAAACCATTTATCTGCGCAACTTAAAACTTTACGAGGGGGCTTCTATTAATATGATCTTTCTGTAAAAAAAATATGCACTCCCAACTCGACGGCAGGTAAAGTAAAACAGACAAATTGGTTACATTACAGCAAGTCATTTAGCTAAAGCTATGTAAGACCTATTTTTTTTATATTTGTGATGATTGATGTATAGTACATCTCTGTGCTAACTATAACACTATCAAAAACCTTGTGTGTGATTACAAGCGAGAAGATATCAACCTTTCAAAATGATTTTTAATTGAATTTTAAGTTTAACATGATAAATGATGTTTATTCAGTAAATTGGTTATTCGTAATTACACAATTGAAAGTCAATGTGTTACCGCCATGAAAAACCGTACTGTAAAAACCTTATACCTACTTATATTTTTGTTTCAGGCAAGGATTGGCCACGATAATAATTGTCAACCATGTTGGCAGCAGGCTGATAGTTTGCGGTATAGACAATTATCTGTTGCTTCCACAAGAACCTCTCAATCTACTTCTATATCAATTAATATTGACAATACTGAGATGGAATCAACACCAGCAGTTGATGAAACACCAGCAGTAAATGTAATACCTGCAGTGGATGAAACGGCAGCAGTAGATGAAAGCCAAAATATAGGCCAAGTGCAGCTTCCATCCTATTTGCGTGCACTTGATACCCAGCGACATTGTGTTTTCCAAGGTTGTATAAATTCACAGAGACGGGTAATTCCCACCTCTATTAGAAAACGCGTTTTGTATGATTATAATTATTATATACCTGCTAACTGTCGTGTATGTAATGAACATATGTCTGCAGCACCATGGCATAATTTATCAGAAGCGGAAAATGCAATAAATTCTTTTAAGCCGAACCATCTTGAAGAAATCATAGCATGGTTTCAGTCTAGCCAAACATCTGTTTTAGATTTTCAGAACATTGATGGATTAAATGATGATCACCACCTTCATTATTGGATCGGGTTGTCTAAGAGATCAATTTAATCTTATTCTTGCTGAAGTTCCACGTATCAATGATATGATTAGAGGGCAAATAGCACTTCTAGCTTATTTAATTAAAATGAGGACAAGGGACTCAGATGAGCGCTTGTCCCAACTATTTAATATTCCAAGAAGAACACTTGAGGTTATGATGAGTAAGGTTAGGGAATTACTTAAACAGGATTTTGTTCCTCGACACTTAGGACTAAGTCACATATCCCACCAGGAGGTTGCTAATCGCAATTTAATTATACCAAATGGGCTATTTGGTACTGCGGATTATAGTACGGCTATTGCAATTTTTGATGGGACATATGTGTACATACAAAAAAGTAGCAATTATAAGTATCAAAAACAAACTTACTCACTTCATAAATACAGAAACCTTATTAAACCATTTTTCCTTGAATGTACAGATGGTTATATCATTGATGTACTTGGGCCATATCCTGCAACTACATCAGATGCAGACATTATGCGAAATGAGTTTGCAGATGGGCAGCCTTTAAAAAATTATTTTGCAAGTGGGGATACCTTGGGCACGCCACAATTGCGGCGATAAGTCCCCTCTTTGAGGAGTGGCTGGAGAGGCGCCACGGCGTCCTCACCTTCCGCCTGACGCAGGTCCTCACCGGACACGGGTGCTTCGGGAGGTACCTGTTCCGGATAAGGCGGGAGGAAACGCCCGGGTGTCACCACTGTGTGGATTGCCCGGAGGACACGGTGGAGCATACGGTGGAAGTCTGCCCGGCTTGGGCGGGGCACCGCCGTGTCCTCGCGGAAGCGATCGGCGGCGGCGATCTCTCGCGTCCGGCCCTGGTCCAGGCCATGGTACGGAGCGAGAGTGCATGGGAAGCCATTACCTCCTTCTGCGAAGCAGTAATGCTCGTGAAGGAGGAGGCGGGACGCGTGAGGGAGAGGCAAGCTTTGCACCCTCACGCCCCTAGTCGCCGCAGGAGACGCCCTGGGCGTCGGGAATCGGCAGCCGATTCCCGGCCACCGTAGGCGCGGGCTTGCGGACGGCGAGCAATGGGTAGCTCGCCGTCCGGTAAGGACCAGGCCCGAGTCGACGGCGCGTCGTGTTCCACGCGCGCCTCAAAGAGATGTCAGCACTATTGACGGGGTCCGCTAGGGCCGATGCCAGCTAGGGTTGCGGGATGTTCGAAAGAGTTACCGTGGCCCCGGCACAGGCAACAGAAGGAACACGGGTGGGTTTTAGTCAGTAAAAGTCTGACACGCCCTCCCGCTCCGCCCAGAGCGGGAGAAGTCATTTGATGATTTCCCATCCACAAAAAAAAAAAAAAAAAAAAGTGGGGATACCTTTATATTAGATAGAGGGTTTCGGGATGCAGTTCCCTTATTAGGACAATGTCATTTCAATGTGTCCATGCCAGCATCTCTTGAAAGTGGTCAAAAGTCTCGGGCCACCACAATTTGTAGGTGGGTAGTTGAAATTGTGAATGGTCAATTTAAAAGAGATTATAAGCTTTTCCGCCAAGATTTTTTTAATGTTGCTTTAAAACATGTAATGACGGACTTTACCATAGCTGCAGCTATAATTAATAGTTTTCATCCACTTCTAACAGGCAGAGCGAATGCTCAAACAATATTAAATATAATTCAAAATAAAATGTACACTGATAATTCTCTGGCTACTTATGTAACTAGTCATGATTTAAATAGGAGGCGAGCTCAATTCGAAAGAATTAATGTTAATAATCATAATGTTAATGATTTTCCAAGGCTGAACTTTGAACAACTTATTTTAATATTGTTGAATGAATGAATGAATGAATTTATTTGTAAGAATATAGGTAGCTAACATAAGTTCTTAAGATATATGGGTTTCACTATATTCGGCACTTCCGCCGTACAAATATTTAGATTTTACATCTTGGTTATACTTATAGCATGCAGTACACATTTCATAATTTAAATTTAGATTACAATGCAATTAATAAAATTAAAATTAAATACAATTCTATTCATTTAAAAGAATAATTTATATTAAAAATAGCGATCAGTAATAATGATGTCATGTCAATAAAAATAGCAATAATAATCAGAGTATTTCAATATTATTTAAGTAATGTTAATATGTAGATGCCATAATAATTATAGTAAATAAGTTTTACATTTTACACTCAAAATATTCATTGATGGAATAAAAACATCTGTCACACAACCAGTTATATAGTTTTTTATTAAATTCTAAGTCTGTAGCATTTCTAAATTCTTCGGCTAAGTGGTTATATATTTTCACAGCCATGGTATAACAATTTTTGTTGTATAATTTTAGTCTATTACGCGGAACTACTAGTGGCTTTTGTGTTATTTTCCTCTTTAACTTAGCTTTTTCATCTTTTTCAAAAAGCGAGTAATTGTTTCTTACAAATTTACAGGTT
Organism: Fissipunctia ypsillon; assembly: GCA_947568875.1. NCBI lineage: Eukaryota > Metazoa > Arthropoda > Insecta > Lepidoptera > Noctuidae > Fissipunctia > Fissipunctia ypsillon. The sequence continues at coordinate 14,128,477 of OX387668.1, forward strand.
TCAAATATATATAGAGACGGGAGGGTAAGCAGCTTTTGCTTAATAAATACAGGTTTACAAGAATCTGTCCACTTAAGATTGAAAATTGACCTTACACACTTTTTTTGGGCTATGAATGCCCTCTGGGCATCTGTTGAATTCCCCCACACAGTTATTCCATACCTTAAAACAGAAAAAACATGGCTATGGTATACCAATAAGGCTGTTTGAATGTCTGTAAAATTTTTGATCCTTCTAAGTGCAAATACGAATTTGTTTATTTTCTTACATACATTATCTACTTGAGCTTTCCAATTGCAATGTCTGTCCATAACTACTCCTAAAAATTTGATATTATTAACTTCTGCTATGTCATTATTATTGTATTTTAAATTTAATTTAATTTCATTACCTAATTTTTTGTGGTTATTATATGGCAAAAATGTTATAAATTTAGTTTTATTTGTATTTATTTTTAAGTTATTCCTCTCTAGCCAATTGATTAAATCTGTCAATGCTTTATTCGTAACTATTTTACTGTTATCTAGAGTTTTCTCTTTTGTCAACACAGTAGTATCATCTGCAAATAATATAGTATATTGGTTCGTGGAGTTGGGCAGTTCGTTTATATATATTATAAACAATAAGGGGCCAAGGACACTCCCCTGTGGTACACCATAGCAGTTTGCTAAGTACGGTGACCTAAAGGTTTTCTGGGTGTTAGTTTTGAAACACATTTTTTTAATCTCCGTGCATTGTTGTCGGCCTCTTAAGTAGCTTTCGAACCAACTATAAGCAACGCCTCGTATACCATATTGCTCAAGTTTACGCAATAAGGTTTCATGACATACCATATCAAACGCCTTACTCATATCCAAAAATACTGCTACTGGGATTTCTTTTTTATTGATAGCATCCATAATTTCTTTTACTAGTTTAAAACATGCCAAAGTTGTAGACTTTTGCTTTATGAAACCATTCTGTTCACTACATAATACATCATGTCTCTCTAAGAAATGTATAAGCCTTTTGCTCATTACCTTCTCAAATATTTTTGAAAATATGGGAACCAAAGTAATTGGTCTATAATTATTTGCCTCAGATCTAGGTCCATTTTTGTGAAGGGGTGTTACAATAGAAAATTTTAAACTGTCGGGGAATACACCCTTTTCCAATGATAAATTAATTATGTAAGTCAGGGGTTTTGTTAAAGTTAATAAATTTTCCTTGATCATATTAGTACTAATGTTATCATATCCGACTGAGTTGGTATTTCGTAATTTCATAGCTGTCATAAATATTTCCATACAAGTAGCTGGTTCTAGATAAATTGAGTTCACAACCGTTTTATTGCAAACATGATTATTTTTTGGATTTTGAGTGTTTCCCTTTTTAGCAATGTTGATAAAGTAATTGTTAAAGTATGTTGCTATATCATCACCTTTTTTTAATATATTTTCCCCGTCCAAGATTTCTCTAATTTCATTGCTAGCATTGTTCTGTTTAAGTTTATCATTTATTATTTTCCACGTAGCTTTACATTTATTGTCTGCTTTTTCGATGTATTTTTTATTATTATCCCTTTGTATCGTGTTTACACATTGCCTTAGTCTTTTGCTATATTTTCTAAATTTTTGTTTATTGTGGGTCGTTTTATTTTTATAATAGATAACTTGTAGTTTTCTCTTTGTTATAAATGACTTTTTTAGACCTTTAGTTACCCATTTTGGGTTATGAGAGTTAGAGTTCATCTTAATTTTAATCAATGGGAAACACAGTTCATAGAATAGACAAAGTTCATCGTGCAATAATGAAAAGGCTTTATTTACGTCTGTTTCCAAGTATACTTCTGAAAATGACAGCTTACTAATATAGTAATTAAATTTTTCTATATTTTCTTTACTTAGGTCCCTTTTGTATGCAAACCAATGCTTTCGAAATATATTATTTTCCGTTTTCAGTTTTATTGATAATGTTTGTCCAGTATTGTGATCTGACAGTCCTAATTCATGTGTTTCACCTTTTGCTTCTTTGATGTCACTTATAATATTGTCAATGCAAGAATTTTGTCGAGTTGGTTTACTTATGTGTATTTTTAAGTCATAATTGTATAAAATATCGATAAATGTATTCTTATATTTACTATCGCTTAGAATATCTATATTAAAGTCGCCACATAAAATATTTTTATATTTGTCTTTGTTACGTGTTTTATCTAATAATATTTGTAATTTTCTAAAAAAAATATTTATATCAGAATCTGGTGTTCTATAAAGACAGAATAAGTTTAGGTTATACTGTTTTATCTTAATACCACATATTTCAAAATGTTTTTCCATTGCAATACTATTCAACCACTCTATGTTTTCAAATTCAACATCTGGCTTCATTAGTATACAGACTCCACCTCGCCTTTGGTCTTTCCTAGAATAGCTGCTGACTAATTTAAACGAATGTACTATCATATTATCTTCTTCTCCAGATTTAATAAACGTCTCACTTAGGCATAGGAAATCTACAGAATATGTTCGATCCTGAAGCAAATTAAGAGCAATTTCAATTTCGTTTATTTTGTTAATAGCACCTGCAATGTTTTGGTGTAGAATAATATGACTTCGGTTTTTACCCACGAAAACAAGATTTATTTTCAACTTGTATCAATTTATTGCCCTGAGATAGTTCAGTAATGTCCGATGATTGATTCATATCACCCATCAATATATCGTCATCAGTCTGTGTGCTTTGGGTTTTAGTTTTAAGAATCACACTCGATTCTAATCCAGTTTTTTTGTTATAATAATTAGGACACCCGTAAAAAGATAAAAACTGTTTGTCTAGTTGATCTAATAATGAGTTTATTTTATAACTTAATGATGACACATTATAACATTTTTTGAGAAAATAACACTTTAGTCTGACTACAAATTAAATCTAACATTTCATTAAATTTTATCTCATTGGAGCAGATGTTTTTATTCACACCTAATACAATTACAGGACAAGGCACAGATTTTAAAAACAAACATAATTCTGTTGTCATTTTTAAGGTATTGTCATCATTTTGTCCAATAGATACTATCAATTTATCGTCAGCTTTAATATCAAATAGTTTTGCGCTTGTTAAGATTTCCTGCGTGGAGGCATTCGTTTTAACTATAGAGTTAAACTGATAGGTGTTATAAGGATTACTAAACCTAGATTTTATCAATTGTGATGATAGCCCACTGCACTGACTGCCTCCAATTATAAATGCCCTTTTGTTACATTTATTTTTAGTATTAAGTATTACGTTCGTTAGGGCCTTATCAAATCAAACAAGCCAGATCATATTATGGTGAACATATACGAAGTGGAGGACAATATGAAATTGAAATATACAGAGAAAGCAACAGCAATTTACGAGACTTAATTTCACAAAATGAAAATAAATGGTTGCTCAGAGGGAGAATCCAAAGTCGGCACGTTAGCAGAAGAGTGTACTTTGTTAACATTCTAATAAATAATAATCTTAGCGGGCGTGACGCTATTAGGGTTGCCAGGCGTCCGGCTAAAGCCGGACATAGGTAGGCTTTTTGATTGTGTGTCCGGCCTATTTAAACGGTGTCCGGCCTGTCCGGCTTTTGTTAAGCTAGCTTCCTAGCTTTTTATTCTCGTCTACCCCATGGTGGTGGGGTGTTGTTGGATAGGTATTTCAAAAATATTGCGGGTTTGTGACAACAATTTTTCGATTAAGGGATCCGTTTCTAAAATATTAAGCTTTAAAGTGCTAATTTTTGTTAGAGTCAAGTGTCCCCCCATGCCAGCTAAACGGTTAGTTTTGGATATGTGAAAAAATTCACGGTAGTAGTTTAAACAACGAAGTTAAAAGAAAAGCTATCACAACTAAGTAGGCTTTACAAGTTCACGAGTAATAATCGACCAACTTACATTTGCATTTGGAATGTATGAGAGAACAGGTTTTTCAACAACAATGTTAAGTTTGCTCTTGGGATAAAAGACAATGACCAAATTAGTATGAAGACTGGTGCGTTTTGTTTTTTTGGCGGCAGTCGATCAAATATGAAAAAAACGGTGCAGAATAATATTATGAATGAATTATTGTATTAGTTATATCAGTTTAAAGACTAACTAATATTTTCATACATTATGGAATAATTCTTGTTACAAAGCATATTTTTGTCCTTCCCAAGCGACATTTACTATTTAGTTACTAGTCATATCTTCAAATACATGTTTACATTTATTATGTATTGGTTAAAAACAATAAAACTGGTCTTAAGGAGAACTTTTTATTTTAAAAACAACATATTACATTTGGACGTCATCGTCGCTAGGTTCATCATTAGCCTCATTTTCGACGTCGTGTCTTACAATTAAACTGTCTAAAAATAGTGCTGGGGGAATAAGATTAGGTTGATGTCTGCCCCATCCTAAGTACCAGACAATAGCCATTGCGTGAGAACAGCAGCCCGGGTGTCACCACTGTGTGGATCGCCCGGAGGACACGGTGGAGCATACGGTGGAGGTCTGCCCGGCTTGGGCGGAGCACCGCCGTGTCCTCGCGGAAGCGATCGGCGGCGGCGATCTCTCGCGTCCGGCCCTGGTCCAGGCCATGGTACGGAGCGAGAGTGCATGGGAAGCCATTACCTCCTTCTGCGAAGCAGTAATGCTCGTGAAGGAGGAGGCGGGACGCGTGAGGGAGAGGCAAGCTTTGCGCCCTCACGCCCCTAGTCGCCGCAGGAGACGCCTAGGCGTCGGGAATTGGCAGCCGATTCCCGGCCACCGTAGGCGCGGGCTTGCGGATGGCGAGCAATGGGTAGCTCGCCGTCCGGTAAGGACCAAGCCCGAGTCGACGGCGCGTCGTGTTCCACGCGCGCCTCAAAGAGATGTTAGCACTATTGACGGGGTCCGCTAGGGCCGATGCCAGCTAGGGTTGCGGGATGTTCGAAAGAGTTACCGTGGCCCCGGCACAGGCAACAGAAGGAACACGGGTGGGTTTTAGTCAGTAAAAGTCTGACACGCCCTCTCGCTCCGCCCAGAGCGGGAGAAGTCATTTGATGATTTCCCATCCACAAAAAAAAAAAAAAAAAAAAAAAAAAGACATTTACTATTTAGTTACTAGTCATATCTTCAAATACATGTTTACATTTATTATGTATTGGTTAAAAACAATAAAACTGGTCTTAAGGAGAACTTTATTTTAAAAACAACATATTACATTTGGACGTCATCGTCGCTAGGTTCATCATTAGCCTCATTTTCGACGTCGTGTCTTACAATTAAACTGTCTAAAAATAGTGCTGGGGGGCTAAGATTAGGTTGATGTCTGCCCCATCCTAAGTACCAGACAATAGCCATTGCGTGAGAACAGCAGCCGAGGGTTCTTTTTCCTACAATACAGCTACAGTAGTAGCCTATTATGGCTTCTCTTCCATGCGCATTTTCTTCATACAGTATATATACATAATATATCCGAGCCTGCCGATGTCTGGACTGAATTATTCCCCTAAGTAACACAGGATTGGCAGATACTATTCCGTATTGTGTTATATTTTGCGTGTTAACTTCTCGGCATACTTCTATGTGATATTGGCCATTATTCTTTATATGCTCGCCATAATAGCTTCGAGCTTGTTTTATCTGGTAAGTACCAAGAGCATATAAAATAAGGTCATCTGTGGTTAGTGTTGGAAAACTATTTAGTTCCGGGTTTTCTACGGTTATTGCACGGAATATAGCTCTGCGAGCATTTAGATTATTTGCAATTACATAACGGCTTAAATGGTTCTCCATATCGGATCTTTGGTGTATTTCACTCAATATATTAGTCACTAACCTGTGATCAGTCAGAGGTTGACCAAACGCATTGAGTATAGCACACGCAATCTTAATTTCATCAAAGATGTGTGTCATTGCTCGGTTATTGTTCGTGTGCTTCAATTGCTTAAACTGGTTCTTCAGCCTTCCATTTATTGTTTCAACGACCCAGCGACACATCGTTACTTTCCGGGATTTGTTTGCTTCTCGGGTCGTTAGCTGTGAGTCAGTACTGCTTTTTGTAATGGGCATTTTAGGACAATATCCATATGATTGTAACGGTTCAATCGAATCTCTGAACCCTCGATCCAAAATCAAAACATCATTAGGTCTAAAAACCCAATGAAATGGATCTTCTCGGCTTTCTAATATTCTATTCAGTATAACTGAGTCAGACGTCGTTGCATCATAGGGCCCATATACATCCACTATGTGTCCATCAGGGCATACTATTAAATATGGCTTGTAAATGTTACGCCACTTATGCAGGCTATATGACTTTCTCTGGAAATAATAATTGGTACTTCTTTGGAGGTACATGTATGTCGCATCATGTATTGTAACAGCTCGTTCATAATTGTTTCCAAATAAAGCATTGGGTATCGCCAAACACCTTGAAATAATTTCATCGCGAGATATATGATCGTATCCAAGATGTCTTGGAATAAAATCTCGCTTCAAGCATTCTCTTACAATCGTCATCGTCCTCTCAAATGTAGAGCGGGACATTCTTAAAAGGCTGCACAATCTTTGGTTAGAATCACCAGTGTGCAGTTTCATCAGCACCGTTGCCAAGGCTGTAGCTGGCCTTCTTGTGTTATTTTCAGCAATTGAAGGTATGCTTTGCAGCATTTCTTGGAATTGAGTCTTTGAAAACCCAATATAATAGTTGAAAATATTGTCACTGATTGAAGATAGCCGTTCGAAGTTTAAATGTGAACAATGCGACTGCAATAGTCTCACCATGTCCATTAATTGTCTTGGAGAAAACATATTGTACACGTGACGTGTACTCCGTCCGATGTCTTGCCAAGCACTATCATTTCTATGTTCTTCACATACACGAGAGCCAAAAGGTATAAAGAATTTCTTCTCTTTGAGAATAGTAGCTCTTAAAGACCTGTCAATCCGTTGTAAGTGTCGATTTTCACACATTGCAAAAATGCAAACTCTGGTATTCAAAGGTGCTCGATGATAACCGGGGAAATGAAAATGGCGTTGTTCTTGAACACCTCCAGCTGGCTGTTCTACAACGTTTCGTTGCGCTGCTGGTTCCAAGATGTGTGTATCCGCTGGATATTCCAGAACATTTGGTTCCGCTGGTTGTTGCAAAACGTTTTGCTCCGCTGGTTGCTCCAATACGCTTGGTTCCGCTGACACGTAACGGTCAGCGCGTTGTAAGCATGGTCTGCAAATCCGGTCCCCGACACCAAACTAAAAACAAAATTAACTATCATTAGTGAAATGAAAATCGTCATTAAGACTAAGAAGCCGTTTTTTATTCAGTTAATATAAAGTCTGAACAATGCTAGAAATAAAAGAAAAATAGCAAAAGCAAGGTGAGTTTAGTCTTAAATATTTAAAATATTCTTTCATAATAATAATCAGCTGTCTTAGGGCTCGTTCACAAAACTGCGTTGCGTCGTCGCATCCGCAAAAATCTGCGAGCTCACATGACGCATCGCAAGAACTTGCAAATTGATTCGCATTGCGCATTCCTGCGTCACCCTATTCGTGGAAGGGAGACACCTTGTCGCACGAATTCGCATCGTACCGATTCGCAGTTTTGTGTACAATTCCTATAACACACGGGGCTCCACCCGCCGCGGCACCGCTAAAGCTCACATGGTATCTAGAGTACCCAAAAGTTTTTGCCTCAAGGTGCACATGGGATCTGCAGTCCCCAAAGCGGGACTGACGTTATATTATGTCTTAACTAGTGTGTATTTCTTTATGGTAACAGTACCGTGTAATTTCTTACTAAATAGCAACATATGACAAACCTACGAGCTCTCATTTCAAAAATGAAAAAAAAAATTAGTTCTTTTCCGTCTGTGGTTCTTTGTTTTGGTTCTTCATTACTTGTAAATATGTAATGTAAATTGTACTGTGCAATGTGATTTTATTCACGTTTTACATTAAAAATAAACATTCCATGGATTTTAAACCTAAAAACATATAGGTTACCACTTGTATTTTTGTTTCATAAAATATTTTCTACGGAGGAACAACAACAAACAATAAGTTGAACGGAGACATTTTTACAGTTTTTCGTATTGCATTAATTATATTCTCGTAAACAACTTACCTCTGTTATATTTCTAATATTGATGAGATACTGCATCAAGGAAGGATGTGCTTGCATTAATTCAGCAGTTAATGGCATTGACGGTCTCCGGCGATTATTACTCCGATTTAAAGTGCGTTAGCACAACAAACAGTCCCAAGTCTGCCATATTTTCACAACAACAAAATCCAACACGTAAAACACAATCACAGTCCGAGTATGTCAAGCACAGGTTATCCAATTAAAGAAGCGTTTTTCAAGTCCAGATTATTAAGCCAAGTCGTCTATAAAATCACCACGAGAAACTCTAAAAAAACACACGTAAACCACGAAGGTAGAACAGTGAGTGCTTTGTTTGCCAATGTGTAATAAATATAAAATACCTTAAACAGGCTCGTGCGCAGGTATAAAATTCTTTGACTGTGATTGGCTAGCGTTCTAGCCAATTGGCAGTGCCGCCCGGTGTTGGCGTCAGTGAAAGCGCACGGGAAGGACAGCAGCGCATCATTTTGAAGTCAGAATTATGATCTGGCTATAAACGCACAACGATAAAACAAACTTCAAGTGGTAATTGTTGAATTATTTACAATTGTGTTATTTTTCCTTTAAACACCCATAACTCAGTTCGGACTGAGTTTATGATATAAGACCCCATACAATATTTCATTTGTTATATTATTCTGCATCACTTTTTTCATATCCGATCGACTGCCGCCAAAAAAATAAAAGGCACCAATTTTACGCATTGGCCTTAAATAAGTCATTATATGGGTTAAAACAGTCTGCACGTTGCTGGTTCCAAATGTTTGAGCATGCTTTGATAAAAAAAGGGGTTTTTCAATACTCAACAGCGGAACCGGGGCATTTACAATTTTAATGCTGGTCATATTTTAAAGAATATTTATGTTTTATGTTGACGATCTTGTGATTTCAACCGCAGATATGAGTAGTCCACTTGCAAACCACGTTATGTAAAAAAAAACAGTTTTTTTGTCCAATGACAGCAATCGGTTGATAATTTAAAATACTAACGTCCGTGTTTATCATAAGCTGTCAAAACTCGTTATGTTAGGAATAAAATGGAATACAAAACTCAATACTCTTGCAAAAGTCGCTATGTCGATCCGCAGTCCATTTTCAAAAGTCTCTAAGTTACTGACAACTTGCAAACAACGGTATGTTGCGTTGTGATTCGTGCAAAAGCCGCCATCTTGGGCCAGTACGCATGATACAGTCGAAGTGCACGCACGCGTTACTTTTTTTATGTACTGCAGGCTATTAAAAACAAGGTAATTTGTGATAAAATTATTATGGAGTGTCAAGAAAAAGAAGTTGTTTATGCCCCAAACAGAAGAGGACGTGAAAAAGAACTTAATAAATCTACATGGAAGAGACAACTTGAAAAGTCGAAACGGTAAGATTATTGTATTATATGATCATGTTTTTTTAAATACTTCACTTACCTGGTACTGATTTTTCGCTCCATTTTTGCTGATCAATTTGTTTAAATACCTATATGTTTTGTTTTAGACATATGCCTCAGGGAATGCCAGTTATACCACAATGTGTACATAGGAATCTCAAACAGGGATACAAATGTAACGACTTAACGATTCAAGACTACAGTAAATTTCACCGCAATTTTTATTCAACTTCAGATAAAATCACCCAAGATACGTTTTTATTGAAATATTGTACAACACAAACGCCGAAAAAAGAAGGTAAGAAAAAAACCCAGACTATATGTTATTTTATCCCAAAGCACGATACTTTAAATGGAAGACGCCACGTCAAATTAATTAAAGTGTGTCAAAAAGCAATGACCACTATTCTGGGAATCTCTAGGGATAGAATACAAAGAATTTGTAAACAGCATCTAACCACAATGGCAATGCCGAAAGAACGAAGAGGAGGTGATAGAAAGTCCATTCTGTATTTTGATCGCACAGAATCCGTAAAATCGTACATAAAAGGACTTAAATCTTTGGAATCACATTATGTGAGAGGGAGATCTGCTGTGCAATGCCAATATCTCAGCAGTGATCTAAGTATAAGAAAATTACACAAGGTTTACAATGATGATGCTCATAATGCGCCGGTGAGATATGAATTTTTCCGACGTATATTTAATAAATACTTCAATTTGAGTTTTAAATCTCCCGCTACCGATGCTTGTTCGAAATGCATTCAATTAAGAGAATCTATCAAAAGTGAACGTGACTCAGCTAAAAAACAGCTGCAAATAGCGCAGCTTCGTATCCACAAGCTAAAGGCCAAATGGTTTTACACTAGCCTCAAAACACAACTGGACGACGAAATAATTCTCTCTTTCGATTGTCAAAAAAATTTGGTTTTGCCGAAAGTGCCGGATCAGAGTGCCTACTTTAGCCGACAACTTTATTTGTACAACTTAACAATATGCCAAGGACCATCTCGTGGGCCTCAAGGCAGTTCAAACACATTTATTTACGCGTGGCTGGAAACCGAGGCCATGAAAGGGTCTAATCAAATTGCTTCGGCAGTATTTCATCGTTTAATGAATACCAATATTGAAGAAACTGTTAGTCATATAAAATTATTCTGCGACGGTTGCGGGGGGCAAAATAAAAACTCAATCGTTTTGGGAATGTTGGCATATTGGCTAAAAACAAAAGCTCCACGTCACATCAAGAAAATTACAGTAATATTCCCAGTAGTAGGGCACTCATTTTTGCCCCCTGATCGCGTATTCGGCAATATCGAAAGAGAGATACGACCTTTGGAAGTCATTGTGGAGCCCCAGACGTATTTAGATATATTTAAAAAGTATGGAACTGTTTTTAGACTTGGAAGCGACTTTCATTTTTATGATTGGAAATCGAGCGTTATAACCGTATTAAAGTTACCAGGATCTTGGCACTTTCAATTTAATGCCTCTAAAAGATTCTTTTTAAGAAAAGATCAAAATAATAGAATTGCAATTAAAGGGGAACCTAATAAATCCGACCTAATAAATTATGGGAACATTTGTAAAAGAGGCAAGTCATTCCAAAATATTGAACCCGTTTTAATGAATGTTGGAGTTCCTGTAAAAACAGCAAAGTTAAATGATGTACGAAATCTTCTCATAAAACATTTCGGTGAAGATTGGGCTTCTTACGACCATCTGCGCTTTTACAGTTTTCTTCAAGAAGAACAAAATCAAACTACTGTAGAAGAAACTGATAGTGAAGAAACTTTAATGGGTGAAGAAATAGACATAAGAGTGTAATAAAAAAAAAAATTGTAAGTTCGTAAGAGAAAGTAGATAGAAGTGTATTTAAGAAACTGTTTCAAAACTACCTATGTTGATTGAATACAACTGCAAAACTGTCTATGTTTAGAGTACTTCTGCAAAACTGTCTATGTTTAATTTTAAAATGTTAATTAAATGATTATTGATGAACAGTGATTTCATTTCTTAACATAAATGAGTTTGATATGATCCTATACTCTAGTAATACGCAAATTAATGCATCTATATAACTTAATTATAAGGATAATCATTTTTATTAGTTTTCTCAAATAAGTGTTTCATTAACATAACGTGGTTTGCAAGTGGACTACTCATAAATACTATGAATAGTTGTAAAACATACATAATGAACACTTTTAAGATGGTAGACTTAAAAGAGATCAAAATAAAAATGTTTTCTGGGAATCAAAATTACCAGGTCAGAAAACAATGTTACTTTGGATCAGGAAATATAAAAAAAAAACAATTCTTGAAAGTTTAACCTATTGGCCGCCACGGACGGCTATAGCCGACAAACGAAAACGTGCCAAACACGCCACAGACGTCTACAGCCGTCAAGAAAACGACATTTTTTAAGTACAAAATAAATATACTAAATTAAATTTTCTGTTTTTTTCTCCTATTATTTAAAATTACATTAATGAAATATTGTAAAATGGCACAAAGATATATTCATTATTTACATTTCACTAGAAAAAACAATCATCAAAAATTGGTAATCGAAATCCGTAAAAAAGTGTTCTTCCTCACGCCACGGACGTCAAGACACGACAGCTAGTGATGGGCAAGTAAGGTAACTTATATTTCAATTTTATGAAATATTTTATTCAAAGTAGCTTGCTATTACTTCGACAATGATTTTTTAATGACAACTAGTCGTATCTGAATATTCCTAATGCATGATATTTTATAAAATTGTGGAAAAAAAACATAATTGATATCCATAGATTGATAGTTTACTGTCCACTCTCGCGCATCCCTACGCAAAAGCTCATTAACAATAACCTGTACGCCACAGTCGGGAATACTATGCGAGCCAAATAAGAATAGGACTGTCAAGACGTCATTTTGTTCCGCAGTACTCGCGAACTTCATTACCAAAGCGTAACGTGTGCAAAAAAATAAATGAAGAAAAATTATACTCAGTTTAATTATTTTTACGGCACACTGGTAGATTCTTAGTTTCGTAGCAAAATGGCGACATATTAGGGTAACCAGTAGCATTTGATGAAGTTAACTATTCCTGACGACTTTTTTTACCGTCTTGAAAAAAATCGTGTATAATAGGTGAACGGAGTAGAAGCCTATGACATAGAAATTTACTTTTTTTTTTCAATGACATAGTAGAAGCGTATGATTTGAATTTCGATTATTGTTCTAATATCATTCATACATCAATTTCTTTCTATGTTTATAGTTTTTTTTTTATTTTTTTCAATAATATGGAAAGAATTCTAAGAATCTATGAATGATATTAGAGCAATAATCGAAATTAAAATCGTACGCTTCTACTATATCATCGAAAAAAAAAATACTATTCCATAGACTTCTACTCCGTTCACCTATTATTCCCTATTTTTTTCAAGACGGTAAAAAAGTCATCCGGTATATTGGTTAATTTTTTTTAATGAATACTGTTTCCATATACATTAATTTATCCAAAATTATCCATTTATGGAATTCAAGAAATAACATTTTTTTATAAAAATGAATATAAATAATAATGAAATCTATGAATAAAAAGATATAAGATTTTTTTTCAGTTTTTTTTTTTGCTGGCAGTACTAATTTGACAGCTATCGTGTGAAGTTCGCAGCAAGCGCGATCCTATTCTTAGTTGGCTCGCATAGTAGACGTCAAGCGGTGACGTTTTTTATTATGTTACCTATTATGCTACCTACATTTATTATTATGATCGGTGGTAATATTTGTAACGGCATTATTATTGTGCGAGTGTATACTAAAAATGGCTGGCAGTCAAATGACTACTGAAGAACTCCTTCGTGTGTTAGAAAATGTAGAAGAGGATGATGAATTTTCCGAAGCAATATCTCTATACGAGGATGATTTAGAGGTAAGTTTTATTTTTGATCAAACTTCTCATATAGGTACCTATATACCTAGATAAGTAGTTCTTGTTTAATATTAAATGATGCGTTAGGGAAACGAAAGCGATAATCTATTACTTTTAAAGAAATTATGCAACAAATTATTATACCTACCTACTTACATCTATTTTGATTATTTTCTCTTTTAATTCCATTTCGAATTTAGCTGTAGTAGGTAGGTATAGACCAAGTATTATATTTAGGTCACTAATAGATAATAAAGCACAGTAAAAAGCATAACTCTATAACGTTAAAATTTAAATTTCTAACACATATTACTTATCTAGCTACTTAGTTAATATTTATACACAAAAGATAAAGATCTCCACAATTGCTGACCATGATCAGTGTGTGTCAGTGTGGATGTTAACGAAAGATAAGAAAGCTCATTCTGTCTTATTACAAAACCTTGCGTTAGTACGGGTTTAGTCCAAGCCTAAGAGATCTCGGTTTGTTACGGTATTAAAGTTTATCCCAGTACTAAAATGTGTGCTTATTACCAATCCAAGACCAATCGAGAATCAGTTAATACCATAGATAGTTGCTGGTTTAAAAAATATCAGTCAATCGTTCATTCTTTCATTAATTTATGCGATCCGTCTCTCAGTGTTGCCATTGACTTTACATTTTATATGCTTTAAATAATTATTTAACAGTACAAAAATATATCATAAATTGTGTTTAGGCCTCAATAGTTTAAACTAATAAATTGTTTAACCTCGTTTTCTGTTATTAAGTGGTCATATTTTTTAACATCTCAAGTGTGCAACGGAACGACTTCACAAAACAACAACAAAAAAGCACAGCTTTTATTTACAGTCTATCACAGATCGTCAAGAACAAGTAGATGACCCACCTATTTTGCCCTCAACATCTCACACCGGTCAAGAAACACCTGACAACAATTGCGCCTCGACATCTGCAGCATCATCGTCAACATCCCGCCGCCGCCGTGACCCCCGTCGAAGACAAACCGAGCCGTCCTACCAGTGGACTTCAGAACCACACGTGCCTGCATTGACTAGCTTTGATGAGTTTGCGTCAGGTCTCAATTTAGAAGTAACAGATAATATTACTGAATTCGATGTATTTTAAAAATTTTTAGATTTAGACTTTATGTCGTTCATTGTACAAATGACAAATTCGTTTCACTCACGCTTTTTACTAAACATAGACCTTCGTATGCATTCTCGCCTACAACGGTGGCACGATGTATCCATTCCAGAATTGTATATATTTTTTGCTATATTAATGTTAATGACTCGTAATCGACATCTGACTTTAGAAGAGCACTGGAGTACAGATGTGTTGTTATCATCGCCGATTTTTTCTCAACTTATGCCTAGAAATCGCTTTTGCACAATTCTAGGCATGTTACATTTTTCTCGGCTTAGTGAAGAGACTAATGTATTATCAAAAGTCGACACTTGCATTAATCACGCTAGGGAAAAGTATAAAAAGCTTATGACACCCTATAAAAATCTGTCCATAGACGAGAGCATCGTTCCCTTCAAGGGGCGATTATCAATAAGGCAATATTTGCCAAAGAAAAGGAATCGGTTTGGAATAAAGTTATTTGTAATGTGTAATGTAGAAACGGGCATTATCATTGATTTTATTGTTTACTGTGGCGCAGCTACTCAAATAATAGATCCTTGTAATTTAGGTGTTGGAGGCGCTGTTGTTTCAACTTTAATTAAGGATTATTTCGGTACATATCGTCATCTATATGTTGACAACTGGTACACTAGCCCGTTATTGTTCAAATACCTCCATGAGAATAATATACGCGTGTGGTACTGTAAGAAAAAACAGAATCGGTAGGTATGCCACGCTTTAATACTATTAAGCGTGGTGAAGTTCAAGCTCATAATTGTCCTCCAATGACAGCTCTAAAGTGGCGAGACAAAAAAGATATATTTATTTTGTCAACAATACATAATGATGTCATGGCGCCATCGTTGAAAGAGGATAGAGCGACGGGGCTACCAGTTATGAAGCCACAAGCAGTTTTGGACTATTCCAAAAATATGGGAAGCGTTGATACGACTGACATGCTACTGTCTTCAATACAGTGCATAAGAAAAACCATAAAATGGTATAAAAAGTTGTTTCTGCACATAATTCATATGCACGTTTTAAATTCTTTTTTCTGTTTTAAGCAAATAAATAACATGCCAAAGGGCAATGCCAAGCTTTCAAAGAAACTTCGGCTAGATCCGACAGAGATAAATGTCACATTAAAAAATAGAGCAAAAAGTATAGAATAATATGCACTAATAATATTTTAAAGAAAAGTTCACCAAAACGTTATAGAGAGAAAAATAGTTTTTAGATTTTGAACAGCGGTCAACATAGATGATCGTTAAATTGGCCGATTTATGTGATATAAATGTCTAATAAATAGCTATCTAGCATGACGCTAACTCTAGTAAAACAGTAAGTTAATAAAAATGGATGTATAAAATAAAACAAAAATGTGTAGTGCTTATATTTTTTATTCATCATTTACATTGGCATACTTTATTAACAAGTTATCCAAGAATTGCGCAGGCGGTTCTATATTTGATTGATATCTAGCCCATCCCAAATACCAAATGATTGTCATTATACAACGTGGATCTGGACGTACAACATTAAATTAAAACAAGCACAGTACTAGTCCATCGAAACATTTTAAAACACGAAGATCAGTAGTTAATGGAAAATTTAAAAAAATGCAGTTTTCAAACAAAATAAATAGCAGAATCAACTGCATAAAAAGTAAACACGCTTTGTCTACGAAAAGTCACTGACCAACGGTGCGGTGCGGGGTGCGGGGCGCGGCGGCGGCAATGTTTACCTATTATTACGGACCCAGATCTACATCATGTTGAAAAATAAGAAAATGGAAAATAATTTCCTGTGGCTAAAGTATTTATTGGATTTGAATGATTTTTTGTATACGGGTAAAGAACATGATTCTCTTTACGTGGTTTAAAGGAATGTCAATTGTCCTGTTCCACCTTGTATGTGCACAGCAACCTACGGTTCTACGTCCAACCATACAGTTACAACAATATTGTGGAATTGCCTCTCTTCCATTTTCATTAGGATTTATTAACCTTTTAACCGCCCGACTTCATATCAGTTGTCGTGCCCCCAGCGCCGGGCAACTTGAATCATTACGATATTTGGTCGTAAATATACGACCCTGGCGAAATGGACACGAAAATATTTGTCGGATTAATCCGTCGTAGGCGGTTAAAGGGTTAAAACATAAACGTAATATATTTTTCTACTTATATGGCGACTTTGAATTTTGCCTCTTAATAGCCATGTATTTTCGGAGAGAGACGACTCTTCCCGTAGGTCGCTAAGATGAGCCTCTCTGCACACTTCCACTGTATAGGAACCATCAAACCGTATATGCTCCCCATAGTATGAGCGAGCTTGTTTGAGTTGATAGGTACCACATGCAATTAATATTAGATCTTCATAACTCAGTTGAGGGAAATCAGTAACATTATTGGAATCTACATTTATATTTATGAAGTGAGCTCTTCTTCTGTTATAATTATTGTTATTGACAAAATCAGCTAATGTGTTATTTAAAAACATTTTCTGATTTATCACTTCTACAATTTGTGATGCGTCTGTTCTGTCCGTATACCGAGTGTAAAACTTATTTATTAAAGCAGCAGCTATAGAAAAATCTATCATTAGGTGAGCTGAAGCTCTATTAAAAAACTCTTGGCGGAATAACTTAAATTGTTCTTTAAAAATTCCATTAACTGCTTCTACTACCCATCGGCAAATTGTCACAGCTCGTGTTTTATTCGCTGCTAATGTCGACAACTGAGTTTCACCCTCTCAAAGACAATGGCATATGGACACGATAGTTGCATGATTCCAACAATGATACAACATCCCTAAATCAATATCCAGGATAAAAACGTCATTTTCGTTGAAATATTGTCTCAACGGTTGTGATTCATTAAATTCATTTTTCATAATTTCAGCATCTGATGTTGTAGCTGGATAAGGGCCTAGAATCTCTATAATGTACCCATCACAGCATACAAATAAAAATGGTTTTACTAGGTTCCTATACTTGTGCAATGAGTATGTATCTTTTTGATATTTGTAATTAGAGCTTTTTTGACAATATATGTAAGTACCATCTGCAATGACAATTGGAATTGCTTCACCATTTGTATTTGTACCCCCAAACAGACTAGTAGGTATCAGTAGATTTCTATTTGCAATTTCCTCTCTAGATATATGACTTAAGCCTAAATGATTAGGCACATAATCTTGGTGCATAATTTCTCTTGCCTTAGACATAAGATTCTCTAAAGTACTCCGGGGCATTTTAAATAATGAAGCAATTCGCTCATTTGAGTCTCCATTTCGCAACTTCAACAATAGTGCAGCTAATGCAGTTGATCCCCTATACATAGAGGACAATCTGGGTACTTCTGCTAACAATGATTGGAATTTCTCTTTACTTAAGCCAAACCAGTAATGTACTAAGTGGTCATCCATCATGTGAATGTTTTCAAAGTCAACTGATCGCTCTTGTTGTAATAGTGATGTAAAATCATATATGTAATCCTCTATGAATGAATGATTCACATTTTCAATTTCATTAAGCTGGTGCCATAAATTGGTTCTCAAATGATAGTGGCAGATGCGACAATTTGGTGGTACATAGTACCTAAAATCAGCAAAAAGACTTATTCTAATTGATTGTGGTACCACAAGTCTCTCAGTGCGAGTGCACCCAGGAAAAAAACAATGAGCTTGTGTATCCGATGCTCTCCCAAATTGGGACAAAATTATAGTAGGTACACTTTGAGTACTTCCCACAGTAGTCGTGACTGATACAACTTCATCATCAGGGCGTGAACTCTCCATTTCGTTATCAGGCAATTCTTGAGAATTGGGATTCACAACGCTTGGTGCATGAGAACTTGCAGATGATGATGTTGATGGAGCAGCATAATTTGCAGCCAAACTATGACACCTCTGCCAACAAGGGTGACAAATACGGTCTGATGATCGGAGCTAAAACAAAAAAAAAACATAGTATTAATGCATTAATAAAACAGTAATAGAAACAATAACCCTGTTGCATGGCGGGATAGAATAGTACCTCCTCATATCTGCCTGTGGATGTCGTAAGAAGCGACTAAGGGAATAAAACACCAGGGAAAGGGCAGCAGCGTTCCTTCAAAATCCAAACTTAAAACTGAGCTCGCCAACCCGCCTGCCAGGCATGACAAGTATGGCAAATCCCCCCTTGAAGTCCTTTGTTCAGCAGTGGACAACTATAGGCTGATATGATGGTGGTGATGAGAAATAATAATCTTAATTAATATTGAAATAAGGAACTTCACATGTGTGATGTGCTTATGTCAGAAGTAAAATAAAGGATTGAAAAATATAAGTCCTATTGTTTCTACTTACATGTCTTGGCATTATTCTTTCCTCAACAACAGATCTTATACGTGATTCTCTGTCAGTATTATTGGTTAACATGTGAGCTCTTAATCAATATAAAGATCTTCCACAGTGTACACATACATTTTCATGATCAACATGAGATAATCCAGTTGTTCCAGGTACTCCATTTAGTAACAGCCAACACTCATGACACACCACACTATTGCTTGGTATCTGAAAAGAAATAACAATTTAATATCAACTTAGTTTATAGCACCTAATATGTAAGTAAACTTAAACAAACTACATGATTGTCATGACTTTCTGTGACGTTTTTCTCATCTTTGAAAGGTGGTGGACATGATAGAAGACAGGGGAAGGTAGAAATCATAATGTAGGGGTTGAGTACTGATATTACGCGTGACTCTAAGATAATGTCTTGTGTGTAACGACATTGTACATTCATAAAAATACTTACGTCTGGTAGAGCATTTCTTTCCTGGATTTCTGCTCGGACATTTACAGGCAGGTTCTCTGTCGAGTGTCTTCTAATTCGAGTGACATTCAGGCCACAATTAATACAACGCAGCATGATGCCAAATCCGTAAGAGCAAGCCGGGTCAACAAGAATGTTAGATTCAGGTCCAAGTTCCAAGTCGAGTCAATCAGTAAAACAGATTCGGGTCCAAGTTCAAAGCCGGGTCAACAATAAGCAGTTTCAGATCAAAAAGTTCGAAGCCAGGTCAACGTAATCCACGAAAAACAACAAAAAGCAACGAAGAACGAAACGTGCGAATTGAGTTGCAGAAGAAACTCAATGACGTTTAAACAAGAGTTGCCATTATCGGAAATTAATTTTAACCATAGATTCGTTTCCATCCGATTAAATCGATTGTTAAAAAAATAACCGCAATCATGATTATTATGTAATTCTAAATTATGCATTAAGGAAAAAAGCGAAATAAAAATATTTTTGTGTAAGGAGACTATTATTGCACATGATAAGTAAAACATATTTTTTTTTAAAATGATTTTTATAACAATTAATTGCTGTATAACGATTATCGATATCCGCTTTTCTTGATAGCAAGTTTTTTTCTGATAATGGCGTAGACGTATATTTTGAAATGCACTATTATTCGTTGACTGCCTTTCAAAATATAATTCCTAAAGGTGTGCTTCTTTGAGATTGATTGATAATTGATAATTCACAGTTTATTAAAATAAAATTAATCATGTTAATGAAATGTTTGTTGGTGACAAGCCGTATCTTGGCATTCATCTTTACATTTTTCAAAATTTTATCTCTGTCTTATTCGCCAAATGATAGAAAATTTTCATAGTTACAATACTTTACCTCAATCCATAAGCAGTAGCCATAACCCACTTCGCATACTACCGAAAAACTACTTAGATCACATGCCGACCCTTATGGGCATATACAGTGTGAGTCTTTATAATCTGCACATATCGAAATGAGGGAATCTATGCTTAATTTTATCGACGGAAAAAATGTTAAAAAAAATCTAAATATTTATTAATATTTTTTATGGATTTTTAAAAAAAATTGTTTGCTTTTGTGACCCCAGTGTATACAAAACTGTGTAACTTTTAAACTAAACGATTTATCACGATGAAACAAACTCCATAATGTTTGGAAGTAATTAGGTGTCGTCATAAAATAAAAATTATGGAAAAAAAATAGCCATAATCAAATATAAACATTTTTTTTTGGCAAAAATCTGATTTTTTTTCATTAATTTTTACAAAAATTGTAAAATTTCTCAATAACATGCCCCATCACCTTCTTTTTTTATAACTTTAAGTTATTCTTCATTGTATTAGGAACGTAACGGTAAAAATTGCATGTTTTTAACTCAACCCCAACATTTTTTATCAAATGTCAAAGAAAGGCCCAACGCATAGCTACGCACATTGTTTAGCAGGTAGATAAACTTTTTTTTGTTAACTTTGTTGTGAATGCGCGCGGGTCGTTTCAAAGATGGCACTCCGAACGCGGAATCGTATTGTTCTCATAAGGGTGGTTTGTTTGGGATGATAATTAATGCAAAAGAGTTCAATTGAAACCCATTTATTATTAAATACAAAATTTAATGCATCAGGTTCTCAAAATGTCCACCTCGTTGTTGTAAACACAAAGCCGCGCGAATTAGAATTTGGTGTGTCGCTCTCCTTATCATTTCGGGATCATTGCGAATATCATTCGCACAGTTTATTATGCGGTCACGCAAATCGGCCTCACTGTTGATGGGGGTACTGTAGACGCGTTGCTTCATGGTCCCCCATAGGAAATAATCAAGGGGCGTCAAATCGGGTGAACGCGCAGGCCACCCTACAGGTCCTTGCCGGCCGATCCATTTGTCATGATAATTTTCGTTTAAAAATCTTCTTACATTTGTAGCGTAATGGGCAGGACATCCGTCCATCTGAAGAAACATCCTTTGACGCACAGCCAGTGGGACATCTTCCAATAACTGAGGCATATCATCTCTCAATAGACTTAAAAATCTTTCACCAGTCAACGTTCTCTGCAATATGACTGGTCCAATCAACATGTTATCGATAAGACCAGCCCAAACATTTATCGAAAATCTTACTTGGAAAGTAGATGACCGTTTCAGTTTCGGGTTTTCACCTGCGCGGCACCATCTGTGTAAATTTCGACAGTTAGTAATACCGTCTCTAGTGAATGTCGCTTCGTCCATCCATAGTATTTTTCTTGGAAAGTTTGGGTTTGCTCTGGTTTTTCTTTGAATCCATGTGGACATCACACACCTTGGACGCCAGTCTACGTCTTCATGTAGATGTTGCACCCTTTGATAGTGATAAGGATGCAATCCTTCTTTCTTTAAAATACGCCACACTGATTTTTGGGATATTCCGTGACGAAGAGCCAGTCGTCTAGTACTTATGGATGGATCAGCAAACAAATCACTTAATACTGCTTGTTCAGTAGCCGCATCAATAATTACTTGAGGTGGCTCGCGACGATCTCTACTTGATCCAAGTCCAGTGATCGACAACCTTCTGTGAACTTCCTGGAAGTTTCGGGCAGATGGCACTGGTAGCCTGTTAGGATACGCAGCTATGTAAGCCGCGCGCGCAGCTCTGGCACTTCCTTGTCCCACTCCATAATAAAAATGTATGTCGGCGATGTGTGCCGGGGAAAATTCACTTAAACGCGGCATCATGTAGCAGCGAACGAAAGTTATGAAATTCCAGCGAACGAAAGTACCGAAACACATGTAGCAGCGGCGAATAATTCGGAGCGACTGCCAGTCTGACATCTGTCATAATTCAAGTTCCTTTGGCTGGCCCTACCTCCCCGACCTGCGCACATTCAAAAGAAAGTTTATCTACCTGCTAAACAATAGCTATGCGTTGGGCCTTTCTTTGACAGTTGATAAAAAATGTTGGGGTTGAGTTAAAAACATGCAATTTTTACCGTTAGGTTCCTAATACAATGAAGAATAACTTAAAGTTATAAAAAAAGAAGGTGATGGGGGCATGTTATTGAGAAATTTTACAATTTTTGTAAAAATTAATGAAAAAAAATCAGATTTTTGCCAAACAAAAATGTTTATTTTTAAATGTGGCAATTTTTTTTCAATAATTTTTATTTTATGACGACACCTAATTACTTCCAAACATTATAGAGTTTGTTTCATCGTGATAAATCGTTTAGTTTAAAAGTTACACAGTTTTGTATACACTGGGGTCACAAAAGCAAACAATTTTTTTTAAAAATCCATAAAAAATATAAATAAATATTTAGATTTTTTTTAACATTTTTTCCGTCGATAAAATTAAGCATAGATTCCCTCATTTCGATATGTGCACATTATAAAGACTCACACTGTATACCGACGCTGTAGACAATGCGCAATTATAAAAAAGAGAAAAGAAACAAGGTACACTTGTAAAATATGCAAGGTCTATTTGTGTGCTGCTCCATGTTTCGAAAAATATCACTCGTAAATAATTAGGTACTTAAATTAACAACATTGCTAATTTAAATAATGGTGATGATATTTTTATAATGATATGATTTTTTAATATAAAAGAATGCCAATTTTTCTAAATTCTTTTTATATTTTCATTTTATTTATTTTTTATATGTAGGTTTTACAATACAGAATTGTATGAATATTTGTTTACATCAATGTTACACTCTATATTTACCAATATTTTGTTGATTTGCTATGATATTTTAAGACTAATCATGTATGTATACGTATCGATCAATTGCAAAGACTGTCGTTTTATAATTTACAATTATTTTACGGTATAATATTAATGATGATGATTAAGTGTTTTGATTATCTGTGACTGTAGTTTCGACGCTGGGGTCGCGCTGGCACAAGATCCGCTGTATCCATAGAGAATAGCATTGTAGGTTGGCTTTTGTCAAGAGTTTATTTATTCTTGTGTTGTAATTTTTGTGAATATTTTACTAAAACAGCCTGACTATGGCAGATTAAGTTACGGTTCCACCGACCACTGCATCGTACTTTTTTTGTCGGAAATATGTATATACATGTCCGTTTTTTTTCCATTATGATGAGTCCACGTAACACTGCGAAACTTATGTTGTATTAAATCGCACGTTTACGGCATCATAAATTATTTTTCTTCTAACTTTGTTCACATCTCTATGCATAATAACAACTTTAATGGGACCTTACTCGCCGGTGGCGCCAACTGGTGAACACGAAAACGGTAGCCACCATTGCCATTAACAGACGCTTTTGATGATTGATGTTTAGGTTTTTTTTTATAAAAATTTATTTAGTACCTACTTGCGATAATAACACAATTAAAAGACTGATTATTAAAAGACTTGTTTTTTTTTTTCGTTCACCAACTAGTTTAATTGGGTATTTTAGTTTAATTTCAGATGTCACAAAAATCTTAATTGAATCTAAATTTATTGCATATATTATTTCACTCGTTCATCATATTTTTCATTTTGATTGGCAACACTAAAAAAGAATAAATACTAGAAAAGTTTTCATCATAGAGTAAAGAAATGTAACGGGTAGTTTTTATAATAACCTACAATTTCCGAAATAAGAATACAGTAGTGTAATAATTAATTATGTCTTCTCCTGAGGATTTAGCCAGACCTTCCTCACCAAGTATATTGAGTGACGTAAGTCGTAAAAGGAAGGCATCATCAAACGAAGAAGTCTGTGCAAAGACGTCGAAGGAAACACAAGTTTCTGCAGAAGATATAACGAGTGCAATACTTTATCAACGGAGCATATCGGACGCAAATCAATTAAGGTGTGACGTCACCAATTTACCTCCGTTGGATTTTAACCAACCGAGACCTAGCGACCCACGAAATGCGGCGTTTGCAAGACTGGTCGCTTTTGAACTGGACCGAGTGCCAGAAGAAAAACGTTCTCCTATGTGAATATACTGAACGTTATTAGAAAAGTGCGACAGCAAAAGGAATTGGATGAGATAAGTTTGCCAAGTTACGAAGAATCAGACTAATAATTATAAGTAAATTAATTAAATTGTTTTAAATACTCCTTGATTATTATTTATTATGTCCCGCAATATCCCATCCCTACTCGCATGCGACGCAGTTGTTAAAAGGTGTGCCAGCCACGCCAGAGACGGCTCTTCCCGACAGTGGACGACGTCACGAACGAGATTAGTGATGCACCTTATTATTGTTTGATTTATTCATTTGTATTTCTAAAGTCTAGTTTTATGTTGTTTAATGTAGTTTTAAAACTTTGCAACTGCTGTTTAATGATAGTATAATTCGAAATAGGGTCAAAATAAATAAAAGAATGATGTTACGAGTAATATTTAATTAAAAAATATGGGTCGAAAAGCAATGATTAATTGGTTATCGATAAGATGTTGGAATCCCTATTTTTTTTGTAGGTATTTGCGCTGAATTTGTGGCTTGGCGTGGGAGGGGCGCCGATGCGTTTACGCTCTGGCGGTCAAAAGGTTAACATGAGTGACTGTAATTTTGTCACTACACCCCTTTAAAGTTAACTAGATTACGAAGCATTAAATTCGTGTGAAATAACAAGTGTAGAAATCTTATCGGGTGTTTGATCATGCTATGCACTCGACCAGACCTAAGTTTTTCTGTTAACATCTTGAGTCGATATGCAAACAAAACAACCATTAATTATGGTCACACTTAAAAAGGGTCTTGCGTTATTTAAAGGGAACTATAAATCTCAAGTTAACCTTTATACGAAATGATTACCTACAAAATATTCTAAGCGGATTTGTTGATTTTGACTGGGGTAGTAGTAATATAAAAGATAGAAAAAGTACTACGGGTCATTTGTTTAAACAATGCACAATATACTGACAAACAAAGCAAAGCAAACAGTGGCAACATCATCTACTGAAGAAGCAGAAAAAGAAACTGTGGTTAAAGTCATTAGTAACAAGTATTGGCATTGCGATACCAGATTCTATTTGTATGTATGAGGATAATAATGGATGCATAAGCATATCGACCAGTCCTACTAGTCACGATAGATCTAAAAACTTCTAGAGGAAAGGTTGAGAAACATGTGATTAAAATGGTTTATGTTTCTACAGATAACCAGCTGGCTGATATCCTGACAAAATCATTACCCGCGGTACGTTTCACCGCTGTGAGAATGATAAATGATTTTATTTCTGTAAGTAGGTTTATACAAACACTTTTACATGTCAAACATTTTTTTTTTTTTTAAACTAGATGAGGCCGGCGTTTCCTATCTGACTACTCTGAGAAGAAAGGCCAAAACAAACTCAGAGGTCACAGTCTCTTTTAAAGTCCAGACATAATCTTGGTCAGATCATGTGAAGACTATGTAGGTTGGTGTCTGAAATGGTCTTTTGAGGAAATAACCACACAGATTGAGTGGACCTGTCCAGTCAGTGCAAGCATCTGTCAGTAATCGTACAGCTCAACATAAAAGTTAAGGAGCTCAACGATTCGACGAACAATACCAAAGAAAGGACATTTGGGTAGGCCGCATAATCTACTCAAACTGGCAAACTATGATTAAAGCTGAGAGAAAAGAAAAAGAAAAAAAACAAGGACCCACATAGTCTTCACATTCACAGTAATTAAAATAATATTACATTTTACAAAGTAAATATTCATGTCACTGTATATATAAAATTCATCAATGACAATGTGTATATAAGAAAAAAAAATAGCAAAAGAACAAAAAAAAAAAATCAGTATGTATATGAAAAAAGGGATTCCTATGTGGGTAGGCGTGACATATACACGCAGCTTAATAGTCTCTTTATTTAATATTTATTTTAAAATAGATAATTTTTCTTTTTCACTATATTTATGTGCTAATTAACTTTTAAACCCACCTTCGCTCAGAACTTTCCTTTCACTTTCACTCTTCAACAACCACAACACTTAAAATATTCCAACTAAACATGGACAGCAAGCTTGTGCATAGTATGGAGGAACTGGAAAAGCTGTTTAGCTCCCGCATGCGTGAGTACGAAGAAAAGCTGCAGAAAGCTACAGCTGGAACTGACCCTGCACACTCGGATCTTGCTGCACTGTCTCTGGACTTTTCAGAGTTTAAATCCTTTGTGTGCAAAACTTTCTCTCATTTCAAGACTCAGATTGAACTCCTGTCGTTGAGCCTGGACACACATGAGACTGCGATGCGAAGAAAAATCTTGCTGTTTCACGGTATTCCTGAGAAACCTAATGAAAAGCTGTGCGACTCAATTCTCCTGATTTTATCCAAACAGCTGATGATTGACGACATTAAATTGGATCATTTAGATGTTTGCCACAGATTAGGAGCCTCCCAGGGTAAAACCAGACCTGTGCTGGTGCGATTTAGTGCGATGGGGTATCGTCGGTTGGTCTGGGACAGTAAAACTACACTCAAGGGTAGCGGCATCACCATTTCAGAGTTTCTGACCAAGACACGGCACCAAGTTTTTATTGCGGCACGCAAACATTTTAGCATCGGCAGCTGCTGGTCTGCAGAGGGAATGGTTATTGTCTTGACGCCTGACAAGTCACGCCGGAAGATAGCGACCATGGATGAGCTAGAATCATTAATCGCGCTATTCCCCGCTCCCGCCAATGCTGCAGCACCTGTTGTTCCCGGGCCTGCCACCGCTACCTCGTCGGCCGTTCCAACTACTTCGCCGGTATCTGCTACCCCCAACAAACGTAAGATTGTGAGGAAGGCTCGTCGCTAAGTTTACTCTTTTAGTTACCCTTTGCATGTTTTACATAGCGCTTTGTGATTAATTTGTGTAGTGTCGGTACGCTTTAAAATTTGATTTCTCTTTTTTTTATTTTTAATCTACCTATAGCTTTTACTTTTCGCTAATATTTTTCTCACAACTTGCCGGTAGGTAGATGTTATTAGTAATATTATTTTTATATAGTGACATGACGTCTGTCAGTGTCATTTTTAGTTTTATTTTGACATTACGTTTCGTTACAGTCTGCGTTTGTCATAGTCTGTATCTCAATGTTGTGGTTGATATTCTTGGTAGTTATTTTTATTTTTATGTGTTCTGTTATTGATTTACTTCCTTAAAATTTTTTATATACCTACATCTTAGATAAAATAGTCTAAGACCTACATAGTTCTTAAGATCATTTGTTAAAATCTCTACCAATAATAGCGAATAGGTGCTTTTATTAGTTTAGCGTAAATATATTATTTTTATTGTTTTGATTTTATGCACTTAGTACTAGTTCTGATATATATTTTTTATTAGTTTTGGTAGTTTATATAAAAATATTATTATTATTTTTTAATTCATATTTTATATAATATATTATTACTTTTGTAAACTATGATCGTTGCGGACCTTGCTGATGATTTTTTCTCTTGTTCTTCCTCTTCTAGCAGTTTCCTTAGTGCAGCGAGTGGTTCTTCCTCTCCTCTCACTCTTGGCGATCAAATTTCTTCTTTGCTTTCCCACCTCCCCAACAATCTCAACATAGCCCACATCAATGCCCAGAGTGTCCCATGCCATTACTCTGATCTTCTGGCTTCCATTAACAGTGCACATCTGGACGCTTTGCTGATCTCCGAGTCCTTTCTCAAACCTTCTCTTTTATCTGTACACTTTGCCATTCCTGGCTTTGTTCTTATTCGTAATGATAGAACTGGGAAGGGTGGTGGTGGTGTTGCTATTTACTTACGTACTGATATTCCTTACAAGATTATCAGCACATCACCTTCTTCCTACTCGGGATCAGCGGAGCATCTATTTCTAGAAATTTCCTTGCATCGAGTTAAGATGCTTCTTGGAGTGATGTACAGTCCTAATCTTACTATCGATTACTTTGACTCTTTGGATTCGCTTTTAAATGATTTCTGTCCCTCTTATGACCACGTTGTCTTGATGGGTGATTTTAATACTTGCCTCCTTAAAAATGACTGTCGTACCCACAAACTTCAATCTCTTTTATCCTCTTTTAACCTTAGTATTCTGCCTCTTTCTGCTACTCATCATTCCCCTAACTGCACCCCTTCTCTTTTGGACCTGATGATTGTCTCTGATTCTAATAATGTTTCTGTCCACGGACAGCTCACAGCTTGTTTTTCTTACCACGACTTCATCTTTATGTCCTATAGGATTCGCCCTCCAAAGCGTAAGCCTCAATATATTTTCCTTAGGAACTATAAAGGCATAGACCTTTTTTTTTTTTTTTTTTTTTTTGTGGATGGGAAATCATCAAATGACTTCTCCCGCTCTGGGCGGAGCGGGAGGGCGTGTCAGACTTTTACTGACTAAAACCCACCCGTGTTCCTTCTGTTGCCTGTGCCGGGGCCACGGTAACTCTTTCGAACATCCCGCAAAAAGGCATAGACCTGGAGGCATTGCTGCGTGATGCTGGTAGCATCGACTGGAAGGACGTCTTGGAAAGCTCGTGTATCAACAGTATGGTTCACATTTTCAATAGCAAAATACTCAGCTTATACGATCGTCATGCCCCTATCCGTCGAGTCAAAGTTAAGTATGTTCCGGCTCCCTGGCTTACTCCTGCCATAAAAGATGCGATGGCAGCTAGGGATAGAGCCAAAAGGAGGTTAAAACGCTGTCCTTCCGAGCGCAGCTTGATTGCGTTTAAGGTGTTGCGTAATCGCTGCTGTCGTATGTGTAGAGATGCAAAGAGACGCTACTTCCATAATTCTCTCGACAACCGTAACTCTTCAGAAGTCTGGAAGTTTCTAAAAACTGTCGGCATTGGTAAGTCTCCAGTTGCTTCCAGTAATGACACTGACGTGTCTGCTCTTATTAATCATTTCTCACATCCCCCTGTTACGTTGGATCCGCTCGTCAAATCAGCTACGTTAGATAAACTTTCCTGTTTGCCTGTGCCGCAGTGTCCTCCTTTCGAGCTAAGCCCTGTAGGTGAAAGTGAGGTCAAAAAATCTATCTGTGCTATCTCCTCCTCTGCAGTTGGTAATGACAATATTTGCTCAAGAATGATTTCTCCTATCCTTCCCGCATTACTTCCCATTTTGACCCACATTTTTAATTTTTCCTTATTCTCTTGTACTGTTCCTGAGGCCTGGAAACGAGCCCATATCATTCCCTTACCAAAAATTCCTCACCCGGTCTCACCGACCGATTTCCGACCCATTTCTATCCTTCCATATCTCTCTAAAGTTCTTGAGCACATTGTTCATCAGCAGCTTTCTTCTTTTCTATCTGTAAATAGCCTTCTCAGTCCATTTCAATCCGGTTTTCGACCTGGTCATAGCACAGTAACGGCTCTTTTGAAGATTACTGACGAAATTCGCTGGGCTATGGACCACAAATCTCTCACCTTGCTTGTACTTCTGGACTTTAGCAGTGCCTTTAACTCTGTTGATTTCGACATCCTTCTAGGGATCCTTAAAACTTTCAATTTCTCTTCTTCTACGGTTGATTGGTTCGATTCCTATCTTAATGGCCGCGTGCAGCGGGTTCGTCTCGATGAGTTTTCTTCTGACTGGTGTTCTCTTACCGCGGGTGTGCCTCAGGGTGGCGTTCTCTCTCCTCTTCTCTTTTCTATTTTCGTTAACTCTGTCACCAGAGTCATCGCTTCCCACTTCCATCTCTATGCTGACGATCTGCAGCTTTACAATCACTTCTTGAGGCAAGATGCGGCAGCCGCCGTGTCTGCCATGAACAGTGACCTGGATTTGATTGGCGAGTGGTCGCGGTCCTTTGGACTGCAAATCAACCCTAAGATATCCCAGGCTATAATCATCGGCGGAAGGTATATGCGGAATGGGCTCGATGTCGCGTCGCTGTCTCCACTCTGTCTGAATGGAGTTCAGATAGAATACGCAAATACGGTTAAAAACCTGGGGGTGACCATGGACCCTTACCTATCGTGGACTGCCCGAGTTGCTCAAGTCAGTCGCAAAGTGCACTACACGTTCCATACGTTAAAATGCCTCCAGAGCTTCTTGCCCTTGAATACCAGAATCTCCCTTGCCCAAACTCTCATCCAGCCCATTATTGACTACGCTGATGCCTGTTACTTGGATGCCACAGAGGAGCTCTTAAATAAACTTGAGCGTTTGCAAAATATATGTATTCGTTTTATTTTTAATCTTAAAAAGTATGATCACGTTTCTAACTTTCGCAAGATACTCAAGTGGCTCCCTATTCGACTTCGCAGGAACTCTCGGATATTGTGTCTGCTATTTAACGTCCTTCACAATCCTAAAATGCCATCCTACCTGCGGGAACGCTTTTCCTACGCTCGTCCTTCTGATGCTCCTTGCAGGTCACATCTTAGAAATCTCCTTAAATCCCCTCCCCACTCAACCGACTTCTACTCCTACTCCTTCACTGTGCATGCGGTTCGGTTATGGAATTCACTTCCGCCTGATATTAGGGACTGCCAAACTGTTGCAGTGTTTAAAAGAAGAGTGAAAGAACACTATCTCTCCACTTCGTCATAGCTATTAGTATTTATTATGTTATGTTTCATTATTATCGTATATATTTTTTTTTTGTGATATTTATTTTGGTAGTATAATGTATGTATTTGTATGTACTCATATTTTATGTTTATATATATATTTGTTTATATTCATATTAGTGTATCGTTTGTGATTTTATGTATTTTGTTTTCTCTTTTACTCTTACACACGTTGTCTACATCTCTTTATCTACTTTCCTATCGCAGGTATGCTGGAAGAGATTTCTTTAGAAATAAGCATCACCTTTGTACGTATTTTTCTGTTCCTTTCTTCTTGTTTGTTTATATGTGTGTACATAAACTGTTAAATAAATAAATAAATAAAAAAAAAATTAAATTAGTTGGAGCAGCTCAATTCCACGCCTTTTTGTCATCAATGTAATCTTTAACGGTATAAAAGGCTTTCTGGCACAACTTACGTTTAAGAGGGTTGTCACATTTTGCACCTCTCTCGCTCACACGGGACCAAAGTTTTAATAATGTTAAATGAAAAGATGCATTTTTGAAAAATGTAATCAATGGGCCGTCTACAAAATAATATTATTTTAATAGGTAATTATTAAAAACACATTTTTATTGTGGCATTTATTTACATCATCTCAAAAACAGATCATAATACTTAATTACATTAGTTTATTAGATAACACAATAGAAATGTGTTTTTGATAACTACCTATTAAATTAATATTGTTTTGTAGACCGCCCATTGTTTACATTTTTCAAAAAAGCATTTTTTCATTTAACATTCTTAAAAATTTGGTTCTGTGTGAGCGAGAGAGGTGCAAAATGTGACAACGCTCTTAATAAATGATTTGAATTTATTAAGGCTCAGATCTTGAACGGGGCTTGGAAGTTTATTATAAAAACGTATACATTGACATCTGAACGAGCCACCTATTTTCTTGAGCCTTGTTGTAGGTACAACAAATTTGTGTTTGTTCCTAGTGTTCATATTATGGATATCACTGTATTTTTTAAACAATTTTATATTTTTATGGACATATAAAAGATTTTCAAAAATATACTGAGAAGGCACAGTCATTATATTAATCTCCTTAAATTTCTCTCTGAGAGAGTGTCTTGGACTTAACTTATAAATTGATCGAACAGCTCTTTTCTGCAAAACAAAGATAGTCTGAATGTCGGCGGCACTTCCCCACAACAGAATACCGTATGACATTACACTATGAAAATAGCTAAAGTACACTAAACGGGCTGTCTCTATGTCAGTTAAATTACGAATTTTTTTAACAGCATATGCTGCAGAACTTAGCTTCTTTGACAATTTATCTATATGTGGGCCCCACTGAAGCTTAGCATCCAAAGTTAAGCCCAAGAATACTGTGCTATCTTCAGGATTCAATTCTTCGCCCTTTATCAACACCTTAGTTTTCACCTGTCTAACGTGAGGCAGCGTAAACTTAAGGCATTTGGTTTTTTTTTCATTGAGAAGTAAATTATTTACATTGAACGAGTAAACTACTTTTGAGATCGCGCTATTTACATCGTCAGTAACCAGCTGCTGACGTTTAAGTTTAAACAAAAGTGATGTGTCATCCGCAAACAACACTATATCATGATCGTCTTTTACGAGGTAAGGCAGGTCGTTAATATAAATAAGAAACAAGAAAGGACCAAGAATTGAGCCCTGCGGGACTCCCATTTTTACTGTAGATCCGGGAGATCTTTTCCCATTAACGTCAACGCACTGAATCCTATTACTCAAGTATGAAGTAAGAAGATCCAGAGCGGTGTTTCGGATCCCGTAGTGGCGGAGTTTCCTGATTAACGTTTCATGAAGAACGCAATCGAATGCCTTGGACAAATCACAAAAGATGCCCAAGGCATCGCATTTATCTTCCCATGCATTATAAATATGTCCTAATAGTTCAACACTAGCATCAGTAGTTGAACGACCCCTTGTAAAACCGAACTGTTTGTTATGTAATAATTTATGTTTATTAAAAAATCTTTGCAATTGATCTAAAATTAATTTCTCAAAAATTTTACTAAAGGTAGGTAGTACTGAAATAGGTCTATAGTTTGTGGGGTCGGATGTACTACCTGATTTAAACAAAGGTATTATTTTACTATTTTTCATAAGGTCAGGAAACTCCCCACAATCGATACAATTATTAAAGATAAGAGCTAAAGTAGGTGCTACAATGTCAATAATAGACTTGGCAACTTCTACAGAATTACCCCACAGATCTGCTGTGTTTTTTACATTTAAAGTGTGAAAGGTTTTAATTATATCTCTACAGGTAATATGTTCAAAATGAAATTCCGTATCGCAAACATCAACATTTTCCTTAGTTGAAACGGGAATATCTGCAAAGAAATTTTCAAAGGCCATGGCGACTTGTGAGTCTGATTTTATTATGTTGCCATTAATAGACAGGCTATAGTCAGTATTTCGGTTACTAGACCTTCCCGTTTCACTATTAATAATATTCCAAGTCGTTTTTATTACATTACTACTGTTTTTAATCTTCGAACTCAAATAACGCGACTTAGCCATACAACAAACTTTTTTAAATAATTTTGAATAATTTCTAACATATAAATTAAATGCAGTAGTGTTTACGTAAGTCCTTTCATTGTACAGCTCATAAAGCCGTATTCTACTTTTATGAATACCAACGGTAGCCCAATCAGTGAAAGATGCGTTACTATTAACCGTGATAATCTTGGGAATAAACGTGGTATTAAATTGTTTACAGTATATATTAAAAAAATCATCATATTGATGATTAGGATCAGCATGATTATGCGAAACTGGTAATTTATTAATGAGTTTAACTTTAAAAGCCTCTAAGCGACTTGCAGTTTTGGGGTTAACAGTGATATCCTTTTTAGCCACTTTGTTGTTTTGGTTGTGGATAGTAATCCTTTGCCCGCAATGATCAGAATCTAGTAAATTTATAATTTCTTTGTGGCTTGGTATAACATCTGTATAAATATTATCTAGGCATGTAGCACTAGTAGGGGTTATTCTTGTGGACTCCAGAAATAAGTTTACAAGATTGTAGGACTGAAACAGACTTATTATTTTACTACAAGAACCTGAGTTTTCTAATAAATTAACATTGAAATCACCGCAAATGATAATGCACAATATCTTTACGGTCTTTAAAGGGTATCGCCATTTTCGGCTTAACGTTGGACAAGCTGTTCAGTAAAAAGTATTTTATCAAATAAATATGATTAATTCTGAAATAAATATTTTTGTAAACCTCGTCGCAGGAAAGTTTTAAATAAAAAAAGTTGTATTAAAAGTATTCACGCCGATTGCATGCGCAAAGCATCGCCAATTCGCCATTTTTTGGTTGCAGGCTCTCGGTGGCTTAGGTTCTGGGTTAACACGTAAAAAAATATGTGATTTCAGTTTTTATTCGATAAAAAATCGATTTCAAATATTTGTTTAAATAATGTGGTCTTTCTTGAGCACGT
Organism: Fissipunctia ypsillon; assembly: GCA_947568875.1. NCBI lineage: Eukaryota > Metazoa > Arthropoda > Insecta > Lepidoptera > Noctuidae > Fissipunctia > Fissipunctia ypsillon. The sequence goes on from OX387668.1 coordinate 14,162,808, forward strand.
TTACTGATTTGGACCATTTTTTTTATGCTTATTAATCTGTGATTAGATGAAAACAATCAAAACATTTATCTTTCTCTGTGTAAATCAATTTACATCTGACTAAAGACTCGATTATGAAATCCATAAAACGATTATTGTTAAACATTTTTTTTATTACCTGGCAACACCAATTGCATCTTCTGTCAACTCAACAATACTGAAAAAAAAAACTATTCGCTTGGCTTACGTGTTGTGAGTACCCACTTGTGAGTGAATATTGTCTTGTTGTTTTTTTTTTCGAACGTTTGTTTTTGTTATAATGGATTCCGATACCGCACCTCACGAAGACCCGGCTTTACTTTTGGACACCGAATCTGCTTCTAACGTTGACCCTGGCATTATTTTGGACATTGAACCTGCTTTATGCGAAATCCTTGGCACGAACGCGGACACTCCTGCGCATCGTATAGTTTCCTCGCGTGGGAATGAGGATTATGAGGAAGAATTGCGATGTGTTAACTGTGGCATCGATATTACGCATCGCAGAAGACGCACTCTGGAGCTGGTTGAAATACAATCAACTATTCGACAATGGACTGCTCCTCAAATCGTAAGTCTTGTCTATTTTCAAAACTGAAATATGTTTAATTAAAATAAATAGGTTATCACAAACTATTACGGTTTCAGTAGGTAGTACTTATATAAAATAGCCCATACTAGAGAGTCCGACATCTCTTAATTAGACGCCTGCTTGAGAAGCATCTGAAACAAACTCAGTTGTGTTGTTTAATATCATTTCTGTTTCTGAATGTTTTATAGATAGAGATATTAATTATGTCTATTGTCTAAACAAACTGCATTTATAAATGCTTGTCTTATTTACAGGTTACAGCCCATAGCTTGGTCTGTCTTTCGTGCTGGATGTTGGCATTTAATTACTCAACAGACCAAGAAAATGAACCAAGCACAAGTAGTGGTCATCGTCGACAACTATGTGTCAATTGTCAATGTTCTGTATTGCGTACCAGATCCCATGTTCTGCATACAAATACAGAAAGAGAAACACACATAAGAAATGTGATTAGCGAGTGGATAGCACCACGGCAGGTGAGCACATTTTAACTCTTATGTACTATGGATAGGATATATTATTTGAGGTTTGTGACTAAGTAATAACAGGCGCACGGGTTGTTTGATCACATTAAGCTACGCTTGACGCGGTTGGTCCGTGAATGGTGACCATCTTTACATACCAAGACCCGTCCGAGTCTCGGATAGTATTTTAAGCTGTTGGTCCCGGCTATCATTTGTGGATCTTTGACAGCTGTTACGGGTCATCAGAAGCCAGAATGTCTAATAACCAGTCTTACCATGGGTTATTGTATTACCCAGTAACTGGGTTGTGGAGGTCAGATAGGCAGTTGCTCCATGTAAAATACTGGTATTCAGCTGCATCCAGTTAGATTGGAAGCTGACCCCAACATAGTTGGGAAAACACTAGGCTGATGATGAATAGGATATACAAGGTGTCCAGAAAGGGTATCGGGTATTTGTTTTCGCGCCATATTCGAAACGGGGCGTCTAAAGGGTGCGGGGAGGGGTTCGTGGCGTCCGCCATTTTGTGGAGTTTTAGTCACGATGGAACAGTACTCGGGGACGCATCGCGCATTTTGCGTACGAGCGTATTATCGTAATGGTGATTCAATAGTGACTGCTCAACGTCTCTATCGTGCGGAATATCGTACACGCCACGCGCCAAGTGACGATAGCATTAGGAAATGGATCAGGATGTTCGAGAATATAGGTGCGACAGTTAAAATTCAAAACTCTGGTCATCCTCGTTCAGTTCGCGATGAAGAAACAATTGAAGAAGTTGAGGCGTCGGTTCGTCAAAATCCGTCTTTATCCATCCGAAAGCGAAGCCAAGCGTTGAACATCAAAAAATCGTCTTTATATTCGATTTTAAAGAAAGACTTACATCTAAAAGCCTATAAAATTCAATTGGTTCAAGAATTGAAGGATACGGACTATGCTAATCGACTGAATTTTGCGAACGAAATGCTGCAGCGATTTAACAACTTTAACAACATACTGTTCAGTGACGAAGCAAATTTTCACCTGAATGGTCATGTTGATAAGCAGAATTGTCGGTACTGGGCAGTGGAGAATCCGAGACGAAAGCATGAACGACCCCTGCATAGCCCAAAGGTCGTTGTTTGGGCCGCTATGTCTGCTAAAGGCATAATTGGTCCTTATTTTCATGAAGATCAACGAGGCCGAGCAATTAATGTGAATAGTAACCGTTATTGCGATATGTTGCGAAATTTTTTGGTCCCAGAGTTGCAGGAGTTTGCAGGTTTCAACTCAAGAACGTGGTTCCAGCAAGATGGGGCCACTTGCCATACCTCAAATGACTCAATGGAAGTTGTTAACGAATTATTCCCTAATAAAGTCATTTCGCGAAGGGGTAACATCAACTGGCCTCCCAGAAGCCCCGACCTTAGCCCGCTTGACTATTTTGCATGGGGATACCTTAAAAGTAAGGTTTATCAAAACAATCCGACGAATCTAACCCAGTTAAAGCAAAACATCAGGTCAGAAATGGCAGCAATATCGATAGCTATGTGTCAACGTGTTATCGCCAATCTTCGTGTCCGTTTAGAAGAGTGCCAGCAACGTAACGGTCATCATTTGGATAACATCATCTTTTCCAAATAATTCTCCAATTCATATGCTAATAATAAACAATAAACTTTTTTATTGCATACAAATAATTTTTGTTTCATTGAACTTACAAATACCCGATACCCTTTCTGGACACCTTGTATTATATATGAAATGAACTTAATTATGTGTAAAGAAGTAGTTAATATATTGAAATGCCACTAATTTAGAATTATTTTGTTAGATTCATGGATCAGATCGCATCTGCCATCCGTGTTGGCAGCGAGCTGACAGAGTTCCAGTTCTTGCTCCAGTAGCTGTTGATGTACCAGCAGCGTCAACAGAAACAATTGACCTACCGGATTATTCACGAGCACCAGATACACAAGGCCATTGTTTTTGTCCAGATTGTGAATCACCGCAGCGATTGACTGTTCCAATATGGCTCAGGATTAAGTTATTTACAGATTTTAATTTTTACGTACCGAAAAACTGCAGAATATGCAGTTTTCATTTATTGAATAATCATTGGGATGAACTATTATCAAATATTTTAAATCCTAACCACACCTTTACAGTAGAACATATTCAGGACTTTGCTACATTTGTCAAAGAAAGAAATCGGACATTTGACTTCCATGACATTGAAGCAATGTCTGATGATTTGGTCCATTTCTGGATAGGCCTGTCCAAAGATCAATTTATCAACCTAAAAGCAGATCTTCCAAGGATATCTGAGATGCACAATGGTTCATTGGCTCTTACTGCATATTTAATTAAACTCCGAACTGGGGACAGCGATGAAAGAATTTCATCATTGCTGAACATCCCACGAACAACATTGAACAGACTAATGGGCAAAGCTCGTGACATTCTAAATGAGGATTTTATTCCCCATAACTTGGGAATAAATCATATTACAAGGGCAGAAATTGCAAATAGAAATCTTATTATCCCCAATGGTCTGTTCGGTGGTGATGACAGAAAACCAATTGTTATAATTGATGGTACATATTTGTATGTTCAAAAGAGTTCAAACTATCTATATCAAAAGAATACTTACTCCTTACACAAGTATAGGAACCTAATCAAGCCACTTCTAATGGTATGCTCCGATGGATACATTATAGATGTATTAGGCCCCTATCCAGCAACAACATCTGATGCCAATATTATGTTGCATGAATTTAGAGATGAGGCAAATGCCTTAAGTCAATATTTTCAGGCAGGAGACGTTTTTATTCTGGATAGGGGTTTTAGAGACTGTGTGGCACTATTACAACAGTGTAATTATTCTGTACATATGCCTGCATCTTTACAAGTAGGCGAAACTCAATTATCAACGTTGGCAGCTAATAAATCTAGAACCGTTACAATGGTAAGGTGGATTGTAGAAGTGGTAAATGGAATATTCAAACATTCTTTTAAAATATTCCGACACGAATTTTTTAACTTGGCATCCAAGCATGCAATGTTAGATTTTAAGGTGGCTGCTGCGTTGATAAATAAGTTTCATCTAAGGATCAATGATAGAGTAGATGCAGGTCAAATTCTAGAAATAGTGAATGAGAGACTGTATTTGAATAACACACTCGCTGATTTTGTGATACAGAATAATTTAAATAGAAGACACACACATTTCCTAAACATAAATGTAAACATAAATAATGTATCATTTCCAAGACTGACTTACAGTGAACTTATTTTATTTGGTTGTGGAACATACCAGTTGAAACAGGCACAATCATATTATGGAGAACATATTAGGAATGATGGTTCCTATACCATTGGAATAAGCACGGACAGAGCCAGCAACCTCCTAGAAGGTTTACCCTTGGCAGGCAATTGTTCAGTATTAAGAGGCAAAATACAAAGCAGGCACATAAGCCGAAAAACATATTTTGTTTATATTTTATATAATAATAATCAACAGGGCAGAGAAGCCATTATTCAATATTATTGCAATTGCCTCGTAGGCCGAAGAACGGTAGGTTGCTGTGCTCACATTATGACCATAGTGTGGTATTTAAGCTGGGCAAGGCACGAGAATAATATTACGCCACCCGCCCAGTTTTTAGATAATATTTTAATCATTTATGATTCCGATTAAAACCATTGTAAAAATGATAACTGCTTGTTTTATTTTATCTACTAATATTCCCGTAACTTATAACTATTGCACAAATATGTTAGTTAATATCACTATAATAAACGAGAATCATTTATATTACAAAAGAAACACTCATTTTCACTATTTTTATTATTAATTTAAAAAATCTCTATACTCATAGTAGAAGTTTCTCAGCGACAAGATCACAATATTGCACATGCTAAATGGACGTAATTCCTGAAAAACGTTCCAACCCACTAACTTGACATTTTGAGATAATTGCGATTAAAGTTCAATCTCGTATTACTTAATGAAATTTTAATTTTTTTTCTACTGATACTTATGTATGCTATAGATGACATGATCGAGTTTTAATGTGACCCTTTATATGTGACTTCTAATGTTAATGCTTTTCTTAATATTCATAAAAATATTGCTGTGGAACGTTTTTGGTTTATTGCAATATTCATGGTACATTTAAAATTTTAATTTGCGCAAAACGTTCCAAACGACATGTACGACAAAGAAAATAATAATAAAACAAGATTAAATAGAAAAAAAAAGTATATTTTGTAATTAAAAATATCTACGATATACGTTCTTCTTCGAATTCAGTCTTGTTCACCAGCAAATCCTTCAATATAATCGGGTCCATGCTGTGGTATCTTAGAACAAACGGTACGGTACGCTATAAACACTGCCATCTATTAGCTGCTTTAAAAAACAAAATGCTGCTTGTAATTTTGTCAAAGGATTATTACTAGATGGCAGTTTAACCAAAACGCAATGAAATAACGATGAGACTAAAGTGACGTTGTCAACATGACATTTGACATTAATATTTCGGTTGATGTGTTTGTGGTGTGTATGCGCATAGCCTGTTAATTTTCTTGTATTTCGTGTTTTCTCGGTTTTATTTTCATTCGGTACGTTGAGTTGAACTTTGTTCCTCCGGCTTTAAGTGAAGATTGTCATAAAACACTAATCGTGAACATTTCCTTTTACTCGATAAGTCTATCATCATGGCTCAAAGGGCTTGTTGTGTTCCCGGCTGTTCCATGAAACTTGGATGCGGTAAGTTGTCGTAGTCTGAGTATATTTTTTAATACGTATCACCGGCAATGTGTAGAATTTCGATATTTTATAGAATTCGCATTTTCCGGCTTACAATAATATTATGCTTTACGTAATAACTATAAGTAACTGGTACCTACCTACTTCAAAGTTGTTTTAGTTGAACATAGAATGCTGAAATTACCCACATAGGTACCTGTAATTCTTACTGATAAAATATGTAATTGAGCAACACACATACTACTTAAGAGCGTTGTCACATTTTATCACCCCTCTCGCTCACACATGATCAATTTTTTAAGAATGTTAAATGAAAAGATGATTTTTTGAAAAATGTGATCAATGGGCTCCCTACTAAATAATATTAATTTAATAGGTAATTATTAAAAACACATTTCTATTGTGTTATCTAATAAACTTAGCTCAATAAGTATTATGATCTGTTTTTGAGATGATTTAAATAAATGCCACAATAAAAATGTGTTTTTAATAATTACCTATTAAATTAATATTATTTAGTAGGCAGCCCATTGATCACATTTTTCAAAAAAGTATATTTTCATTCAACATTCTTAAAAATTTGGTCCCGTGTGAGCGAGAGAGGTGACAAAATGTGATAGCCCTCTTAACCAATTCTCACATTCCTACTCCTATTATTCTTTGTCCGTTTAGTGATTGGAGATTATTCCATGGAAATCTGTTACCAAGTTAAAAAGTGTCCTTTAAGTTAATCCAGGTCATGGTCTACCTGTGTTATCCCAAACCTATTTAGCTCTTGAAGTGTGGTTGAGTAGCAAATATCTAAACATAATTTAAATTATGTTATCTAGAAAAGTCAGTAATTTTAAACTTAAATTAAACAACAGCATTAAATTATGTCTATGACTGCAGACCACACATTACTTTTTAACAAACTAAGATACAAGTTGAATAGTCAGATTCTTTTCTTTTTATGTTTGGTGAACATTTTGTTTAAAGTTTTTAATTATCATGTTTTAGGATTGCCGTTGCACCAGTTTCCAAATCCAAACAATCCTGCTCAAATAGAACGTTTTCGCACTTGGGTTATGAAAATTGGAGGTGATATCATTGGAGAAGATAATGAATTCATACATAAGAACAGAAAAGTGTGTCATAAACATTTTGAAGATGTTTACACATTTCCAAATATGAAACTAACTGCACTGGCAATTCCAACACTTGAAATTCCAGGTAAAATTCGTTCATTTAAAAACTATTCTCTGTTTAAGGGTAGAAAAAAGTAAAGGTAAATAATCTAACCATATCTTGTTTTGTGAAATACAAAACTAAGCAATGTAAAAATAGAAACTTACTTCATGAAGAAGTTTTTTAAGCAGATTAAAGTCTTTTTGTTAGAAATTGTGTCTGAAAATATTATATTTTCATAAAAGTAGTCAAAGGTTCTTTAAAACTTGATTGATGATGATAATGGCTTCCTAAGAATAAATCCTTGGTTAAGGTGTTCATCCTTATTAAAAATCATCCTATAAATTTCAGGTGTGCATGTTGGTGAGCGCAGGCATATTGAACTCCCATCTACGCCAGTCCAAATGTCGACAGCCTCCTCTACCAGACCCGTTTCCATGGACACAGATTTATCTTCGAGGCCAGGTAAATGATACATTACATAAACTTATAATAATGGAAATGTGTAGGTAATAATAGAAAGCATCACGGCCATATAAGTCAAATTATTTTGAGGGTTTTTATAATATTAATAGAATACTTGTTATTATTTGTAAAATGTAAAGGTTTAGGTCGTTGAGCAATTTTTGGTAGGAGTAAAACTTACCTATGTATTCGCGTCACCATCACCAACATGCTAATGTTTACTGTATCTGTGAGTATGACGTGTTGCCCTTTGCTAGCAGCGATAGTATATGTATAGGTAATTAATTTGAAAATTTAAAAATAATACTCAAAATTTAAAAAAAACTCAGATCAAAAAATTAAGTAGTTCTTCAGAATTTTAAGTTTTCACTTCTGTCTGCAGTCTTTAGGGTACCGTACCCGAAAGGTGCCAAATGGAATCCTACGACTAAGCCTCCGCTGTCCGTCTGTCAGCGGGCTGTATCTAATGAACCGTAATAAGTAGACAATTGAATTTTCATGTATTGTGTATTTCTGTTGCTGCTATAACAACAAATAATAAAATTAAAATTAAGTAAAAATTACTCTGCACTCTGCTGTGTGAGGTGTCATTGTTTAGAACTCGTCGAGTAGAGTACAAATGTATTTTTATTTTTTTTATCTTCAAAAATTAAGAAATAGGAAGCTGCACAAGTTATCAGTTTTAGACCATTTTTGTAGAGCTCTATCGTAACAACTGAACAAGTTAGGAATTTGATATTTCTGTATATCCTATACCATATACTGTATTTAATCAACAAACACTAAAAACGCCGATTCATAACGTTTGTTTAAATAATATGTGCGTTTTTCTGCAACTGCAAAAAATTACTTTGTAATTCATAGTATTCTTATGAAATACAAAGTTATCTTTGCGGCTCACAGTGTGTTAGAAAGCCCGATTTTGTTGCATGCCCTTTTTATTACAGAAATCGATAGTATTTATCATTTTAGGCACTACAGTCAAAGTCCGGCATCGATACGACTAGTAGATTATTTTTAAAAAAATCTCAAAGTTCCTGTATAACCGGGTCATGAAAATAATAAAAAAAATTATATAAAAAAAACCAGCCTACATATTTATATTTCCATTATAACTACTAATTAAACTTATAATACCTAACTATCTGACAAATTTTCGTGTCTGTATTGCAAATAGATCGCGAAATATTAATATTTTTATGTTTTTTACTTTTTATTTAATTTCTTGGCAATAATGCGGTATTAGATAGAGATATTTGACCAGCCGATTGTCTACATGTATGTCTATCGACAATATTAAAACCACAATCTAATTCAGCGTTATTTAGAAGTTATGAGAATTTTGAGTTATATCCGGATTTTTTTGTACTAGGGTTGTCACTTTATCCAGAAATTTAAATTTAATATTTTTTTAATTTTGAGTTATAGCTGAAAGAAGTCGTATATATTATCGATTAATTATCTTTATATGTGCATTTACCAATAACTGAAACTATACACTCTTATTCTTTGATTCTTTTACTAAGTCCGCCTGGGTGGGTACCACCGACTTGTCTATTTCTGCCACCAAACAGTAGTGTTGCACTATTGTGTTCCGGTTTAAAGGACCAGTTAGCCAGCAAAATTATAGGCACGTTAGACAGAAAACTTTGAAGACTCAGGGTGGGTAACGCATCTGCCGTCTCATTTATAATAATAATATTCCACAACTTTCACACAACGCCATCTAGTCTGAAACTAAGCAGAGCTTGTGATATGAGTACTAGACAACTGATAAACATACTTATATATTTCTAAATACATACATATTATAGATAATAACACCCAGACACAGAAACAAATGATCGTGCTCATCACACAAACGTTTGTCCTGGGTGGGAATCGAACCCACGACCTCCGGCCTAGTAGTCAGGGTCACTAACCACTAGACCAACAGGCCAGTCATTAATCATTATTCTTGCGCGACGTGTCTAGATGGACGATATGTGATATAGGCGACAATGACCGCTTACCACCAGGTGTCTCGTCTACTTGTTCATCCATATAACTAGTGTAAAAAAAACTATGCCCTTGCAATGAAAAACATTTTCATGGTAAATGGTAAAAGTTAAAGATTTGACGGTGATACTAATTAAAATCTTGTCAAGATTATTTGTAATGTTTACTAAATATCAAACAAACATTATTTAGGTCTTTTTTTTAAAAGGTGGTCCTGAAAGTTTAATATGTATTTTGATGATATGCTACATGTGACTTGGGAAGGAGTCCACCCTCGAAAGGCATTAGCTAAAACCCCAAGTTATTGCATGTAGCATGGAGAAACGGGGGTGAGGCATCATGGAGCCGTTCCAGACTCATGATGTCACTTTGCCTCAGCAGGAATTGACCCACCCTGCTGGGGGATGTCCATCTGGGCTCCGACCAGAGGACTTAGTGCGAGGAGGGCATGAGGGCGTCAACCCTCATGCTGGTCAACGAGCGGCAATTAGTGAAGTTGTGGATAGCGCCACAGCCAGCACTCTTCAACCTCCGGGAGTGTTTGCAAATACACGAGGAGACGATTGTGAAAGCGGTCCTTTAAACACTAAGGTACTTACTCGGCTAGACGCTTTTAAGCTTTTTAAGGGAAAAGCTAGAGACTTAGCCGTAGAGGAGCGGATAAAATTGGTATTTGATTATTTTGGCCCTCAATACCAATTATCGCAGACCAGTGAACAGTTCAAAGGCGTACTTGCAGCGTTTCTTTCCAAAAGCTCAGATTTACTAAAGCGCTGTAAAGGAAATGAACCTTTTTTTCTAAAAAAACACGAAACATGGCTTAGTGGAACACTTATAAGTGGTAATTTGAACATTTCTGAAGGAAGCGAAGGTATTTTATCTCCAAAATCCAAAAAGTTTAAGACGTTAAGTAGGACTCAACAATATAGATCCAAAAGAAAACTGCAGGAGGTTCTAGAAGACAGTCCTTCTTCTAATAAAATCAAGGCATTTATTGGATCGCTTAAAATTAATGATAAAGCACTGTCTCATACATCAGCAAAGAGTTTAGAGACTATTATTAATTTATGCCTTTCATCCGATACTGCTTCTACCGAGATTTTGAAGAAAATAGAGCATTCCGTCCAACCATATACCCCAGAGGAAGCTCTTTCTATTCTTATTGATAGGAATCTATCGGTTGAAACTTATAATAAGTTTCATTTGGACATGAAAAATCGTGGAAATGACATATACCCGCCGTATCACAGAGTACAAGAGGCAAAAAAAATGTGCTACCCTGATCAGATACAAATATCTGAAAGAGAAGCTTTTGTATCTGTAAAAAATTTAGTAAGGCACACATTTGATCGCATTCTGTCATTAACGGACGCAGTTTTCATCAATTTCTGCACACACAAAGAAATTCAAACAGTAAAATGCGTTTTAAAAGGAATTTGGGGATTTGATGGATCTACAGGTCAATCATTGTACAAACAGAAATTTTCAGATGCAGGAGTTGATGAAAATTCTATGTTTGCAACAACTTTTACTCCATTACAAATTTCGACGAATACTGGTGAAATAATTTGGATGAACCCTTCGCCACAGTCATACCGATATTGCAGGCCTGTGCATATTCAATATAAAAAAGAGTCACAGGATTTGATTAATTCCGAAAAACAGCTTGTTCAAAACCAAATTGACAATCTCACTCCCATGCTCGCCAAAACATCTGAGGGCCATCAAATTAAGATCAAATGTGAACTATATTGCGCTGCTATAGATGGAAAAGTGTTAAATACTCTTTTAAATACTAAATCTCAGTTACGTTGCCCGTACTGCCAGTTGACCTCGTCACAGTTTAATAATTTAGATGCAGTATTTTCCAGCTCTGTTGACGAAAGCCTTTTGCATTACGGTGTTAGCCCATTACACTTTTGGATCCGAGCCTTAGAATTTGTTTTAAAACTGGGATACAAAGTTATGGTGAAACAATGGCGAATTACGCAAAAATCTGCAGAATACAAGTTAGTTGAAGATCGCAAAGCTAAAATCCAAGATGATATCAGAAATAAATTGGGCCTCTTGGTAGATGTGGTACGCCCAACTTCAGGTACCACAAACGACGGAAATACTGCCAGAACTGCGTTTTCTGATCGACATCGTGCAACGTTTGCGGAAATTTTAGGTATTGAGAAATGGCTATTGGATGATTTATACATTATTTCAATTGTTTTATCCAGCAATTTACCAATTGACGTTGAAAAATTTGCAACATTTTGTAATCAACTGGCACATAGATATGTCGAGACCTATAACTGGCATCCAATGTCAGTCACAATTCATAAAGGTTTGGCTCACGGTGCACAAATAATAGCAGCATCGCCATTGCCAGTTGGAATGATGTCTGAACAAGCGGCTGAATCAAGAAATAAGTTTTGGAGGATTGATAGGGAGTATCATTCTCGAAAAGTTAGTCGTGAAGCTACAATGTTCGACCTGTTCCACAGAGCGCTTATTACCTCTGACCCAGTTATTTCTGATTTTCATTTAAAGGACAGAAATAAAAGTGCAAAGAGGATCCCATTACCAGCAGTAGCTTTAAGTTTGCTGAAACCAGTTAATGTTGAAAATGATTTAGTGGATGATCATTCGTCATTCACTGAACATGATGAGACTTTAATCATTCAAAATGAAAACCAAGATTTATAATTTTTTAGTTTTTTGTAAATATTTGTAGTTTTTGCAACCCGGATAAAACTTGATATTTTCGAATGAGACAACCCTAGCCAAAATAGAAAAATTCTCATAACTTCTAAATAACGCTGAATTAGATTGTGGTTTTAATATTGTCGATAGACATACATGTAGACAATCGGCTGGTCAAATATCTCTATCTAATACCGCATTATTGCCAAGAAATTAAATAAAAAGTAAAAAACATAAAAATATTAATATTTCGCGATCTATTTGCAATACAGACACGAAAATTTGTCAGATAGTTAGGTATTATAAGTTTAATTAGTAGTTATAATGGAAATATAAATATGTAGGCTGGTTTTTTTTATATAATTTTTTTTATTATTTTCATGACCCGGTTATACAGGAACTTTGAGATTTTTTTAAAAATAATCTACTAGTCGTATCGATGCCGGACTTTGACTGTAGTGCCTAAAATGATAAATACTATCGATTTCTGTAATAAAAAGGGCATGCAACAAAATCGGACTTTCTAACACACTGTGCGGCTGTTAAAATTTAAGATGAAAAATATCCTTCGTTTAGTATTTTTAGGGTTCCGTACCTCAAAACGAAAAAACGGACCCTTATAGGATCACTTGTGTGTGTCTGTCTGTCTGTCACAGTCAATTTGCTTCGAATCTAATGGACCAATTAAGTTGAAATTTGGTACACATATAAATTTCTGTGATCCAAACACGGACGTGTACCGTAAATAAATGAATTTTGAATATGGGGGTCACTTTTGGCCCCCCAAAAGTAAATAATAAGTAAATAAGAAAATAAAAATAAAAGTTTTGCACACTGTACCGTGTGACATATCAAATGAAAGGGCTCACTGTAGGGGTCTCAATTTTTTAAATAATTTTAAAATAATATCATTTAAAGTTATTTAAACGAAAATTTGCCATTCCCCCTTATATCCGAAACTGCTGAGCCTAAAGATTTGAAAAAAAAAAAACAGAAAATGGTTCTATACCTATAGACTCCAGGAAAACTTATAAGAAGTATATGGTCTTAAAATGACATGGTAAATCTCTCAATATTTTGCACACAAACTTACATTTGCAGTTGGAATGTATGGGAGAACATGTTTTTCAACTACAATGTTAAGTTTGTTCTTGGGATAAATTCATCCCAACTACGAAACCCTTCATTGTGTGTGCTCTAACACACACTTGGCCTTTTTTTAATATGTAGTGTTAAATATTTTATGCTGGTACGGAACCCTTCGTGTGCGAGTCTGACTCGCACTTGGCTGGTTTTTTATAATTAACAAATATTCCAACGTTTCAATTTGTATTTATTATTTTCTTACAGTCATGAATATTGAACTGCCATCTACTTCAGTCCAAATGAAGACAGCCTCCTCTATCAGACGACTTCAAATGGACATAGATGTATCTTCCAGGCCAGGTAAATATTATACAGGGTGTTTGGAAGGTGGGTGCAAAGCCTTAAAGGGGAGTTAATACAGACCATCTAGAACATTTTGGGCCATATTTGTCCTAACCAAAGTCTGATATTTATTTTTTTAGAGAACTTTTACGATTTTGGTACCAAAATCCCAAAATTTTCCAATTAAGGCCTAATAACGCAAAGATTGAGTGAAAATTTCTATTTTTTTTAATTTACTTTATTGGCCTAATGTGTGTTTAATGGTATGAAATCATTTCGAAGCACCGTATTTACTAAAAAAATAACTTTCAGACTATTTAAAATAAAAAGAAAAAAAAATTAAAGAAAAAAAAATGGATTTTAATTGACATTTAAAAAATAAATAAAATAGCTACTGGTGTTCAAATAATTTTAAAAACATGCTGAGTTATTGCTCTTTTTTTAAGGTATCATTTACTTAGATAGCTTTACAATTTTTGAAGTTAGGGTGCCTGGACCAATTAAGGGTAAGAAATTTCAAATTTCAATAAAATTAAAATCAACCTGATTTTTCCTCAAATAACTTTAAACTAAAGTCTAAAGTGGTTATTTTTTAGACGCACTTAAAAAAAGTCGGCCTTACAAAACGAAACAAAGGCTGCCGTGGTGGCCGGCGGACCGGGCGGCGTACGATAACAAAGGGCTCTTGATTCTTTTGTTATGATAAAGACAACTTTAGGTCTTATTGCCGAGGATGTAAAGATGCTTTTTGAGTTTATAAATTCGTTAGTACCTGAGATGGACCCGACCCGTCGCTTCGGTGATGTCATCTTTTCTCTCTCTTCCTTCACTGCTCTGCCCTTGCGCGTTGCGAGTAGACGTTTGATTCACCGTACTCAGTCGTAGCTTAATGCTCCTGCGCGTGTTGATTATTAATTTTGGAATTACTTGTATTGCGTTTGTGATTTACCGTGTTCAGTTGTAGCTTTACGCTCCTGCACGTGTTATTTCGGACTATTGAACTAATTGACATTTTAATTGAGTGTATGTACGATTGCCATGGCTGCATTTACATCTCAGGAACAAGCGGATATCGTTTTTATGTATGGCAGAGCTGATGGTAACGGAGCTTTGGCACGACGTTTGTACCAAGAACGTTACCCGAACCGCAGGTAAAGTAACTTCTAATACTAACATTATTACTTCAATTGCCATGTTGATTTGTAACTGACGTTACTAATAAACAATTTCATTTCAGGCTACCTAATGTGCGAGTTTTTTACAACACGTATCGCAGACTTTCGGAATCTGGCATCCATCATGCAGTACCCGGAGTGAATCCAGGAAGACATGACCCCGACGTTGAAGAACAAATACTTGCAGCCTTTGAAGCGGATCCTACAACCAGCGTCAGAACTGTGGCGAGAAACTTAAACCTTTCAATATGGAAAGTGTGGAGTACCATGCATCGGGAACATAAATATCCGTTTCACGGTAGAGGCGTGCAAGGCTTGGTAGAAACCGATCCTGGGAGAAGGATGCAGTTCTGCCGATTTATGCTCAATAGCGACATTGACGACAGATGGTTTCTAAAATCTATCCTCTGGACTGATGAGTCCAAATTTTCTAGAGAAGGAATCACGAATTTCCATAATTTACATGAATGGGCTGACAAGGACAACAATCCGCATTGGAAAAAACAGGTATACAAATTAATGTTTATTAATTTAAGTCCAGATGTTCAACACATCTTCAAAGAACACTTTAATTAGAATTAATTTTTATTTCAGGTGTCTTTCCAAGCAAAATTCTCCGTTAATGTATGGGCTGGAGTAATTGGACGGACGTTGATTGGGCCCCACATTTTACCAGATAATTTAAACGGTGAAAATTATCTGAATTTTCTACAAAACGATCTCCCAACACTCCTGGATGATGCGGAAGTACCCATTTTAAATACGGACAGGCCAATAATTTTCCAACAAGATGGATGTCCATCTCATTGGACATTGATTGTCAGAGAACATCTTGATAACAGTTTTCCAGGCAGCTGGATAGGTAGAGATGGGCCCATTCCTTGGCCCGCGCGATCGCCCGACCTGACGCCGTTAGATTTTTTTGTCTGGGGACGGGCAAAGGAGCTCGTATACACAACTGAGATTTCAACAAGAGAAGAACTAATTCAAAGAATAGAAGCAGCTTTCAGAACAATGAAAGAAGAAATGCAGCTTAAAATCACCACGACAGAAGTTAGAAATCGCTGTCGTAAATGTATACGCTGTGGCGGAAGCCATTTTGAACATCAAAATTAAAAAATCAAATCAAAAACTGTCTTTTTTTTTTTACTCCTTAAAATCGACTTTAACTGGTTCAGGCACCCTAACTTCAAAAATTGTAAAGCTATCTAAGTAAATGATACCTTAAAAAAAAGAGCAATAACTCAGCATGTTTTTAAAATTATTTGAACACCAGTAGCTATTTTATTTATTTTTTAAATGTCAATTAAAATCCATTTTTTTTCTTTAATTTTTTTTTCTTTTTATTTTAAATAGTCTGAAAGTTATTTTTTTAGTAAATACGGTGCTTCGAAATGATTTCATACCATTAAACACACATTAGGCCAATAAAGTAAATTAAAAAAAATAGAAATTTTCACTCAATCTTTGCGTTATTAGGCCTTAATTGGAAAATTTTGGGATTTTGGTACCAAAATCGTAAAAGTTCTCTAAAAAAATAAATATCAGACTTTGGTTAGGACAAATATGGCTCAAAATGTTCTAGATGGTCTGTATTAACTCCCCTTTAAGGCTTTGCACCCACCTTCCAAACACCCTGTATAGTCGGCCAAAGATAGTGTTGACCCATTTTGCTGCTAGATTTTTTGCAGTTCGTAATCTATACACAATACAATGTTACATTTTGTTTTTCTTATATGATTACAGTAATGAATACTGAAATGCCATCTACTTTAGTTCAAATGGACACAGACATATCTTCGAATCCAGGTAAATAAAAACAACATAATTATTAAATACTATAAATAATGAATATTGATGTAACACTTGTAGACAATTTGTCATGTTCAAAATAAATGTTCTATACGTACTTATTGTATATTCTAAATAATACCCAATGTATAATTTTGTTTTTATTTTTTCAGGTTGTTATAGGATTTCCATGCCTTTGACTGCAACAGAAAAGAAGCTGAAAGACATGATATCTGAATTAAAAGCAAAATTGCGCAAAACTCGTAATACTAACAAAAAGCTAAGAATGCAAATGATGATGGCAGAAAAAATTATGAAATCTTCTGCTTATCAAATGTTGAAAGAAAAAATGACACCAGCAGCTCAGACATTTTTCGCAATGCAGATCAAGCAGTTTGCAAAGAAACCTGCAGGGAGACGTTTTACTCTAGATGAGAAAGTTCTCTGTTTATCTTTATACAAGCCTTCCCCTAGAGCATACCGAATACTTGGTCAAATGTGCATACTTCCCAAGCGAAAAACTTTAGAGAAAATGCTTTGCAAAATAAATTTACAGCCAGGAATCAATAAAATAATATTTCAACATTTAAAAACAAAAGTAGAAAAAATGCCCGCCCGTCACAAGTATTGCTGTCTGATTTTTGACGAAATGGCCATAGCACCTAATTTATCTTATGACAAGACCAATGACATTATCCACGGTTTTGTTGATAATGGTGAAGAGAGATCGAAGATATTCTGTGATCATGTGTGTGTTTTTATGATAAGAGGTATTTGTAAGAAATACAAACAACCTATCTCATTTTCATTTTCTAAAGGAAGCCCTAAAACGGCTGATTTATGCAAGCAATTAAAAAAACATTATTCATTCTTTAAATGACATTGGGTTAAACGTGGTTGCAACAGTATGTGACCAAGGTGCAACCAATATGGCAGCACTTAACCTTTTGATGAAAGCAACTGAAGGTAATTATTTAAGATGTGGCAAAAATGATCCTGGAGGCTTTTTTGAGATAGATTCAAAAAAAAATTATCCAATCTATGATCCACCTCATCTCATGAAGGGCGTTAGAAATAACCTACTTACGAAAGATTTACAGTTTAAAGAAGATGACAAAACAAAGTTAGCTTCCTGGTCACACATAGAAGCATTATATAAACGAGGACCAAAATACAGAGGAGTTAAGCTTGTGACAAAGTTAACAGCTGAGCATGTCTATCCACAACTTATACCAAAAATGAGAGTCAAACACTGCACACAAGTGTTTAGCAACACCGTTGGCCTGACTATGGGATACATGGCAGGTTTGTATTTTCATTGAACATTTTTAATAACAGTACATTTAACTTTAATTCTTTGATTAACCTTTATCGGCGTTATCGGCTGGGAATACTAAACATAGATTTTGGGAGGTGGAGTTTATTTCCAAAAAATAATTTTAGTGGCTGCTGCGTTATTAATAAAACTCCTACTGTAAAAAAAAAAACAATATTAATTTCTAGCTTCAGTAGTAGGCTTTGCGTTAGTGATTAATGTTCATTAACGCGTTAAACCTTAGTCTGGCCATGTTGTTAGTGAATCTTTCATTATTATCGATGCATAAAATCACGATGAAAGTTAATAAAAACTTTTTTCGTTTCAGATGAGGGGAGACTCCCGAAAAAAAGTGTGGACACCGCCGATCTCATCTTATTCTTCGACAAATTGTTTGATTCTGTCAATGGCAATTTCCATAAACCTGACTTAGGAAAAATTTATAGATGTGCTGTAACTCGGAAATCTCCACATCACAGATTGTGGTATAAAAGTTTACCAATATTGAAATCCATGACTCATTACAAAAACTGGTAACAGAGCAACTGTGCCGTCTTTAACGAGTTGGGTAAAAAGTATCGAAGCTTTTCTCGCTTTGACAAAGGATTTGCATTCTGCAGGTTTGAAATCGATACTGCTGCGCCATATTAATCAAGACACCTTAGAAAATTTCTTTGGGGCAATAAGAGCACATGGTCTCCGCAATAATATGCCAAGTGCTCATGCTTTTATAAATGCTTACAAATCATTACTGATATGTAATATAACATCGTACAAATCGGTTGGGGCCAATTGTGAAGAAGACAATTTTCAATTATTGCATTCATTAAAAAAAATGTTAACTGAAAACCGGCCCCAACCAGAAACAAGCGTTAACTATGAAATAGCTGAGGAGCACTGGTGCATAAGGGACGCAGATGTAGAAAATTTATTATCAAATCCCGAAAACAAAGAAAAATGTGCAGCAGTAGCATACTGTAGCGGGTGGCTCATCTATCTTTAAAAAAATATATATTTATAAGGATTGTCAAACCTGCAGACATGATTTCGAGTGTGAAGAAATGCAAGACTATCATAAATATATTAAAATTAAAGAGTATGATAGCACAAAAACTTGGCTTTCTTACCCAAGTCGTGAAGCGTTTTCTTTTTTTTTTAATTCAGAAAATATTGTTACAGAAGTTCTAAAGACAAAATGTCAAAGTAAAAATATAAACGCATATTTAGAACTAGTATTAACAATAAATATCAACTACAATTTTATTACATGTAACCATCATAGAAATTTATCAATAAAATATATGGTAAAAAAAATAATATTGTTCTTTTTGAACAATTGGTGTAAAGACATGAACCAGTTGATATCTGGAAAAACCACGTTTTGCGATGAAAGTGATGAAATGAAAGTGGCAGCTCATAATTATTATTTAGCGCATAAAACCCGAAATAAAAACTGTTAGTAACATATTTTTGTTTTTTTTTCCCTTTTAAAAAAAAATGTCATGCGCATTGTTTTCAAGATTTGTGTTACCCTGAAAACACAAATTTATGAAAATAATGCAATATAACAATAATATCTAGAAGCGGGATACCCTAAGTACGGCTGCACTATATACCTATGCATGTATGTATGTAGTGCAGTAGCTGTAGTTCATGAAGCAACCACTACACGGCAGCACTTTCGCGACCTCGAGCGAAGCCGAAGTTGCCCATCTATAAAGATATATTAATCTATGATCGGGTCCTTCTATACCCTGCAGGTTTTTATAAAAGGACAGGCAATCCTCAGGAATTAGACTGAACATTGATTTTAGGTCATCTAATTTAGCCTGGGTAATAGGTTTTCCGTCTGGCCAAAGAGGAATAAGGAGTTCTGAGCATAAAGGAAGCGCGCTTCCTTTAAATTTTCGCCCTATATATAACTCTTGATATTCCTCATTATTATCTGAACTCATGAAGACAGAGTGTACATTATCCTTTCTTATTTGGATATGTTTGGTCTTTAGCCAATTAACTTTAACCTTATTAATGAACATCTTTCGATTTGTTATATTTTTTTCTAATTTCTCAGTGCTCACGAAGTCTTCTTTTTCCATCTTTATAGGTACTAGAGGGGTCTTTTTTGTGCAAGTCTTTATCACATTCACGTAATCTTCTGCAGTGTATAGTCTCTGAAATTTTTTTAACACATTGAACGCCGATTCAACTTTAGTAGTTGTTCCGTTTGGGCCGTGGAGCTCACCGGTGAGCGACAGCAATACTACCCGTTCAGGCCGTGGCGCTCACCGGTGACCGCGCGACGGACTCGTGTTTGAACTCAATTTTCTCGCTGGAGGACACAGTGCCGGTACAAAACTATATTGAGCGTGCCCGGCGCGGCCCTGGAGAACAGTTTACGCATACTAGCTCGTTTCGACACTAAGTATAAAAAAAGACTATGTTGATTTTTTGGCTAAGTATACAAGATGTGGTTTTAAAATAAAAGAAGGTTTACAAAATATATGGTTTATTAGAAAATATTTAAAAACCGTTTTATTATACGTTAGGCAATCTCTTATTTTTGGACTTAGTAAAAAATAAGCTAAACAAACTTCGAAAAAAACTTAAAATAACTCAAAAAATTACTACTAAATTAAACTTTGTCATGAATATTTGGCGAATAAATGAAATCAGTCTTAACAACAAAATAAACACATTTCTATTCTTTGCGTCGCGCAGTCGGGTAAAAAATTGGTCAATGATGAAGCACATTGAAGCAAGATATGCAAAGAAAAGGCTTCTCCGGGCATTGTGGACAAAACATTCTCACCTTTTTAGTCTTGTTTTTAGCCAACTTTCTGCCGTAAGTAGCTGCGTTAATTTTGTAACAATTCACACATGCCCGCCTGCTTGTTCTGGCTTGCCCTTCTTTTTGTTGCAGTTTGTGTATCATTCTTCTAGGTCTTCCAACTGGAACATCTTGTTGGCTGCAAAACGACTTCAGTAATTCCAGCCGGAAGTCTGCCATTTGTATTTTCTTGCCAGTAACGCTTTGATACAAGACCAGTGCATTGACCACTGCTGTGTTCAGGAGAAGGTTGATTGCATATTTCTTGTACCATTTTATCGATTTCCTCAGTGGAGTTGAGTAAGCAGCCATCTGATCGGACATATCTACAGCTCCTTTAGCACCGTTATAATCAATGACTATTTTCGGTTTAGAAGTAACTTTGTTACGTTTTCGGACATTTTGGAATCGCACAGAGTGTTTTGTGGACAGCAAAAGGACATCTCTTTTATCCTTCCACTTCATTACAGTTATGCCCTCATCGCTTTCCTTCGCCACGAATTGTCCTCGCTTCAGTTTAGCATTTACTACATCCTTTGGCAGATGCTTCCGGTTCTTCCGAATCGTGCCTACGAGATGAGTCTGCATCCAGAAGTTTTTTGGCAAGATCTATACTGGTGTACCAGTTGTCGGTCACTAGCGTATGTCCCTTGTATAGAAGATCGCTGCATAAAGACATAACGACGTTCAACGGTGTAGTATTGACTTCATCGTTATTCTTTCCTGCGTATACATTTATTTTATATGTATATCCTGGAATGGTACATAACTTAAACTCCTTTATACCATATTTATGCCTTTTTTGTTTATTGTATTGTCGAAAAATTATTCGTCCGCGAAAAGGCACCACGCTTTCATCTATGCAGATCTCTTCGGAAGGGGTGTAGTTTTTTTGGAAGTTCCTGTTCATAACTTCGAGCAATTTCTGAATCTTGTGTAATCTATTAGATTTATTGTCTTCATCTTGTTGAGAAAAGTGCAGCATTTGCAACAGCAACTCAAATCGGTTTCGACTCATTATTGTTCGAGGAAAATTCTGTCCAAGTACAGCATCTTTTGACCAGTAGTAGGATATTTTGGGTAATTTTACGATCCCCATGAAAATAATCAATCCGAAAAATCGTTTTATCTCTGCTGCGGATGTAGGTTTCCATTGGCGAATCCGCGCAGCTTTAGATGCTGCGTCCGATCCTGTGACTTTTTTGATAGCAAAGCTATTCGTATAATCGGCCACCGTTTCAAATACTTCGTCTGGTACTAAAAAATGATAGAAATCTGCCGGGGTCTTATCGATCATTTCCCTTACAACTCGTGAATCTAATCCTGGGAATTCAGTGTAGGGGATAATCCGACGCTGATTACCTTTTGGTTGGTGCCACACGGTAGATGATACAGGAAGCGACGCGGTGTGACCAGAAGTACTTGGCACGGCATTTTCAAGTTCAATGTCACTCGTGTCACTAATGGACAGAACTCGTCGACGTCGCTTTCGTAAAGGTGGTTGTAAGTCATACTCTTCCTCAGACTCTGAACTTAGCTGAAAGCTACTATTGAGCAAGGAAATTTCTATATTTTCAATCCGCGTCAAATCATCATTTGTTATTTCAAAGTCTTCAAAATCATCCATGATTCACACCACACTTATCCTTACAGTCAGGCAGGACACAGTTTATTCACTTTAGAAGTAACCAGGGTAAAACTGTCACTAAAATAATCCAAAATATGTAGGTAGTATGAAAAATAAACAATGCGCGTGACCTTGCTTGCTTGCTTGCGATTACTAACTCGTGTCAAGAGCGCGGCCGCGCGCAGCCATTCGGGGAAAGGGCGCGGGGTGTGACCGGCGCCGCGACCCCCGCGGCCCCGCGCGAACGAAATGCAGATTTCCAACGGCGTGCGCCGTGGTGGTCACCGGTG